>CM052901.1:86708029-86867278 GCA_028534135.1 Potos flavus | reverse complement strand
ATACCCAACTTTTGTTTCAACATGGACGGGACTGGAAGAGATTATGCTGAGTGAAATAAGTCAAGCAGAGAGAGTCAATTATCATATGGTTTCACTTATGTGTGGAGCATAAGGAAAAACAAGGAGGACATTGGGAGAAGGAAAGGAAGGGTGAATTGGTGGAAATCAGAGGGGGAGATGAACCATGAGAGACTGCGGACTCTGAGCAACAAACGGAAGGTTTTGGAGGGGAGGGGAGTCGGGGGTTGGGCGAGCCTGGTGGTGGGTATTGAGGAGGGCACGTATTGCATGGAGCACTGGGTGTGGTACATGAACAGTGAATCTTGGAACACTGAAAAAATAAAGACCACATCAAGGCAAAAAAAAAAAAAAAAAAAAAAAGAAATTCAGACTCCTTTTGTCTGTGGCTCTGGAATCCCCATGATTTGGTAGTTACCTGCCCCCAACTGACAAGGAATGAGAGTTATGTTGGAGCTGCCTAAGGGAGCAAGTAACAAGTATCTTCTGCTCATACTCCATGGGTGAGAACTAGTCCCATGACCAAACTTAACAGCAAGGGAAGCTGGGAAATGTAATCGAGCTGTGTGCTCTAGAAGAAATGGAAAAATAATTTGGTAAACAGCCAACAATCTCTGATATAACTCATCCGTATCCACCTGTTTTATTCATTTATTTCTATTTTTCATTATTCATTTATTCATTCTGGAATCCCTAACATTTTTGCTCAATACCTAACAGGCAGACATTTGATAAAATGCTCAATGAATTTTGCAGGTCAGGAAATAAATCATCGTAACAGTTCATTCTATTATTTATATTTTAAATATAGTATGTTATGTTATCTTTTTATATAATTTTATATATTTAATTTAATATTTAATATTAATCTACTATTAAGACAGTCTAAAACTTAGCCTTCCCTATTTTAAAATTCCAATCTCATATTTGATTCAGTCTTCCTCCCATCCAGGCTGACTAGTGGCTCTGGAGACTTGGAATGTGGGGAAGGGGGTCAGACCAAAGTGAAGGGAACTGCTCTCTCACACACTGCCTTCTTCCCTCCTGAGGGATGAGGTGGTGGGGTGGATGGAGAAGAGAAAGAAGAATTCTTTTCATGCCTTCCCTCTCTCTTGTCGGTTATAATCACAGTTCCCTTCTGTGGTGAAGTGAGGTAACCGTCACTTTTTTATTGGTGTCACCGTTATCCTGTATAAGCCTGACTGCCTTGAGTTCCTTGTGTGAGGCAGGAATTGGAAATGCTGGCTCTCTGAAGAGAGAAAGCACATTGGTTTTTCAGAGGACCCCATGGGAGGTCTCCCCAGAACAGTGCCCTGGAGTGGAAGATCCAACTGAGGTTGGCCTCTTTCTCACCCATGCTTGTGCCCTCCCCACAGTGACTTGCTCATGGGACCCCTTCCCTGAGGCAACAGCCCTCTGGAGGGGGCGGGAATGCACAAACAAGAGAGTTTATGTTCTTTTTTTTTTTTAAGATTTTATATATTTATTTGACACAGAGAGAGAGAGAGATCACAAGTAGGCAGAGAGGCAGACAGAGAGAGAGGGGGGGGGGAAGCAGGCTCCCTGCTGAGCAGAGAGCCCGATGCAGGGCTCGATCCCAGTGCCCTGAGATCATGACCTGAGCCGAAGGCAGAGGCTTTAACCCACTGAGCCACCCAGGCGCCCCAAGAGAGTTTATGTTCTTGCCACCTTCCATGGCGTCCACCCAGGCACAGCCAAGTCCCACACTCTTGCCACGCCAAAGGGTAGAAATGCTGGCTGCACCTGGCACTGTGCCTCTCAGTCCTGACTTCTCCTCCCTGCTGTGACCCTGCACCCCAGAATCATCATCCCAAAGTGACGGGATGCAGCAGGCCCTCTGCTGGCTCGGGGGCTCAGCAATCTTGGTAGAGGAAATGATCTTAAGTCTCAGAATTGGGAGTGTGGAGATTGAGGCGGTCCTGCTACCTTCGGTCTTGTAGAAGGAAGAGACAAACAGACAAATTAGGTGCTCCATGGCAGGGTAGGGGGCGGTGGTTGCCACTCCATGAATCTCTATTCGCCCCCCACAAGGATGGCCTCCCATCCTATACCCACATTTTGCCTGATGGAGGGGAAATAAGCAAAGAGAGGCGGGCACTGGTGCCTCCTCTGCGGAAATGGTGCCTCTGAGCAGGCCAACCCTGGAGAACGTGGCTGCTCGGATGGATTGGTAATTCTCTGAACTTAAAATTCAGACGACTTGGTGCCTTTTGTTCTTAGATGTGAGTTCTAGTCAAACTTCCGGGAAAAAGCCTACTTTGCACTTTACACCATGACTCTGAAATGATTTCTTTGTCAACTGGAGCTTTGACATTTTGGAGCACTGAATGTGATTTGTGGCTGTCTAATCTGTGGGGTACCTCCAAGGGAAAGACAGCGGTCCCTTGTCAAAAAACGTAACTATTCTGTACAGATCGTTCCTGCCACCTATCCAGAAAAACTGGTGACCTTTGGACATACAGCCCTGCAAAAAGCAAAATCTCGAGCATTTTCACCCATGATGTTTTATCTAGGATAAACATAGAAATGTCTATGTGTAATCCACCTGGCACATGCTTAGAAAATACCACTGAATTGGCCCAAATTATTAGGAAGAAATGAAGCTTTTAATTGCTGCATGTAATTTGACTATGAACTCTCCTCCCTTTAATCCCTTGGGAAGAAACTTGCTAAGGAAAAAAAAAAGTGTTAAAACCGCTCCAAAATCAGTTCTGAGAAACCCCAAATGAGATCCACGATTTGAGGTTCTAATCAGCAATTGCTTTGGGAAATAACAATTTTGTAGAGCAACACAGAATGGGCTAGACAAGCACACCCCTCACACGCGCGCGCGCGCACACACACACACACACACACACACACACACTATGTATATATATACATATACATACATGGTTCTGTAAGTGGTGGAGTTCTGCTTCAAATTTTGCAATGTCACTTTGCCATGTGAAATAACCCATGTGGGAGAACTTTAGTTGGAGCGCAGATCAGAAATGGCTCAACCAGGATCAACGTGCCCAGGTTTATCCTAATGAGGTGAAATAAAGAACAGTGCTCTCCACCCGAAGACAGAATAGGAGATAGGCAGAGAGGACGCAAACGAGGTGTCTGCAAAGTTGGCTCTGTGTCCCCTACAAAGCATATAAAGCAATGTGGAGTGAAGGGAGCTGAATGGTTTGTGTCCGCGCTCAAGACTACACTTAAGCACAGCTGTGGATGGGAGGCCAACAATTCGGGAAATCCTCACCTAAACAGAGGTCCGACTTGCAGCAGCTTCAGCCAGTTGTAACCCAGGAGACCCCCAAATTAAGGGACTTTTGTGCAGCAAAGATGCCCCCAAAAGCTATGAACTTACTAATAAGATAAATATGTGGAGAGACTACTAGTCTCCTCCAGATGACCACGTGTGTGAAAGACAGCCCTGGATTAGATACAGAACACACCCGCCGTAGCTAAAGAACATCTACCGGGGTGAGGAACGTGAGACCAACACTGCAGGGGGAAGCATTCAGAGGGAGCAGCTGGGTGAGGGGGGGACATTCTGTGAATGACCCTGTGCGTCCTCCACCTTTCAATAGCCGCTAAAGACCTCGCTTCATGGCAGCACAATAAAGAACCAATACGAGAAGCAGAAAGGATACTCGGGGTCACCGGAGGTCAGCTAGACGCTTCCTTATCTTACAGTTGAGTTGATGAAGTAACAAACTATTGCTGCTCGTAAGGACAGTCCTGAGTCTTTAAGAGGCAGTAATGATTCTGTCAAAAGCCTATGTTAATGAATGCTACAGAAAAGTAAAAATAAATGTAATGGCATTTACACACAGAAACAGAGATGTCCTAAAAAAAAAATGGGCTTTTGCGAAATATCTTTCTCTGATGAGGTCAGATCTATCGGTCATTGTGGTAAAACTTGGTAATAACATTAGCAGAGGACACTGAGCTTTTGCAAAGTCCACCAGGGCTTTGCATCTTCACACCCTTCCTGTGAAATTACCAGGATATGTATTTGGTACAATTATCCTCACTTTATAGATTCATCTCACTGAAGCCACTGAAGGTTGACAGAGCCACTGTTAAAACCTGAGTCTCCTAACTAACGGCCCCGGGCATCTTCTTCCAGGTTTCATTGCCTGATAGCTTCTTCAGAAAAGTGATGCTAGAAAAAGAAAGCGGCACCTAAGAACCCTTGGCCATGTGACGCCCTTTATGCTTTCATCCTTTCAGCAACTATTCATTAAGCATCTGAATCAGTTAGTTGTTGCCACAAAAATACTACAAAAACCACATCAAATTAAACAGCTTTAAACAACAGTGACTATGTTCTCCCAAATCTATGTGTTAGTCGAAGGGCAGACGATTCAGGCCAGGTTCCGGGGCACCTTCCGGGGGGCTCTGCTGCACGCTGACTTATTTGGCCCGGGCTTGGCTGTGGGGGGTGCAGCTCGGCTCCATATGCCTCTCATCCTCTTCCTGGGGCCGGAGAGGGAGCCTGGGCAGGTACCTCTCATGGCAATAGCAGAAGTACGAGAGGATAAGCCTCACTGTCAAGTGCTTTCCAAGCTTTTGGTCTGCCCTCCAAGCCTTTGGCCACTTAATATTTTATTGGCCAGAGCAAGCCATATAACCAAACTCAAAGCCAAGGGGCAGAAAAACAGATTCCGCCTCTTTAATGGGACAAACTGCAAAGTCAGATAGCAAAGGATGTGGATACAGGAGGAATGGAGATTGGGCCCATTAACGCAGTCTTCAACAGCACCTACCATATTCCAGGCACCGTGCCAGGCACTGGGATACAGTGCTGATCATCATAGAAGCTGGCCTCCTGGAGCTTACACTCAAAACCTGAAGATTATACTTCCGCCCCCATGAACTCCACTGCAGCCTTATTAAACCAAAATAACTGCATTACTAAACCAAAATGTAATAATGAAGGCAAGTCTGCTACCCCTCACGGCATTTTGCATTTCCGGGAGGAATAAGTGCTTTGAGGTATTATCTATTATTCTGAACTCCTTTCACCACTGCTCCGCATGTATTGTCATGCATTATCAAGATGGTCTCCTCTGATAGATACATTCAAGTGAATAACTGAATTTATTTAGAGAACCAGTCTAATAGCTTTTCTTCGCTCTTTTGGCAATGGGTTCCTGTTGAGAATCCTTGGGCGAGATGGAAAAACCTTTAAGAAGCTGAAGATCTGCATTCCAGGGCTCCTCCCTTTAAGCGTCTTGTTTGCATCACAAAATTGTTACTTAATTCAAAGACATTTCCTGAGAGCCATCTCTGTACCAGGCTCAGGGATGAGGGTTTTTCCATCTAAAGTTTCCTCCAATCCTCCAGATAACGTTGTGAGTAAAACTAGTGCAAGATTTATCACATATTCAACAAATGGCTATTAAAGCTCTAATTATAGGCCAGGCACTGGGCCTGCCAGATGAGAAATATATATATTTCTGGGCATCCAGGAGCTCACTTTCTATTAAGAGTGACAGACCTGTGAACAATACAATTAAAATGTAATGAGGTAAGAGTCTTTATAGGAGACAATGCACTTTAGAACATTATGCAAATATAAGGTATTATAATTAAGCATAGCTGTAGGTCTCAAAGACCCCATCCTGTTTTCAGAAGTGCCTAATTTATCTACAAGGAAATCTGTGGTACTGAGACAATTAAAGCCGAAGGGAGAAATAACCGGACCCAAAACCATATGCCACCATTGTTTCCATCTTTCTGAGAAAATCTAATCAAAAGGGGAAAAAAATAGCATGATGCTTGCCAGCTCAGCAGATAAGTGACAATCTTTCGGGATTCAAGAGAAGACTGAAGAAACAGATGTATCCAGGAAAGGGAGTAAGAGGAGGAGAAATTTCAAAAATCCCATAGACTGAGGGAACTCAGGGCATAAACCTAACAAATGAAAGTAAAGCATGGAGTGATCTCATCTAGCTGTTGGTTCTCATTTCTTTGATATGAAATCAAACTCTGTGAGATGCGGACACAAAAATCATTGCCCCCACTGCACAAACAACCATTTCAACAAATAACCAACCCAAATAGTTCCCTTTCTCCCTATAAACTTTTTCTCTACTTCTTTCATTCCTTCCCCCAAGTATTTCCTAAAGTAAAGCATGCTAATTGCTGGCAGGTACAGGAGGACATCAGCCACTGAGTCAGCTGATCTTATCAAAAACTGTCCCTGACAAATAGGAGATGTTTCTAATAAAGCACATACCCTTAGACATAAACGGAGTTATTTATCACAAATTTAAAACCCCTAGAAAGCCCACTCGCTGATGGTTAGAGATGTTACTTAGAATATCAGTGCTACCATCTCAGTACTGCTTTCATTAAATGACTTTGCCAAAGTTATGAAACCTTCATAACTCCATGAAAAATGGGTGTCTCTAACAATACCATGTATAATTAAGCATATATTGCTGTGAGGTTGGAAAATTCCATTGTCACCTGCATCAGCCTCGAAGAAGATCAATTTGCATACACGGATCAAAGGGAACCTTACAGCTTGCTGGTTCATTTAAAAGTGAACCGGGGATGATTTTAAGACCTTATTAAATCCCTCAAATTCATCAGAATAAGAGTGTTTTGACTTGTAAACAGCCAAGTATTTTCTAAGGGATTATGAGGGAGAGTCATTCATCTACTGCTTCGGTTGAACTTTTCTGATGTGTTCATTTTTAATTCCTTGTCTCTCTCAAGCCTCAGTATCCTTGGATCTTGTTCAGATTAATGATATATTTTCCCGTCAAATCAAAATGCTATTGTTCGATTCAATCTAACATGCATGGCTGTGGCCGGTCCTCTCGGCCAGAGCTGAGAAAACACTGAGGCCGTGCAGTCGGAACCAAAGCCTCTCTGGCTTCATTTTGTGCAACATCCTTCCAGGAGGCCAAGCAAGGGCCAGGCCGGGCTGGGGAGTTCTTCACGGCCAGGACAGACGGCAGGCAGGCAAAGCACAAGAAAGGACAAAGGCCCACTCCTACTAGTGACAGAAGATCACCGTGACTGGCCTTTACCTGCTACCCTCCCACCTTGCCGTGAACCCAGAGCCAGGACACTGCAAGCCGTGATGCCCCAGTGCCCGTGCCAGCTGGCCTCCCGTCCAGTGCTGCCAGTGGGAGATTGGACATGGAGGATCTCCCAGAGGAAAGTGGAAGCTGGGAAAAGGGGAGAGGGACTTTGCCCTTCTTGCCCAGTCACCGTCAGTGCCATTCTGAGAGCAGGCTCACCTTGCACCCCCGAGGTGCCAGAGGACCAGTCGTCTGAGCTCCCTCACTCATGGGGCTGGGCCACCTCGGCCTTCCCAGGACCCACCGCACCGTCTCCTAATGGGCCCCGACCCCAGCAGCGGGGCACCTGCTCCACGGAGGCCCAAGCACCCTGCCCCCCCACACACACACATACACACAGTCCTTCTCGCTCTTGTCCTCCCAGCCTGGGGTGGGAACTGCTTCCCGCTACTGTTCTTCTCTGGCTTCCCTAGACTTCTCGCTTCTGCTCTCGGGCCTTGTGACACCTGTGTGATGAGTTCCTGTAACTCATCCCTTCCACTTACATTCCTAGTGTGGTTTCTCTTTTCCTAAGTAGACCCTCAATGATATTCTCACCAAGGCAGCGACAGTCAGGGAAGGAAGAAAGTGGATTTTTCCATTGCAGATGAGGGATTTGGGAAAGATCAATAGGTTATTTTTAGAAGCTGTAGAGGTGATTCTGATAGTATCACCACCCTCCCCATTATTCTCTCTGCCTTTCTTCCTCCTTCAACTATAATGTGGTTTCCAGGCCATCTTACAAGGGCGCGCGCTGGACATCTAAAGGTGGCTCCAATGGAAGAGATGTATGGGAGTCTTCAAGGAGCCCCTTTACCCAACAGCCCCCTTGGCCAATCCACCTAGTGCACACGTGTGGACAGTGGAGATTTGTAATGATGTTAGACCATGTATGACCATACCTCCCTCACTAGTCCTCTCAGTGGCTGTCCTCACCTGCCAGTCATGGCAGGGGCATATGAGGTACTAACCCTCACAGAAACCAGGGGCCACACATGTAATCAAACCTATACTCTGCCACGAGGACACAGGCGACCCCACAGAGAAGAACACGAAACAGAACCTTAGCACAGGGCTTAGGAAAATGTTCCCTGCCCTTGAGAGTTGACAACCCCATTGGTCACCGCACTTTCAAAAACAGACTGAACACCTTCCATGCTGGCATAGAACAGAGCCCAGAAAGGAATTCAAGCTAAAAGGATCGTTTAGAAAGCTGAAGAAGACTCTTTAGTATTGGTTTTTACACATGAATGCCATAATTATATTATTATATCTGTAGCGTCTCTTTATTTCTGTAATGTTTTGGTCATGTTGTACTTTGATTAAATATGAACCAACAAATATTTCAAGAAATGTAGGAAGATGATTCCCTAAGTAAATAAATTTGGTTTTAAAAAAGATCCCTTCTAAAAATTATTAATGCAGTGAATCGAGGTGAGTGCTTTAAAACTAAGCTCGGGCAGACGTTGACTGTAACGTTTAGCTTCCCTTTCCGAGCATCACTGAGCCCCTCATGCCCAGAGCTAATATGACCTCAACAAAATGAAGCCAGTCTTTGGCTCAGTGATTTAGAGTAGTGGGGGGAGTTGGGAATAAATGCTAATGGTTTTCAGGCGAAACCAAAGCACAAAACAAGCCAGCCAAAGTAAGTGTTTTTTTTTCCATACGCTTCCAGTTGGCATTTGTGTGGCAGGATAAGGCCTTACCCTGATAAATAATTTTCTTAATTAACAGCCCCTGCTTCAGCTTACCTTTTCGTGGGGGAAGAAACACAGGAAATCATATAAAGGGAAGAGAGTAGAAGACAAATTTTTCGCAGTGGTTCTATCTTATTTACCAGTTGCTTAGGCTAGCTGCTGGCTCATCTTCAGTTCTTGTCTTTACTTCCACCTGCCTCCAACTTGCACACACCCAGGGCTCTGCACATCAATCTTTCCTCCATTATTTACTACTCTTCCTCTCAGCTCTTCTTCGTTGTATGTCTTTCGAGTGGGGCTAGTATCATAAACCTAATCTGTAAGACGACATTCAGTGTAACAGCTCCTTGACTTGTACAAAGCAGGCAGAAAAAATTGTTTTGATAAGTTTATCAGTGTAAATGCATTCATATTTTCTCTAACAATCAGTGGAAAGTTGTATCGAACATATATAAATGTGAGGATGAGTACTTCTCTGACAACTGTTTCGTAATGTCTTTGAGATTTCTTAAATCTGCCTCGCACCCCAGACCCTGCAAGTTTATCTACAGAATGAGAACGGAGCTAGAGTTGACAGGTGTAACATACAGGTTTGTATTCAGGGCACGTTCCTTCTCCGTTGGTCTATGGGTCTGCATTTGCCAAAGATATGTGTGTGTCCTGAATATTTATTATGTATTATGTGTCCTGTATATCTGTCGGAATCATCATCTACCTGAACTCCTAAGCCGCTAGCAAAATAGTTAACTTTTTTGCCCCTCCCAGCATGTGGTGTACATGGAGAGAGCATCAGTATAGCAGATAGAGCAGAAACTGCTGGCACCCCATCCATCATGCCCTTGCCATTCATTATTCTCTCACATGCCCATGGCTTCCCTGACAGGCCCCTATGGCCTTCTACCTAAAAGCCTGTTCTAGCCAGAGGAGCATGCTCTGTGCACACATGGGACAGGCTGGAAGGGCCAGGAGCTAACACCTCCCCCGGTGGCTGTCACCCAATGAAGGATGCGAGTGGGTGGATACACATCCCCACTCCCTCCCCACTTAGGTAGAACAACTCTGAGCCAGGCTGCACACAGTCTCCCAGAGGCCCACAGCAGGACCAAGGGGCAGCCGCCCACAACGGTAATGCTATCGTTAAGGTGTGTCTGTGTAGGTAGGCTCCCTCCTCTCCCCTGTCTCACTCCGCCCCTCCCCTACCAGGGCTTCCTGGGTCCACTCCCAAGGAGACTACTTGCATCCATAGCTCATCTCAAGGTCTGCTAATGAGGGACCCCATACTAAAACCACTGGGCAAATGCTTTCAGTGAGATGCATGGCCTTTCTGCCCTACAAACACAAAAGATGGAAGGTTTCCTATTTAGGAGTGGGAGAATAAAAATGACCTTGGAGCTTTGTCTTCTAAATACACCACTCATTCCCCCACAGGAAGTGTAGCCAGGCACCAAATCATACTATGTATAACTACTAATATAATCCTGCTTCTGACCCACAGGCCACTGAAGTACTTTGATAATGAAACACCTCAATTAAATCGGGGCTTGGGCCAGTGGCGTTGAGTCAAGCCCCCAGCACAGACATTAGTAACACTGCCCGGACAAATAGTCCCAGCTCCTCAGTCCTGGTATCAATTCAGAGCCAGGAATTTACATGGAAGCTCTATAGAGTCTCTTAGAAAGAGCAGTCCGCTGGGGAGGGTATGTGCTATGGTGAGCGCTGTGAATTGTGTAAGACTGACGAATCACAGACCTGTACCCCTGAAGCAAATAATACATTCTATGTGAAAGGAAGGAAGGAAGGAAGGAAGGAAGGAAGGAAGGAAGGAAGGAAGGAAGGGGGAGAGAGAGACAGAGAGAGAGAGAGAGAGAGAGAGAGAAAGGAAGGAAGGAAGGAAGGAAGGAAGGAAGGAAGGAAGGAAGGAAGGAAGGAAGAAAGAAAGAAAGAAAGAAAGAAAGAAAGAAAGAAAGAAAGAAAGAAAGAAAGAAAGAAAGAAAGAAGAAAGAAAGAGCAGTCTAACATTCCAACCCTTTCTGTGTGGTGTTCAACATTATTAAAACCACTTGGTGGTCCTGGCCAAGACCAGACAACAGAAAAGTGCACTGAGGCCACGAGGGTGGCTGAGAGTCACCAACTGACTGGATCAGGCACCAAGGACCCAGTGTGGAAGACGACAGTCCCGGAGTCCTTTGGGAAGCTGACACTGGAATCTGTCTCCACCCGTAGTGCGTTCCTGATTGAGTCTAACACTGAGGGGTGATGTTCACCACTGCACTTTCAACAAGTCTTGTTGTACTGGGCTAGGCACTGAGGACTCGAGGGAGAGCAAAACAGACCCATCCCTGCCTTTGTGAACTTATGGTAGAGTGTGGAAGACAGATATTCAACAAGCAGGCACATAGGTAGATAGATACCTACAAAAGGAATAGCAAAACAATATCGGGAGTCAGAATTTCAGGGCAAAGGGGAAGTGAAGGGGGCCGGCTGGAGGAAGTAACAATGTGTGAAGGCCCTGAGGTGGCAGAGAAGGAGAGCTCTTTCAGGGAATAGAAAAAAGGCCAACGTAGCTAAGGTGAGAGTGAGACAGAAACAGAGATGGAAAGAGAGAGAGGGCCCTTGTTCACGTCTGTCCTCTTCAAGCTAAGTGCTATAGGAAGCCACTTGTAGAGGTCTTCAGCCTGGTACTTCCATGATGCAGGACCTAGGAAGGAGTCCTTGCCAAGGCCAGTCACAGGACTGAAGCGGGCAGATGAGTCTGAATCACAAGTCCATGGATTTCCCAAATTTTAGTGGACAATACACATGAGCACGGAGACAGAAGAATGGGTGGGGGGGCAGAGAGAGAGAAAGAGAGAGAGAATTTAGAACACTGTCTGACACACTGACACATAAGTATGCAACAAATATTAACTATTGAGGGACTCTTAATAGAAAAGCCCTTGCCTTCTCAAGTGAAAACTCCAGCTTAGGGGTAAATCTTTACAACCCCTACCATTGTTCTAGAAACACTAGTGGCTACTTGATGATTATTAATTAAGTTATAACTGTCCATTAATTTAACAGGGGTTCTCAAACATAACTGTTCGTTAGAAATACCTAAGGCGCTTTTAAAAATAATGATCCTTTGACACCCCCAACCAATCAAATCAGGAGCCCTAAGGAGGTGGGGTGTGAGTTTGAGTATTTTTTAGAACTCTTCTGTTGCTTTTTTGTGGGACCAGCTTAGAGAACCAGGGCCACATCTCCACATGATTTAGTTTATTAGTGAACATACAGCCAGGCTGTCACCAAGCCAGGACCCAAACAGAATACAAGAGAGGGAAATTGAAATTGAAGTCGGGACAATGAGCTCAGAGCCTGCTCTGGGCTGGGCACTTTTCATTCATTGTGCTATTCAGTCTTCAAAGAACTCTACAAGGTAATTCTTTTCATCCCATTTCATAGATGAACAACAACTGACACTCAGAAGCAAGTTGCCCAGGTAACACAACAAGCCAATGAGGGGGCCAGGATTCAAGCTGTAGTCCTTTTGTGTTCCAGACTCCACCCTCTCTCTATGACCCTCGAGCCTCGTACTGCTTTCTAAGAAAGAGGCATATGGTTACAAACCTCGAGAAGCCAAAAAGGAAAATGGAGACCTAGAAGGTAGTGGTATTGAGATGGGTCACAGGGCAAGTCTCAGAGGACACAAGATGAACCCTCCAGAACTCACCATTCTTCCCATGGACAGTGCTGCCACAGGCAGACCTCCAGGTAGCCTTCTCTTGCTCGGAAACTGCTCCCCACGTGTCTGAGGAGTCATCCCTGATACCGCTCTTCCTCTCAGACATCTGATCTAATTCAATGCTAAGTCCTATTGTCTATGCCTCTAAAATATCTCCAGAATCTGGGCACTTCTCACTGTCCGCACAGCTACGACGCTAGTGCAAGGGGCCCGACTCCCCATCAGGAGACTGTGTCTGCCTCCTTCGCACTCTTGACTTTGATAGTCTGTCCTTACCCAGCGGCCAGAGCTACACAAAGAAACAGAAGTCAGAGCGTGCTGATCAAGCAGGCTGCTCTGCTTAAAAACCCTCCAGAGGCTTCCCATTGCAAGCCAGCCACAACCCCCACTCCTCATGGTGACGTCCGAAGCCTTCCCAGCTCTGGGCCTGCCCAGCTCTCTGGCTGCGACTCCTGCCATGCTCCCTCTCACGCACAGTGGCCTTCCACGTGTCCCTGTCCCCAACACGGTCTGCTCTCTTGGGCACTGCTACATGCCGTTCCTTCTATTTGGAGCACTTTTACCCTGACCTCCGTACGGCTGCTGCTTTTCCTCACCAGGCTCTCAACGACAATGTCATCTCCTCAGAGAGGCCGTGCCTGAGCCTCACAGCTGAAGAGGCCCCCATCCCTGCTGGTCATGAGCCACGCATTCAGTAATTACTTGCTTACTGGTGGACATGCTTTTAAAAGTGTAACTAACTGCATCCATGGCCAGAAGGATTGTGATTCTTTGGTTGAAAATTCTATTCATCACACTCTGTTTGTCATGCTCCTCAGCCTTGAACTCTTCGCCAGTCCTCATTCTCAGCTTGCAAAATGAGAATAATGATTAACACAAGTCTTGAGGTGACCTTCTGACTGAGGACTCGATGTGTATTAGCAATTAGACTCCTGGTGCCATATTCAGAAAGAGGGACGACCTGAAGCCAAATCTTTTTCTCGCACCTTTCCCTTTGTGTTTGATGTTGGCTTTTCGTTTGCATTTAGCACATTCAGGGAGGAGGCAAATAAACATGACATCGGCTGACACTGTGTGAATGCTTCACATCCAGTCAAGGCAGGAAGGCTGAGAGCAAACCTTCACTATAAGCCCTCCCAGGCTTGGAGCAGACGCTAAGTCCATTAATCTCCCACAAGATAATCAAGTCCACTGCCAATAAAAAATGAGCAGCGCCATTTCCTGGACTTGGCATTATCTGTGAGTCCAAACAGACCCAGAAAATGGAGCGCAGCTTCTATTCCAGGCCATTCACGGAAGGCTGGATAGAGCCCCCGTGGCTTCAGTGTGGTCTCCTGCACGCCCTCCTTAACTGTAGCATTACCAGCCACTGTGTCGTCTCCTCTTTCCTCCTCTCTGTAGCCAGGAGTTCTAAAGCTGTGGATCCCCATGAAGTCTAAGGGTAGATTTCAGGAGACCCATGACTTGAAAGGGAAATTTTTACCTTTCGGGTTTCAAACCCTAACCAAAATGTGGCATTTCCTTCAATTCAACATAGGCAGCAAACCTCAGAAGTCCTAACAGTGCCTGTGACTTCGTCCCCAATAAAGCTCACAGTTGTTTTCATATTTCACATCTCAGCTGTTGCAGATGTCTCAAAATACTGTTAACACTCTTTGCCGCTTCAAACTTACAGCAGTTGTTAGAACTGTTGCTCAATCTTGCTATTTAACATGTTAATAAAGAAGCAAATGTATCTATCACAAACCTGAGTGTTTTTTTTAATTTTGATATCTGCATTTCAATATAGTAGATTTTTCATTGTTATCCTATGTATTTTGTTTTATGCATGTAAAATCAGTTTTTGAGAAGGAATTCAGGGTCTTTACCAGACTTCCAAAGCCTAGCTCCCCCGTTAGGTCACACATTAAAGTGGCCAAATCCTCTCACAGATACTTCAGAGAGGTTTTTGTCTGAGGCAACTTTGCAACGAAGATCAGGTTTGTCTTACTTGTCTCCCTGTGATGCCCCACTCTGTGTCACTGTCCCTAGCAATGTTTCTCAGCCTTTGCGGGCCATGCTACCTTTTCATAAACATTCATGCCCACCTTTAATATTCTCTGAAATGCAAAATAAACACTGTGATTAAAAACCACTCCATGGAGCAAAGTGCTGCTTTGTTTTAACCATCACATGCCAACTTAGCCAGAAATTCTGATTCCCCAATCTCACCAGTGACCCTGGTTGAGAGTCCCTTCTAAAGGAATGCCCTTATGAGAGGACAGTAGAAATCACCCTTGTCCTTGGCTACCCTCTCCAAGGTATTGACTTTCCTAACCACCCTATTCTCACGTGAATCTCAGGCTAGGACAACTTGGCTTCTCTCATTCCTGGCCAGGGAGGTAAAGATGAAGGTGCCATTGTTGTGATGTGGGCAATTCCTTTTTTCTTTTCATCCTGAGATGATAAGGTTGGGTTTCTGGAAAAGTATACCAAGAAACTAAAGGGAAAGGCAGAAACCATGAAGAAAATGCCTAAGTCCAGAATCAAACTTGTCATCAGAGAACAGATTTCTTATCCCAGGTGACTACAGTCTGGCTTCCTACTGACTGGCCTGGCACCAATCATTGGGCACTAGAGCCCCTGTTATTTTCCTCCGCTCCGGCTGGCTGGGATGCGAGGCTTGGCAAATCTGAACCTTACCCAGAGGGAGCTTATGGTTGGCACAGCTTCCAGGCCTGGCAGGAGACTCAGGCCCCGCTAATGTCGGCTTCCTGACTTCTCTCCAGGTGTGTGCTGAGTGAGAAGAGAAAGAGGCCAATGACAGCATTGAAGTGAAAGCCAACATCTGAGAGAAAGGGCGAGGATCTGGATTCAGGGCAGAGGTAAAGAAGCAATGATGGTGGAGAGGAGACCCAGAGTCATGAAATGAGCAGTGTGGGGGCCCAGCCGTGTGTCCTTCCCTTTGGTTCCCCCTTGAGGCCGCTACTGGTACTGCACCTGGTCCCTGTACCCCAACACAGGCCACAAGTAGCCCTAGCAACTCCCCATGTGCCCCCAGCCCCCCAACACAAATATCCTAGTTCTTGCCTGGTCCTCCCAACACTCATTTACAATCCCCTTCTCCCCTTTCTGACAGGCTAAAAATCCTAAACTCTTTCTCAACCTCTCCTGATTTTAGGAGGGGCCATGTGCTACAGGTCTAGCCATGAAGACATAAGGGGGAACCTCCTGGGGTGGTCCTGAAGAAAACATTACTTTCCTTATTGAAGGAACAGATATAACTTCCTCCCTTTTTCCTGCCCGAAGTGCATATCTGATACCTAGAATTGTGAATGTTATATCTCAACCATGAGGCAACAAACATGGAAGAGAAGGCTGAGAGAATGGGAGAGATGCCATCTCTGACATTCCTGAACCACTAAATCAATGCCCCAGTGGCTAACTCCAGATTCTGGATTATGCAGGAAAAAATCAGTCCCTTTCTTGTTAAAGTCATTCTTAGTTGGGTTTTGTCACTTGCAGACAAAAGCAGTCCTAACTCATACACCACAATATCATACACCACAATAAATAACCCCCTTCTTCCAATATCCATCCATTACTCCAGGTAAGCACACTGTTCCATTCCCAAACCCATCTGCTGTGAGGCCTACCCTTCCCTACCAACCCTTGAACCTACACAAATACTGAAGACGCAGGTGACAGCTCGTGGCTAGCACGGCTAGCTGGGCTCAGATTCATTGTCAAATCCATCTCTCCTAGCTCCAATCTGTACAACATCCCAGGCTCGTCTCATCACCCAACTCCCCACACAGTCTCCACAATGCACAGCTGCAGAGCGGCCAGGTATGAACAGTTCTTGACCTTCACTTACATAGTTTTATCTCAAACCCCACCCCCACTCCTCCATGAAGTTACCCCTTTTCACCCCAGCATGACACGACCTCCCCAGCTTTGAATGCCACTTACACTTGCACCACCCACTGAGTGGGGAGCACTGATAGAACACTGGTCTCAGTTACCTTCCGCCTCGAGGAAGCCTGCCTGACCCTCTCAGTCTGAGTTAAATGCCACTCTTGCCCATGCCCTCTGTGTTCCTCTATTAAAATGTCCACCAGACTTTTGTCACCTTCCGTCAACCTCTCTACATCCTCCCGTAAGCTATGACCTTTCACATAGGGATGATATCTTACAACATCAACATCTATCAGTTCTCAGATTGGACCTGCCCATACTAGATGTTTAAATTTTTTTTCCTGAATGAGTGAATAATCACATCTCTCCACTAAGATATCAAGCTCGTTGAGAAGAATAGATATCTGGATTTTTACCCCCTAGCACCCTCCCAGTGACGCACACAGTGGGCTTATATATTTTGTCACTAATTTGTATAGAGAGACACCCAGGTTTTACTTCAGTAACTTCTACTTGACAACTAAGCAACATGATTTCGTTTGTATGTGCACATATATAAACATCTAATCACGGAATACGTAGGTATAAACATATACAACACTTAGCCCAAAGGTGCCAAATGAAAGCTCGACCTGATGACTCTTTCCCACCAAACTGCCCAGTGGTTTGACTCAACCCTCCAGCTGGTCCAGCACGCATACAGAGCCACTATTACTGTCTTACTAAAAGCTTTGCAACAAAAAATCATCAATAATTAAGAGGAGCCCCTTCTGAAGAAGTTCTCAGGTGAGGCAGAGCAATGTAAGATGGTTTATCACAGGTAAGAGAAAGGTGCCTTTGAAAGCCAGTTTAACACTGACATACACATCCTCTGACATCACTCACCGAAAGTCCAAGGCACTGCTGATGTTCTCAGGAAAGAGAGAGCCCTGCAAACCACAACCCATCACTACACCAGGGGCTGACCTCTCAGACATGATGGTGCTAACCGAGGTGTTCAGGATATTTAAAAGGATGCTCACCATCCCCTTTCTTCCCGGTGGAAAATGGTAGCCAAGTGATTCTCCCAAATTCAAGGAGAAAGCCCCACAAAGGTGACAATGGGGTGGAGCCAGCCATGGGATTGGCTGGGGGAGGGGACGTGGCAGGGAAACTGGGGTACGTGTTTTCAAATAAAATAGAAGGAAGGACTCTGAGAGCTCATGTTAGGTTAAGAATATGAAAATTCCTGGGGAGAATACCTCCTGTGGGAGAGAGTAATTTCATAAAAAGTAAAAAAAGAAAATACCCATAAGTCTTCAAAACTTCAATCTAGCCTGGAAAACATATGAAACACGCTAAGGAAGAATATACTTGGATTACGATCTTCAAACCTAGGGGAGACCTGAAGCACCTTCAGAAACTGCGAGAGATTCATCAAGTTCAAGCTTCTCTTGGACCTCAAATCTTAAAGCAACTTTTAGTCCCAGTCCTCTCAAATGTGGAGAGGAAGTATAGAAGGGCATTAAGTGAAAAAAATAGGATTAAATGGTCCAAGCATCTGGGTGACAGTAGATTTCTACTTTGCCTTATCTTCACCCAAAGGCATCCAATCAAAGATGACTGTTGCCAGAGCTGACAGAGACCCCTGGGCCTCTGTGGAGGTGGCATTAGTCACTTACCAGATGTAAGAGCCTGAATTGTAACCCCCCCTTCAAAATTCCGATGTCGAAGTCCTAACCCCCAGGACCTTATCTAGAAGTAGGGTCATTGCAGATGTAAGTAGTTAAGATGAGGTCATACTGGAGAAGAGTGGGTCACTAGCTCAATATAACTGATGTCCTCATAGAAGAGGGGAAATTTGGAGACAGAAAGACACAGGAGAACACCACATGAACATGATGAGTCTCTGCGAAGGAAAGCCAAAGGTTGCCAGCAAAGAACCAGAAGCTGGAAGAGAGGCATGGAACATATTCTCCCTCACAGCCCTCAAAAGGAACCAACTCCACCGACACGTTGATCTTGGACTTCTAGCCTCCAAAACCGTGAGACCATAAATTTCTGTTGCTCAAGCCCCCCAGTCTTGGTAATTTTGTTAAGGAAGTCCTAGGAAACTAATACACCAGATTAATCCTTGCAGCCTCCAATGTTCAAATTGCCAAGTGCCATCTCCTCTACAGAGAGTCTCACCACTGCTAAAGAATTACCACTGCCTCAGTTTTCAGAGTTATCTTTAGGTTGCCTTCTGCCTTTGGCCTCTTCTTATGTATTTACTTCCTTTCTACAGTTAGAAAAATCTGTGTTTACTAATTTCTAAGATGGGATTGATGCAAAGCCATCTGCTTAATGAGAAAGATTCCTGTATACATGAGATAATCAACAAATATGGCTCCAATTAATGATTTTTCAAATTACTATTTAAATATTGACTTGGACTGTGCCACATGATGTCAAAATAACTGATTTGCATGTGAATATTTCAGTCAAACAATTAGCTGTTTTGTCTACATAGCTCCGAATAATGTGGTTGATTGTTGTTCTATTACCAAATTGGATTGACCGGTGATTTTTGGCATCATAAAGCATAGCATAGATTCCTTTACGAGTACTAGGAGATCAAGCCAGAGAAATAAAAAGGTATTTCTTTTCTTTAAACTCCCAAGGACTATTAATAATGAAATATTACAGTGGAGGGAATTTTCACTAAGAAAGTATCACCTAATAACATCAGTTAATAGTCCTTCCTGTGGGATTTTGTCACCACCTTATTTCACCTTTATTGTTCTATAGGGGAGTTCATTACCATGGCTTAAGTGATTCTACTGCTTTATAGAGATCAAAGTGTTATTGCTTCGAGTGAGGCAAATTAAACAGAACGCCTACCAGAATGATAATAAATAGGGAGGTGAAGAAGTGGGGGAAGTGTCATGAACACATATGTTCTCACTTTTCTTTTTACCATTCTCCAATTTTCCTCACCACCCACTAGACAGAGTGATGGGGAATGGATGGATAAATGTAAGGTGGAACTGGAAGAAGTAAACTGGGGAGAGTGGTCTGAACTGGAGAAAGGGGAAGAAGTGAAATGAGCAAGCTTCCAAGTGGTCCGAACAAGACCCACTATTGTACCTGGGGCACTGGCCCTCTGCTAAGGTCAAAGCTCTAACAATAGTCGGCACATTACATCTTTGTGGCCTTGCCCAACTTCCTCTCAGTCTTTCACCTCTTTTTGCCCCTCCCTCCTTTCTTTCCTCTTCTCAATGTAAAATAAGAGACCATCACAGTGGTCCCCATATTCTATCTTTGCTGTTCCAGGGGTTAAATGAATCTTCCCTTGGGGCGGGATATCTGACTCTTGATCTCAGCTCAGGTCCTGATCTCAGGTCTTGACTTCAAGTCCCACTTTGGGCTCTACACTGGGTATGGAGCCTACTTAAAAAAAAAAAAAGAATCCCCCCACGTTGGAGACTTTATGGAAGATTTGGGTTTCCACAGCAAGATGTGGACATCACAATCTGAAATTGAGAATCCCCAAACAATGAGCTAAGTAATACACTCGTCCAATCTAATGTAGTTTCTAGATAATCTCATTATCCTAATTCTTATTAGATTATGGGGATTTTCAAGTAACATTCTAAGATGTTGAAGAAAAGTATTTCACCAAAAAGACTTTAAAAGGAAGACAAAGCAAGAAAAGAGACTGCAAAGGTTTTGTGAAACTAACATCTAACAATAACTAGAGAAAAAATGATTATATATAATGATTAAAACAAACAAGGAAAGAAACAGAACATTGCTGGTAAGAATGCAAAATGGTTCAGGCCCTTTTGTAAAACTTGGCAGTGCCTCAAAATGTGAAGCATAGAGTTACCACAGGACCCAGCTCTTCCAGCAATAGTTACATAACCAAGAGAAACAAAAACATATATCCACACAAAAACTTGTACATAAAGGTTAATAGCAGCATAATTTATAATAGGACTAAAAAATATTTCATTAATATGGTCTCCTATTTACAGTGCCCCCACACAGGTGTCAGTGAAAGAATGAGTGTCTAATACTGTAAAATATCAGTGCCTATTTTCTTCAGTGTGATCACTAATTGTGTCAGTTAAAGCACACACATGTGAAATGTGTGTGTGTGTGTGTGTGTGTGTGTGTATAACCTAACAGTGTATAAGCTGCCACCAGAAATGGGGCCTTATGTATAGAGTATGTTCTTTGGTCCCCTTCAGGGATGGGTTCTGGAGAGGCAGCAGAGGGGAAATCGCAGGTGTGCATAATAAAGATGAAGCGAATTGAGATGAAACAAAGAGGAAGGTTTCTGGGGAATCTCACCCATGAAAGCCACACATTTCATTTTCCCAACCCCCGCTTCTCATTGATCTCCTTTCCTTCTCCTCTAGATGAAATTGCCTTATGTAAGCAACAGCCCTAAGATATAACTCAATTCCCTCTGAAGCAAGGACATTCATCAATCCATGTGAATCACCATATTATGGATTTGACCTGATCAGTTTTCGCCTCCACCTTGTAAACTTCTCCGGGCCACTGACCTCTCTTGTCCAGCTCTCATATCTAAACCTTTACATTCAACCCCCATTTGTTGTAGCTTAGAGCTTAACACAGTCCCCCCATTCCTTCTTCCTCACTCTGACAAGAGGCTCTGATCTCCAGTGGAATTTGGTTAAAACACACTAATATTTCTCGGGTTGAGTATGGTTTAGCATAGTTCTTTGGAACAACAATGTGTCTTCAGAAATCATGAGGCAGTATCTTAGCTCCATTCTGCAATCATCTAAGTCCTGCCAGTTCTATCTTCTGAAAAACCTATCAACCCTTCCTTTTCCATCACACTGGCCTCCAACTTGCTTCAGGCCCTAATCTCTTCTCATCCTGATTATTATCATGACCTTCTAATTGGTCTCTTTGTCTCTAGTCTTGCCCTTCCTTTATCCACCTTCTACGTGGCCACTGGAGTAACTTTATAGAACATAAGCCTGGCCATAAACTCCCCGATTCGAAGCTCTGAAATGGCTTCCTGTCACCTTCAGAGTGAACACCCACCCAGCTCCTTATCTAGGCTTATAAATCCCTTTTTAACCCAGTTCCTGTCTACTTTTCACCTATTGCCTATCCACCCTCAATTATTCGTAGTTCCCAAAACAAGCTAAGCTCTCTATCCCAACCTTAGAATTTAAAATGATATTTCCTCTACCATGAATACTCCAAGCAGCCTTGAATATTCTTTCCCTCCATGGGGGGTTAGCTAATTCTCTTCTTTTTCAAACAGCTTTACTGATGCTTAATTTACACACCATTAAATTCACTAGGCTAGACTAACTACTAACCTTTGAGACTCCATTTGGATGTCATCTCTTGTTTTTGATTGGGCTCCCTCAAAAACAGATCTTGAAACAAAGTGTGGGTGCAAGTGGTTTATGTAGGAGGGGATTCCCAGAAAGCAGAGCGAGGGCATAGAGATGGGAGATGGCCGGGAGAGAAAAGCCAACAAAGTGTGTGTTTGAGAGTGGGTTACCGCTGTGGGCAACTAGGGTGGTCAACTCTGCTGGGAAGTCTTTGAGAGCCTGCATGAAACACATCTCTGAGTTGTCCCACAGAGAGGCAAAGAAATTTGGGTACTTATTTTCCTGTTCCTCATTAATTGAGAGTCACTCCCAGGGCTGTTAGCCCACTGGCACTTCCAGCCTACGCCATGGCCAAAGAATATCTCAAACAGAGAAAGGCAGGAAGCCGTCAGTGTATATAGGAACCACCTAGAGTGAACTTCTAAGCCAAGAGGATGAGGACGGAGCACCAGACAGCATCTCTACGCATGCTTTCCAAAGCTTTTCCAAACTCTACCTCTACTTTTCAGGTTGGGTTAGGGGAACGTTCTCACTGGTCCCATAGCACCAATGTTCTTGCCACACTCCGCAACTTTGTGGTTTCATTTATTGGCCTCAGTCCACTACACTGTGGATTCCTCAAAGGCAAGGCCTTTATTTGCCTTCATGCTCCACATTAAGCAAAGTGCCTTGGACCTCCTACCTGGTCCAATAATGTGTGAGGTTGTTTCAAAGCATTTTATATTCACAATCATATTTTACACCTGAAAATCTCTTTGCCAGAGAGAGAGAGAGCGCGTGTCATCATCTTTATCATTCTGATTTTATGGACAGAAAGCTAAAATACAGTGATGAGACACAGCTAGATGAAGGACCATATTTGCTGAGGGCTAGGCCAGTGGCCAAACTGCTTTAGTTTCTGCTCCTTGGCGCACTACAGGAGGTAATGGCATTCACCTGAGGCTAAATCTTTCAACCCAAGGTAGAACAGACTTTCCCATATCTAGAATAATTCACTTTACAATATTCAGAAGAAGTCTGAAGGTGGAAGCAAAGCAGGCCTAGAAATGCCGAGTCCTATGCTATATCTGAAAAAGGAACCTTTAATTTTTTTTCCTCCTCTCACTTAGCCTCTCCAAGGAACTGTCTCCCGATGTAATTTTTCTACAATTCTAATATTTGTGAGTATGTAAATCAGATTTTACTATTAATTAATTCACCAAACATAATGCCATTCACTGGAAGGAAGTGATTAGCCATGGGGAACAGAATGCCTTGTAGCTCTGTCATTTTTAAAAGTCAAAGCAAGAAGTACACAATTCTAATAACAGAAGGGATGAAGTGCTTTGTTCTTAGGTTATGCTCTGGAGTACAATTTTTAAAGGGATTAAATATATAAACATCAAAGAAAGACTGTCCTGAAGCTAAGAGTTGTATCAGGAAACCCCCTGCTTTTTTATGTCCCCTATGTTCAAACATAAGACAATGGATCTGGTTCTTATAATGGCCTCTATTCACTTTACACAGTAAAGTAAAGGAAGAGAATTAAAGAATTTTTCCCTCTGCAGTATGACTGTTGGTAAACCACTAAAAAATGGAAGAATTTCCACAGGCATAAGGTCAATCTATTTGGTTGCTTTTTTTCCATTATGTATTTTCGAACCACTTGACAGTTTTCCATTTTAACATTTTGAGGGATTTTTCTTGGTAGAAAAATCCAGACAAGGACTGCAGAAGTTTTACCATCTGCAAAAAGAGTGGGTTGGATTAGGTCAGGAAACACTTTGGGTTCCATAACAATATTTTTGTTGGTCCACAGAACTCCTTTGAGGAATACCAACATCGGAAATGAATCCAAACACTGAAAAACTGATTAATGGATAGGAGGTCACAAAATTGCCACTTTACAACACTATTATATAAATAGCAAATACAGAAATAGCATAAAATTGTTTATGATATTCATAGCATATAATGTTATCTGATTAAGATGTGTCTGACATATTATTATACCCAGGCAAGGCATTTTAGAAAAGGAATTAAGTCAATCGTGCTAAGAAGAATGAGCGAACAGAAAAACATAGATTTTGATATCAGATAGGCCTAGATTCTATTTATACTTCCACTGAAGTGTAATCCTACAGAAGATATTTAATCTCCTTAATCCTCAGTCTCTTCTCTCTTTAAAATGGGTTTGACAATTCTTAATAGCCCATGGTAATTTTGCAAATTACAAAGTTAAGATATGGGAAAATGCCTAGGGCTAAACTTAGCACATAAAATGCATTAAAATGTTCTTTCCCCCTTGTTCTATTCTTTCTGTAAGTTTTCAGCAGAATTGCTCCTAAAATTCAAGAGATTATTTTTTAGAGTCAGTTCTAATGTATCCCTTTAAATGTCCCCCTCCTCATACAAACACATTACAAAGGCTAAAAGTATTGGGTGAAATGTGTAAGCCTGAGGATTCACAGACATGTACCCTGGGGCAAATAATACATTATGTGTTAATTAAAAAATAAAAAAATAAATTTTAAAAAAAGTATTGGGCACAATTTTAAATATGATTCTATTGGATTTAGTGTTCTATCAATTTAAATATATTTCCATTTTAATTAGCCTGGCTTAAGAAAAAAAAATTATCAACCCCCTGGATTATATTATCCTAAAGAATCTCTTTAGCTCTAATTTTTCTCTAAAAACAATTAAGAAGTGATGGGGGCTGGAAGGGGGAGTTTATGGATCTGTCCCTGGTGCTGAAAGTGTAAAATGAACCTAAACTTTCCTCATTTAGGTGCAGTGGAAGGAAAGCTAGTTTAACTTAATGAAAAAACCTGAGTTGCACTTAGTTTGATATCAAGAAAGTGGCATTACTCAGGACTTCCCAAAACTTTACGATGATCCCAAAGAAAGAGAGAAGGGGTCCTCTAGCAGCTCAGCCAAGTGATCAAAAGGCTGTAAAAAAAAATAAACCTGACACATAATATCATTAACACGTAGATATCTATAACATTAGATAACAAAGACGTTCAAATCAACAAAACGCTAATTCTAGACTAAAGGCATTCTAAAACTAGAGACTAACTAGATATCATCTATGCCTTTTTTGACACCCCACACCATTGTTGTGACCTCTCCTCTGGCATTTCCCTTACTCAGGTTCATATTTTAACCCTCAGTAGATGTATCCAACCCTATTAAACTAAAAATTCCTTGAAAGCAGGGAATCCCTTGCTCTATTTCTCCTAGTTGTTGGCTACAGTAGAAACTTACTGCTAATTGGAATAAAATTACTCCATCTAGTTAAATTAATCAACGTTGGTGTGCCAGTCAAAGAAAGCTTATTAGAAATGTGAGCTAGGATTTTTAAGAGAACCTTTAAGGATGGAAATATTTTGGAAAGTGAAGAGAAGGTAAGGCCATGTTTTATGTTAGGAGAAAAAAGTAAAGCACAGATTTGGACCTGGGTGAGCACAGACATCCAGCTAGTGTGCTCTAAAATGTCTCTTCCTGAAAGGGAAACAAACCATAAGAGACTTAACGACAGATAACAAACTGAGGGTTGATGGAGGGAGGAAGGTGAGGGATGGGCTAGATGGGTGATGGGGATTAAGGAGGGCACTTGTCGTGATGAGCACTGGGTGTTGTATGTAAATGATAAATCACTGAATTCTACTCCTGAAACCAATATTGCACTGTATTTTAACTATCTAAAATTTAAATAAATAAATAAATAAAAATAACTAAGAAGGGAGGGAGGGAGGGAGGAAGGAAGGAATTTTAAAAATCCCATTTACAAAAAACAAAAAAAAAACAAAAAAAACCAAAAATGTCTCTCCCTGAATCAGTGCATGAAATATCCCTCTTAGCCCTGAGTCCTATGTTTATTCAGGAAAATGATTCTGCATGACTTTTTTCATTATGTCATGACAGATCGCTTTCTTAAAAGACTCATGATGATATTGACTGAGTTGGCAGAATACCCTGAAAAACACAGATATCCAATTAGCACACTTTCCTTTAGGATGGCAGAAACACCGAACACTTAAAAAATATGAGTGTTACTGAGATTGGAATAGTATAAAGGAGTGATAAGCACACTATCCTAAGTGCCACCCTAAATTGCAGCTGCCCAAATATCCTTTGCATGATCCTGCTACGCATAGTGATGTCATGGTTGACATCGAACTGTTTAGATTTAACATATATGCATGAAAATATTTCGTTGTTTCTCTGGCAGAAAATGGTGGTATTATTATTGAAAGATATGAGTAACACACTTGTTACACAAGAGTAGACCCCTGTTTCTAACCTTGTCAAACCAAATACGCTTTTTTTTTTGAGCCCACACTCCCTCCACACCATGAATAATCCCTCTGGCATCTCTGAACAAGACTGAGCCAAGAGACTTACTTCAAATCTAACAGATGATAGGAATCCCCTCCCAAGTGAGAATATTTCATGAATTTTATCAACAAATTTAATTCTTGTGAAGTAATACCTTTGTCCCTTCCAATTTAGCAATAATTACAAAGTCATCTGTAAGGAGCAGTCTACTTAAAAAGTAGTGGTAGATATTTGACATTAAGAAAATAGAGATGGGGGGCGGAGCAGCGGCAAAAAAAGAAAGAAAATAGAGATGTAGTCAGAGATTTATGTAAAGGATGTTCATCTCAGTCTTATGTATAACAGCAAAAATGTATTTGTTGGTTTGTTTGTTTGTTTGTTTTTAGAGGAGCAGAGGGAGAGAGAGAATCTTAGGCAGGTTCCTCATCCAGCACACAAGCCAGATGTGGTGCTAGAACTCACAACCCTGAGATCATGACCTTAGCCAAAATCAAGAGTCAGATGCTCACTATCCAAGCTACCCACGTGCCCCAACAGTAAAAATTAAAAAAAAAAAAAAAAAAAACCCTAAGTGCCCAAAAATAGGATATAAGTTAAATAAATCCAGTTTTAGCCATTTGGTGGAATTCTATGCAGCCATTAAAACATTTTATAGCAATATTAATCAACATGAGAAAAGGCTTATGATCTATTTGACAGGAAAAAAATGTTTACCAAACAGAACGCTTACTATGACTTCCAGTTTCAGAAAAAATGCATAAATATTTCATACACATTGCCTAAGCCCTCCTGCCAAAGACCGCCAGGAACACACCAGTAGTTGAATGAGCTGGGTTTATTTTTCCTTGCAGTAAAGGAGAACATGCACCATGGGGAACTGAAGTGTATCTCAATAAGAAGGGCTTGGGTTTGTGCTAAGTAATTTGGGGGAAAGTTTAAGGCAGTGGGGCCTGTTGTGGATTGGATGCTGTCAGGAAGCAGGGGTAGTTTTGTGATTGGGTGTTTTAACAAATCTTTATCTAAGAGAGAAGACTAGACCAAAGCTAAAGCTGGAATTTTTTAAAAAAATAAAAAACACAAAAATCACTCCTATTAGCCAAGATAGGGACTTGTTTGGTCATTTTTGGGATTTGGCCAACGCTCATGCTTCATCTGCGTCCAGACATGATTTTGGAGTGGTCCTAATTTTGTCTGGATCCATCACAGTTACCGAATGACCTTATCTGATGTCAGTGTTCTGGAGAATAGATTTTATTCAAAAGGAGAACATGGAAGGCTTAGTTGTGAGTACCAGGGCAGCTCCTAGCGACGCCAAGTCCCAAATGACAATACCAGGCCAGCTTTGGGATGGCAGGGACTGATTTTCTTTTCCACATACACATATTCAAGAAAGACTAGAATTATGACAGATATCATTAACTAGGTGTTTGTGATATTCCAGGCACTGGTTTAAGTGCCTTACATCTTTTAACCAATTTATTCCCCACAGCGACTCTACGAGATAGGTACTTTGAATTATTCCCATTTTCTGAAACAGGGAAGTATGGCATAAGGACGTGAAGTTACTCACCCAACCTATCACAGTAAGTAGTGGAGCATGGATTCCATGCACTCAGTGGCTATGGAACCAGCAGCCCGAACACCTGCATTATACTGTCTATGTGTTGCATAAATTATCACCAGAGGCTACCTTTGGGAGACGGTGGGAGTAACAGGACTACAGGATCGTTGTGTTTCTTTCTGTTTCTAGTTCTTATTTTCTAAATTTTCTACAATTAAAATGTATTAATTTTTAATCAGAAAAGGAAATAATTTACGAATGTACTGACGGAAGCTCTATTCCCAAGGTCATTGTCCCAAATGCAAACCCGGGTCTTTGGTGGTGGCAACGCTCCCCTGAACGTCTGAATCAAGAGGAGAAAAATCAAATTGGGAGGAGGCAACGCCCCCCACCCTCTGGCTCCAGCTCAATTTAGGTAATACTAACTGAATTTCCCGCAATAAAAAGTGGCAGCAAGATCCACTCTGAGGCCACTCTGTGTCTGGGAATTAAAGCAGGCAGGGCGGAAGTTGCCCCACATATACATCAAGAGGATTAGGAATAGAGTTGGAAGGACTAGAAGCAAACGCCTGGGTCTGAAAGGAAAGACCTCTCCGCGTGGGAGGACAACACACACACCCTCCCCCGCCCGCCCGGGTCAGCTGAGCCACGCTGGGCTTAACCCGCTAAAGATTCAACCCAGGCGCTGAGAAAGGGGATGCCTACTCTACATCCTGCGTGAGTGGTCACATTAAAAGGCCGGAAATTCTAGGGACCCGAGTGAACCAAGGTTAGGAAGGAACCATTTGGAGGGACAAAGACTTCAGAACCAAAAAAGCTTCACCAAAATGTTAACGGCGCCCAAGGAGACCTGTCGGTTGGTTTCCCTTCTCTTACTTTCGTCGCTGCGCTGGCATCAAGACACATGAAGCATCTCTGTTCGCTCCCCGCGCCAAGACCGACTTTAGGCCTCCAGAAAGGTGCCCACCCACCAGCTGCCGCCCGCTCAGCGGCAAAGAACTAGGCTCGCAGTATTTCCCACTCCCGCCGCACCGCCCCCCCCCCCCGCCCTTTCCGCCTTTCCTTCTGCCCCGGCTGAGAGCCACGCAGGGCATCCACCCTGCCATTTAGCACCTCGGCTGCGCAGTGGTGGGTGGTTTCCCAAAGCGTGTGCCCTCGCAGCCACTTGCGCTTGCCTCGCCAGCTACAGGGGCACAAGTCAAAGAGGCTTTTCCCTCCGCGATCATCGTGAATCAGCAAAGCGCTGCAGAGCAGCGGCGTCTCCTCAAGCAGAAATTACGGTGCTGGGGGAAGGGCACAAGGGGAGTGTTTCAGGGGCATTTCTAGCCCCTCCCAAAGTGTCCCTCCCGGGGACCAAGATACTGGGGCGGGGGTGGGGGAGGTGTTGGCTGGAAGCTGCTGTTTGAACCTAGGCGCCCGGGGGGAGCCTTTGGAAACGGAGATCGGTGTGGGGAATAGCAAGGGTGAGCAGAGAAAGTGGACTAGAGTACAGATGGGTAGAAGGACCTAGGGAGCAGACAGAGCAGAGCGGGTGCGCCCCCGGGGTGGGCAGCGCAGCAGTTGCAGGTGCTGATAAGGGAATGTAGGAAGGAGGGTCTGGTGTGGGGGAAGGGAGGAGAGAAACCAAAAACGGAGGCTTTCCCAGCCCAAGACTTCCTGTTTCTAACAGGCAAGTTCCCAAGTTCAGTTTGAGAAGTGAAGGACCGTTTGGCATTGGGGAGTCTGGAATCGGAACGTTAGGGGAATACCTCCCTGAATCGTGTTCTCCCACCCATTTCTCTCTCCCTCTCCTCCTCTCTCCTCCTCCTCATTCCAGTCCTCCTATTCCTCTCCCTGTTCCGTCTTCCTTCAGCTTCAGTATGCTTGTCCATGCTCCGTAGTGCGGACTACACTCCAGGGACCGCGCCTCCAGTCGCCACCGCCTCTCCTTTGACCCTTGGCACTGGGAAGCCAAGCGGGAGCGACAGGAGGCGTGGAACGGAAAAACCGAGCGCTAAGAGCGCAAAACCTTGGCACCCCTCACCGCGCACCGGTCCCCACCCCCTTAGCCGGACCGAGCGCCTCAGTGGCCCAGACTCGGAGACCCGGCTCGGTTTGAGTTGCAATGGATGGACCCCGGGGCTTAGAGCGCACAACGAAACGCGCTAAATTGTACCTGTGCGTGGCCGTTCCCGCCGCCGCCGCAGGTCTATCCCGGGCCGGAAGCCGGCGCCCGCCTTCTCGGGAAATTCTCTGGAGGGGGAGTGCGAGGGGAACCACAGTGGCTGCCTGGTAGCTCAAGGCAGGCGCGCACACGCACACGCCCAACTTTGCCCGAGACGTCGGAGCCCCCCGGGCTCCCCCGCGCCCCCTGCGGCTCTGCATGCTCGGAGACCAGTATCTCTCCAGGTCTGAGATAAGGTGTCTCCCACTCCCACACTTGCATCTTTTAGAATGAGAGGGCGGGGTGTCGGAGAGAAGGGGAGTAACGCTATGGATTCCCGGTTCACAAACACTCTACGCCCGCCCGCAGGGGCGCCTGCTCCAGCCCCGCCGCACCAGGTCCCCCAGACCCGCCGGTGACGACAGAGGGAGGAGGAGGAGGCAGGGCGGAGAGCCGGGAGTCCGGGAGCTCCACCGACTGACCATCAGTACCCGCACTTTTGCTACTGGGGGACGGGGTGGGCGCGCAGGTTGAGGGGCGCGCAGAACTGCCTAGCCACAAAACACTCTGGAGCGACCCTAAATAAGGGCGAGAAGAAAGATTCTCCCCAGACGCCTTTTGGGTGGACGTGCCCCAGACGCACACTTGGACCCCGTGGTCCCGCGGCAGCTGCAGTGTTGGGGATAATTTAAACAGCTCTTACTTGAGAGGAGGCGTGATTTCCACGTTCAAGCGTCTTCGCTCCCCACCCCCTCTCCGCACCAGCCAGTGCGCGCCACCACCTGAGCCTGGCGAGAGCCCGGGCGCACGCAGTCTTCAGCCTCCTCCTTTCCGCCTCTGGGGGTACTTGGCTCTGAGCGGGTCCACCCGACGCCCCTGGGAGAACTCTTTACTTTTTGTTTGGAAAATCGGGGCCATTTCTTTATTCATCTCTGGGTCTCCCCGGAGGAGGACAGGGGAGGGGAGGGCGTGCGAGGCGGGCCGGGCGGGGGGAGGGGAGCGCGGGCAGGGGAGGGGACTGGGTGTAGCCTGGAATTCTCCGTCCTCGTGTTCCTAGGCTGGCGCGCAGAGTCTCCCCGAGATAGCGCCGCCGCCGCTCCCCGCGCCACCCCGTCGTTGGCCTTGGGGGTCGGGTGAGTGGGGTCATGACGCGCCGCGGGGGCTGCTCCGGGCCCCTCCCGCGCTGAGCCGCGACGCGGCCCCGCCGCGCGGAGCCCCTCGGGCTGGGAGGCGGCGGGGGGTGGGGAGGGCGCACGGGGTAGGGCGGGGTGGGGGCGGCGCGGAGGCCGCCAGGCTGGGGGGCTCTCTGGGCCCGCGCGGCCGCGGGCAGGAGGGCGTGTCTCCGGCCCGAGGGGACCCTCCCGAGGCGCGGCGCGGGACTCCCCGATGGTGGTGCCGCGGCTCCGGGAGAGCTCCGGGTCTCGCCTCCGCCGCCGCCGCCGCCGCCGCCGCCGTCGCCGCCGCGGGCGCCACCACCGCCGCCGCCGCCGCCGCCGCCGCCCGAGCCCGCGCCGAGCGTGCGCCTCGCCCTCCTCCCGCGCCCGCTCTGCTCTAGGATGCTGCGGCAGGTTCTGCACAGGGGCTTGAGGACGTGTTTCTCCCGGCTCGGCCACTTCATTGCCAGTCACCCGGTCTTCTTCGCCTCGGCGCCGGTGCTCATCTCCATCCTGCTCGGCGCCAGCTTCAGCCGCTACCAGGTCGAGGAGAGCGTGGAGCACCTGCTGGCGCCCCAGCACAGCCTCGCCAAGATCGAGCGCAACCTCGTCAACAGCCTCTTCCCGGTCAACCGCTCCAAGCACCGACTCTACTCGGACCTGCAGACCCCCGGGCGCTACGGCCGGGTCATCGTCACCTCCTTTCAGAAAGCCAACATGCTGGACCAGCATCACACCGACCTGATCTTAAAGGTGAGAGGGGGGCGGGCGCGGGCAGCCTCCGCCGGCGCCGCTGCCGCGGCTGGGCTAGCTCTGCGCTGGGGTCCGGGCTGAGAGCGCCGCCTCTCCCATCCCAGGCGGCTGCCGCAGGGGCTCCCCTGCACCGCGCGCCCCTCGGAGGCCGCCGGAGCCTCCTAGCCTCCTGGGCGGGGAGCGTCCGGGTCCGGGCCCGGCCCTGCCCTCGCCGCTGTCGCCGCCACCCCGGCAGCTGCTGCAACAGTTGGGGCGGCGGCAGCCACGGTGCTGTGGTCGGTGCGCTTGTTTTGGTCGCAGTGGTCTTGGGGGTGGGGAGGCTTGGGGGTAACTGGGCCAAGAAGGAGCAGAACAAGAGAAAACATTCTAGAAAGTCCTGGTACTTGAAAACAAAATATTACGCTTGGGGGGGAGCGGTATTCAGAGACCCCTCTCCCCTGTCCCCATTCTTTACTCGCTTTCTCTGACCTTTGGAGTGATTTCAGAAAGGCTGCCGGGAGGGGCCGTGAGGGGGCAAAGGAATGAGAGGCGGGATGGTGAGGAAAATGCCTCCTACCCACCCAGGAAGAAGTGTGGTCCCTGGCGAGGACGCGGGGCTGCCCTGCTGCCCTCTTCCCAGAGCGAGGTGGCCATCTCTGTCTTCCCGGGTAGGAAATGATGTCTGTCATTCGCAGTTATTTTGTCTTGCACAGTAGCACCCCTCTTCCGAAATGCAAAAACTTCTTTGGGAAAGCAGGGATTCGATTAATACACTTTCGTTTGGGTGCATTTGGGCGTGAGGGTGAGGACAGAAGCCAGACTGTGTGGCCCTGAGAAGAGCACAGGAAACCGAGCAGCTGGTTAGAGGGTGACACTCGTGGAAACAGGTTGTGCCGTCAACCTGAGGTGGAAATTTGATGTGAAAAGTGAGGTTAGTGGTGATAACTTTCAGGAAGTTCCTAAGAAAAGCAGAGGAGTGAGGACTGGAGATGGAAAAGTAGAGACCTTCAGAGAGAAAAGCAAAAATAGGTGAGAATGTTCCATCCAAGTCCCTGGTGGGAATTGTGGGGCTTGTTTACTTAACGTGCCCATCTGTGGATGGTGGCGACAACCAGTCCCAGCTGGAGCCCTGGGGCAGAGGCACAAAAGGGGCTGGTTTTGTGAGGGTCTCCGGTCCAGATCGGGGATTAGAGGCCAGTTAGATTTCTAGTCCTCTTATGCCACCGGGAGTCAGCCAGTGAAGCTGGGGAACTCTCTCTTCTTTCTCTCTACAGGTAACCCTCTATATCCCTGGAGACCAGCTAATTTTCCTCTGTTATTTCCCTCCCTCTCTCTCTTGATGTGTTATCTATCGGCAATTAGTAATGAGGGGAATCCGACTAAGGACTCAGTAGAATTAGGACCTTCCCACATAGGGTGGCTTGTGATATTTTAAATGGCATACACATCATCACAGAACCTTAGTAACAGTGGTCTGGAAATATTTGCTTTTCTCAAGATTATGCTTCCAACATCGAAGTGAGGTTGTTTTGTTTTGTTTTGTTTTTTGGTCCCAATACTTCAGTGAACATATTCCGACACACAGAAAAATACTGCCCCAAATGCCTTCCCAAGAAAACACGTAGTAGTTTCATCACAGGCTTAAGGAAACTATAATTTAGTCAGCCCTGACAGCTGGAAAGCTGCCCTATATTTTGATAGATGATCTACTAAATGATGTTTCTCTTTGTATTTTTTCCCCCCAAGGTGATGTTTCCACTGGCTTTTTCCCCCCTAACAAACCGTCACGCCACTGTGATAGGCAGTCACCAGTTACATTCACTCTCAAGGTTAATGAGACATCAACAGGCACATCAGACCTCTTTCCAACAGGATTGTTTCTCTCCTATTTGATTTTGATCTGCTCAGGACACAAAACCGTATTATCAGAGAAAGTTGGGACTAGAGAGAGAGGGAGGCTGTCTTTGCCTCCATGGCTAAAGGGCAACTTTAAAGGACAGTGGTCTTGTCAGTAAATTGTTTTCAGATTCGAGATGGTTTTTCATGTGCTAGGTGTCTGGGGAAAATCAGAACCAAGTCAAATAGTGGTCAGAAGCCATTTCAAGCTGATGGCTCTCTGGTCAAATGAATTCATACAGTTTATAAAAACTGAGACCTAGAAAACTGAGGGAATTGCCTCAATTTTATATATCCATTTTTTCTTTCTACATCTAACTCCTATATCTGGACAGTTCGGGGCTGGAGGACAGGAAAATGGACCTCCAGTAGCCATGGTAATGTGAAGTGGGGGAACAGCACTTATCGTCATTTGTCTTTCTTTCCATGAGATGAAGATGTGTCCTTTACCAAAGGTGTTAAGAGTCGAAGAGTCACTGTTTCTGACCTTTCTAGTGTTATTCTGATGCTTCGCTGCTGGCATGGAGGATAGCCCTGACAGCTACCATTGCACACAGCACCATCCAGCTCCTACCTATTTGATGGCATCACATTTGAAACGAAGTGGACAAAACAAGCTGGGTTTTATGAAGGCTTTCTCAGGCCCCGTTACGAACCCGGAGGAAGTACCTCGCAGGGCTGTGTCCTTTACTCCTCATGGTTCTCTGAGGTTGTATCCATTTTATGAAGGAGATCATTCTTGGGATATTAGTCCAGCTACTTTCTGAGCAAAAATAGAATGGGAAGGGATGATGACAAAAAGTACAAGCCCAGGTTGATTTTTTTTTGAAATACAATTGAGAGTATCAGCAAGAAAAAAAATCTACACTGATCTCATTTGGAGAAGCTTTCTCAGATTTGTGCAGGTGACATGGTTGCCATGCTCAGACTGTGCAGCATAGATTTCCACCCCAAACCATGACAGGGGTGACTGTCCCTAGCAATGGCTTCCTCTGAGGTCTGTGAGCCAAAGAGGTGATCTGGGGTGAAGGGGGGTGGGACCTGATATTGCTAGTAAAGGATCAACCATTAATTTCTGGACATCTCTAAAAGTCTTCATTTCACTAGAAGATTAAATTTAGCTCACTATTATATTTTAACAGAAAATCCAGGATGTTCATCTCGGAGCAAATTTCAGAGTAGCTCCTCGTGAGCTTTTATAAATCTCTTTCTTCTTGATCCCCGAAAATGAAGTGTAAGAAGGTCTTGTTGGTATTTGATCTGGGCTCTGACCAAGACACTAGTTGATTTATCCGAGAATCATCCGTGTAGAATGAAGAACCAGTTTAGCCCAGTCCCTACAATAAGGATACCACCTTTATACCTTTCTGTAAGTTAGAAACACACGGTACATTTGAATATAGCACACACCTCAGGGTAAAAGTGCTGTGATCCCATTTTACAGAGCAGAAATCTCCTTACGAATTCTCTGAACTGTCTGTGGAAAGAAGACAAGGACAGAAACGGGACAGGACAGGGTTTTGACTCCCAGCCCAGTACTCTTCACTATAACTTACTGCCTCCCATATGATAAACTACTTGAGTGACTTAAAATGTACATTTTTTAAATCCAAATGAAGTATATTTGACTAAAGTCTCATTCCCATCTCACGGTGTCGTCTTAGCAGTGGTAACTGGGTTGTGAGGACATTTTCTTGACTGATTCTGTCTGGTGTCAGTGAAAATCCCCATAGAGAAACTCTAAATGCCCAAAGTAAAGCATAAGATACTTGGACTTAACAATACACAAAGATGGAAAGATAAAATGTTTTACCGGAAAAATGTCTGGATGATCGGATGACGCTCTTTCCTATTTGAGCACTGTTCACGGTCCAGGGGGCTCAGCCCCAGCGCCTCACACAGTCCCTGGCACACTGTAAACCCTCAACACTTGTCAAATGGACCTGCCCTAGTTCACTCCGACATTTACGGGATGGGTAAAGAGAACTCCATAGAAACTACCTTGAAATGTATTTTCAAAATGACATGTTTTTTTATTTTTGCAGTTTCTAGGCTTCTCCTTTTCCATGATACCGTTCTTCTTTCCTCGATAACCTCTGTAGTCCTATTAAAACATATTTCAGTTTTCAAATTGTGTGGGGGCATTTCCTTTGTACAGCTTCTTCTTCTTCGAAGGAACCTCCTAGGATATTTTATCCCAAACCAATGGAAGGACACATCCTCACTATGCATTCTTCCACTTACGGGGGAATCTTATTTAGTTCAAATATTGAGTTTCAATTAAAAAAAAAAAAACTTTTTACGTTTAAATATCTTAAATAGAACTAAGTTGCAAAATAAGATTAACAGCATTTAACTTGGAATTAATTAATTCAGGCTTTCCAAGAGGGGCAGCAGAACTGCTCACTCAGGGTCACGAAGACCTGGTAGCTGGACCCAGATCCCAGTTGTCTCCAAATACTGTCTCCGCACTAATAGTCACCACGGGAAGAGCCACTGTCCTTCTCTCTTCAGTCTAAGGATAGGCCAATTCCAGCTGACTTTTGAGTTCAGGTGTTTTTATATTTTCAAAATATTGTAACAAAACAAAACAAAAACAAAGAATATGAGGCAGAGATGGCATGTGGCTCTCAAAGCCTAAAACTATTTACTCTGTGGTCCTTTACATCGAGAAGTTCCTGTACTGTCTTCCAAACCCTTTACTGGAGCAATTTCTGGAAGTGAACACTGTTAAGTCACGTGGAAGGCAGTGGTTCTCCCCGAGGGGTGGTTTTGCCCCCCAGGGAACACTTGACAACGGCTGGACATGTTTTTCGCTGTCACGACTGGTGGGGGAGGGGGGGCTGCTGCCGGCATCTGGTGGGTGGAGGTCAGGGATGCCGTTAAACATCCCGCACACACACGGCTGCGCCCCATAGCAGAGAATTATCTGGCCCCAAACCCTGCTTGAAGGGGTTCCTTTGTGTTTCTCTGGCTTTGTTAGGGTTTAAATTTTTTCAGCTGCACAGATTACATCAAATGAAAAAGTGCCAAAGAGAAGCTCACGTCTTACAGAACTTTGGCTAGAGACAAATACTAGGACCTCTTGAGGAGATGCTTTCTGGGGCGGTCAGGCAGAGATCAGATTCTCCAGTGTAATCTTCCCCAAGATGCTTTTCTCTTGCTCTCCCTCACACCTCTGTCCTTTATAGTCTAAAACCAAGAAACCAAATGCAGTCTGGCTGCCTGAATGGCAAAGCTGCTCCATTGACGCTGGCCTCGAGACCTGTCTGAGTGGCCGTGTCCGGCGGGCCGGATGCGCGAGCTGTAGCAGCAGCCGTCCTAGTCCACTAGGCCGGGCTCCTCCCGACAGCTTGTAAGCACCACCGCCCCCCCACCACCCGGGGAGCGGTGACCTCCTGAGGAGGCAGAAGGCAGTGCTTTGTTGCCTGGTCCAGCTGCTTGGCTTTTTGGAACACAAAACGAGAAAAGAGCAAGCTCGCATCCAAGGAACAGTGGACCAAAGGCCCCTGGGTTTGGAGGCCACCTTAAAGGTCATCTCTGCCGATGCTGACACTGGGATCTGCTTTTAGCATCTCAGGGTGCTTTTTCTGGTGACAGGTGCCATGGCCACTGGAGCCTCCCAGTCCCTTCGGTGAGCTCTGTGAGGGGCAGGTACTCTGAGAAAAGATGGAGCCCCGGCCTGAAGGGGCAGCGTTTGTGTAGCCCCTGGGCCAGCCATGTGCCTTTTGCCTTTTATTTGGGCACTAGGGAAAAATTAAGGAGAGACTGAGATGACTCTTCACTCTCCTTTCCTCTCATAGGAGGTGCATCCCAGTGATCCAAGCACGGTATCCTTCTAGGGCTGTCTGCCCTCTAAGCACATTTCCGTGGTGTGAGTAGTAGCCTCGAATGCTCGCCCTGCTTGTCCCCTTTAGATCTGGGGAGCAATCCTTTACTTCCCCAGGCAGATGAGCACTGGGCGCAAATTTGGGTAAACCGTTCATTCACACTGAAATGTAAAAATAAAGCCGTAGCGGGAGAGGAAGCCCACCTTTTTGATGCCACATAGTATCTTGATAGATGCTCTATTAGAGTGAGAGATGCGTGATCTTAAAAAATTCACACAAAAACGGAACCTCTCAGGAGTCACCAGACTTACAAACCTCGCAGAAAGAACAGCTGAGCCTTTAAGGGGTGACTCCTTCCACTAAGAGGAGAAAGAAGCTAAAAGAAGCCCTCTGTTTCCTGCCTGAGAGGGCGCAGCATCCCCCAGGGCGCGGGAGCTAGGGAGGCACAAGGGGCCGGGGAATGTGATCAACTCTGACTTTGTGAGATGCGCCATCTGGTACCTGACTTTGGGGCTCAGTGTGAGCCCCGAGTGATACTTGAGATAGGCTCGAAGCAGCCCTTTGAAGTCACCTGCTCGGTGGCACATCACAGCAAGCAGGCCTGTCTGCCGCGCTGCCTGTGCCGCCGCCACATGCCCGGAAGGCCGCAGAACTTCCGAGGACTCCTGCCAGACTGATTTAATGACCAGCAGGGGAGGTGAGTAATCTCTAACCTTTAGAAGACGGAAAAAAAGAAAAAGGGAAATCAACACCAGTTGTTATTTTATAGGGGAAGCCCTGAGTAATATGTCGTGCCTTCAACTTCAGAATTCATATTTTGAACAAAAGGAGGCAATGAGGGAAGAGGGAAGCTATTTTTATCTTCTTGCTCTCTAAGAAATCCTCCTGAGAATATTGTTTGTGCTATTTCGAAAGATCCCCATTGTTAGGTCTTCCATTTTAACTTGTGGGTTCCAAGTACAGTCGAGAGGAGGACTTTCATGCAAGCAGATAGCTTGGGAGGTGATATCCAAAATTCCGGTTAAGAAAGTGGGGACATGAAACGGGGTGGCAGGCAGCCAGTTGAGGGAGCCAGGTGTCCGTCGTGGGCACTTGGGGCTTGGTGTGGCTGGGGACGCCTGAGAGACACCGGAGAACACACGTCCAAGTTACCCCACCAGTGGCTGAAGACGCCAGATATTTATTCCCCAACTCTCCAGCCACCATGAGTCAGTCCAGCCGCATCTGGGGGCACTAAATACACCCGACAGTTCCGGATGCTGTATGTGCCCCCTAGAATTAGAATGCTCCTTGTTGCTTTATGAAAGCCTCAGGCAAAGAGCTGCAGGCGTTTACAGTAAGAGGACTTGGCATGCGGAGGGAAGGGGGAGCTGAGAGCGTCTGCCCCAAAGGTCTTACCCCATCTAGGGTTAGACATCTCAGAGCTGAGGGCTCCCATTCCTAGGCCATGTTCATCCCTTCACTCAACAAAATGGCCATGACCGCATCTCCATGAAGCTACAGGCAGGAATGATCCGGCAGAGCTGTTTCGTTATTCTCGAATCCGAAAACCCATTTTCATTTTCAGTTCTGCCACTGGATGGTGGTAAAGATGATTCCCAACAGGGCTTGGACATCACCAGGACTGGGGGTTTTCTATGCAGACCCCCAGGTGTGAGTGGCTCGGATCCAGCCCCTTTTCATGAATACAAGAGAAGTCCACAGGCTGCTTCTAGAAGCTCCATCTCCACGCGTGGACTCTAGTTGCTCTGCTCCCTAGAAATGCATTCACTCCTTACTTTGGGTCCGACTCACATGCTTCCTACTTTGTGAGGCCTTCCCACATTCGTGGCTCCTTCCCTCCCTTAAATCTATCCGGCTTTCAGTCATGTCCACATTCCTTAATGCTTAACTATACGTTATTACATAAGCCGCCGTATTGTCACCTGATACTTTCTCTTAAACAAGATCATAAGCTCTTCAAGGGCAGGAACAATGTCTCCTATTCCCAAATTTTTCCGTATTTCTTCATAATGTGGAGTGTGCAGCAGGTAGTTAATAAAATATTGCCAGTTGATGGTTTATAGGATGGAAAATGTGCTCTCCCTTCCCTATTGATTAATTTTGGTCACACTAGAACTGCTAATTTCTCAGCATTGAAGGTGAGATTCCTTTGCCCATTTTTCCATGGGCACCACGACTTTGCCAAATACCACAGCTGCGCCAAATCCTAATTGTCTCAAGGGAAAAAAAATGCATCTCTGCTATAGGATCATTACTATAAGTACTCAAAAAAAAATCTTTGTGATACTCAATACCTTACTTTTGTGAGGCTTGCATCATTGCCTCTTGTCTTTGTTTTTGTTTTGGTTTGGCATCTCGGCAAGTGGTCATACTTGCCATCAGTAAAAGATGAATTGCTCTTGGACTCTTTAAGAGGCCAGTCACCTGGACACCTGGGGAAAACACCGATTCTGCTTCAGCCTGGGGTGGGACCCGTAACTCTGGATTTCCAACAAGCTCTCAGGCAATGCTGCTGGGCAGTGGAGCGCATGCTGAGTAGCAAGGCTCAGACTTAGCCATTGTGAACAGAACGCTGGATTTGGAGGCAGGGAAACCAAGCTCAAGTCCCAACTTCCCTAGCTTTGTGACTTTGAGCAAGTTGCCGACCCTCCCTGAGAAGCAGGTTCCTCATCCGCACTGAGTGTAATCACGTCCTCTGCACCCACTCACGGTAAGGACACACTGAGAGAAGGTATATGGCGGCACTGCGTAACCACAGCTTTGTGCAGGGTATGTTATCATTATGGCTCTCGGCCTCGAAAATGACTGTTATTCCTTCCTAAGTGCCAACTCCTCCTGAGCCATCGTCGCCCGTTGAGTAAATAACACATGTAAGCATTTTTTCCTTTGATCCAGCAGGCCATAATGGGTGCGCAATCTCCATTCTTAATACTCAGATTGGCAGTTTGTTGGTTTTTAATGACCCCATCTGAGTCCTAACAGACCACTGGATTCATCCTACTGCTGAACATGCAGCTCCTAAGTCCCTGGGCAGGCAGATCTGTCACTGGGGACGGGTGGACTGCATTTTGCCCCCTCAAGGTGCTTCCTCGGGGTTCAGAACCTCATCTTCATGCTTGACAGGGCTTCACATGCAAAGGAAGCCTTCACTTCCTGCCCAGGGAAGTGTCTTTGGAATTAAAAGCTCTGGGAGGCTGCGGGGTTCCGGCTTCAAGGTTCCCTTCACCGCTCTTCCCAGCGTGCCAGATGGGGATTCTCCACCTCTCTAGGAGAGACAGTTGATAACTCTCCTCTCTCACTTAATTTGCATGACTACAGTGTCTCCCTGAGAAATCTTGCCCACAGAAGTAGATCTGCAAGCACTTCAAAGGGAAAAGTGTCCTCAGAATTGCCAGAGATCAGGAGAACCAGGCAAAGTGATAATTGTAAAGCCCTTTGAAACTGTGAAATGTAAAATTTTTGCTGACTGGGGTTTTTAATCATTTAGGTCAGTGCATTTCCCCACCTTCCCCTTTCTAAAATTTCTTTTATGGGGTTATAAAAGAAATCTATAATTATTTAGGATCAAAATCAAATCCACCAAAGAGAATTCCCTTGCCTACCTGGTTCTCTATGCCTGAACTCTTCAAATGGAACTAACCTCAGTGTAAGTGAGGATTAGTACTTCTTCTCAAATTTGAATATGCTTTCAAATTCCCTGGGAATTTTATTAACACGCATATTCTGATGCAGCGTCCGTCTGAGACGGCAGGCCTAAGATCTTACACTTCTAACAAGCTCCCAGGGCTGCTACTGCTGGTTTGAGAACCATGCTTAGTGGACCCGAGGAACCCTTGTGTATCCTGACTAATTACTCAGTGCCATTTATTTTTTTATTTTTTTATTTTTTTTAGATTTTCTTTATTTATGACAGAGATAGAGAGAAAGGGAACTCAAGCAGGGGGAGCAGCAGGCTTCCCACTGAGCAGGGAGCCTGATATGGGGCTTGATCCCAGGACACTGGGATCATGACCTGAGCTGAAGGCAGATGTTTAACAACTGAGCCACCCAGGCACCCCACTCAGTGCCATTTAATTGCCTCCATACCTAAGGGAGTGGCTCTCCAGCTTGAGCGGGTATCCCCTGGAGGGCCTGTCCCAACACAGATTCTGGATCTCACCTGAGTTTCTGATTCTGTAGGTCTGAGCTGGAGCCTGATAATTTGCATTCCTAACAGGTTCCCAAGGTGATGCTGTTCCCGTTGGTTCAGGGAACATACTCCAAGAACCACTTCTATAAAGCTTCTTAGTAATTAGCTGCCAGGTCTAATTCCAAAAATACAGTCTCCTTGTCTGTAGAACCCGGCCCACAGGTATAAACGGTGCAAGCTGTATTTGCTCAGCAGTTAATTCTGTACGATGCTGCAACAGCTATTGTGCAAAGGCTACTTCGTAAGTGGAAACCTTTTAAGTTTGCAATTTAAGGCAAGCATATTGGACAAAGGGGCCTGCTCTGCTGCCTGTCTGCAGGGGCTGGAGTCTGGGGGAAAGGGGCTGAGAAGAAGAAAGGACAGTCTGAGATGGAGCAGGGGGTGGGGAAGGACATATAAGCCCCCTACCCACGCATACACTGTAGATGTTGTTGCCACCATCACCGTGTGATTGCCCAAGTTTCCTTTTTCCAGAGACTTCCCACACAGGGTCACCTGCCATTTGCTTTTGCAGAAAGTTTCTTTTACATCAAACCAGAAGGCACAGTGGGTACAAATAGGAGCTGCACGTTGCGTTTTTAAGGCAAGGACCCAGCTCTGTGGTTGCCAGAGGCGAGGTGTCTGCAGGGAGGGCCCTGACAGCTACTGTTGAGTTTCAGCTACTGTCTGATGTCAGTGCTGGTAAAGAGAGGTAAAGTAGAGCTGGAGTGAAGTTCAGTAAGTACTGGTTTGGGCACAGTAGAATAAGCACTTTGGAGCCCCCAGGTTCCGTGTTTGAGGCTGTGAACCGTTAATGTGTCCTAGATCAAAGTCACTTAACCTCTCTGGGGTCTCCATTTCCTCACCCATAAAATGGGATCAGCAACATCATCATCCCAGGGTTGGAAGATAAAAGGAGATATGTGTGTGAACAAAATTCATCAAGTGAAATGTGCCTAAGGCCACACTCATCTCACAATACCTGCACTGAATATACACGTTTGTCCAGGGCAGGAGAACAAGCCTCCGGGGATTCCTAAGGGAAAAGAGTAAGTACCTTAGTAGGTTGACATGTTTCATGTCACCATCTCGTTTTGTAAAAAGTACCTGTAGAGTCAGTGACTACCTTTTATGAAGCAGAAGCTTGGCTGACATGGCCTCGTACTCCCAGATAGTGTAATACCGCGTCTGTTTATATTTCTACTTTGGAAGACCCAAGGAGAATAGAACGTAGCGCATCTGTTCATCCACTGCTGACCCCTCTAAAGCCTTAGACCTGCACTGTCCAATTCAAAAGCTACTGGCCACATGTGGCTACTTGAGTTAAATTTAACTTACTATAATTAGAAATTCACTCCCTCAGCTGCAGTAGCCACTTTCCAAATGCTCCATAGCCACATGTGCCTGTAATGGACAGAACAGGTAAAGAACGTTTTCACCATCAGAGAAAGTTCTATTCGACACTGCTGCTTTTCACAGATAAGGTAACTGATACATCCTATGGCTTAACTCATAAGCAGTGGAATCAAGATTCAAACACAGGATTGGCTTGTAAAGCATCATTTAAAAACAGCTACACGAGATTGCCTCCATGAAATACAGAAATAGATGAGTGAGGCATGGCCCCAATATCTGATGACCTTGAGGTGGTATTTCAATCAGTAACAGAGTAAGGGGGACAACCTTCAGTTTCTGCTTCAACATGTTAAGAGTTTGGAAATTGTCACTCCCATATTTACACTAAGAAAAACATAGACAACCTGAAAATCAGTGACTTCTCTTGGACACATCAGAGAACAGGGAAACTGTCATCCCAAAATCTGTAGAGACAGGCACATCCATGCAGACATAATCACAATCTGCTTACCTGAAGCAGAAGGCTCCGGTATAAACACTTAAATGGTATTTTGATAAATTGATAGAGCCTGAGTATGGACTAGCATGAGAGTGAGAGACTCCTGGGAGCTGCAGTCACTGTCTTTATAGGGGGAGGAATCAAGAGGCTCATATTTTCTTGGGCCTCATCTCCAGAAGCCCCACCAGATTCCCAAGGTTAAGATCTGGCAGGGAGAAGTGGAAGAGTAATCACTGTGAAATCCACCCGATCTTCTCCATAACCAAGGCCTACTCTCTAATGAAGAGGATTTTGCTAGAGCACGATTTTGAAACTTTGTCCTACGTTCCTCCCCACTGAAGCCCCCTTCAGCATTTCTGTCTCACCTAAGTGGGGGAAAAAGAGTCCATATGTGTCAAGACTGCAAGGAAATAGACTAGAAGTGCTACATCCAGGGAAGGAAGTAGAGGACAGTGTTGGGGGATGGGTACTATACCACTGCAGAAATATTTATGAAAGTCATAACCCCAAAACACAGGCCCATTAAAAACTGAAATTGTATCAGGAGATTATTATATAGCATTTCCCCTCCCTAAATCTTACCACCATATCAACAAGTTTCCAGAATAATAATAGTGGATTTCAGCTGCAAGACATAAACTCTCTCAAGAAGGAGTACTTACAGAAGCCCAAAGGCAACAGTATAAACAAAAGCAAGACAATTGAGGAATTTGAACCTTCTGGTACATATAGCCACAACATTAAATACATCCCGACTCCTAGAGTAATGTAAGTCCTCACTGTAAAGGCCTGTTTACCTCGGTTAGTATTAATTGATAAAACATGTCCAGCTTTGGAAAAGAAAATTACAAGGATGCCAAAAGAAAAAAATACAGTCTGAAGAGACAAAGGAAGCACTGGTACCATACTCAGATATGACACAAGTGTTAGAATTATCAGATAGGAGGGGCGCCTGGGTGGCTCAGTGGGTTAAAGCCTCTGCCTTCGGCTCAGGTCATGATCTCAGAGTCCTGGGATCGAGCCCCACATCGGGTTCTCTGCTCAGCGGGGAGCCTGCTTCCCCCTCTCTCTCTGCCTGCCTCTCTGCCTACTTGTGATCTCTCTCTCTGTCAAATAAATAAATAAATAATATTTTTAAAAAAAAAAGAATTATCAGATAGGAAATTTAAAATAACTATGATTAATATGTTATGGGCTTTAATGGAAAAGTAGACATTAAGAACAAATAGATGATGTAAATAGAGAGATGGAAACCCTCAGGATGAATCAAAAGGAAATGCTAGAAATTGAAACCGTAGCAGAAATAAAGAATGGTTTTGATAGACTCATCAGTAGACTCAACACAGCCAAGGAAGGAATCAGTGAGCTTGTGTACAAGGTAATAGAAACTTCATGAACTGAAGGACAGAGATATAAGACTGAAAACGCCCCAGAACATACAAGAATTGTAGGATAATATCAAAAGGTATAATACATGCACAATTAGAATGTCAATAAGAGAAGAGAGAATGCAGCCGAAAAAATATTTGAAGTAATAACGGCCAAGAACTTTCCAAAATTAATGATAGATACAAAATTACAGATCCAGGTAGCTCAGAGAAACCTAAGGAGGATAAATACCCATAAAGCCACACTTGGGCATATCATATTCGAAGTAGAAAAAAACAAAAAGAAAGAGGAAATCTTGAAAGAAGCCTGGCATGGGGGCAAGGGAGGAGACACTGTACATATAGAGTAACAAGGATAAAAATTGTGTCAGACTTCTGATCAGAAACCACACAAGCAGGAAGACAGTGGAGTGGAATATTTATAGAGTTGAAAGAAAAAAATCTCACCAACCTAAAATTCTATATCTAGCAAAACTATTCTTCAAAGTGCAGGAGATATAAAAAATTTCTCAGATAAATAAGAACTGAAAGAATTCACTGCCTGCAGACCTGTCCTGCAAGAAATGTTCTCAGGCAGAAGAAAACTTATATGGGTCAAAAACTCATATCTACAAAAGAAGAGTATTAGAGAAGGAATAAAAGGTGAAATAAAGTCTTTTAAGTTTTCTTTTTCTTAATCTAAATGATAACTGTCTAAAGCAATAATAGTAACAATGTATTATGTGATTATAACAAATAGATTAAGTGGAATGAATGTCAGCCATGTCACCACGGACAGGAGGGAGGAATTAGAAATACTCTATTATGACCCACCTGTACTACACATAAAGCATTGCAGTATTATTTGAAGATGAACTTAGATTAAATATAAATATATATTGTAAGTAGTACAGCAACCACTAAAATTTTTTTGAAAGAAATAAATTGATATACCAAGGGAAGAGATAATATGGAATAACTTAAAATTCTCAATTAAAACCAGATGAGGCAGAAAAAGGGGAAAAAGAAACAAAGAACAAATCCAACAAATAGAGAATAGCTACAACCATGGTAGATATTGATCCAAGCGTATCAGTAGTTACTTTAAATGTGAATGGTGTTAAATACGGCAATTAAAAGACAGTGACTCAGAGGAGACCAAGAAAAAACAAAACCCAACTCTATCTTGTCTATAAGAAACCCACTTTAAATATAAAGACTGAGACAGGTTAAGAATAAATGGATAGAGGAAGCTACACCATGTCAACACTAATCAAAACAAAGCTGGAATAACTATATTAATTACAGATGCAGCTGACTTTGGAACAAGGAAAATTATCAGGAATAAAGAGGGCATTACATAATGATAAAGGGATCAATTCTCCAAGACATTAAATCCTAAACATGTATGCATCTAACAACAGAGCATTAAAATACATGAAGCAAGAAATGATAGAACTGAAAGGAGAAAGAGACCCACTGTTATAGTTGGAGCCTTCAACATTCCTCTGTCAGTAACTGACAGGGCAAGCAGGCAGAAAATCAGTAAGTATACAGATGACTTGGACAGAAGGAAGGGGCAGGATGTTTAATAATCTGGGGAGAGTCATGACTCAATTTTTATAAGGACAGCGCTTATAGAAGTGTAGGGGTCAAGTTGGAGAATCAAGATGTTGGAGATAGGGAGATCCCCTCCTCCACCCAGAGAACTTTCGCTTCAAGTCTGTAAGCAAGGGGCTTTGAATAGGATCACTATAGGAGAAAAAAGGAGCTAGATTAGACCACCATTTTCTGAAATGTCATTTAGGAAATTTTCCTTTGATGTTGAAAAAAAAAAAAAAAAACCTGGGTTCTGTGACAAAATAACATTGGGAAACAATGTCTACGGTATCTCCATATCAGATCCCCCATACTGAATGCAAATCAGCATAACAAATGCTTTCAGAGGAAATCTAGTTAACTCTGTCCAGTTCAGCATTTCTCAAGTTTATTTGGTCACGGATAGTTACTTTTTTGGTGACCTCTACTAACATCCCAAGGAACTAATATACTTCAAAACACATAGAAAATACTGTCCCTAAAATAGAAAGCTGGAATTAATAGAACTTGAGGTTCATTGGATGTGTGAGTAAACAAAGGGGAAAAGGTGACATTGGTCTAGAGGTTTCCCACCTGGGTAAGCAGAAAGAGGACGCTGTTAACCATAATAGGAAGCAGGTGGGAGAAAAATCTGGCGGAAAAGATTGTGCTGTTGGATATATACCAGTTGAAATAGTGCCATAATACGGATTTGCAAATCCTTAGGAGGCAGCTAGAAATTCAGATCTGGAGTCTAGAAGAGAGCTGAGGTATTGATGTGAACCAGTGATTAGACAGCATAAAGGTGACAAGCCAAACCATGGCAGTGGAATTCATTGCCTAAGAAGAGTGCATATGAATGTGAAAAAATCAGAAGTGCCGGAGACAGAATCTTGAGTAATAACAGATTTACAAAGTAGGCAAATGTAAAGGAGTCAGACAGATGCTGGAAAGCCAGGTTAAGAGGTCGGAGGAGAGGAGAAAGTCGTGTCACAGAATTCATCACGGCAGAGAGGGAGGGTTCAGGTCAAACCACACGTATTTATTGAGCACCTTTATTTGCCAGGCACATGGTAGAGGATGCAACAGTGAAGAAATCACACCCATGTTTTAATTCAAAGGATTCCCTTTGAAAAGCTCAACATGGTTAATCACCTTAGATATTTTTAAAGTATTACTTTGACCCCACATTATTGCCTTAACTATAAGTATCTGCTGGGACTTTAGGAAAGTGAGGACTGAAAAGTAGCCGTTGGATGTACATGCTTAGAAGTCATTGTTGAGTTTTGGTTGAGTGCTGGGATAGAGTCTAGTCTGGAGTGGTTTGAGAAGTGAGTAGGAGGTGAGGAAATGAAGTTAGCAAGCATGAATCACTCTCTGAAGTGTAGCTGGAGACAGAAAATGTAAAGAGCTCCTTACAGAAGGGGAGATGTGGCAGAAGCTAGAAGTGATGTGGGGTCACCGAGGCCTTTTTTCTTTTTTAACATGAGGGAGATATGAGTGTATTTCAAAGCTCATGGGAAAGAACTAGCAGAAACAGAGGACATATTAGAGGAGATTAACAAGACTAGGAAGGGGAAAGGAAAGCCAGAACCCAGTGGAAGAAACAGATCTTAGAGGGAAGGTCATGGCCTTGATTTCCACAGGATGAGAGGATAGAAACATATAGATGTGGATATTTGTATAGATGTGGTGTCAGCAAGTTGAAGGTAATTTCTAAGTGATGGCTTGGGGTTTTCTCTGCAAGACAGAAAACAAGGTCGATAGTGGAAAATGCATCTTGTCAAGCGCTAAGGAAAGTACGCATCTGTCTAATATCTATGGACTTGGAGGCCAACTGACAAGGCAATGAGGTAGTAACAGGTAGTAAATCGGAAGCCATCTCTTGAGCAGAATTGGGTTTGAAAACCAAGAGTTTCACCTTCCCCTTTGTCTCAAGATGGGCAAAAGTATAGAGAAGAAACTGAAGTAAAAGGCAAGTTGAGAGAGTTCACACTGGATAGTTCTAAATTTCAGAAAAACAAAGCGAGTTATGTAGAAAGAAGGATTTCTTTTTTTTTTAAGATTTTTATTTATTTGTCTGAGAGAGAGAGAGATTGAGAGAATGAGTGGGAGGAGGGGCAGAGGGAGAAGCAGACTCCCTGCGGAGCAGGGAGTCCAATGTAGGACTCGATCCCAGGACACTGGGATCCTGACCTGAGCCGAAGGCAGATGCTTAACTGACTGAGCCACCCAGGCGCCTGAAAGTAGGATTTCTTAACTCCAAAAGTTGGCTGGCATTTGGATGAATCATCAGAGGAGACTGACATGACCTAGAATGGTTCAAGTAGAGGTTGAGGCTGTGACCTCCAAGGGTGACAGTCTTCAAATTCCATCACGTACCTAAGTGGTCCTCAACCCTGACTACATGGTAGAATCATTGGAGGGATTCACAAATACCAGGCCTCGGTCTCACTTCCATAGATTCTCATTCTATGTGTCTGGGAACAGGGTGGCCTCCTCCACATGCGGTCGACAGAATGGCAGCAACAGCAGCAGCATCCCCGGCACCGTGTCAGAACGGCAGGATCCCAGGCTCCACCCAGACCTACTAGATCAGGGTCTGCATTTTTGCAGGATCCCCAGTTGATTTGTGTACACATGACAATCTGATACATGCCAGACTAAAGTTTGGTCTAGAGTGGGGCCAGACATGGGTACTTTTGTAAAGGTCCCCCCGGGAACTTCTGTGCAACCACAGTTGAGAACCACTGCTCCATAGAAAAAGAGATACTTTTAAAACCGTATTTAGCCCATGTGATAAAATGTCAGAGCAGTCTATGTGCGAGCCCACCCATACAAACCTGGAGAAATCCAAATAAGACCCGTAGTTAATAGCATTGTACCAAAGTCAGTTTCATGGTTTTGATCATGTGCTACGGTTATGTAAGAAGTTATCATTAGGGGAAGCTGGGTGATGGATACACGGGAACTCTGATGTATGCTGACATCTTCCTGTGAGTCTTAAATTATTTTAAAATAAAAAGTTAAAAAGAAAGCATGTTAAGTAAAGAGAGCACCTGCCTAGGATGAGGAACAGCTGTTCTCCATCATCATCTAAGAAATAAGCAGGCTCCGTCATTCATTCAGAAGGGAGCCATTGGAGGATTTAAAGCAGAGGGATGACAGGTTTGAATTTGTATTTTGGAAAAATAAATCTGGTGGCAGTTTGGAGGACGAACTAAAAGCAAAAAAAAAAAAAAAAAATGAGTTAGGAAGCAGCGGCGTCTGTCGTCCAGATAGATTATCAGGGCCAGAACCAAATCAGGAGCAAAGGAAATGGAACACAAAAGGATGGATTTGTGAGATTTGGGAGGTGAAATCAACAGGATTTGTTGAGTGACTCAAGGACTGTCAACGTTGGCTGTGTGCATAGGCCCCCGGGAAGCTTTTTACTATACAGATGCCTGAGCCCTCACCAAGAGATTCGGATTCCGAGGGGTGAGGCTGGGCCCAGGCAGCTCACTTCCTAGCGTTCCACAGGTGGTCCAAATGAGCAGGGTTGCGAGCAGCTGGCTCCGGCTGAGGAGGCGGGAAGTGCAGGGTAAACCTCACAGGTTTTCAATCCAGTCGTGCCGCTAACCAGCCGAGGAGGAGGAGGCAGCAAAGAGACAGCCAGGATAAATTAGGGAGGTAGCCCTTCCTCTTCCACTTGTTTTATGTTGAGTAAAATTGTAAAACTTGGGAGTTAAAATGTATAAATCCATAATCCTTGCAACCTATCTCTCTTCTCGTGCCTTATCTAAACAAATATATTTTTCAATGAAAATAAAACCTTAGTTCAATTGTTTGTGTCATCTAAACGTCACCTCAGCTTATTAAAAACAACTTTCTGTTAACCCCAAATTTTGAAACATTTATACAAAGAAATCTTCAGGAGGTTGGGCTAAATGCTTTGGGAACGAGGTGAAATTCCTTGTTTTTACTGCTCGCGGTCCCTCTGCAGACTCTGGAAAGCCCCTCCCAACCTCTCTCCTAAATCCACCCAGATACCCTTTCCATCTTCTTCCACCCAAGTCTTTCATGTTGGGTTGGTTGGTTTTTGCTCCTGCGAGGCTGTGTTTTGGAATCCATCCAAACTCTGCAACAGGTGCAGAGTGTGGTTGTGGTCGTTGGCCCCGCTCTCCTGGGGGCAGCAGGCACACGGAGCCTCTGAAGTCAGCACTCTCTGCTACTACACCCCCGGATTGCATGGAAGATGTTCTGGGAGCATGCACCAAGCTTTCAGAGCCGCAAGTGGGAAGCAGCTGATGGCTAACGGATTGTCTTTTACAGGGTGACCTGCCAAAGCCACCAGTCTCCGCTCATAAAAACAATCTGGAGTTTCCCTACTGAGAGTTGCTTGCTGCCTATTGGGAGCTGTCTTTATAAAGTTGTGTGCAAAGCACCGTGAAAATGCTTCCATTTCAAAATGGTCTGCTCTTTAGCATCTCAGTTTTCCCCTTTCAGGGCATTTTTTTGCCCATTTTTTAACTTAAAAAGAAAAGTTACAAAACCTGCTCGTAACCATTATAAAAGCACAGAAGCACATCGCAGAGTTTAACTATTCTTTTAAATGGTTAATGTGAAAAAAAGTTAAGGTACAGGGATACTTCTGTGTCCTTCTATTCCATCTCATCTTTCTACTAGCTATGTTATTTACAAGATAACACAGTAACACCTAAGCTCATCCATTTCTTAAATGAATCTAAACCTAGTTTGCAATCTGCAGGCTTATTTATATTGATTCTGATAAAGCTACTAAAGCTTGGGAAAAGAGAGTGGAAATGATAGACTGAGAGTTTAAAAACCTCTTTATTCCTAATTCTAATGTCTTGTTCTTTCAGGAGCTGCATATATTAATATCTGCCTGTGTATTCCCCTGAGGGCTGGGCTGGAAAAGCATTGCTATGCTATTTAGTTTTGTGTGTAAATTGGTACATCTTTACCTTTCTACATAAAGGGACATATATTCATGTAACCAGCATTTTTTCCAACCTGTTCGGGTTCCCCTTGTTTGTTTGCCTTTTTGTTTGTTTTGCTTTCTCCCCTCTGAGTCTTCGCGAACTAGCCAGTACTTCTGCTCAGTCCAGTCAGTCACAGTATTTAAGCGGGTTTCAGGACGCAGACATGGCAGCTGTTTCATGCATGCCGGTGATAGCAAAGCGACTGGATGAGAGTTTGTTGGCTTGTCCAGAACGTCTCTGTCTTGGGTACGGTGTGCCTGCACGGTGCTGGGAGGAGCGACGTAACAAAGAATAAGGCTCAAAGAGCTGAAAGAAGATGTCCTTATGACGTGGCAAGTGATGACAGACATGTCCCCACACAGGGGACCAGGGAGGACCTCGTCTGCTTTTCCAAGGCAGGCTTCCTGGAGGAGGTAATGCATGAGCCAGGCCCATCACTCCTCACAAGTCCTAAATCCTGGAAGGGAGGGCTGGGGACGGGGACTTGACTGCTCATTCGGCAGCCCTGTCCAACGCAGCCTGCTTCTCACGGCTGCTGGGCTGCAGCCTCTTCTCCCTCAAATAGAGGACGGGGCTCTGAAAGGTGCACTGCAGATCCTCCCTGCCTCACATCAAATAAGGCATGGCAGAATGTCGTGACAGCAAACCTTGCCGTCACGCCCCCCACAGAAAGACACATGCTGCTTCTCACAAAGAATGAAACCCTCATGTCAAGAGATAGGCAGTTGCTGTATGATGAGAACACCACTAGTCAGCCACGAAGAATATGGGATTTCTAGGCATTAAGTGAAAACCATCACGTGTTTCATGAACAGCAACCCATGGGCGGAAGTGCCAGCTACTCTTTCTGACTAAGGTGGGAAAGAGGTTCCACCATTTACTAAGAACCCGTAATGTGCTCTTCTGCCAGGCGCTCTCTCTCCATTGTCTCATTCAGAACTCACCGACTCTTCTAGATAGTAATGACATTTTGATGATGAGGAAACAGGCTCAAGAAGGGGACACTGCTCAAGATTATCAGGTGGTCACTAACTTAGTTCGCTATGAACACAAGTCTGTATGACCCCAATGTCAGGTTCTTTCTAGCATGCAAGGCTGCCTCTGGAGCTCTTGTTTCTGGAAGTCTTTCCAGTCAGTCTCAATTGTCTTGATTTAGATCTCCTACAAATCAACAAGGAAAAAACAGAACAACCCCCTATCTGAAGGGGCAAAAGGCTGGAACAGGCCCTTTGGAAAAGAGGACAGCCACAGGGCTCATGTGATTGTGCAAAGCGGCTTCACTTCGGGCATCGTGGAAACGCAAATCAAAACCAAAATGAGACACCAGCACACACTCACCAGAACGGTAAAAATGTCAGACTGATTATACAAAGCGTTGCTGAAGATATGGGACAACTAGGACTTTCGCCCATTGTTGGTGGGAATGTAAAATGCTACAATCACTTTGGAAAACTTTAAAGACATGCTAACTCTCTGATCCCCAAATTCCACTCCCGGGTCTATCTACCCATCCAGTGCTATCTTGAGATTGGCGCCCCCTACTGGCTCCTGAGAGCTGGTCTGGCATTTCTCTTCCTAACTCGCATCCCCTAGGGAGCTTGAAATTGGGCCATCAGAGCTGTTTTTATTAGAGAATTCACTGTTAAACACGTAGCAACACGCCACTGTATATACCTGAAAGAAACGTCCGTGTATGTCCACCAAAGGATGTGCACAAGAATGTTCGCAGCAGTTTTATTTATAAAAACCCCACCTGGAAACAACACACAAGGTCCTCAAACAGGAAAGAACAGTAAATTCTGGTATCCTTCACGCAATGAAATACTAGACAGCAAAAAGAAATAACAAAGCACTGATGAACAAGACATGGATGAATCTCACGAGCCGTAGGTTGAGTCAAAGGTGGCAGACGCAAAACAGCACCGACGGCATGGCTGCACAGATCAGAAGCTCCAGATTAAGCAAAGCTAATCAAAGTGGCTTAGAAATCAGAATAATTTTGTCCTGGGGGTGGTGGGGGTATTGACTGGGAAGGGGGCTGCAGCTGTCCCACCCTGATCTGAGCAATACTTATATAAGCATGCACATCTAAAATTCACTGAGCTGTACAACTTCCGATTTGTATACTCTACTGTATGTTATACCTCAGTGATGAAGAGTGTACACACACACATTCTACTCAGTGATCCTGCGAATAAGGTCGAATAGTTAGACTACCAGCCCAGCAGCACAGAGCATCTAGCCGTGGCGAGGAACGACAAGGAAGAGGGCCTGAATCTTGGCAGACAGGTCAGGCCAGTCTTCCTGACATCAGACACACTGCCGTCACGGGGCACCTGTCCCGCAGCGGGGCCGACGCATGAAGAGCCGGCCCCCGGCAGCACGCACTCCCCAGGCACATCACTGCCTGGGAAGGAATCCAGTGAACACATCAGCTGTCTCTCCCACACAGCGACCGCCATGACAGCAGAAGTCCAGAAATGTAAAGATAGGGACTCTCATCCAACTTGGGCAATATTCCAGCATTTGCTGTCAACAGAGAACACCGAAGCCTGAGACCTCACCTGCTGACATACCCCAGAAGGATGCAAAGAGGCTGCTGTGTCTCTGAGTGGGGTTTTGTTTTGTTTTCTCAAATAAAGTAAAAGCAAAAGTAATGCCTACTTCTTTTCTCATCAGCAAGAAGAAAGAGGAGAGATCATGTCATCTCACAGTTCCCTGTTCCTGGCAGCATGCAGGCCTAAGCCCTTCTCGAGGAGTTACGGTGCCTTCTTGTCATCAGTATACCCTGGACCCAACATGTGTTTAGCTTTACACTTGAATGAAAAGACTGGACTATATCCCAAATGAGGGGGGAAGTGCAGCTGACGGTATCGGCCATCTACATTCATGAACTTTCAGAGCCACTTGAGAAATACTTGTTGCGTACCTACTGTATGCAGGTTGGCATCATGCCCCAAAATGTGTCCGCCATCAAAAGACTGAGTATGAAGAGGAGCTCAAAAAATCCTAACTTTACTCCCCGTGGGTCGTTTTATTTTGACATAACCATATTTGGGTTTTGAGAGGTATTTTTGGGTGGGGGCTCTAAATATTTTTTTTAATTTAAATTCCAGTTAGTTAACATACAGTGTAATGTTTGTTTCAGGTGTACAATATAGCGATTCAACACTTCCGTACATCACCCGGTGCTCATCATAACACGAGCCCTCCTTCATCCCCATCACCTGTCTCACCCATCCCCCCACTCACCTCCCCTCCGGCAACCATCAGTTTGTTCTCTAGTTAAGAGTCTGTTTTGACATAACCATATTTGAATACACAGGAAATTAGCAGTTGGTTTTAGAATGCTTTAGTGTTTTGAAAAAAAAAAAAAGAATGCTTTAGTGTTTTGAGAACAGTAGGAAACTCTAATTCCAGAGGCTTTGACCATTGTTAGATATGATCTTAGCTGGGGTTCCCGCAGAAGCTGACCTTGAAACAAGAAATCAAGTAAAGGTAGTCTCTTTGGAAAGTGAAGGGCAACCAGAGGTGTGGGGCGGGGAGCGGAACAGGGTAGCAAGACAGAAAGGGGAAGGAACCTAAAAGAGTGTGTGATCAGGCAAGCCATGGCTGGAAGTATGGAGCACACCCCCACTGGGGAAGCTCTGGGAACCACTTTAAAACACACTTACCCATGAATAGCCCCACCCATAGGGAGGGAAACTGGGTATTTCCATGCCAACTCCCATCTGTCATTGGTTGAAGTCTGTTCCCAGGGGGTGTTAATGCCCCAGAACTTCTGGTCTGCCAAGCAGATGGCAAAGTGGGCTCTCTGACAAAGAAGCGTGGGTGCTGGCATTTGCAGGCGGGCAGGTGTGCTCTCCAGAGGTAAGCACTAGAGGGTACGATCAGGATGCCAAGTGCATCTGCTACAGAGGAACTTGAAGCAACTGGCCAAGAACTTCTGTACCTGTGTGGTCCATGACTGCATTTTAGAAGCGTACATACAGAAAAGTACAAGGCCACACATCAGCTAGATCTGCACATTAATAAATCCACAATTGACAGATGACACATTAATACCCAAACCTAGGAAATGCAGGTCGAATGTTTAATCGGTACCATGGATCTAAACTCTGTCATCAAATTTGAGTACCTGGCCCACTCCCTGGGCTAAGGTGTCCAGATCTCTCAAAAGGAAGAGACATCAGTGTTCTGCCTCCTTCATGCCAATATGTACACCATGGTTCACACCTTCTTTTCCATCTCCCTGCCTCTGCTCTCCAGCCTTCCCAGGCTGTCTACCACACCACAGAGAGAGTAATCTGCCCACGGTTCTGATCATCTCATCCCCTGCTTGAAACTCTTCATTGGCTCCTAGTTGCCTGCAGGACAAAATCTGTCTCTCAAGTTTAGCAGACAAGGCCCTGTGTCATTTGGACTTGGTTTGCCTCTGGCTGTCCTGTGTTCTCCCACCAGCCTGAACCGCTTCTGTTTCCCCTGACATCCATTTTGTGCCTCTCGGACTTTGCCCAAATTGTTGCCACTAGTACCATACCCCCATGTCAAGCCTCTGCCTGTGGTTAATTTCCCCTCATTCTTCAGGTGCTAATTTATAAGTCACTTCCTCCAAGAAGTCTTCCCTGGTGCCAGCAAGGTTGCCACAGATGCCCTTTCCCACTTCTCCTGTCTTAGAATTCCATGCAAATCTTGTAAATGTCTTGTTGGTGTCTGTATCTCTCAGAGTTTGAATGCTCTGTGAAGGCAGAGCCCTATCTGTCTTGTTCACACAGCTTGATAGAAGATTTACTAATAGCTACTAAGAAATATTCCTTGAATGGGTGAATGGGAAGATCTTCCCCCATCTGGCCCCATTTCCTCTCCAACTTTGTATTTCACCGCGCCCCTCCCGCTGCTACACACATGCTGTGCGCCTGCACTTGCACACACACACGCCAACACACTGGTCTCCCTAGAGCCCCAGTATACCCTTTAGCTGCTTCCGTCGTGGAACTATAACACTTTACTTCATTTTATGGTTTGCATGTGCTAACCAATTCTGAGACTCTGCCTGGAGTCTTTCTGCTAGATTCTTAAGTTTCTTGAGAGTAAAACTGTCTTGATGTTGTTAATCTTCCCAGGGCTTATATTAATATCCAACATAGTGTAGACACTTAATACATGTTGAGTAAATGGTTCGTTGCTATAATTGGTGATGAAATGGAGAAGACTTTCTCCCAACAAAACAGAAATGCTCCGGCCTCCCACCTGCTGCCTAGCTGAGACCCAGCACAGACTTTACATGTGCAAGCCTTGAAAAATTTAATCAGCCAAATCTGTGAGCCATTGCCAGCATTGAAACAAGACAGAATCACCCAGAGTGACATCTTTAGACATGAAAGCCATCTTCGCTCCTGGCTGGGTGAAGCCATGTCACTGAGACAACCGAGTGGAAGCCATCTGTCAATTCCAGCAGGGCTGGTGTGCTTAGGGCAGGTAGATGGAATGTTCTGAGGATGCTATAGATGCACTCCACCTCTGCATTAGAGAGCAGAACTGGGCTACATAAGAGCTGAATTCGGCAAAACATCAGAGCCTCACCATGGAAGGAAGTTGGAATGGTGGGAGGGTAGGAAGTAGTTAGAGGCAGAAGTAGTTTTCCCAGATTCCTTTCCTGGAAGACTGTCTGATGACAGATGAGTGTCACCTATAGTAAAAGTCTAGGTTCCATCAGCAGGGATGGGTCCGCAAACCAAAGGACTGCCATCTCTGCTCACTGTGAGGCATCAATGGATGACATCACATCAGTGCTCACATCCTGTGAGACACTCATAGATAAGGAGAGTATCCTGCTTTGCTTGTGATGGTCCCACATTATGCCCGGTGTTTCCGTGAAATTAACAGTGCCCTCCTGCACTCTCAAAAGTGTTCCAGTGTGGGTGATAAATTATATGATCACCCTACCCACCGATAGCATTAACATGGGTGGGGGGCAGAATCTTCAAATAGACATGACATTAGATGTAGGTACATGAGAGTTTTTATATTAGTCTCTAAACTTTCCTGTATTTAAAAAGAATTGCCCTCCAAAAACAGAAATCCAACAACTATACAATAAAAATTCAAACTACTCTATAATGAAGTATAATACATAATTACTTCAGTACCCAATCTCCTACCTAAAGTGCTTCTCTGCTCTTATATTTTTTAGATTATAGTTTAACCATATCTATTTATCTAATGAGATTAGCCATTTGTCTGCAGTGTGTAAGCAACAGGACTAAATTCAATGTCATCTGTTTATTTAAGATGGAAATGATATGCATGTAGCACAGTAGCCTTTGGGTACAAATGAAGTATCATTCAATGTCACCAGAGAAAATATAAATCATCAAGAAGGAACAAACAGAAAGTTCAGTCAGTACATCTTTGTTGGACTTCCCGTCTGTGCCAGGGATACAGGATGGAGTGAAAGAGAGTCGTTGCCCTCGTGGAGCATATATATTGTGGTGTTAAACAGCCTTGGGGGAGGGGCGATACCCGCATCCTGTAGTTATCCCCAACTTTAGCCTAGTGTTTTGCAATAAATTCCCAAATTGCCAGCCCTTTCCACTAGTGTGTTCTGTACTTTTTTCTCTTTTTCCTTCTGTGTGTGCACGGGGCAGAAGGCAGGCAGTCACACAGGAAACATGCACGACAGAGAGGATGCTATTTGGACTGATGAAAGTCTCATCTCTTTAGACATCTGTCTTCTTCATCTCTAGCCAGTCGTACATGCCTGTCATTGGTCATGGGGTTGTGGCTTCTCCCTGACGTTTCTGTTGTAAATATCCGACATTGGCTGGGCCTCAGTGTTCAGTACAGTTGAGTCTTGCTGCTTCTGCTAGGCTGCTTTGTCTTGTCTGACCCCTTGACTTTGCTACATCAGCACCCCTTTCAATTCATAACTGCTGCTGAACATCTCCCACTGTGGCCGGACTCTGCCGAAGCCTAATACCCAAACACAGGTTCATCACTATTCAAATGGCCGAGGCACAGAGCTCAGGGTGTGAAGTCTTTACTCTGCCAAAGGAATGCCCAGGAGGGAACAATGTTCAAGCCCAGGATTTAAATGCGGACTGATCCACATCCTACACCTGTGAGCAGGGGCAAGTTATTTAAGCTCCTTGTGGCTCAGTTTCCCCACCTGCGAATGTGGATGTACCATCTACCTCCCTGAGCAGCCACGATGATTAAATGAGGTAACAGAGGCAGCATTCTCTGCACAAAATCCAGCACATAGTAGGCACTTCAAACCTTTTAGTGTCCTCCTTTTGCCCCCGCCACAGTCCCCTGCCTGATCTGATGGGCACGGTGATCGAAGTAGGCAGGTCACCTGGAAAAGGTGGGAGGGTGTCAGGCTGGAGTGGATCCTGGAATTGGGAGTGCCAGCTTTTAAACACATACGACCCAGCTGTTCTCTTCAAATCTGTGTGTTGATGCGTGCATCTACCCCTTAGTCTCTCGGTGACGATGTGAGCAAAAATACGTCACCTTTACATCCCACTGAATATGCTTTTCAAGAACTGAGAAACAGTTGTTCAGTACTTGTTCAGTTATCGGGCCCTTGTCAAGCTAGTTACCCTCCGGGCAACGGCAGCCTAATCCTGCTGGGGAACTCTGAGAACCGGTGAGGAACACACGCCACGGAGTCACCCCACCTTGGGAACCGGGAGCGGGGGTATTTACACACGAACTGTTTTTGGTCATGGCGCCAGGCTGCTTAGGACCAAGATAGTAGGTTAATGCCCCAGGATTCGCGCATCTGGCTGGAAGGCGGGCCAGTGTGCACTGAAGTCGTGAGAAGACAGGGGCAGGGCCCAGCCATTCTGCTATGGTCCCAGAGGTAGCACCAACAGAGGCAGGATTTGCACGTGTGGCATTCTGACCTCATAACCCATGTCCTTCCCACGAATGCACAAGATATTGTCAAAACCCAGGAAAGATCAGGGCCTGCAGGACGATCAGGAATCAGCTTTAGGTCAGGTGTGGACGGCTCTAAGACGCTCATCAGCAGAAAGAGCACCCCGGGCTTTCCCCGCTGCGTAATCACTGCAGTTCCCTTTGCGGAGCCCTCTAGAGTTTACCAAATGCTCGCACTCTATCACTTCATTTGGCCCGCCTCTTGCCCATGACAAAGACTAAAATCCAGTCACTTACAAGATTATTATATTCATATGTCTACTCCAGAACTACTGAGCGCCTGTGGTAGGAACTGTTCTAGGTAGTGGAGATGTACAAGTAGACCCAATACACAGACACACTGGCGTGGTTTCACTCGCGTTCTAGTGGGGACAGCAGAATAAAGAGACAAAAAGAGATGCATAACGCAATGTCATATCACAGTTAGTGCCATGAAAAACTGTGAGAAAAAATGATGGTGATGACGAGGGATACTGGTTTTTAAAATGGGGGGGTGGGGTCAGGGAAGCCAATTATATCTGAGCAGGGAAGGAAGGAAGCGAGGCCGTGGGGAGGCAGGACAGTCCCAGCAGAATTAAGAGAGAGACAGGACATGTGACTAGCACCTGGTAAGACATGAGTCCCAAGATGTCAGCAAAGACAGCTACCATCTTGCTGGCTACAGTCAGGACTTAGGTGTTGGTGCTCAGTGCCAGGAGGAACCACTGGAGGATTTAGAGCAGGGAAGCGCATGATGTATGTTCTTGAAGGCTCTTTTTTTTTTTTAATTTCTCTCTAACTCATGTGATCAGCAAGACATAAAACCAGGATTTAAATTCAAGTCTTCTGACTCCTGATCCGGGGCTCTTCCCACTCAGGTTCATGGTCATTTTCCAGACCTGGATGTCCTTGGTACTCTGTTTTTCCTGTCCCTTGAAGAGTTATTTGTGCTCTCCTGACCAAATCTTAACACTGCTGCTGCATATGCCCCAGGCATGTGGCTCTTTGGGACTTCCCTTTGCCTCTTGGCCAATCAGCTTTAACATTCTCCCATTTCTGAGAGCATCCTGTCCTCTCAGAGATATTCAGCAAAACTCAGGACCCACAAATTTGCTCTCCCAGAGCTTAATCCTGACCATGAAAGTCAAGTGAGGACAATGGGATTAAAAGATAACCACTCTAATCAGAAAGTTTAACATAACACATTTCCAGGGGTCTGCATGATATCAAGGAATTTTTTAAATTAAGACCGCATGAAAATTTCCCCCAGACTCCAGAAATAGAGGGTACCGGACCTATGCCTCACACCACATTGTCTTTCTCCTCCAGACCAACATGGAATTGGGCCAAAGCTGCAAGGAGACATTATACTTGCCTTTTCCTTCATCATTACCGTTTTTTGTTTCTAAAATCTCAGATTTATTCGCTTCAGATCAAAAGCTGCATTGCTTTTTCAGCCAAGGCTGCAAAGACAAACGGCCTGTTTGGGCAATTACAATGTGGGGCTCTCTTGGCTGCTTTTTAGTGTCAACATCAGCAGCAAGAGTGTTTACCCCCTGATGGTAAAGCAAGGAGAACAACAGACACAGCCCACTCTCCCAGAGCTCTACTGGCACGACAGTATTGACAGAGGAACCCATTTGTCTTTTGACGCTAGAGCAGGTCAGGCCGACAGCGGGCACACATGTATAGAAGAAGCGTGTGGACAGATAGTCACTTGTTTGGCTACATCCACAGCTTAAATTTGGTGTCCTCCAAACATGCAATGTTTCAAAGGCAGAATGATATTTCTGTTCACTTATTAAGGGATGACTAACTTGCTTTTGGCTGCACTACAAATGAATCACGGTAACAATCCCCAACTTGCGACTTCTGGTGTTCTGATGTAATGCATTTCTATTAAAAGAAGAGGAAAGAGAGTGGGTGAGGGTGAGATCATGCAAAGACAGAACATAACACTGAGGGAGCTAGCGTAATTGATGAACTGCCGAGACCAGGTCCATCCACATCAAGGTGTTTTCTCGTGTCCTGGGTGAGGATCCCTTGCCAGTCAGTTCCTACCCATTTACAGTCGCAGAATACAGACCCAGATTAAGATGTGGAATTTGGAGGGATTCAACAAAGAAAAGATTTCATTTGGCGGTGAAAAGCAGATATTCCTTGAAAGCATTTTTAAAGCGATTTTGATTTAGTGTCACTTTGAAGGTAATTACTCAGAGGCAAATGATGTAAGTTAGAAAATCTAACTAACGACCTCCCTTTTTGAAGTGTTTTAATGGGGGTGCCCAGCTGGCTGGGTCAGCGGGTAGAGCAGGCAACTCTTGATCTCAGGGTTCTAAGTTCAAGCTCCAAGTTGGGTGTAGAGATTACTTAAAAATAAAATCTTTTAAAAAATTATTTTAATGAGCACAGCTTATTTGTGACCATCAGAAGGAGGGGGGAGGAAGGCGAGGCAAGGAAAGGAAGACAGCTGATAAAGGTGGATCATCAGACTGACTCCCCCTAGGGAGCTGGGGACTCTCACCTCCTGCCAGTCTCTCCTCACAGGTGAGGTTGCTGGGGACAGCCTGACGCTGCTCCCAGAGCCTGTTAATTGCCCTGCCTGGCAGAGTGGCCTTCTGGCCTTGATTCTCCCCCTTTTAAATAAAAAACAAATACGAAGAGGAGCTGAAAGGTATTGTAGAAGATCCTGTGAACCCACAGGTATTTTTCCTATGTTAATCACCACTCAGGAGCAGACACTTCCTTCCTCCCAGATCCCTTCTGTACTCTCTACAAGGTGCCCCTGCTGTCTTCTGAGGAAGATCTGAGTGTGCCAAGGAGAGGCAGAGAGGAAATTAGACTCTGGCCTGTCGTGACCGGCAGCCCACACTGGCTTTGTCCCAGGCTCTGGCAGAAGGGGATTAGAAGAGCCAGTGCCTCCCCAGAATGGGAAATCACTCAGAGAAAGGAGTCTTGTTTTGCTTTTTTTTTCCTTTTTTCAGTAAACCTATTTTCCCTACCCTGTGGTTTTCGTTCTGGGTTTCATCTACTATCAGATCTGTCATTGACCTAAAAAGAACTTCGGTGTGTTGGAAAAGCATACTTCAAGCAGCTACAATAAATCTCAAATTGATATTTATGAAGTTAACTTTCTCTCACCCTGCATCTGATCGTATAGTATGTAGATGTCACTCATCTTAGAATTATGTCGTGTTAGAACCAAAAGGGTCTGTCCATAAAGATTAGCTAAACCAACCTCCTGTTTTTTACCCATAAATCTGAGACGTGAAGGAATGACATTCATTGGGTCTCTGACACTCCCACGGAAGCACCGGAAGCCAGACTTGAAGCCAAAACTTCTTATTACTGGATTCCACTGTGTCCCACAGCCTTTCTTCTTGGTAAGCCTGTCTGTGAAAGTTTTACTTGGCAACTACAGAGTCTGGAAGGAGAATAAGAAGAGTCAGTAAGCTCCAAACCCATCCCTTCGCTACCTGTTAATATTGCCACGTGATGCTGCCATCTACAGATGAGGTTTGGCTGTTTGGATTATGTCTGGTCTCTCTTAATAGGCTCCAGATCCCCAAGTATGGCCATCCCGCAGCTCAGTCACAGCTATGGCCAGTCAGTCACGTGAACCAGGTGATCCCACAGTGCTTCACCTCTCCCCAAATCCTCTTAGACCTCATTCAAAGTTGTGCTGGGCTAAGGCCACGAATCTCGCTGCCCCCAAGATCCTACCTCTGCTCTTTACTCACTGGGTCAGTGTAGGTGACCTACTGACATCTTTGAGGCCTCAACTGCTCCAGTTATAAAATGAGGATAATCATTTAATCATTCCCATTGAGTCTTATATTGAATAAGTTTTTTAAAACTGTAAAGAAAGTACTTAGCAGACTAGTTATAATTACTGTTATCATTCTTAACCCGAGGGGTGATGAGAGCAAAGAAGCTAACAATTGAAATGATAATATTCAGAGCCTGGGAATGAATCTCAATTTAATACTCAGTTCTGGCCTCTTTGGCAGCAAATACAGAATAGAAAATATTGTGATCAGGATTGACACTGGATTGGGCTTTACTAGCACAAAGTGTTTGGCATTGTCTACTGTTAGAATATTCCCTTTGTTTCGAATGTTGTATCTCTCCAGTGATTTTCTATGTGTGAGCATGAGCACACTAAATTCAGGGAAATTATCCTATTATTGGCAGCATGGCAGATTTGATGAGTATTTATTGAATGTGTGTTGAGTGAATAATCTAGAATCTATACATATTTACGGAAACATGGATTATGTGTTGATTCACATGACAGATTCAGACTATATTAAGGGTCAGGACTATTACTTTGTGTCACTTTCCCTTGTTTTTTGGTTTTTTTTCTGAGGGTCTCCTACTGAGCTCAATAACAATCTTGTGTGGCTGGAGGTTGTCCATTTCGTGGACAGAGGTGTCTTAGTCACCATTTCACCATCGTGCTTTGATGTTTTCCTGGCTCGCTTTCCCCTTTCTGGCCCCAAGAGAAAACATTAATTTAAAGGCAAAGATGAAGTCACTGTGAGTATGGTACATGAACAATGAATCTTGTAACACTGAAAAAATAAAATAAAAGTATTGGGGGGAAAAAAAAGATGAAGTCACTATAAACTAACCTGTCATCATTTTCACCTTCCTTTCCCAGTGCAGAAATTTAAAGTAAGTATACAGAAAGAAAAAAAAAAAAAAAAAGAGCATAGCTTCGTTTTTTGCCCTGGGAATACATCTAAGGACACCTACTAATGTGTCTGCTGTCCTCAGTGGGGTTCTCTTAGGAAAGTAAATCAGGGCATTCTAGAACCCTGACAGGGTGCTATCCAGGTAGCGTGTGCGGCATGCCTGCCGACAGCTACACACACGGCCAAGAGTATATGTGTGTGCTTGATACACAGTCGTAAGAACCGGAGATTAGAGCTGAGGAGTCTTGGTTCTTCTCCATGCCTCTTATTATCCTCTCACCTCTTATCCCACAGTAGAATCCCACAGATGCCTCCTGACAGGTGGGTGGCCTCAGCCAACACCCCCTCTCTAGCTGCTTTGTCACTCAGCAGCTCCCTGCCACTCAGAAGCAAGAGTGACGCATGCTCAACCCACCTCTCCATTGGAAATTCAAAGCAGCTGCATCTCACGGCAGCTCTGGTGCTGAGAATTAAGAAACGTTCCTTCTCAAAAACTTCACTAAGTTCTCCTTTCCCAAGTCTCCCTCCTACGATCTGGTGGTACAGGAGTTAATAGAGTGTCTGCTTTCTTCAGTCTATGGTCCCAGGAATCGGAGCAGCAGATCTGCAGAGTTGGCAGATCACTAAATAGTTTCTAACTCCCCACCCAGCAGGGCACCGTCGCCTTAGAGAATAGATGGAAAATATCCCCTTGCTATAACTGGGTCCAGCCCTGTGGCTTAACACCATCTTATTTGGCAATCTTTTTCTCTTGACATATTTAGTAATCACTCTAAGGGAGATTTATTAGACTGTTCATAGGAACAAACAATGCACTAAATATTACACATATGCATGCTTTCAATACCACTCCTTTTCTAGCCTATTCTGAATCTTTCCCCAAAGTCTTTCTTTCAACACTTATCGAAACCCTCTTGTCTTTAAATTCCCCTCAGTTCTTCTCTCCCCTAAAATAACTTTTATATTTGGAATTTTTTTTGTAGTAAGAAGTTCTTGTAATCAAAATTCAGTGGGCCATACTTAGAGAAGAATGGATAAAAAGACACAAAGTTTAAAATCATTGAATACATTTTGCTCATCATTAATCCCAAAGCACCAAAGCAAAAATTTAGCAGACGGTTAAGAGTTTTGTGAAAATAATCTCTTAGGTATCTCTGGGAGATCGTGTGTGTGTGTGTGTGTGTGTGTGTGTGTGTGTGTGTGTGTCTGTGTGTGTGAAGGAAAGAACTCAAAATTATTTCGGCCAAATGTGTGTGTGTGTGTGTGTGTGTGTGTGTGTGAAGGAAAGAACTCAAAATTATTTCGGCCAAATGTGTGTGTGTGTGTGTGTGTGTGTGTGTGTGTGTGTGTGTGTAGGAAAGAACTCAAAATTATTGCGGCCAAACATAATATGGTGAAGTGTTTCCTGAACCGGAGGGTTGGTGTCCATGAGGAGATGTGGGGGAGGGTGCGCTGAGAATTAGGATTAACAACTCATGCTCTGTGCTAACTAAAGGACTTTGACAACTGGGACCCCTCCGACATTTTCAAAAAGCATAATAAATATCCCACTCACCCTGGCACATGCACAGCAAAATGTCTTCACAAATAATCCATCTAGGGCAGATTTAAAAGAAAATATATCAGGGTCATGGAGACTCTCAGAAGGTTATGAGTTATAATGCCACAGTCACGGTGTGGCAACTGGGTGTTAAACTTCAGTCCCTTTACATATGAAATGTTTTTCTGTGTTCATTAGATACAGAGTGACTATCTCTGCTCCTGTGAGAGCCCACTTAGTGCTAGGCACAAGCACACTCGTTTACTTAACACTCAATTACATGTCTACCACTGGCCTCGTATTGCAGACTGGGCTCATTTTACAGAGAAAAGGCCTTATTTTCTCACCTTAGACTGTAGAGTACATATACTCCTACATATCTGAACTTGAGCACTCATGATTTTTTTAGGCCACCTTAGCACTTGGCAGTGCAAGCACCAATTCAACCATTAGTTGCTAGCAAGAACTTTGATTCAACTACCAGCACTGTTAACCTAGAGGTCTGTGATCATGGGCTAGGAGCACAAGTTCCGGAGCCAGGCTGCCTGGGATAGCCTAGCTCTCTCTTTTATTATGTGTACGACCTTGGGCAAGCAACCATCTCGGTTTCCTCATCTGTAAAATGAGCCTAGTACTTGTATGTACATCATAGTCTCTTGTAAGGGTGAAATGGGTTAATCTGCATAAAAGGCCTAGAACTATGCCTGGCATATGGTAGGAGCAGTTAAATGAGCGCTTGTAATACAAATGTAGTGATCCGAAGGGGCACATGTACCCAAATGTTTATAGCAGCAATGTCCACAATAGCCAAACTATGGAAAGAACCTAGATGTGCATCAACAGATGAATGGATAAAGAAGATGTGGTATATATACACAAGTCCCTAAATGACTGCCCCATCCAATTCAGTCACTTGGTGCCATAAAAGACAAGAAGCTCACCTTGAGGGACCTCATATCCTCTGGCTTTCCTCGTCTGCTTATATGGGAGGGGAGACGTAACTGTAAGAGTCTGGTGGGAATATATGGCCATCATGCTATGCAGCCATCCAAAGAAACGAAATCTTGCCATTTGCAATGACGTGGATGGAACTAGAGGGTATTATGCTAAGTGAAATAAGTCAATCAGAGAAAGACAATTATCATAGGATCTCTCTGATATGAGGAATTTGAGAGGCAGGGCGAGGGATCGTGGGAGGTGTGAGAGGGAAATGAAACAAGATGGGACCGGGGAGGGAGACAAACCATAAGAGACTCCTAAACTCACGAAACAAACTGAGGGTTGCTGGAGGGGAGGGGAGTGGGAAGGATAGGGTAGCTGGGTTATGGACATTGGGGAGGGTATGTGCTATGGTGAGTGCTGCGAATTGTGTGAGACTGATGATTCACAGACCCATACCCCTAAAGCAAATAATATATGTTAATTGAAAAAATAAAAAATAAATAAGAAAATTTTTTAAAAAATGAACGCTTGTATTCCCAGTGTCCACTTTGATCACAGGTGTATAAAGCTTGGACATGGCGAATCTGACTTGAGGTGAGGTGTGCAGAATAAATCCCACTGTGCTTCTTTAGCATGATGGCCATATATTCCCACCAGACTCTTACAGTTACGTCTCCCCTCCCGTATAAGCAGACGAGGAAAGCCAGAGGATATGAGGTCCCTCAAGGTGAGCTTCTTGTCTTTTATGGCACCAAGTGACTGAATTGGATGGGGAAGTCATTTAGGGACCCTAGAGATCAGCAGCAGGGGATCGGCCTCCACGTGAAGTTGTGCCTTCGTTCACTTGGTACATTACATCTTCAAGACGGTGGTCGTATGTGAGACTTTCAGACTTTATAGACCAACTGAGTCATAAATAAAGAAGAGAACATGTGGAAATAATGCTGGGGCTTTAATGCAGCACTTCTCAAACTGTACCTTTATCAGAATCCTCTGGAAAGCTTGTGAAAACCCAGATTCCCGGGCTCCACCCCAGAGATTTCTGATTTACCTGGTCTGAGGTGGAACTGGACAGTTTTCACCTCTGACAAGTTCCCGGGTTATGTTGATGCGGGTTTTGCATCCTTACTACCTATTTCTATCGTAAGTTTATAACATTTCATTTGAACTCTTCAGCTTGGAGATGACACAAGTGACTCCGCCACCCCAAATGGAGATATTTGAATCCACAGAGCTAAGGTCATGCATCAATGTCTTATTTTTGGTAATAAAGTGACTTTCATTTTTTTCTCCCATAGTTGCATGCGGCTGTGACCAGGATCCAGGTTCCAAGGCCTGGTTTTAATTACACGTTCGCCCATATATGTATCCTGAATAATGATAAGACTTGCATCGTGGATGACATAGTGCATGTCCTGGAGGAGCTAAAGAATGCTCGGGCCACCAACCGGACCAATTTTGCTATCACATACCCGATCACTCACTTAAAGGACGGGAGGGCAGTGTACAACGGCCACCAGCTTGGAGGCGTCACTGTGCACAGCAAGGACCGGGTAAAATCCGCAGAGGCCGTCCAGCTCACCTACTACCTGCAGTCAATCAACAGTCTCAATGACATGGTGGCTGAGAGGTGGGAGTCCAGCTTCTGCGACACTGTCCGACTGTTCCAGAAATCCAACAGCAAAGTCAAAATGTACCCTTACACGTCGTCCTCACTGAGGGAAGATTTCCAGAAGACCAGCCGTGTATCGGAACGTTACCTGGTCACCAGCCTGATCCTGGTGGTCACCATGGCCATCCTGTGCTGCTCCATGCAGGACTGCGTCCGCAGCAAGCCCTGGCTGGGCCTGCTCGGGCTGGTGACCATAACCCTGGCCACGCTCACCGCGGCCGGAATCATCAATCTTACCGGCGGGAAATACAATTCCACCTTCCTGGGAGTCCCTTTCGTCATGCTAGGTAATTACCGCCCTTCATTTTGTTTATTTCCTCCTACTGCTAGTGGTGACTGGGTTCCTAAATGGCAAGGAGTAGCCATCTGACAACTTTGTTTTGTTTATCGTGTCTTCCTTTTGCTCAAAAGTCCTGGGACCAATTCTGTGATGTGCTGGCCATTGGCAAGGGGCAACCTTATTGGGTAAATGTACCGGGAGTCCCAAGCCATGGGTCCCAGCCCTGGTTCTCCAGGAAGTAGTGGTGTGGCAATTAGCAGATATTAATCTTCTCTGTTGCCCCAGTGTCTTAGGTGGGGCTTCCCCAAAAGCAGACCCCGACACAAGGATTTAGACATAAGTCCTTAATTTGGGAGGTGAGCCCAGGAAGCCCCAGCGTCGGAGTGAGAACATGAGTCAGGGACAGAAGACAACTCAGGCTATGTTAATGGGCAGGTTACTGCTTTAGGCGCCGTTGGCTCAATCCCACTGGGCACCTTTGGGAGACTTAACAGAACACACCTCAGAGAGGTCCTCCTTGAGGGGTGAGGAAGCTGCAAGCTGGCCCATGTACCCAGAAACCTGTGTATGAGTCACTGACAGCTGTCCCCAGGGAAGACTGAGCACAATCCTGCAGGTGCAAAAATCCCTCAGGTGGATGGTATTTGTCGTGAGAAGCCTTCTGTGAGCTCCGGAATAGTGAATAGGAGGGCACATGGGCTGGGCACTGACAGGGTCTGCTACCCTCAGTTTCCCCACCCTATGGATGGAATGGATGTGAATATCACAACAAGGGACATGATAAATGTACAAGAACTTTGAAAGCAACAAGTGAGAAATAAATAAGAAGGTATCTTTTTTTCCTGTCCTTGCTATAAACTCAGGAGAATGTTTTAAAATGATGTTGTGAGAATCCCAGTATATTCTGAGGGGCTGCAAGAATTTCCTGATAGAGATAACAGTGAAAGCAAAGCCAGAGTGGTTCTAATACAACACCAGTTGCTCTGTTCATCTGGTATTGAAGACGGCATACCCAGCAAGCCTGATGGCAGGGTTCCTGCAGGCCAAGGGTTCCAGGGGCTCGCTTCTCCCTTTTCTGTGGCCACTTCTCATCAATTCCTTTAGCAAAATTAAAATGTCATTTGGAATCAGATACTGACATGACAAATGAAGTGGCATTTTTCATTGAATGAGAAAGGACTATGGTTGAGTTCATTAGAATGCCTACTGCCCGATTTGGGGTAGCAGAAGGAAAAAAAAGCATTTACTCAGATCTCAGCTGCCTTATGGTTAAATGATAAGCAGGGTAGCAGGGCTGCAAGGTCGCAAAATGACATGCTGCCCTCCAGGCTCTGAAGCCTGTGGGAGTACAGACCTGGGCAATAAAAACATATATGGTAGCTCCAGAGAAAGGGGGCACTGCGGAGACCGAGCAAGTCGCACATTCACCAGGTCGCTTTGCTCGTCGCCATCAAACATAACACAGAAGAGGGCTGCCATACTTCCTCCTGAATTCAGTCCATTAAGAAGGTAGCATAACTAGCCTCTTGAATCCCAAGACTCAGTGCCACTGGGTAGTAGCTTCCATTGAGGCTTGAGTCAAGGTTTCTTTAAATGAAGATGTTTTGCTCATGATCAGTCCCATGCTTCGGTTTTATTTTTCAGCTTTTCGCTTTAAAAACGCAGGCGTTTTTGTTGTGATTGTTTTTGTGGGAGGAAGAAAAAACAGGAATAAGGAAAGAGCAGAGAAGTGAAGGGAGACTGGGTTTTTAAGATCAAGAAGAAAGAATGTCAGAGCTAGAAAAAGGACTATTGGCCCAGGTTTGATGACATTTCAAGTTGTGACTGGTGAGCCCAAAGAATGATACAGTATTTAAAGCTTCCTAAAAACTAATTGTTTTAAGTAAAATAAAACTTCAATATTTAGAGCTTCTTAAAATTATTTTTAAGTAAAACAACATAGCAATAGTCAAAACTTAACATTAACCTCACAAAAAAAATAATAAATTTCACCAAGTAAAATGAAATGGAACATCCGAAACTTCTGTAAGTTAATATTATTAAGTAAACTTAAGTTATGATATTTAAGATTTCTTCAAACTTCTTTTTGTACTTCCTAAAGAAGTTTTAAACATGGTAAATCAAAGTCAGCACAAAAAGGAATATACCAGCTAGTATCAGTGCAAGGAAGGATGTAAGAGATTGGATGCTGTTAGCCAAGAAGTGGCTTTAGAAAACAAATCCAGAAATAGGAGTGCCGCAACTCCACAGAGACCGAGGATCACTGAACTTGACGTCAGAGTTCATTTCAGAAAAATCTGGTGTTTGTTGTGAAAGAGACCAAGCGCCGCAGGTACCCAATACTCTCTTGTTTGCAATTTGTGAGGAAAAGTTACATGCATTGATTTGATGGCAGTTTTCCCTGCTGACAATCAGTATGCAACCTTTCTGTACATTTTCAGCCCAAAGAGATCTCAAATTACTTAGTCACAACAAAGGAAGCTATGCATTTTAGTAGCTGGAGCCCATCTGCAATAAATACGTTGCACCATGTAATGGGTGCTTAATATGCTCATAAAGCCAATAGTGCCTGGATTTAGGATGGTCACCCTTCTGTGTTTCACAGATAAACTCTTCATTCTCAGAATTTGATTGTAAAATGAAATATAGGCAAGAGTATGTTCATAAATGTTGCATTAAGAGCCCATATTTAATTCTGGATTTTTGATGACCAGTCCCAAAACACCAATAAATATTTCAAACGAACAAGAAAAAATGCAGTGCTAAGGGTTTTGCACTATGAGTCAATAAACTGTTCACCCAGTTTTAAAATTTGCCTGTCTATAACATAAAATGGCTATGCCTAAGCTAAGAGTTAAGCAAAACTTCTTGATTTTCCATGTTATATAAATACAGTATCAAATTAAAATGTAAAACTATGTGGCCTCATTTAAAAGAAAAAGTATCTTAGAAAAAAAGCCTCTAATACAGAGATTTCCTTGGCCAACAACAGGTCTATAACGTAATAAACATTATATTTAAAATTCAGCAAACTAAACATTCTCAGTGTGATGCCGGTCACATAAGGCCAGATCCAGCCAAATGCCAAAATGGCAGTAGATTTAGAATGGAAAATTTTAAGACCACGTGTGTCAAGCAGTATTAACCTGACAAAATTCCAGAATAGGAAAGAATTTGGATAAACTCTGAGAGTTCACCATAATGGGATGTGACTGTGTGTTTCTAGCCAAGATGATACGTGACATCTCTGGCAATAAGAATATATCCTACACAGATGAATCATTTTGACAATGATGTAAGCATAGATACATCATGATTTAGAATGTTTTTAATCAGTGTCATGCATATTAGACAATCCCACTTCTGCCAAAACCCCTGTCCATATGAGTCAGATCAGTTTATTTAGAGCTGAAATCCTTAAAGGTCTACCGCATTATAAATGCCCATTGACATTTTTTAGTTACTATAAACTTGGAGAAGAGTTTGTCTCATCCATACCCGTTATTCATAAAGTACTATCCCTTCTTTCCAAACTATATTAGTATCAGGTACTGAAGGATTTGAACTGCCATTTGTAAACATAGAACACTCATCATTTTAATCCATTACGGAACTTCCTTTAAAGGATGAGGCTTTACACCACTGCCCTCCAGTTGGCTATGATTTAAAAACTGGCAAAGATTTTGTACATGCAAGCTCTCTTTACAGGCTTACTATTTCCACAGCTTTCCTGGTCAGACACAAATCAGGAAGGGAATGGAATGTTGGAGAATATAGAAGGGAACAGAAAGGTTTCTTCCTCCTTCATGTGGAAGGTTTATGACTTCATGTACATTCTGACCAGCTGAAAGGGGAGAACCGAAGTTGTGGTGAAAGAGGGTTTCAGTATTAGTTTGTACGTGGTAATCTAATTTATAAGGGTTGCTTTGCATTTATCAAGATACAAGAGCCATGGAGATCAGATGAGACAGAAAAATACTCTTCAAGAAAAATATTCCTGAAGCCATTTCACAACAGAGTGCTAACCACTATATGATCACAGTGAGCTACTGGGGATTCACAGTACTTTCAAGTGTTTGGGACTTTTGAGAAGGTCAAATGCCGCATCCGGGGTGCCCTCTTCCTTCTGAATTATCAAGCCTGGCCACTCAAATTCAAGGATGGGAAAGGAAGAAAGGATGTAATTAAGTGCTAGGAGGAGAATAATAGCAGGGGTGTTTGGTTCCTTTCAGGTATATTCCAAGATTATCTGTATTTAGCAGAAACCAGAAGATCAGGTTCAGTTTTCTGAGAATTTCTTCTCATCTGATGCCACATAGAATATGATGCAGTATATGGAGCTCAGGCTTTGAAGAGGTGAAATGTGCAGGAAATTTAGTTCTGAGAAATCAGAATTCTTAATTATTTTTGCTCTAAACTCAAGCAAACCTGCAAGGTTTTGCTTTCTGGTTGAGTATTCTGGTAAATATATATATATATATATACACCGGATATATATATATATATATACATATATATATATACACACACACACACACACACACACACACACACACATATATATATTTTTTAAGTAATCCCTATGCCCAATATGGGGCTCGAAACTCAGGACCCCCAAGATCAAGAGTCGCGTGCTCTACTGACTGAGCCAGCCAGGCGCCCCATATTCTGGTATATTTCTAAAGCTATGAGACACACGGGACAGGGAAATCAGCCAGATAATAATAAAGTTCAAACCACAGGAAATTGCCAATATTCAACTATTTTTGACCTACAAAATTGGTACAAATAACCAGCCATTTTTGAACTACAAAGCAGTAATTTCTTATGGTTCAACCTAATACATTATTATAGAAGGCCATTATTTGCAACAATATGACAGTCTACATGATGGAGTAGAATGCTGTGGAAATACTCTGCTTGGATATTAATCACTAATTGGTTCAGTAATTCCTGGAGAAAAAAAAATCTAGTTGATAAGGGTTTTATTATTCTCAGTTTTGTTTACACCTGATTTAAAATAAGACAGTAATTCTATACAAAATTTTCAAAGTTTTTTCCCCTGAATATCTTTTTTGTAATGCCGATGATTATTTGGGGACTAATTTACAAGGAGATTGTGCCATCTAGTTTTGTGGTTAGTTCTCACCCTTTTATTATGTCTCACCAATCATATTCCATTAAGGGGTGGGTGGGGAGAAATAGGCCTGGGGAAATGGTACAAAACGTGTTTTATTGTTCTATTCTTAACCATAAAGGAGGATGAGAACAGGACTGAGGGGGCAGGTCTAGGAATGCAGAGCTCAGTAAGGCAGAGGAATGCAGCGACACTTCCTCTTTGACCCTGGTCTTGGTACAGTCTAGGTGGTCTAGCCCCACCTAGTCTAGGGACTAGAAAAATGGCAGATTTTACAAAGGTCAGGCAGCAGGAGGCAACATCAGGACATTGAGCTGGTAAAAATAGGCTGTGGAGAAAAACACCTAGTTCAGTGTTGCGTTTGGACCAGCATCTCAGAAAGTCACTGCTGGGACCAGGTAGTAGTGACCAAATGGGTCTACAGGAGCTCATGATGCAAGAAGATACATGGTCATTGTCAAGGAAATCCTGCATTTCACCTAGGCTACTTCAGCCAAGAACCAAAATGTAGATGGAACATAAGAGAGGGATTCTAGCTTCTTCCCTGCATTGATGGTGTAGTAGCACTAGCATTTCTCTTCCTCACCAGTAAAATAACTTTCAAATCAGCCTACTGTTCATCATGTGTGTATGTGTATGTGCGTGCATGGTATATATCACATCAGCTATATTATATGTCATATGTAATATGATATATTATGCAATAAGTTCATATGCATATATACGTATTTCATGTGTTTATAACATTATGTAGTGTATATCTTTTGAATAACTGAATATAAATATTATATATTTCCCTATTATATAGTACATATTCACACATTTTGTACGTAAATATATAAAACATATTTGAATAGGATATGACATATATGCATATATTTATATATTACATATGTCTCCTACATGTAAAGATATTACACGATGACCATAGCATATACTGTGGGCCCCATTTACAGACACTGATTTTATATAGTGCACACACACTCAATATCTAAATACCTTTCTTTCAACAAGGAAGAGCTATTAGCATATTCATTTCTTGGACCCTTATTTGCAGCTCTCTAATGAAGGAAAGGCATTTCTCAGATTAAAATCCAATGCTGTGATTAGAATTGCCAAACTGTGACAAGTCTCTTGTAGAAAGCATAAGATGTGTGTGTTTGCCTTGATGTGTACATCCTTCTTAACTTAAGCAGAGTACGCCTTCCTTCACTCTCACTCTTAACTGGGACACAAAACAGGCTGTGATAACCCAAACAATTCAGCATAGAAAGTAAATGTTTATAACTGGCAAAGTGTAAATGTAACCCAATTAATGAACTTCTCCCTGAAAATAGATGTTACTCAACTCAGACATTCATACACTTTAAATTTCTTCTCAAAAAACCCAAAAATCATGAATTTATGGGGATGTCACTGAAAGCATTTTATGAACGTGAGCTACTTAGTGAAGCTCATCTAAGAGTAAAATATGTTTTAAGCAGATTTTGTTCATTCATTCATCATACTGTGGGTCTTCTAGAAAAATGTAGTAATTTTATTTCCACATAAGAAATTTGCACTGCCCAGGCATGCTATAAATGGCTTCACTGTCTCCTGATATTAAATGTTTTTGCATTGAAACTAAAAGGTCATCCATCAGCAAGCCATCCCATTTCACCTCCTCATCTTCTCAGCTACTGCTTGTGTTCTGGAACTCCAGATGAGGAAATCCTGCTAGTATGGAAAGGATGAAAATTTGAGTAGTGCCCAGAGGCAACAGCCTCTGTGCTATGTCTGTGTGTGTCGGGGAAGGCACGAGAATCTGGGCCTGGAGAAAAATCTGCCCTACAGAATCCAGATGCACAAAATAGATCAATTTGCTTGTGATTATTCATTGGCAAAAAAAATAAACAAATCACCCAGACTGCCTCTGATAGCAAAACCATTAAATACATTGAAAATATGATTCATTTTATGAATAGCTTTCCCGAAGCATATCCACTGGGAAAAGTTGGGTTAACTCTCAACTATTCATTGGTGAATTCCTGCATTAGTGGATTATAAACAACCCTGAAGGCTTTGGTCAGGCCCCAGAAAAGGGTCTGGGTGAGGGTGAGATTTGATCTGCGGGTGTTCCTGAGCCTCACCCTAAGTGACTAGAGGATTAGCCAGTTGAGGTTTTTCCATCATTAGTGCTATTTATCACTTGTGCTGCTTTTTCTCTTCATGGCTCCAAAGCCTGAAAGTCATGGGCACACACAGATATAAAATCACTTGGAAAAGCAGAAAAAATATTAGCCTAAATCTTCTAGTATTTGATTTTACTGGATGACAGTCCCAAAGTCTACTGCTAATAAAACGTAAATTGCACTCCTGGTACAAATTGTATCTGAACATTGGCGAAGAGCTCTACTGTCCTTATCCCAGGACCTGGCTAAAAGCCCCCACAGCTCCAAAGTATTCACTCATGAATAATTAGAACTTGGGCCTGTACGTGTGACACATACTGACACCCATGGAAGTATACAGACATGCAGTGTACCGAAATAGAAACAAACATCTTGCATGTGCTTTTAAAAGACAAGTGAATACTTTAAAAGCTTCTTTATCTTAAGAATTTGATAGAATCAATATGTGCTGTTTAACAGTTTCCTTTGGCAACTCTTCAGCCTTAAACACTGTGACTGTAAGAGAGGGAATGCCGTGGGATATCGATCGGTTCCTGGCGTGCTCACCAGGACAGTCTTTACTTCCGGGTCTTGGGCCATGGACCTGCCATTTTGATATTGAGCCCCAGCTCCTATAACCACCATAGGGCCTCTGGTCACCAAAAGCTAAGTCTGTTTGGAACTTCAGGTTTGGGTAGCTCCCTATGTGAGTGCTGCTATGAGGGAGTGCTCGTGAACAAGCTTGCAATGCGGGAGATGGACAATGGTCCCTTGCTGAAATGATCCTTTGCGCCAATGACATACACCCTTTGGTCAGATTTAATAGAGAGGCTTATAGAGTTTGGACTTCATAGAGAAAAATTTAAAAACTACAGTGCTAAGAAGACAAATATTTTCGCTTTTAAAGCATCTTTTAAAAATAGGGGAAATGACAGCCAAACCTCTGAAAAGTATCTTTGATCCAAATGCAGTATCTGTTTGCCTACATCTGTGTGATTTGGCCTCGGAGTCCTGCTTGCTGGAACCCAACCCCAAAGCTAAAAGGGTGATGGATGATGGTGACACCAAAGAAGGGAGGCACCTGCTGAGAGAGGAAAGTGAAGAGGAACGGAACCTACCAAAACCTTTCTTCCCTGCCTTTCCTTGATTTCACTGGCCCATTTATCAAATGGGCTACAAAAGATAAGGCCAGGGCTGGCTGGAGGAAAAACTGCAAAGGATTTAGTCTCTGTGAAATCCACCTACCTATAATTTCCTGTTTACTGCCTCCCCATCTCCAGCCTCTGTCCCACCCCCCAGACTGAAGGGAAGCTGCTTCAATCCACCACTGTCCCGGAGGGGTCTGCATTTATAAGAACACCCTCAAAGGCCAAAACCAAACGGAATTTGGCTATCATTATGGGCAGAGTAAGCATGCTGGGGGTTGTGGGAGCAGGCAGGGTATTCCTCATGTCCTAGGACTCCTAGAATATGATTCCCCTTGAGTCCAGGCCAGGAAACAGAGACTCCTTCATTCAGCTTTCCTTTAGGGTCACAGACTGACCTCTTCAACATAATTACCCAGCTGTGAATCAGGTCTAGCCACAGCGAGGTGCTTCAGGCAGTCAGTCCCTGGGAGACACCTCCAGTTATGTTGGCACTCATCCTTCTCTTGACTGACTGAACTTCAGGAAGGAGGCCCAGTTACGGTGTCCGCAGTTGTCCCTGAAATCCAAAGAGCTCTTCAAAAATATTGCACACCTCCAATTTGGAATTTAGGGTGTAAGCATCTGCCAGAAAGGTATGGCTTGAGAAACAAGAATCTGGCCTATCAGGAAGGACGGTGAGGGCCTTTAGAGGCAAGACCAACAATAACTAGCAACAAATTCTGAGTGATCAGGTAGAACAGATTCTTTCTCAGGGCCTCCTCTTCTTGCCTCTGTGAGTGTCTATATGCACACCCCTGTAGCGAGAGGAAAGAAGGAAAGGCATAGTTTCCAAAAGCCCCTAAGAATAAAAGGAAAATTCTCTCTGGAGCTGCCCCTAGAAACAACAGCATATGCAAAGAGAGTCAGGACTCAATAAAAATGATCAAACTGTAGAAGGACAAGGAATTTAAAATGCAGCAACAGAACTCGGGAGACAAGCTCACAGCCTATTTCCACCTTTCCTTGAGTTTGATTATTTTCATTCTGGACCCTTGAGCCTCATTCTCTTCACGTAATAGCTTTGTTAATTCCAATTCCTTTCCTCACTTAGCCTCTAAGACTACTCAACAGCATGGTAAGAAATGGATTCTTAGGGTACTTTTCGACAAGAGTCGGAATCAGATAATGTCGTAAAACATCACATTGACTTAGAACAGATTTAATTTAAATTCTACTATATGACTAATTCTAATCCTGCTATTTGCACTCTTACATTCTTAACATATTTAATGACTCAGTACAAAAGCCCTGTTTTACAACATTTTTCTTGTTTCTAGCATGTAAACACTATTTAAAAAATCTCCATTTGCCATTTTCGGTGAAACTTTAAAGTGTGTTTTACCCAAGGAACTTAGTCTATGTGGCCCCAGATGAAATGGTCAGTATTGTTTGCCCAGGATGCAGATGCCCTGGAGGGATTAATCCTCTTTTTACTCTCATTGTCCTGGAACAAAGGTCAGTCAGTCCTTCCTGAGAACAATGTGGAAACAAACTTAATAAATAGTCTTCCCTACTGAGACTAGAAGTTGACTTTCTAAAACATAATTAACAGGATGCCAGTCAATGAGTGCACTTTCACTTCATGTCTGGGGAGTTTAGGTGCCTCCAATTTAGTAGGGGCCACAGTGCTAGTTATCAAATTGACAGTCTCAACCTGCCCTCTCAAAGTGGCTGCAGAACGATGCCTAGTAAATTCAGATAAATGCCAAATCCTTCTGAGGAAACAGGCCTATATCACGACTACGAAATGGGCATTCGGGTTTGAGAGCGAGCAAGACTTCACAATAAGGATATAAATACCAGCCTGGGCACAAGGGAAGATGCTCACCCAGTTATTGAACACACAAGATAACAGTGACTCACTTCACTCAGCATTAAGCTTGGCCAGAGATTTTTAATTCCTTTTTAAAAACAAGACTATTGTACCACCGGGTAAAGATTTTATTCTCCTTAATAATGGGATTGAATACGCCAAGGCACAGAAGCAGAAAATTAGATCTGCTGATCCTAGTGCCAAGATAGGGGTGACTGAAAGCCACAACAGATCACTTCCAGTGGCTTTTCAGTGTCGCAGGGGCCTGGAAACCCAGGGAGAACCATCGGGCGAGTGTCTGCCTCCAACCAGGAGAGGCGGGGCAAGGCAAGCTAGATCCAGCCTCAAGCAGTAGAATGGAGTCAAAACATGGGCACTTCCCATACCTCTGCTATTCCAGTGCTTCTGGAGTACTAACCAAGGAGGCCAAGGCACTAAGTAGTTAAGGAAAAGGTTATTGATCTGGCTCTCTTCCTCAGAGGCCATTGCCAAATAGTGCAGAGAAGCCAGCAGGGTCAGCCCCTGCTTGATACGTCATCTACGAACAAGCAAAATTGGTCAAACAGGTCCGTGAAGACAAAACGCAAGCTATACACCTACAAGCGGAATTTTAATTTTTATCAGTGGCATGGAGAGTTTGTGTGATTCGCGTTGCATCTTCCACCTTTCCTATTCACTCAAATTCAGTGCTATTTATTGTGCTTCCCTCTGTGTCTCAGATTTATTGCTTCCTGGACTGATACTTGGGGGCGGGGCGGGGCGGGGGGAAGAGGCTGTGACTTAGGTTCCTGTCAAGACTCAAATTATATACAGTGCCTCGTTCTCTTCCTAACGCCCTCCACTTGGCCAAACTTAGATGAGATGATGAGACATTAACTCAGAGCCCTCTGCCCACAGCCTTCCTCTGTGCTGACCTCCAGCCAGACTTGTGGGGATGACAAGCCAAGTGATGAGTGGCCAGAAGCCTTCTCTGGAGTGTTCCACCAAGCAAGGGAAACAAAAACTCTGCAAGCTGCACCAACAGCCCTAACCTCTCGCTGTATATTATCCCCAAGGGACAGATGCCAGTCTACTCGGCTTTCCATAGGCAAAAGTCCAGCCCACATTCTTAAGCCAGAAGGGAGCATGGAGACCTTAAGCTCCTCGATCTTCTTTTTCACTTTCCATTAACATTTAGGATTCACTAAAATACAGGGCTCTCTTCCACTGGAGAAATTCTTGGCATTTACAAACTGTCACCACCAAAGCTGGTTGTATTCCCCTTGACCCGGTAGTGGCCCGTGACCAAGTCAGTTCCTCTCTTGAAAGAGGTTATAGTGTTTTCAACTTTTTGATCTGGTCTTTTTCTGCCCCCTCAGGTCATGGATTGTATGGGACTTTTGAAATGTTATCCTCCTGGAGGAAAACTAGAGAAGACCAACACGTTAAAGAGAGAACTGCAGCAGTCTATGCAGACTCCATGCTCTCCTTTTCTCTCACCACTGCCATGTACCTGGTCACCTTCGGCATAGGGGCCAGCCCTTTCACGAACATTGAGGCAGCCAGGATTTTCTGCTGCAATTCCTGTATTGCAATCTTCTTCAACTACCTCTATGTACTCTCGTTTTATGGTTCCAGCCTGGTATTCACTGGCTACATAGAAAACAATTACCAGCATAGTATCTTCTGTAGGAAAGTCCCAAAGCCCGAGGCACTGCAGGAGAAGCCGGCATGGTACAGGTTTCTCCTGACAGCCAGATTCAGCGAGGACACAACTGACGGCGAGGAAGCGAACACTTACGAGAGTCACCTATTGGTATGTTTCCTCAAACGCTATTACTGTGACTGGATAACCAACACCTATGTCAAGCCTTTTGTAGTTCTCTTTTACCTTATTTATATTTCCTTTGCCTTAATGGGCTATCTGCAGGTCAGTGAAGGGTCAGACCTTAGTAACATCGTAGCAACTGCGACGCAAACTATTGAGTACACTACTGCCCAGCAAAAGTACTTTAGTAACTACAGTCCAGTGATTGGGTTTTACATATACGAGTCCATAGAATACTGGAACACTAGTGTCCAAGAAGACGTGCTAGAATACACCAAGGGGTTTGTGCGGATATCCTGGTTTGAGAGCTATTTAAATTACCTTCGGAAACTCAATGTGTCCACTGGCTTGCCTAAGAAAAACTTCACAGACATGTTGAGGAATTCCTTCCTGAAAGCTCCCCAATTTTCACATTTTCAAGAGGACATCATCTTCTCTAAAAAGTACAATGATGAGGTTGATGTAGTGGCCTCCAGAATGTTTCTGGTGGCCAAGACCATGGAAACTAACAGAGAAGAACTCTATGATCTCCTGGAGACCCTCAGGAGACTTTCTGTCACCTCCAAGGTGAAGTTCATTGTCTTCAACCCGTCTTTCGTGTATATGGATCGATATGCCTCCTCTCTGGGAGCCCCCCTGCACAACTCCTGCATCAGTGCTTTGTTCCTGCTCTTCTTCTCGGCATTCCTGGTGGCAGATTCTCTGATTAATGTCTGGCTCACTCTAACGGTTGTGTCCGTGGAGTTTGGAGTTATAGGTTTCATGACATTATGGAAAGTAGAACTCGACTGCATTTCTGTGCTGTGCTTAATTTATGGAATTAACTACACAATTGACAATTGTGCTCCACTGTTATCCACCTTTGTTCTGGGCAAGGATTTCACAAGAACTAAATGGGTAAAGAACGCCCTAGAAGTGCACGGGGTAGCTATTTTACAGAGCTACCTCTGCTATATCGTTGGTCTGATTCCTCTTGCAGCTGTGCCTTCAAATCTGACCTGTACACTGTTCAGGTGCTTGTTTTTAATAGCATTTGTCACCTTCTTTCACTGCTTTGCCATTTTACCTGTGATACTGACTTTCCTGCCACCCTCTAAGAAAAAAAGGAAAGAGAAGAAAAATCCTGAAAACCGGGAGGAAATTGAATGTGTGGAAATGGTGGATATTGACAGTACCCGAGTGGTTGACCAAATTACAACAGTGTGATAGAGTCTGCTTGTTATATTTTCACCCTAGGTCTTATCGAGAGCAAAGAGATTATGTTAATGAAACAAATTCAAAGTTGTTCTTTCTTTTTTAAGAAACAGACATTGCCAAAGTAAAGGACAAGGGGGGAAATGGGCATTGCATATTTTCAGTCTTTTAAACAAAAGGACTGCTACCAGAAAGAATTTACACACACACACACACACACACACACATCTCTTAAACTAAGATCAAATAGAAGAAAGCTTATTAGCAAGCAGAATCCTATTTTATTCACACTGCAGATGTTGCTGGTATTATGACAAAAACCTACTGATTGAAAGGTCAGCTGCCAAAGCAGAAATAGCTTTAAGCATTGTTCAAACAATAAAGCTTCCAGAACTTCTGCAGAGCAGTAGCTCCAGGCAGAGTCTGTGGTTTGAGGTCTTAGCTGTCTCATCTAGCTCCCCAGCACCCCAAGGAGATGCTTTCAAAACTTCTGGCCGGCAAAAGCAAGCCACAGCCTTGGAAGTGACCCATGGTAGAGTGGCCATCACCCATGGAATGAAATTGAGTGATCCCCAAATTCACCCAGGTGAGGCAGTTTTGTTGCCTAAAATGAAGAAATCATAGCCCCCCATCAGTATACTTTGAACATTTGTATGATTTGGCGAATACACCTTTAAACCAATGACAGCTTCAGCACTGCAGAGTTGGAGCAATTCTATTTTGGAATATCTTGTTGCTTGTCACCAAATGGATCTGCTTTATTAGTTACAGCTCTTGGCAGGAGGCTCCGAGTACCCAAAGCTGCAGAGCCAAACCCAAATACCTGGCAGGATGGAGGAAAAGCAGGTGTCTCCTTGAACCCAGAGGCAGTGTCTCCATTTTAACAAAGAAATATGGCCAGCTGGTACAGCTGTTTGTGGTCTGACCCTACATGCAGTTTTTTGCGTGGCTGCCCAGAAACAACATCTGCCTGTGCATAGCTGAGGAAGGAGAAACGAACACTGAAATGGTCATCTGCCATAGCTTTCAACTGGCAGGACCAGTCTGCCTTCGCCATGAGACATGGCTGCTCAAAGACACAAAGGAGAAAAGGAAGTTCTTTGGTGAGTTTTAAGTCCTGAAACTGAGAAACTTCATAGAAGTGCAGGCAGGGAGATGAAGGACTGAAGGGGAGACAGATGGAAATGACTGGAAGACGTAATCACCAATACACATTTATCAATGATGATGGTCAAACGTTTCTGCTAAGCTGGCTGCACTTTCATCTTCCTGGTGCCCCCCGCCCCACCCCCCCACACCTTTGCTGGTGCCTCTCTAATGCACCGCACGGCCCTTCTGTACATCAACGAGCCTAGATGTTTATACTGTTGATTATGGTATTTACAGGCTCTCAACAGAAACAACTTTGACTGGAAGAGGCTATGTATGTTGCCCCAGACCCCTGCATTTCTTTATGTCTATAAAAATGAAGCTAATTCCTGGTCACATTTGAGGCAAATGTCTACAGTATTTTTCCCTTTTAGAGATGTAGCTTATTTAGACATCTATAGTGGGAAGCATTTCCCAAAAGCACCTTTGCTCTCTGTACTGTGCAACTTCACCATCCTCCACACAGGAGGAAACTGAGACCTAGGAGAGTAAAGCGACTCAGCCAGAGTCACACCACTAGAGGGTTTCCATCATTTTAGCATGCCTAAGACAGGGCAAGAAACTTAAAGATTTTCCTTTAAGAGGGCTATTACTCCCTTCAAAGTACATTTCCAAGGAAAGAACATAGGACTTTATTGGCCACACGGCAGACTTTTTTTTTTCTTTTAATGTCTGGGTAATGTTTGGGATTTCAGTTTGCCATTGTCTTTCCAAACAGCAAAAATGCCCAAATGATTCCGATGTAACTGCACCAAGTGCAAACCTGTGCTTTCTATTTCCTGTACTGTTGTTCACACAGTTCTCAATACGTAGCTAGTGCAGTACACATTTGTTCAGTCTCTCCTGCAGACACACTAAGCGATCATACCAACGTGTTATGCACTCAACTAGAAGATAACGAGCTTTAATCTGAGGACAAGTACAGTCCTCGAAAAAGGGCAAGTTCGCATAATAGATCTGCGATCAATTCTCTCTCCAAGGGGCCTGCAACTAGGCTATTATTTATAAAACACAGCTGAAGAGGGGATTGGTTTTTTTCTTAAATCATATGTTGCTAAATCACTTTCTGAACAGTGTGTTCTGAATCAGCCATTGATTTAGTGTCGGCCACATGGAGCACCTCGGGTTAAAGCGACTCCACAAACACTGATACAACACACACACCAATTAAATGGATTTTGTTGAGAATTCAATCATTCAATTCGGTCGACCAGAATGACTTGCTGTGGAACTTTTATGACAGATAGTAGTTTCCCAACTTGATTGAGTCTCTGTGTACCTTGGAATATTGTATTTTTAAATGGAGGGCATTTTCAACCTTGTCAACTTCCCTTTTCAGCACTTGAAATCAAGGCTTATGGAATTCTGACTGTGGAATGACTTTGTTTTTTTTACTAGGGGACTCTGCATGCCAAGGTTTATTATTTATTGTTAGATCATTATTTACTCATTAATGGTTATTGCTCTGACAGCATTGGTACAGTCCCGTGGAGAAGACACTTCAGAAGCAACTCCAAATCACATCCCCATAAAATTTAAGTCTTTACTTCATGAAGTTTTACTTTTTTAATTGCTATAAAGAGGGAAGGAACCAGCCTAGCAAACACTTGCAAAAGTTTTAGTTTTCAATTAATTCCAACCAAGACATTAATGTTCACTTTACCAAAGAAACTTATTGGTTGGTTTTAAGTTGGTGTTTGTTTACCAAAGAAAATATTCCATTCATCAAAAATATTTCTCCTGGTCAACTAAAAAACTGTGATACTTCGGCGTTCTTGGCCAGTCATAACGAAAAAAAGAAAAGCCAGGCTCAGGGTGATATTCTTTCATTGAATAGAACTCTGCAGAAAATGTAAGTTCACAAGAAACTTGGGGTTTGCAAGAAAGAAAATGATACCGAAATAGGGCATTATTGTTTAGCCCTATACTAATGATCCAACAAGTACCACGAGGGCTCCTCGGGCTAAAAGGAGGACATTTTCTCCACAGAAAAAAGTAAGACAGACCCTCATGAAGCTCCCTCTTTATTGTTCCAGCTCCTAAGTTTTGTTTTGGTTTGGTTTAGGGGTTTGGGGTTTTGTTCTGCTCTGGTTTGGTGTGTAGTGTTTGTTTGTGTTTCCTTGTTTTGCTCCCGTCTTTCCTACCATCTTCACCCCCTCAATCTTCACTCAGAAGGGAGATAATCAGATGCCATCCTCCATGGCTATGGTTATTTATTCAACATGCTGCTCTAAATGAGGCCCTTAATAACCCTGTTATTCTAACTAACCACCACCAATTGTTCTAAGTGGCACTCCGGGACCCCGGCACCACTCTCCTCCAGCTCCAGCAGTGGAGTGTAGCTGTGTCTATCTCAAGAACAGGTGCGCTGGGCAGCCACACTGGGGGTGTGGCAGAGGCAGAGCCTCTTGAACACAAATGGTATCCTCCTCATAATGGCTTTATTCCTTTGGATCCTATTAAAGTAGCCCTGCAGCTTGTAGTAGTGTTTGAACTCTGTGAATCTGTTTTCTCATCTGTATAATGGGGATAATAACAGTAACTATCTCTAAATTCAGCAGATACATACTGAGTGCCTAAGATCACCCAGATACTGTTCTAGAGACTGGAGACAGAGCAGTGAACAGATCAGATAAAGTATACCTGCCCTCGGAGAGTCTACATTTGAGGGATGTTCCAGATTTACTGTGACAGTCAAGGGAGATGATGTTGGGAAAGCGCTCATGGCAAGGGCTGGTGTAGAGAAGAAACTCAAGACCTCATTTATAATCTATCTATTCCACACAGTAGCACCAGGGCCCATGATGTAAAACTACAGAGAAGTAAGTTTTTGCAGATTTGGGCACAGAATTAGGGTTATATGAAGATGAAATTAGTTCTCCTGGTCATTTCAGGACATTCAAAATTCAGCTGGATCACCATTCGGCGGGGCAACTGTCAAGAGGGCACAAGCTCTGGATGTTGGAGTTGGATTGTAATCCTTAAAAAAATGGGATACAGGCACTTGGAGATGAGAGTTGGGAGGGAAGGGCACTTGCTATTTAATTACTATGCCTGACTTGATTGAAGATATTTGAACACTCCTGCTGGGTAATTTGCTTTTAAGTTTGTGCTACACAAACTTAAGGTATTTGAAGAAAAAGTTCCCACTTTTTAAAAGCATGGTAAAGCTGCGACACAGAGGAAAATATTAAATTAGTACTAGTGGATTCTCTGGCAAAGACCTGAGGATGGCTGCAGCCAGCACATGGCAGAGTTCCTCCCCGTGGTGGTTACAACTGTTTATTTCTGTTTCATGCCAGTCCAGGAGAAAGCAAATAGGAAAGTGAATGAGCTAGAATCCGTTCACCCGAATAGGCAGTGTCAGGATGCCTTCCCCAGCCTTGCCTCTCCCCTGCCCCCCTTCTGCCCAGGTGATCTGTTTGAAGTCCTCTTTGATATCTACAAGGGTACCATGCAAGGAGGAGGAAGTGAGGCAACCAGAAAGCTATGACCTCTGCGCGGATTTTCAAGTTAGATTAAAATTAGCACCACAAGCATTCAGAGGAGCCTACCCGGTAGGGAAAGAAGGCTTCTTCTCAAAGTGCAAAGAAAGCAATGTATACCAAGGAGGCAGCCCACAGAGGAACCTTGGTGGAAGGAATGCTGTTCCTGTGGAATGTGCCAGCCTCTTCTCTCTCCAGAATGTTGACACCAGTTGAATCTTTGGATAGAATTAAGTTTACTCCCTCATTTTTCACGTGAGGAAACTGAAACCCAGAGAAGTGAAACGACGTGCGCAGAGCTAGTTAGAAGCAGATACAGGACTATAAGTCAAGTCTCCTAGCCTCAGTCCTTTTTCCATTCTGCCACTTTACTGCCAAATTCTATGTATCTAAATTATGGGGTCTTAACCTGGGGGCTATGAATGAGTTGGTGGGAGGGCAGGACTCTGAACTCCCTAAAATTAAATTATATGCAAAAATGTGTGTATATGCTTAATATGTGCATTTTCCTAAAAAGAGAGTTCATAGTTGTCATCAGATTCCAAAAGAGGTCTGTGACCCAAAAAGGGTGAAGAACCACTGTCCTAAATTAATAAAGACCTCAATGGGAGTGTGATTCTGGTGTCCTCATTTTGGCTAATGGGCAATCAAGAGTTCCTCAACCACTTTTGCTCCAAGAAGCCAAAACTGCTTCCAAATATTGGTCCCTTCATGCCCAGCCAAGTGCCTACTTCCATTGATTTATTGTTCATTCATTCATCTGTTTATTTATTTTGCATATTTATGTTCCAGCACCAGCTAAACATACTCTCCAGGGCAGAAGTGGGGAAAGGACCCCTCTGCGCTGCACTCTTCTTGGCAGAAAGAATACCAGGTTGCCGCCACATTCTCACTATTGCAACAAAATATATGTAGCCCAAAAATTATAGTAAGTACAGCCCACACACATACATATACAGAGGGGGCATCCAACGAAGCCAACATATGAAAGTAGGTCCTGTTAAAGAACTAGGGTCAGAAGAGCCTACTTCCAAGTTATATAGGTACAAGCTGTGGGGCAGCAATATACCACATGCTTAGAAGGGTTGCTCCCAGGCAATTCTGAGATGTCTACACGAGGCATGCATGCACACACTTGGAGCGGCTGACTCACCAACAAACAGGGAGAGGATGTGTCTCATTCATCATGATATTTGTAGCAGGCAAACAGGAAATCATGGCCATGGACAGATGGTTACATTTAAGGACAGGTGTGTCTTGGACACAGATAGGCAAAGAGAAGCCCAGTTTTCTTGACTCCTAGCCATAAGCTAGATATAGTGTACATTGATGGAGAAAGTTGGAAAAGAAATGACTCTATTTGTACCTGTTGGTTATGCTTTCTGTGGTATAACTTTGGGCACAACGGAACATTCCTGGGTTGTCCTAATGGCATCGCTCAGGGAATCACCACTTGGTCTTCCCTGAAGCACAAAGAAGGCAGTGGCTGCCAAACAGTCCATTTATATGACACGCTGCCCAGCCATGACAAGGGAAGCCTTCTAGGGGGATGGAAGAATATTCATTCCACTTTGTAGCATCTGATGTGAAGTTAGAAGACTTCATTCATTGAGATATATAAAGTGCTTTCTTTACTTTCTACAAAATGGCAAAGACCCAGCCCATTTCCGTTACCCACCCCACGTTCATCATTGGGAAAACCCAGGATTCTCTTTCGCAAAACAATGTACTTAATTTCCAGGGTGAACCATCCACATGTTTAACTCAGACTTTCAGATTTTTATTCTTTAACATCTTGCCAAAATGGACTTTGTGCCCTGTCCAGAATCACTAAGTCAGATCCCATGATGCCTCCTAGAACCATGGATGACTAGTCAAAACTGGTAATGACCTGTTGGGTCTGGGTCTGCTTCATACACGCACACACACACACACACATACACACACACATACACACACACACACACACAAACACATAAACACATATACAACCACGTACACACATAATACATGCACACTGCCTTTTACAACATGCCTGACACATCTTAAGGCACATTAAAATGCTGCTTTAGCACCCCCAGCCCTGTAGTTCTGTGGGGCTTGGCAGGCCAAGGTCTTCAGGTATCTGCAGGAAACCATAAAAAAATATTATCTTCCCATTCTAGTTGTTTCCTGTGCATGAGTCTGTTGGAGACCAGCCATACAGTACACTTAGCAAAAAGAAAACCAGGGAAGTGAATGTTTCTTGGAATTTACAAATTGCTAACAGTTCTATAGCAGGAAACTGCTGATGGGATTCCCTAAGTCATAGGTGAGAACAGCAGAGACCAAAAACCACAGAGATCATTCCCAAGGTCTGAAATTGTGGAAATTTATCTAAAATTTTTCTTTGTGATCTAAATAAGGGGAAAAGGACTCAGGAGGAAAGAGGAAGGACATACCAGGTGGTCACCCCATCTTACCAATTCCCAAACTTAAGAAGGACTGGGCATTTTCCATTTATCCCTAGCATTAGTTTGATAGGAAAGCCAGTACCTTTCATTCACTTCAAGGAAAGAAGGTGCCATCCAGGGAAACCTGGGAGTAGGAAACATCAGTTTGGGAGAAAAGTCACCCAAGTAACAGAACTATCCAAGACCAGAAACTTACGGCGCACGTGTACACACACACACACGTGGGGAGTGGACATTAAGAAGAGTTGGGGAGAGGAACCCTAGCAGAGTTCCTGAAATTTAGACAGAGTGTAGAAGGAAAAATTAATGATTGGGAAGATGAAACAAATCAAATTTGTGCAGAAGGACTGAAAATACAAGCTGCAAATCGTGGAGTTGTTCAGGAATCTCTGTGGGATAAAAATATGGAGCCTGAATCTGTACTTTTTAAATAAAGTCAAAGGACTCCACATTTTCTTTTGCATTCACAGCCCATAATTCCTCTTTAGTAACTTGGTGAGGACACATTCAGGTTCTATTTCTATTGTCTATGATCCCATGTTCAACCACCCACTCCTGCTTGTGTATTCACACTCCAGCTTAGAGCCTGTGAGCAGATTTATTGAATGCCAGGCCCAAACAAGGAAAGTTACAGCTTGAGTTTAACAGCTCCTTGGTCAAATCTCTCTCATTTCCCTGAATATGCAAATGTTTCAAAACCGTAAAAAGTATGTCTAGATAGCCAATGCATTTAACTTTTTTAACATCAAAGATATTCCCTGCCAATAATTATTAACAATGACAGTCATAACAGTTAAATTTCCTCTAGTCCAATTTTAGTGAGTGACAAAAAGGAAGAGAGTCCCTATCAAACATCTAGTGATATTAGAAAAGATCCTCGCCTTAGACATAAAATAGTTTAAATAGCAAAATGTGGTCCCTCTCTTATTGTCATCACTGATGAAAGAAGTTCCTGAAGTTGTGTATTATTTTGTAGTTTTGAGCTAAATCTCAATGAATTTTTAAGCTGTATCCATGGCTATTAATCATAAGATTACATCTTGTCCATCAGATTAATCACTAATACAGCATTCGGTAATCTGATCTTTTTCTCCAAAAGCAACCCCCCGGCATTATGTTATGTTTCCCAGTTTTCTAGTTGTATTTCTTCACACTGGGCAAGTAGGTGATTTGGGAAGTAATAACCTATTTTTTAAAAGACTTTATTTATTTATTTGAGAGAGAAAGTGAGAGAGGGTACAAGAGTGGGGTGGGGGGCAGAGGGAGAAGCAGACTCCCCGCTGAGCAGGGAGCCCAATGCTGGGCTCTATCCCAGGACCCTGGGACCATAACCTGAGCTGAAGGCAGATGCTTAAAACTGAGCCACCCAGGTGCCCCTAGTAACCTGTTTTTAAACTAAGAAAGAATATCCAAATCCTAAAGTACATAATTAGTTCAGGTTGGTCAGTTTTGAGACAGATAAGCATTAAAACCTATTGGGAAAAATAGCACAGTTGCATCCCCACCTTGACAAAACATGGGTCACACCACCTTTGATCCGTGACAGGCAGTACCTGCTTGGGTGGAATCAATTGAAAACTTGCCTAGAAAAATTTCCCACAAGGAGTTAAAACACTTGCCTAATAAGAAACATTAATAAACTGTACTTTTTACTTAAAGTCAAGACATTCTGAAGATGTTTAAGGAAAGTCAATGTAACAGTGACCAGCTCTTCCAGGAAAAAAAATGATGTCCTGTATTTTGTACCACTTGAGTTTCTCTGACGCCTAAAATACGTATTTACATCATCCCACAGCTACACAAAAACAAAATCAGCAGGGAAAACTGTCCCACTGATGATTGGCAATCCCACAGCTCCTCTCCATCTGACCAGCTTTCACCAGAGGGCAATATTTCAGGCTTGCACATGGAAAGTATAGACTGCCAAAGCCCCTAAACTACTTAGCATATTAAACCTTGAAAATGGCTCATGACAAATCACTGAAGTTCTTAGTTGACTCTCCTTTCATATTAAAATCCTATCTTCCAATGAAGCATCCTGTTTCCAATCTTGACCGCCAATTCCAAGTGTAAAGAAGATCTCACGCTTATTGCTTTCACTTTTTCATACATGTTTCTAATTCTCTGATAGACACACACCAAAGAGTGAAATGGCAATGAGCCAGGGGAATATCGTCACTTTTACTTTTTTCCTTTTCTTTCTTTTTTAGATCCAGATTATTTCAATACTCTTTAATAGCAAGTAGTATGTGTTCTTTCTTGTTGTATTGTTGTTTTTTTTTTTTCCAAATGAACAGTCAAAAAGTTTATGTAACTTAATGTCTTACAGATAAAGGAGATAAAGGTTTGGTTTTTTTGTTTGTTTAGCCAGCAGATGTCTTTTTATACAACTTTGCATATTGGCTTAAAGGTCACAATGTTACACCTCTGTCTCTAGAGAAAGAAAAGTCCATTTCCTGGTCTTAGTTTGATATATGATCACAAACAGGGCACAAAACTCATAGCAGGAAGCACTCTATATACCTACATGCCTGAGCTTAAAGGATGTCAATAGAGGCCTAAGAAAATATGTTCAGCCTTTCTCTTCTGTAGCATTCTGGTCTTCTACAGGCATTTGGGGTTGAGGAGAGAGGAAATGCTGTATGTAATAGTTGTATGTCAACACTAGTGCATAGAGGGAAGAGAAAAGCCTGAGACAGGGGTAATAAAGTAGTATATGTGAACAGGCTGTCAAATCAATTGCTGGTGGGAGTAGTGGGTGGGTTTTCATTTTTAGTTTATTTCACAGGGCTAACTAAATGGATGCATGTTTATCACTATGACAAAGTTTGAATCCAAAATTACATGTCACAGGTACCAAATTATGCTATTGACTTCCTAATGTAAAGGATTGGAATGATTTCAGATTTTGTCTCAATAGTTCTGAGCTGGGAATAGCAAAGAAGTTGCACTCATACTCCTGTCTGTTAAAATCCTTATTTAGCCCATTTCCATGGAAACTGAAATCAGATCTCTCTCTCTCTGTCTCCCTCTCTCTCGCTCACACACACACACACACACACACACACACACACACACACGCACACAGAGAAAAAAACCTGTATATAGTTTGGTATGTGCACACATGTGTCTGTGTCTGTGTGTGTGTGTGTGCCCATGTAAGCATCCACAGGAGAATTTCTGTGGGGACACTCTCTCATCAGTGGTAACTTTTCCACAAATGGAAGAAATGCCAGCAGTGGAAGAAAGGCCAGACTGACTTCCTTTTTCAGAAGCCAATCTGTAATGTAGATAAAAATCCCAGGTCAGAAAAATAAGCTTATCACACCCAGGCCTTTCCTACCAATTCCTTGGAGAATCCCATTTCATAACTGCATGTTCATTTAATTTAGTTAACTAACTTGGAAATATTTTATGGTAGAAAGTCATCTGCAGGAACTAAATTTAATCCCTTGGACTTCTGCCCACTTTGCTTTACTCTCAAGCATTTGACATTTCCCTAAATAGCCCAGAAAAATAAGGGCCAAGGGAAAAGAGAAAATGAATGAGTTCATTTTAATATTTCAACATATACTTGGTTAAGTTTCCATCCTAATGGCAAAATAATATGTGCGCATTCCAGATTTATAGAGATATTTAGTCAATTATTCCATTATTGTCCACAACTCCCTTGAAGATAGACCAGCATTCAAATTACTGCCTATTAAAGGGCACTGCTAAAACCCATAGTAAGCTCTGAAAAAGAATGAATACTGCCCCTCTCCATATTTCTTGAATGATGTCATCAGGCAAACTTCCTTCCTTTTATACATGGACAATTTTTGATAGGGGGAAATACTTTACTTTCTATTTCTGTTCCTTTTTTCCATAAGAAAAGATAAGATAAAACGGGATTTCTTTTAAAAGAATTTCATTTTAGAATGAATTGTAGATGATGATTTTGGATCTTAAATTAGATTCTCTTACCATACCCTTCAGCAATGTTGGTGAGTTTTGCAACTCATGAAGTATTTAGCTTTTGCTAGAAACCAAAACACAATGAAGAGCTATACATTTCAGCTGGCAAAGATCAACAGGGCAAAAGGACAAAACTCATGTTTGATCTTAAACATGAGATTTTTGTTTTAAACCTCACTGCAACATATCCTCATTTGTGCTTCATACTTGGATGGGTAGGTTTACACAGGAATGAGGGTACAGGAGTCTGTATTCAACACCTGGGGAAGGGCAACGATTTTACTTGATAAAATGGAAAAGTCATTTCTTAGTGTTAAAAAAATAATCAAGCATGAAAGGTAAGGGGTGGAAAAACTAAAACTTCTTTTATTTAAATAAAATTAGCCAATATTTAGTACATCATTATTTCCAGATGTAGAGTTCAACAATTCATCAGTTGCATACAACACCCAGTGCTCATCACATCACATGCCCTCCTTAATGCCCATCATCCAATTACCCCATCCCCCCACCCATCTCCCCTCCAGCAACCCTCAGTTTGTTTCCTATAGTTAAGTGTCCCTTGTGGTTTGTCTCCCTTCTGATGACTTCCCATTCAGTTTTCCCTCCCTTCCCCTATGATCCTCTGCACTATTTCTTATAGTCCACATATGAATGAAACCATATGATAACTGTCTTTCTCTGATTGACTTATTTCACTCAGCATAGTACTCCAGTTTCATCCACACTGACGTAAATGGTAAGTATTCATCCTTTCTGATGGCTGAGTAATATTCCCTCATATATAAATACCACATCTTCTTTATCCATTCATCTGTTGATGGATATCTCAGCTCTCTCCATAGTTTGGCTACTGTGGACAATGCTGCTATAAACATTGGGGTGCAGGTGCCCCTTGGATCATAACATTTGTATCTTCAGGGTAAATACCTACTAGTACAATTGCTGGGTGGTAGGGTAGTTCTATTTTTAACATCTTGAAGAACCTCCATACTGTTTTCCAGAGTGGCTGCACCAGCTTGCATTTCCACCAACAGGGTAAGAGGATTCCCCTTTCTCCGCATCTTTGCCAACATCTGTTGTTTCCTGACTTCTTAATTTTAGCCATTCTAACTGGTGTGAGGTGGTATCACATCATGGTTTTGATTTGTATTTCCCTGATGCCAAGTGATGTGGAGCATTTTTTCATGTGTCTGTTGGCCACTTAGATGTCTTCTTTGGAGAAATGTTCTGTTCCTATCTTCTGCCCATTTCTTGATTGGATTATTCGGGTGTTGGGTGCTGAGTTTGAGAAGTTCTTTATAGATCTTGGATACTAGCCCTTTATCTGAGAAGTCATGTGCAAGTATCTTCTCCCATTCCGTAGGTTGCCTTTTAGTTTTGTTGACTATGTCCTTCTCTGTGCAGAAGGTTTTTATCTTGATGAAGTTCCAATAGTCATTTTTGCCCTTGCTTCCCTTGCCTTTGGAGACCTGTCTAGCAAGAAGTTGCTGTGGCTGAGGTCAGAAGTTGCTGCCTGTGTTCTCCTCTAGGATTTTGATAAATTCTTGTCTCACATTGAGGTGGTTCATCCATTTTGAGTTTATCTTCGTATATGGTATAAGAGAATGGTCCAGTTTTATTCCTCTACATGTGGCTGACCAATTTTCCCAGCACCATTTATTGAAGACGCCATCGTTTTTCCATTGGATATTCTTTACTGCTTTGTCAAAGACTAGTTGACCATAGAGTTGAGGGTCCCTTTCTGGCTTCTCTATTCTGTTCCATTGATCAATGTGTCTATTTTTGTGTCACTACCATATTGTCTTGATGATTACAGTTTTCTAATAGAAATTGAAGTCCAGCATTGTGATACAATCAGCTTTGGTTTTCTTTTTCAACATTCCTCTGGCTATTCAGGGTCTTTTCTGGTTCCATACAAATTTTAGGGTTATTTATCCCAGCTCTGTGAAAAATGTCCATGGAACTTTGATAGGGATTGCACTGAATGTGTAGATTGCTCTGGGTAGCACAGACATTTTCACAGTATTTATTCTTCCAATCCATGAGCATGGAATGTTTTTCCATTTCTTTGTGTCTTCCTCAATTTCTTTCATAAGAGTTCTGCAGTTTTCAGAGTACAGATCCTTTACCTCTTTGGTTAGGTTTATTCTTAGATATCTTATGGTTTTCAGTGCAATTGCAAATGGGATCGACTCCTTAATTTCTCTTTCTTCTGTCTCATTGTTCGTGTATAGAAATGCAACTGATTCCTGTGCCTTGATTTTATATCCTGCCATGTTGCTGAATTCCAGTATGAGTTCTAGCAATATCGGGGTGGAGTCTTTTGGGTTTTCCACAAAAAGTGCCATGTCAACTGCAAAGAATGAGAGTTTGACTTCTTCTTTGCCAATCTGAATGCCCTTTATTTCTTTTTGTTGTCTGATTGCTGAGGCTAGGACTTCTAGTACTATGCTGAACAACAGTGGTGAGAGTGGCCATCCCTGTCATGTTCCTGACCTTAGGGGAAAAGCTCTCAGTTTTTCCCCATAGAGAATGGTATTCACTGTGGGCTTTTCAAAACCAAAATTTCTTTATCACGAAGGCATGGTTCAAGATGCCATGCTTCTTCTTCTCAGGTGCAAGTGTTATTTTATCTTCCTAAGGGTATTACATCGAGATGACATTTCATCATCTACATGAAAATCCTCATTTCTGCAGGGAGCATCACTGGTTCACAAGAACATAAAAAACAGAAATTCCCTTGACTCACAGGGCTTAAGTCACCAAATTGAAAACGTCATTTAGGAGAAGGAGCCCTAAAAATGTGTAATAAATACCCACCACAACAGCTTGAACAGGAGTACAGATATTGAATTTGTAATAATGTTGAGTCTCTCGAACTTGAGGCCATCAAACAAAAGATCCCATCCTGTCTGCATTTATAGAATTAAAAAATGTAAGGTTGTTAGCAAAAGGGTGCACTTTTTTTCACTTCAATTGACCTCGTATTGTAGAAAATGATAAAAGAAAAAAACCACCCCAAAACCCTGGAAGTAGTACTGAATGTTGTCAGGCCCTGGCAACTGACCTTCCATGGTTAAAAAGTAAATTTTAGAATCAGTGCTACTGAAATTTTTATAAATATACATACTGAGTCCAATGCTTAAACTTGAAATAACTATAGTTATGGTATTCTGAGATTTGTATCCCTGCATGCCTTTTATGAATGTGAAAAAGAAAATCCTCTTCATCCCTGATACTTTTGCTATTTTAGATGTTTCCAAAAATATCTCTAGACTTCAGACAGAGTGGCTCAGAAGCTCTCCAAACAAACTTTTGCAAGTGTAAGCATGCAGGGGTTCCACAAAAGGGTGGCTGATACAGCTTCCTAATGATCTGTATCTTAAAAGTTATAGAAATATGTACCAACAACTAAAATACTGTGACACATTGTGTAATGCCATACAATCAAATGCAATGTTTAGTAAACATACATTTTTTGTCATTTTGTATTTGTTTATACAGAATTAAAAATAAAGCACAGGACTAAAAACAAATATATACGTGTCTCTCTTGCATTACTTTTATGATGGTAAAGGGAAAACACAACAAGCACCACTACAAAATGTTTGGCCATCACACAGCATTAAAAATAAAGTAGATGCCAAGCTGAACATTTATTAGTACGTGATCTGCCAACCAAGAATAGGTTTTAGAACTCAAGTGTTTTTCAGAATGTGGCTCATGTCTTCCAGTTTGTTATTGGCATAAAAATGACAGTGATGAATATCTTTGGTTGGGTCTCCCCCAGAATCAGCCCCAGAGACAAGGATTACATGTGTAAGTAGTTTATTCAGGAGGTGACCCCAGGAGCACAGGAAAAGTGAACATGGACAAAAAGGAAGACAACGGGGGGTGTTGATGAACAGGTTACCTCTGGACAACCAGGGCCCAATCCCCCTGGAGACTTCTGGGAAATAACTGTGGGAAATGCTTCAGAGTTGGTCCACATGATGAATGAGAAATTTGAGGTATTTAACTTCCAACTGCTATCAGACATTGGATAAGGGCTTCTTACGGGGCATTAACTCAGTAGCCCCTCCAGCCTGCTCCATCTGTGACCTGAGGAACAAACAGCCCTTAGGTGTTCTGTAGGTGCTGTTGGCATATGCTAAAGTGGTGAGTGTCAAAGGATATGGACAGAGCGCCAGCAGTGTCTGCTGCAATTAGAAATATTCTTCAAGATATGTACAATAATGAACAGAATAAGATTCTCTGAGAGATCATGGGTGTTGGAGCTTCAGGACCATGCCAGGACTGAAGGCAATTAAGGTGAAGGTCTCTAGTAGAGGAACGCCACCAAGGGAAAATTAAAAACCAATTAAGGATACAGAAGAACTAAGACTATAGATGTGCTCAGCACAGATAAAGATGATGGCCTATCAGGTGCTCTGGAAGCTAGGTCTTTCTGAGGTATGAACAGGATTAAGAAACTGAATGATTCCAGAAAAATCAGGTCTAGTGTTAGAACCAAGAAGAGTTCCAATTCTAGGTTTATCTTTGTGGGGTTTGGAGGGTTTTTTAAAGATTTTATTTATTTTGTTTGAGAGAGAGAGCAGGGGAGGAGGCAGAGGGAGAGGGAGAGAGAGAATCTCAAACAGACTCTGCACTGAGCACGGAGCCCAACACAGGGCTCAATCTCAAGACCCAGAGATCATGACCTGAGCTGAAACCAAGAGTCACATACTTAACCAACTGAGCCACCCAGATGCCCCTAGGTTTATCTTATATATATAGAAGAAGCTTTGTATCCAGTGGTGTGCTTATAAACTTTAACAACTGGCTTTCTGTGGAAGAGAGGGCACAGCCAATTCCAAACTATTCACAGTTTAGTAACTGGCTCACAGAATTCCTAAAAAATTAACAATTGTCTCTCACAAAACGGCATAAGCTGACTCCAGCACACCACTGCCAGTAGCTCTCCACCCAACATCCAGTCATGTTTTGCGGGTTCGAAGGACTAATGGCTAACTACTCAAATATATCCAGTTCTTGATGTCGGAGGTTATGCCTGTAATGACCTCAGTACCTGAAAGAGTGGATGATGTTGTTGATTTGAGTCTTGGGGATACTCAGTAGAGCCTGTGGCCTCTTGACACCCTCTGATTCTCCTTCACTGTCATCTTCCTTAGAGCCTTTGAAGCCCTTTGTATCTGGACTGGAGATTCTGGCAGAAGTGCCTCTGGGTCAGACTTTGTCAGTCCTTTACTTGTACTTGCATGTTGGCAGACCTCTATAATGTGTCTATTCCATCCCATGTTTTTTCCAACTAATATTCGCATCATGTGCATACAAGTAAAATCAAACTATACTTGTACCCAAAAGCAGAAGAACCTGGAACTGTCATGAATACTTAAGTTAATGAACACTCATTGTAGCAAAGCCCTGTGGATCAACCTTCTAGATATTGTATTTAATGCAGATTTTGTCTGCCCCAACCATGAACAAAAAGTTATACATGCAATTAAATAGAGAGGCATGTTCAGTTCATACAGTATCTAGCTTCCTCCCACCCAGAGTTCAGGGATCCCTTTCTCTCCCCATCACATCCTAACAGAAGTCACTGTCAACCACACTTATCAGAAGCCACCTCTTTTCTGTAAGAAATGGCTCAATTAGCTGCACACAACTAACTGGCATTCACCATAACCTTCCTATTTTTAAAATAATTATTGCCTTCCAAGTGATTGATATCACCTAAACACTGTGTGTCTTTAACTATTAAGTTCTACATTTTTATAAACTCCCTGATAGCTACACAAGTTCTACTCTGGATTCATGCTGAATTGTGTCCCAATTTCTTGGTTGTTTCTTCTGTGTTCAAAAAGAAATACAGATCTATTTTCAAAGTAAATATTCCCCTTCCCTGTCTTTCTCTGGTCTTACATAAGTTCAAAGTTACTAAGACATGTACCATCTCATGTACTCTTTAGATTTCTTTGCACCTCAGTAAATTCTCCCTACACCTCTTTGCTAAGGTGGCAAACTGGAGTTGAATTCTTTCGTTCCCATGTTTTACGGCAAAAAAAAAAAAAAAAAAAAAAAAGCCCTCTTAATTATGTCCATTGGAGTATTAGAGGATAAAAGAGTACAAAGTTCCAATTATTTGTACCTGGCTGCTCTGCATGTTCTAGTGTCCAAAAGGCATCTAAAGGAAGGAACTAACCAGAAGCTCACAATTCTTTATCTTTCTAGGGTTTCTTTTCATGGTAGCTGCCCCTAGGGTCTAAACAAGGCTATGATTTTAAAGCCCCTTATATACTTTTCTGCTCCCATCTGATGCCTAGACGCAGAAAATAGCAACGTGAGTAACAAAGCTGTTCAATATAGTTCTAATATTTCCAGTATTTCTATTCAAATAGAAGCATTTCTTTACTATTCTCTGGCAGATTTTCCTTTGGAGAAATTGTGATATACAAAATATTTCTTTTTCTACCACATCTCTCCCATCCTTCTATCCACAGCAGCCAGATGGTATTTCTTATTAGTGGAAGAAATAATCAGACAAGAACAACTGGCCATTGAACGATTAGGAATACTGCCTGATACATGTTTTTCCAAGTACTTACTCTTAGTTCCTGGTAGCAAGAATGTGTCAGCTTTAACATATACCAGCATCTTAAGTCCCAAGGCAACATTTCTAAACTCTCAGCCTCATCTCAAAACTAAACTGAGCTCCAGTGACAGTGACAGCATACAAGATGGCAGGCTATCACTTAGGAAGCACCACTAGCTTAAAGACCTGGATAGGCAAGGTACTATGACATACAGGGTGGGAGTGGCAAAAGGGAGAGTGGAAAGCCTCATCTGTATTTAAATAAAATTCATTTCCTTAACAGAGTATTTTTTAGAGTATTTCTTCTTATCAGGTCCTTGGCTGTTTGGAGCTATCATTTCTTGCTATCCTAGAACTGGTCAATGCTGGAAGCATGCCTTTTTAAAAAAAAAAAAAATCATAGTATTATAAAAAGATATCTAAACAGACTTTTTCTTTTGAAACCCTGCTGACTTATATTATCATTCCAGATTTTTTTTCTTAATTACAAATTAATTTTCAATTAAGCTACTCTTGGGTTTAAATTGTTCTGCCTACCAGCTTTTCAAGGAATAATTGCCAAACAAATTCCTTAATCAACTAAGGAAACTGCTACATCAAAGAACCCCTTGGTTAAATGAAACCAATATATATCACCACAAGAGAGGTTCTATAAAGTAAGGTTATTTCCTCCAACTAACCAGAGCTTGGGTGAGTAAATAAATAAATAAACACTTTGTTGATCTAATTATAAGTTTTATATACTTAATTGGTCCATGTGAAAAATGACATCTCTGGCAAAGTGGTCCTCTGTTAGGAATGAAATTATTAGCTGTTACACATGAACCAAAATTTTCTACTACTATTATTTAAAATTCTTCTTAAACTCCTTGTATCCACTCACCTATCAAATATTCCTACCTCCTACATAATAGTCACCTAAATTTCCCTCAAATCACCTACCAAAGAAAACACAGAGCATACTCAGAATCTATGACATAGATGGAGAAATGCAGCAGGAAATTGGGTGGGATTTAAATACTTCTCTTGCCCATACTGGCTTCTAATTCACTAGTAAGATAATAAGTTACTTTAGATGATGACAAGTGAGAAACAATTCTCTGAAATCAAAGAAATTTCAATATCTCATGAAAAATGGATATTTGTAAATTTTTGCCACTGCTGGAAAACTCGAGATTTAGCTCATTTAATTGCCATAATGTTAGCTTTCATATCTGCCATCATTTTTAATACATTTGTATATAGCTATGAATCTAACATAAGAAATCAAAATAAATGTTAAGACAAATGAATTATTAACCATTTTATTTAAATCCTGTGTAAGTGCTTTCTCTGTTACATTTTGAAAATCATTTGTCTTATATAGAAATAAATATATTAAAAATTCAAACCACAAAGGGATATTTTGGACACCTATATAATAAAAGTCTTAAAATTATTGCTTACCTCTAACCTGGTGATTCCATAAAACAGATTACATTCATTGCAACATTAAATTGGAGGCCTAATGTAGTATCTGTTTTGGAAACGGATACTAAGTAGAGTATTTTAATAGGCAAGTGTACTAAGATCAACTGATGGCCTTCCCTTGTGATGGGCATGAATTCTGATGTGACCCATGCTGAGAACAAGAGGGTTTAAAGGTAACATAGGACCCCCTTCCCCATGATAAACACATCTCAGCCACCTTCATGGCAGCAAGTATGTACTGCCAGCATCCTACAGGACTGAACAGTGTGTCTTTGGTCCTTGACTGCTTTTACAGAAAGTGAAAGTTCCCTGACACACACTCATTCAGGAATAATGAGTATACAGTACAAGTGACACTGAAAGATGCAGGGGTCAGTATAGCTTAGAAAAGAATTAAAGAGGGCAAGAGAGTGACAAAACATTTTGGAGGCAACTGCAGCAAGAATGAAGGCTTAATTTGTGCTGCCTGCCCTTCCTCTGCTCTATGGCACTATCTGTTTTCTGCGTCCTGCAAGGGGTCATCACCCATAATCCCAAATATCCACTCTTCACCAAAAAGCCCAAATGACTCAGGATCTGATGGACTGTGGAACTATGACCTCCTTGTGGCCCTACTAAATTAACCAAGAAGCGAATGGAGGAGGTGTACTCGCTTTCTCAGCAGCACAGCACTGGTTTCCTTTCATTGTATCTGATAGTCATTGAGCATCTGCTAAATTATAGGCAGCTTTGGGAGAAGCTTAGCCTTCAGGGGAACCTATACCTAGACAGAAAAAGAAGATATGCATATGCACGTCAATTCTAACAACCAAGAGATTTATTCTTTCTCTGCGGTATCTTACACCCACCTCTGAATTCTACCACTCCTACTCTCCTCTGCTAATTGGGAAACAGTGGAAATTTATCTTTATTTAACCACATCCCTCAAATATTATTCCCACTCACTGTATTATTAGGATGAATTAGGCTGCAAGTAATTGAAAAGCCAACTCAAAATAGCTCAAACAACGAAAGGCTTATGTAATTTGAAAGTCCAGTGTCCAGGTATGCAGGTTTCAGGGCATGTCTGATTCAGCAGTTCAACAGTGAGACTGAAGTCCTAGATTCTTTCCTTTATGTATCAACATTATCCTCAGGCTGTGTCCCCTATGTGGTCTCAAAATAGCTCTAGTGACTTCCAGAGCTACATCCTTTTTAAGACAGGGAGACAACTAATCTAGCTCTAAAGAACCTGAACGCTTCTTACCCAGGAATACGTGGCACCGTGTCACAAATCCATCCCTGAACCAGTATCTATGGCCAAGGAATGGAATTACTCTGAAGAGTCCAGGCCTTAAGTGAGAGATCTCACCTCTAGTGCCAAGGGTAGAGTCAGTTTCTCCAAAAGCAACTGAGGGAAATGAACCAAAATTCTCGAGAAAAAGCTATGCAGAAATGAACTTACTAGGTTACTAGGCTGGAGAGGACTGAAGAGAAGCAATCTTTCCCTACAAGGATAAGCCGCTATCCATATTCTGTCCTTCCTCATTGCTCTCCTCACACCCTAAGCATCAAGGAAGCCCAAGGAAAGATAAGAAATACATAAGGACATGGCACATCTATGCCTGAGTTCAGAAATACTCTTTCCCTCTTTAAAAAATGAGCCACTTTTAAAGCTGGATGATTTTAGCCAACAGTGGGCCACAGACTAGACAGTGTCAGCAGGGGCTGTAGATACAACAGGAGTACAGCTGACACATCCCACACACCAGACAATTCAACACACCAGTGATTTGGGGAGTATCAGCACGCAGAAAGGAGCTGACCAATAGAATGGACTGTCAAAGGACTCAAACATAGGATAGTTAGTTCTTTTTTTTTCTTTTCTTTTCTTTTTTATTATGTTCAGTTAGCCAACAGATAGTAGTTCTATGTCATAGCCAAGGATAGAAAAGAATACCCTTGAAAATTAACTGACAAAATGCATTGCTTGTCTAGGAACCCCACACTTTCCTCTGTGAGCTTGATCTAGTCTCCATTTCCCTGTCATCCTCACCTCTTCCCACTCCTTAGGCTTTAACCTCCCAGCAGCAAGGAGGAAAAGGACACACACATCAACAGAGGACACATCTTCCTACTGCTCCTCTGCTCTTTCATCGGGTATGGCTCTACTTTAGATTTTTATTCCTAGTACTTATTTTTCAAGCAAAAATGAAGGACCTCCAGGTGTCCTACTTTATCGATAGATGAAGTGACTAAGGAGCAAGAAGCTATAAAACCAATCATAGGAGTATGTCATTAGCAAGAGGGGTGAATCTGACCCCTCTTGTGGTTTCTGCCCCGTCATTTTTCCAGGGCTCACAATGCATACCAAGCTTTGCTTCTGAAACACTTCCCTCCGAAAGGAGTTAAACCAGTTGGTATTGAGTGTCTAAGCCATACTTTACGCCTTTAACTCTATGCCCTAACACTGTGAAAACTACTCAAATGGCCTGTCCCGGGGCACTGAATGGTCACCAAGAGTATCTCTCTATATGGAGGCCAACATGTTACAAAGCCATAAGAGATTACTTCCTTTAGGGGATTTTTTTCCCCTATGTTTTCTTGTCTGTGTCACTCCAGATCCTAGCTCTCCTTTCAAGCTTGATAAGTGGAGGGGCTCAGGATCAAAATAGTTATTGCTATCAGCAAAATATAATAGCATTCAGTTAATTTATAGGAAACAACAGGCTTCATTAAATGCTGAAGTCTGCCTGAATCATTCACCTCTGCAACAGAGGTGTGCTTGGCAGCTGATGTGTTGTTTTTGTTTTGGCTGCATTACGGCAGGCTGCCCTGACATTACATACTCCACCAAAGGAGTGAAAGCTAATTCAAAAAGGATCTGCACCTTGGAAGTCCAGCATGCTGTGTATTCATTTGGTCCCACTTGGACTTATTTATCGTTTCTAGTATATGAAGAAACATTTTTACATGAAGAACTATAATTTCCAGATTACAACTAAGCATGGATTTAAAGAGAAAACAACAGCACGAGTCATGTTTATGGGTACAATTAGTGATATAATCATAAAATACATCTGGCCAATATTGAGGAGAGTGATTCTCAGGCTTACAAAGTTATGGCATCCTTTTGTTTGTTTCTAATGGCTCCATATTCGGCCCGAGAGTGTTTTTTTAAATTGTATTAAAATTTATTTTGTTTTGAGGGTTTTATTTTCTTTAGAATCTCATGACAACCTTCAAGGTCACCGAAAGATAGTTCCAGGATTGTTAATAAAATCTAAAGCAAAGAATCAGTGATCCAGGGTTTCAAGAATTAAACAATACAAAGTTAAACTAAGCCAACATTCTTTAAGTTTCTATGAATAAAAACAGTATTTTCCTCTTTTTTATAGCTCTTTTTTTATAAGTCATCCTTTGACAAGATTCTAGAGGGTTGGGCCCCTCAAACTTTGGCACAAGAATCGCCCAAAGCATTTGTTAAAACACAGATGAGTGGGCCTCACCCCCAGAGATTCTTTAGTAGGTCCGGGGTAGAAAACAAGAATCTGCATTTCTAATAACCTCCCAGCTGATGCTGATGCAGACAGCCCGTGGATCACAGACTTTCAGTAAAGGATCGTTCACAAACCTGAGGTCTACATTATGTGGCAAAGACAAATCTCCAAACTCCTTACCTTTTTTCATGGGGTATAATAAGGACTAAAAAAGCAACCTCGATATTTGGACTCAGTATCATCATTACCATGAGAGCTTTCGGGATACAGCTAGACACAATGACCATACCACACTGAAGATGAAAGAACCAAGGCAAAACTAAAACCAGGTTCCATAACAGCCATTTAGGTTAATGCCACAGCCCCAGGGAACAGCTGACCATTTAATTCTGGTCAATTTGACTACCTACTTTTCTGCCTCCAATTCACAAACACCTGTTCTTTTTATTTTATTTTAAAGACTTATTTAAAGTCTTATGTATTTGGAGGAAATCGGAGGGGTGAAGAACCATGAGAGACTGTGAACTCAGAACAAGGGACTGAGGGTTTTGGAGGGGAGGGGGTGGGGGGATGGGCGAGCCTGGTGGTGGGTATTGAGGAGGGCACGTATTGCATGGAGCACTGGGTATGGTACATAAACAATGAATCTTGTAACACTGAAAAAATAAAATAAAAGTATTTGGGGAAAAAAAACAAAAAAAAACAAAAAAAAACAAAAAAAAAGTCTTATGTATTTATTTTAGAGAGAGAGCAGGAGCGGGGGAGGGGCAGAGGGAGAGGGAGAAGCACAAAAAGACTCCCCGTTAAGCACAGAGCCAGGCATGGGGTTCAATTCCAGGACCCTGAGATCATGACCTGAGCCAGAATCAAGAGTTGGGATGCTCAACCAACTGAGCCACGCAGGCATCCCGCAAACACCTATTCTTTAATTTAGGACAGAGAATTCTGTAGACACTGGAATATTACCTGAGAATGTGAATGGTCCTTAGGAAGAAGTAAACAAATCTAGACAATAATGCAAGCAATGTGAACCCAGGTGGTTACAGTGTGAAAAATTCAACCAGCTATGTGTTCACTCTCCAAGATACTGAATACATGAGTTGATTAATTTTTTTCTTTACTCAAGTTCCACTAAATTAACTGATTACAGGAGTGAGAAGGTGATGAGGAAAATGGTATTAACTTTTTTTTTAAGATTTTATTTATTTATTTGACACAGAGAGAGAGAGAGGTCACAAGTAGGCAGAGAGGCAGGCAGAGAGAGAAGGGGAAGCAGACTTCCCGCTGAGCAGAGAGCCCGCTGTGGGGCTCAATCCCAGGACCCTGAGATCATGACCTGGGCCGAAGGCAGAGGCTTTAACCCACTGAGCCACCCAGGTGCCCCGAGATGGTATTAACTTTATTAAAATAAGCAATAGCTGTTTTTTGCTGACAAGTTAGGGAGGAAGGAAGCAAACATTTGTCAACAACTCCATGCACCAGCCTCGCATTCCTTCCATAAGCGGTTCATCCTAAAAGTTGGTATATTTATTATTCCCCCTATTTACTATAAGGAAATTAAGGCTCAGAAAGCTTAAGCAACATGCCCAAGGTCATTATACTACTAAATTACAGATCTGGGTTGCAACAAAATCATGTCTTTTCCTATACACATACTAGTCCCGCTGACAAGGCTTATCTTACTACCAGTACCTAACATTTACTGAATGTTTTCTGAGCATTTTATATATATTGTGTTCCAATACTCACAAAAACCCTGTTAAGGTAGGCACTAATATTATTCTCATTTTATGGATGAAAAAAACTGAGAACTGAGACACTGAGAAGTTAACTCACTTAGTCACACAGCGAATGAGTGGTAGAGCTGGATTTGATCCTGAGCCATCAGAATCCAGGCCCATGGATTATATTGCCACATTGGACAATAGAAAAGGCATAGCTTGGGAAATGTTAAAAATAACCATTTATCAATAATATACCATCAACTAAAGATGTGAGACTTAGGAGGACTCTAGGTTTGGCAGTGATGGAAAAGAGAAGGGATTAATCCTGGGAGACTTTCTGAAGAGGTAAGTTTTTGGCCAGGTTGTGAAAGAACAGAAGAACATGGTGGGATGGGACAAGGCCCAAAGGCAGAGGATAGAGTGCATCATATCTGGAGGAATACTGGCACGGTAAGGAACCATGGTTATAGAGAGAAGACAATTCTGAAGGGCATCTTGGCTTCATCAGAATGGTACAAAGTGAACTAAAATACATTACTCCAGCATCTAGGAAGGAAATATTTTAGGACTACCAATTCACCTGAGGGAAAAAAAATATTTTGCATCCATTCCATTGAGATAATGCCACTTTCTACACTGAAAAGTTACTCTTCAATACAAGCATTACTGGGAAAGATACCACTCAACTTGTCTTTCTAGAGACTCTTTTTCTCTCTTTTCCTAAGGGGGCTTAGATGAGTCTGCATATGTTAAGAATGTGCCACATTCTGTGCATGACTTGACAAAAGCAGGCTCACACTAAATGTTCAAAGCTGCAAAGCAATTTGTCAGAAAGAGCACCAGATGTCATCATCTATGTTTGGGACCTGTGTTTTGACTGTTGAGGAGCACTGATTTCTAATTTCCCTAAGTCATTTTACTCCAGTTTGCCATCAGTGTCCAATTTACACCTCAGGAAGGTGGTCTCTAATTTCATTTGGGTCCTCATGGGACAATTATCTTTTACCTTCACCTGCAATATTTGCATCCTTTTATTTGGAATGGATGGATCTTTCACCTGCAATATTTGCATCCTTTCACTTGGAAAGTCCAGCTTCGAGAAACTAGAGACTTAATTACCAAGTGGTTAAAGCAGAAAATCAACATTCAATAATGGCAGAAGAAATGATGGAAACGTGATGCAATAAATGCCCGCAAAATAAAAATAGGGTGGGTAAGGCAGGTCAAACATGGAGGGAAGATACTTTGTTCAATGACAAGCCATTAACACCAGAATTCCAAGCTTCCTCCAGTCTCACTCACGGTCCTTCCCCCATGCTAATTAACTCACCTAGTTTTCTCCTGCAGAACCTCATTTGGCTTGCCCTGAAACTGGCTTTTTCCCTTAAGAAAGCACATACAGACTTCTGGCCAGGGCAAAATATGCCTTCATTTTACGATCTCCTTACCATTGTCTGAATCTTCAGTCTTGACATCTTGCATGCCTCCTTCTCTGGATCCTGTTCATTCTCCATTCCCTGATTGCCATTCTAAGTCACTGTAAAAATTTTCTTTACTTTTTTGCTAAGAACTATTTATAAATCCTGTGTTTCAATTATTTTGTCTTCTTAGTCATAAGTTTTTGATTCTCTTTTCAAAGACCTCTTATGTGGTTATTGATCCATCCATATTTTCTATATTTTCCTCTTTTTAACCTTTTTCTGCTATTTTTCTAACCCAATTTTGATCATACTAAATAAGTAATTTTGAATTTAACTTTTTTATAATTTTTTATAATGTTATGTTAGTCACCATACAGTACCTCATTAGTTTTTGATATAGTGTTCCATGATTCATTGTTTGCATATAACACCCAGCTCCATGCAATATGTGCCCTTAACGTTTTTCACTCAGAATTACAATGTAAGCATTTTGCCATAATGGTAGTTTCAAAGTATGTCCATAAATTCTTTGATAATATTTCATTCAAAGGGTACATACAGCCTAACCACTCATCCCTCTAGAGTAGAGGCTATACTTATGGACTTGCCTTCAAGGAAGAGCAAGCCCCTCCCCCCCCCCCGAAAAGGCACAAGACTTCTGAGACTAGGTCATAAAAGGCATTGTGACTTCCTCTTTGCTCATTCTTTTACATCACTTGCCCTGGAGAGAGTCAGCTGCCATGTCTTAAAGCCACTGAAGTAGCGCAATGGAAAAGTCTACTGACAATAACCAGCACTTACTTACAACCTACAGCATGAGAGAACATATTTGCAAATGATACATCCAATAAGGGGTTAATATCCAAAATATATAAAGAACTTATACAACTCAACATCAAAAAACCCCAAATAATCCAATTAAAAAATGGGGAGAAGACATTTTTCCAAAGAAGACATCCAGATGGCCAACAGACATGTGAATAGATGCTCATCATCACTCGTCATCAGGGATATGCAAATCAAAACTACAATGAGATGTCACCTCACACCTGTGAGAAAAGCTAAAGTAAAAAACACAAGAAATAACAAATGTTGGCAAGGATGTGGAAAAAAAGGAACCCTTGGTGTACACTGGTAGAAATATAAATTAGTGCAGCCATTATAGAAAACACTATTTACCCAAAGAAAATAAGAATGCTAATTCAAAAAGATATATGCCCTTATATGTATTTTGCAGCATTAATTACAATAGCCAAAATATGGAAGCAACCTAAGGGTCCATTAATAGGTGAACAGGACAAAGAAGATGTGATGCATATATATATGCATGCATATTTATACATGCACACACACAATGGAATATTGCTCGGCCATAATTCAAGAATGAAATCTTGCCATTTGCTACAACATGCACGGATCTACAGGGTATAATGCTAAGTAAAATACGTCAGAGAAAGACAAATACCATATAACTTCATCTACATGCAAAAATTAAGAAACAAAACAAATGAATAAAGTAAAAAAAGAGGCAAAAAACCAGACTCTTAACAATAGAGAACAAACTTGTGGTTGCTGGGGTGGGGGGGATAGTGCAATAGGTGAAGGGGAGTAAGAGGGTACTTATGACAAGCACTGAGTAATGTACAGAATTGTTGAATCACTTACTGTACACCTGCAACTAATATAACACTGTGTATTGATTATACTTGAATTAAATAAACAAATTTAAAAAACAACCAGCACTAACTTCCCAGGCATGCAAGTGAACTATTTTCGAAGCACATCATTTAGCACCTTTCAGGTCTTCAGATGACGGTAGCCCAGGCCAGTATATTGACTTCAACCTCAAGACAGACCCTAAGTCAGAAGCACCCAGCTATGCTGCTGCCAGATTTCTGGCCCACAGAAATTGGATCCAACAATAAATGTGCACTGGTTGAAGCCACTAAGTTTTGGGGCGTTTTGTCATTCAGCAGTAGATAATGAACACAGCTGTGTTATTAATTTTTCACAAACACTATTTTAATAACTGTGCCTTATATATGTTTTACAGGTCCATGTAGGTATACATATCAGCCTGGACAGGAAGTTATCTATTTTGACAGGTGTAATGTCAACAACATAAAAAAGTTAAAGAAAGTCTCGTTTTTTTTCCCTAATACCTTTTGTTTCTTCTTTAAATCAAAATACTGAAAAGGTACTTTCCAGCTATTATAAAACGCTGGCTTAGTCTCTTTCCTCTCATGCTACACTTAAAATGCAAAGAAAATTGCAGTCTTCATATCTGCAAGGAGGAAAAATTAAAACAAAACAAGAAATAATTTCTTAAAATATTTCTTTTATGTTATGATCAGAGAAATTATCTGTTCTTTCTATTCTCTTTTAGGAGCTGAGGATATATGGCTTTCTGATAATTACATTGTAATTTTGATTCACTCAATTTATCCTAAAGAATAAAAAGTACAATCCATGTACATACATTACTTCTGGAATTGCCGCAGAAATATATCTGCCACACAAACTACTGGAATAAAACATTACTCATTCGTACAATCATTAAATATCTTTCAACACTTATTTAAATGATAAGCATGGAGACAGCTGTAAACATGAAAGACACATTGCTGCTTACAACTCAGCAAGATATGCAAACAAGTAAACAAATTTTTATTTTTTTTCCCCAATTACTTTTATTTTATTTTTTCAATATTACAAGATTCATTGTTTATGTACCACACCCAGTGCTCCATGCAATACGTGCCCTCCTCAATACCCACCACCAGGCTCACCCATCCCCCCACCCCCTCCCCTCCAAAACTCTCAGTCCCTTGTTCTGAGTTCACAGTCTCTCATGGTTCTCACCCCTCCGATTTCCTCCAAATTCATCCCTCCCCTCCCTCTCACAATGTCCTCCATGTTTTTCCTTACGCTCCACACGTAAGTGAGACCATATGATAATTGATTTTCTCTGTTTGACTTATTTCACTCAACATAATCTCTTCCAGTCCAGTCCATGTTAAAATAAAAGTTGGGTATTCGTCCTTTCTGATGGAGGCATAATATTCTATTGAATATATGGACCATATCTTCTTTATCCATTCATCTGTTGAAGGGCATCTTGGCTCTTTCCACAGTTTGTAAACAGATTTTTAAAATACAGAGTGTTGAGTATTGTAATGTGGACAGAGCAGGATTCTATGAAAACACACAGAGGATGAACCTTATCCAGCCATGCCAATAAGGTAAGGCATGCTAGGTGAAGTGACCTTCAAATTAAGGTAAATGCATTGATGTGTTGGTAAAACACCTTTCCAGGAAACAAACAAAGCCTTGATTTGTAGTGTTTGCCAATTTTCGTAGTGTAAGTATTCCCACTATGGCCAATTTCAAGGTACTAATGTGACATCACCGATCATGGAGTTGGGAAGAGAGGTATAGAATCAGCTGTCACAAACTGGTCCAAGCCAGCTCCAGGAAACCACTGGAAATGCCTCATGAATTGTTTTATCCTCTCTTCCTTATCCCTCCACCGAAGGCTGTGTTTAGGCCTATACCATCTAGACTGTTGCAATAAATCCCAATTGGCCAACCACGACTGATTCCTGGCTCTTCTCCTAACATCCTGCCAGCTACACTCCCATCATGCCCGTTCTATGCATAAAATTTTGAGTGACTCACTGTTTTAGTCTGTTTGGCTGGTCATAACAAAATGCCATAGAAGGGGTGGCTTATAAAGAACAGAAATTTATTTTTAATAGTCCTGGAGGCTAGAAGTCTGAGATCAGAGTGCCAGCATGGTTGGGTTCTAGTGAAGGCCCCATTCCAATTTGCTGACTTCTCACTGTCTGCTCAAGTTCTGGAAAGGGGCAAGTGATCTCTCCTGGGTCTCTTTTATAAAGGAACTAACCCCATTCGTGACAGTTCTGCCCTCATGACCTAATCCCCTCCTACAGACTCCACCTCCTGATACCACCACTTTGGGCATCAGGTTTTAAACATATGAATTTTGGCAGGGACACAAACGTTCAGACCATAGCATGCACCATCATATATAAAATCAAAACTTCTCAGTATAACATGTAAGCTTTTCATGGTCAGGCCTTGCCTGCCTGTTGAACCTCAACTCCCACCACTTCTTCCCATGCCTGCTATGAACTAAACATCTTGAATAGTCATCACTGACCTGTAAGTCCCAGAACACACCAAGTGTTCCCCCCTCCACTCCCTCAAGGACAAGAGTACAAACAAATACTCACTGAGTGCTAACTAAATGCCAGGGAAGGTGCTAAGCACTAGGAACACAAATATAAATAAGACACAATTCCTGAGCTCAGCAATAGTGGGCTGGGCAGACAGACATGTAAATTCCTTATTATAATGGTTTGAGATGAACACAGTACCTACAGGGATGAATACAACACATAATCAGAAACAGTAAATACCAACCAAACCCTATAATAGAGCCTGGAATGTGGCAGGTGCTAAATAAGGATTTGTTAAATACATGAATTAGTGACATAATGCCTGATTAGGTTTACCATTTGGAGAGCTCACTGCTTATTGGAGAAAAGACCAAAAACATATTTTTATAAGATAATTTATAAAGAAATGAGTCCTGAAAGACACCTCTAAAGGCCTACTGAGTCCCCAGGTCTTCAAAGATTTGCAGATTTATGCAATGAGGTATGGTTTCCAATGTTCTCCAACATTGGCTGATCGTGAGAATCACTGAAGGAACACATAAAAGGAAATAGATTTGGCCACACAACCAGATCAGTCAGAGGTACTTCCCAGGCATTTTTATTTATAAAAATCTTCCCAAAGTTCTGATACACAGCCCTGATTTAGAACTGCACAGAACTTATATCTGCAAGCAAAAGCAGCACTATGATTACTTATTGAGAAGGAAGGGAAGAAAGACAAAGGGACTTGGCAAAACCAACCTTTTGGTGACTCCTTTCTCTAATGGTAGCTATTTGCAGATTCTCCCTGCAGCTAATTTGCTAAAGGCCTCTGTCCACTAATATTTTGGGTGAGGCCTGCTATCATTACAGCTGTCTTAAACTGAAGTTGGTGTGGGTCATTAATTTGGGTCCTCTGAATACATATTGTCCAGAGGTCCTTGAGAGGAAGGTATCAAGGATCTCTTCCTGTTATAATGTTACTGTTTAACAGGGTACAAAAAAAAGTAGAAAAATGGGGGGGGGGCAAGTAGGGAGGGAGTGGGAAGGAAGAATTAAATTACACTCCCTCCCCCAAAAAAGGCCATTGTCGAGGTGTTTTGTACAACATTCCAATCTGATCTGGAGGAAAGCTATGAATGTCTTTCAAAAGACAGGTTTTTATCTTCCCATTTTTATTCTCTGTGAAGACTCTTTAGGCCAAGGATTTCTTGCCTACCTTAGTTATTTGCAGTAATTTAAACAAATGCCAAGGGATCAGAGATGACTATATAAAATTCTGGTACTTCATGGAAAAGTTACCATTAATTTTCAATTTTACTCGAAGTGCAAACCTCCGGTATCTTTTCAAAGTAATACAAATTCACTGTGAAAAAAAAATTGAACACCACAAAGTATTTTTTAACAAATGAAAGCAAAGTCCCACTCACCTCCAAGAGAAACGTCTCTGCTATCTATCTGGTGTTAGTCTTACTAACTTTAATATGCATGTAAACTAAATGTGCTTGCTCCATACATACCACTTTGAAGCCTTCTAAAAAAGTATTTAGATTGTGGTAGGATGCCTGTGTCAATGCCTCTAAATATACCCTGCTCTTTTTTAAGTTTTTATTTGAATTCTACTTAGTTAACATACAGTGTAATATTAGTTTCAGATGTACAATATAGTGATTCAACTCTTCCATACAACTATATTTTTAATCTTTTATTTTTTAATAAAGTTGAATATATTTAAGGTGTACAACGTGATGGTTTGACATATATACATAGTAAAATGATTACTACAGTCAAGCTAATTAACTTATAATCTCCCCACACTGTTACCCTTTTTGTGTATGTATGAGAGCACCTGAAACCTCTCTTAGCCAATCTCTAGTCTTCAATATAGTATTATCAATTATACTCATCATGCCATACATCAGATCTCTAGACTTATTCATCCTATAGAACTGTAACTTTGTAGCCTTTAACCAACATCTCTCCATTTCCTCCACCTCCCCACTCCTGGTGTCCACCTTTCTACTCTCTAGTTCTGTGTATTTGACTTTTTTTAAATTCCACATATCAGTGAGATCATGTAGTATTTTTCTATCTGTATCTGGTTTATTTCACTTAGCATGATGTCCTGCCAGCTCATCCATGTTGTCATAAATGGCAGGAACTCCTTTTAAAAAGCTGAATAATAATTCCTTGTATGTATACACCACAATTTCTTTATGCACTCATCCACTGTTGGATAGTCTGTCTTTTAAAAATAAATACCTATTTTTTTCTACTGTATGGATGGACTTTTGGGTTCATGCTAGTTTTGCCATTATATACAACACTGAAATAAAACACCCTTCAGATACTTGCATTATTGTTTCTTTAGACTAATTACCTAGAAGTGAATTCTTGGATTAAATATGGTAAACACATTTTAATCCAACGTTGCTTTCCAGAAAGATTAGTCAATTTAGACTGAGGAGGTCAATCGATTTAAACAGCACAGGAGACTGCCTATTTCCTTGAATCCTCTCTGGCTATTAGCAATCTTTTTCATCTTTGACAGTATGGTAGCTGAAAAAAATACCACCATATTGTCATTTTAATTTGTACTTCTCTAATTATTGTAAAATTATGCATCTTCTCTTATGTACTGGACTTTATATGAATTTCCTCTCTCTACTTAAATTTTCTGTCCATTTTTCTACTTAAGTGTTTATCTGTTTTATTAATTTGTAAAAAAATATCTTTACATTATAAGGATATGTTCCTACCCTGTGGCATCTTTATTTGTTATGTGTTTTTTAAAATTTGTTTGAGTATTGTCATGCCAATGATGATGATGATTTCTATATGGTCAAACTGCTCCAGTTTTTCTTTAATGTGATAAAACCTTAAGGCCAAGCTAAGAAATTCTTTCACCTTCTCCAAAAATTTAAAATGGTTTTTCTACTTTTCCTTTAATAACTGTATGATGTTATTTTTCACATTTAAATATTTATCCTTCTGGAACTTATTTTTGTTAGTGGTACGAGAAAGAAAACAACTTTTTCTTTCCAAATAAATATTCAAATGTACCAACATTATTTTATGAATTATCCTTTTAGTTTCAGATATGTTCATATGTTTAGCTACGTTCACCTTATAGGTAAATATTCAACATTCAACATCAGCAGATTTAGTCTCAGATATTTGTTTTTTGGGTTTTGTGTTTGGGTTGTTTTTTTTTTTTTTTTTTTTTTTTGGCTAGTTTTAAGCTTATATCCTTCAGGTTGTGGGAGGCCAGGAGTAAATTTAGTACATCTAAATGAATTCCATAGAGTTCCACCAAATTCCACAGGTAAGTGGTCTTATTATATAATCCATTTGTACCAGGTAATGCTCAGGAGAAAGAACACTTACATAGTCTATTCAATTGCTTCTCAAACTACGCTGAAAATATACCAGACACATAATACCAAGTAATGTAAAAGAAATTACATTGATACTGGATGCAATTGCAATGTTGAACTAGCTTAAAATCAGACATTCTACCTTTAAGAGGAAAAAAAACTAATATTTTCCCTTACCTACTTTTCTAGCTAGAGAAAGCTTTCCATTCTCCAGTATAAGACATTTAAAGCAAGATTTGATCAGAGCAAGTGTAAAGGCCAGATGAAACTACAAGAATCTATACATACCTATCATGTATTTAGTGGTCAAGTAGGGTATTTTAGAAAATAATTCCTGAAAATATACAAAAATGAAAATAATCACAATATTAATTTTTGACCACCGTGAAATATTTGTATATGTGAGATATTTATTTTTATTCCATTGCCTAGATACCAAATTTTTTTTTTTTTTTAGAGAGGGGGAAAGGGATAGAGAAAGAGGGGGAGAGAGAGAATCTTAAGCAGCCTCCACGCCCAACACAGAGCCGGACACGCAGCTCAATCTCACAACCCTGAGATCACAACCTAAGACGAAATCAAGAGTCGGACACATAACCAATTGAACCACCCAAGCGCCTCTAAATACCAATCTTTTTTTAGTCAATTTATGAACTCAGGCCTACAAAGAAATTCTTTCAATGACAAATCATTACTGGGCTTCAGAGAGGTGGTTCCACTAGCTCCTGAATCATATCGAATTTTTTTTAGATCTATTACTACAAATAGATTATTTTGGTCTCTAAGAACAATGGGCCATAGATCTTTGGTGCTCTGTGGAATAAGTATGAGGCTTCACAAACCCAAATACTTTCATATGTCTCATACATATAGATACTACTATTTTTTCAGATATATGTAGATGCTGTTTCATTAATAAAATACATATTCATTTTAGAGCAACTGTGAAATTGTGGTAGTTTTGAGGATTAGGTATTTTTAATTAATAGATTAAAATAGTTTTTTAATGTTGAAAGTGTTAATAAATTTTTAAAATGAGTTTCACTCATTGTGATTTTGATTTGCATTTCCTTGATGGTAAGTGATGATGAGCATCTTTTCATGTGTCTGTTGGCCATGTGGAGGTCCTCTTTGGAGAAATGTCTCTTCATGTCTTCTCCCCATTTTTTAAATTGGATTATTTGGATTATTTTGTGTTGAGTTGTGTAAGTCCTTTATATATTTTGGATACTAACCCTTTATCAGATATGTCATTTGCAAACATCTTCTCCCATTCAGTAGGCTGTCTTTTAGTTTTGTTGGTTGTTTCCCTTGCTGTGCAGAAGCTTTTTATTTTGACGTAGTCCCAATACTTTATTTTTAATGTTGTTTCCCTTGCCTCAGGAGACATATCTTCATTAATATGTGGAATTTAAGAAATAAAACAAATGAACGAAGGGAAAAAAAGAGACAAAAAAAAAAAAAAAAAACACTCTTAACTCCAGAAAACAAACTGATGGCTACCAGAGGAGAGGTGTGTGGGGGAATGGGTGAAATAGGTGATGGTGATTAGAAGTACACTTATTTTGATGAGCACTAAGAAATACACAGAACTTCTCAATCACTACATTGTATATCTGAAACTAATATAGCGCTGTATGTTAACTACACTGGAATTAAAATTTTGAAAAAAGAGTTTCACCCAAGTCTGATACACAGTATTTCAGTCCACTGTTTTCTATTGCTATATGACAAATTACCTAAAAATTTGGTTGTCTAAAACAGTAACTTTTTTTCATGTCTCCGAATTTTCTGGGTCAGAAATTCAACCCGGGTTCACCTGGAAATCTTCTGCCCCATTTGGTGTCAACTTAGGTCACATGGTGATATTCAACTGGCAAATGTGCTGGTCTAGAGAGTCCAAGCTACCTTCACTCACATACATGGCACCTTGGCAGGGATGCCCTGAAGGCTGGTTTCAGTGGGAACTGTCAACCAGAGTGCCCACACGCAACTTTTCTAGCCTGGTGGTCACATGGTGGGTGGACTTCATACATGGTGGCTCAGAGGTCCCAGGGAGAGTGCTCCAAAAGACAGAAATTGGAAATTGCCAGGCTCCTAAAGCCTAGAACTGAAACTAGCACAGTGTCATTGCCACCATATCCTATTTGTCTATCAATCATGGAAACTGCCCAGATTCAAGATTCACAGACCCCACTCTTGATTGGAAAAGGTTCAAAGAATTCAGAGACCACTTTAATCTACCCACATACACTAACTTTTAGATAAGAGCTATCATGTCTCTTCATTTCAATAAGATTTCAACCTTATTAAGTAATACCTTACCCACCCCATTTCTACTTCATTCACTTCCTCCCCAAGTTTAGGCCAGCCATACTGAAACAATAAAGGTCTCAATCAGAAAAGCCATAGATCTACCCAGTACTGACAGTCATACTCATTTGCAGAGGACCAAACTTCCTGATTAAAAACTAGATTATAAAGCTATGATGATCAAAACAGTATGATAGGGATATAAAAATAGACACAAAACCAATGGAACAGAATAGAGAGCCGAGAAATAAACCCGCCCATATACTGTCCACTAATTTTGACAAGTACACCAAGAATATACAATAGGAAAAGGACAGTCTCTTTAATAAATGGTACTGGGAAAACTGGATATTTACATGTAAAAGAATGAAATGGAATACCTATCTTACACCACTCACAAAAATTAATCCAAAATGGATTGAAAATTTAATGTGAGACCAAATAGACATTTTTCCAGAGAAGATATGCAGATGGCCAACAGACACATGAAGAGATGCTCAACTCCACTAATCATGAGGGAAATGCAAATCAAAACCACAATAAGATGTCACCTTACACTTGTCAGAATGGCTAATATCAAAAACACAAGAAATAACAAGTGTTGGTGAGAATGTGGAGGAAAAAAACCCTTATGCACTGTTGGTGGGAATGTAAATTGGTGAAGCCATTGTGGAAAACAGTATGAAGTTTCTTTTAAAAATTAAAAATAGAAATACCACATGATCTAGTAATTCCACTACCGGGTATTTATCCAAAGAAAATAAAAACTAATTCAAAAAGATCCATGCACTCCTAGGTTTATTATAGCATTATTTCCAATAGCCAAGATATGGAAGCAATTCAAATGCCCATTGATAAACAAATGGATAAAACGATGTGGTCAATATATACAATGGAATATTATTCAGCCATAAAAAGAATGAGATATTGCCATTTGCAATAATATGATGGACTCCAAGACTATTATGCTAAGTGAAGCCAATCAGAGAAAGAAAAATACCATATGATTTCATTCATTATATGAAATTTAAAAAACAAAACAAATGAACTAACCAAGAAAAACAGGGACAAACAAAAATACACACTCTTAAATACAGAGAACAAACTGGTGGTTGCCAGAGGAGAGGTGGGTGGTGGGAGGTGGGAAATAGATAAAGGAGATCAAAAGTACACTTGAGGAGTAAAGAACAATGTACAGAACTACTGAATCATTATATTGTACATCTGAAATGAATATAACGCTGTATATTAATTATACTTCAACAAAAAAAGAAAAAGTGGGCTCTCTATATGCCTCTATCTTAAATGTTGATTTTCCTGAGAGTCCTATCCTTGAACATTGAGGAGACAGTTGTTATTCTTTACAGCTGGACTTTCTCTCCTATCATTCGAACGTAGCCTGTTTTCCAGTATGCATTCTGAAAATGCCAGTGGCTTGCTTCCCCAGGTTATCTGGAAACCAAGCCATGGTCACATAATCTGGGCTCTGCTAAATATGATTTAAATTGGAAATTGTGCTGGATATTCCCATTTACCCACTCTGGATCCATATTCTACCCTTTCCCACACTGCTCTGTAACCAAGAAGCTGACCTCTAGACAGCATATCTCCTGGGCTTCCTTTACCAGATGCCTTCCCATTGTGTTTGGCCAATGGCAGACACAAGCAGCAGATCAGAGAACCAGGAAAGAGTGAGGCTGATGTATTTATTCTCCTCGCTTCTTCCTTGCTAGGACGTAATTTGGCAATAGCTGTATCCCTTTAGGTAAAGCCACAGCCTCTCTCCTATGGTACTAGATCTTGCTGGGTTCTTGTAATTACTCCATCCCTTGCCTGTTCAGACCTAGGGGTGGTAAAGTCTTCCCTCTGTAGCTAGCTTCTGTGTGATTCATCATCCTCTATTGTTCCTTTGAAAACAGTCTCTTATTTAAATTCACTTTGGTGACCCATTTGAGTGTGCCATCTATTTCCTGTCAGAACCCTGCCTAATACAGAAATTATTAACAGACAGAAGCAGGAACCTTGATAAATCCATCTTGGTTAAAAAAAAAAAAAGTAGCATAGAGTTGGTGCAATCTATAGTACTACCAGCAATGGGATCTGCAGTAGACCAGGACTTGTCATGATTTGGAGCACTTACCCTGATTGTATAACCTCCATGCTTGGTTCTCCTGCCTTCCTGGAGATCTAGTTAAATCAACCAGTGTTCAGTCTCAATTGCTATTACTTGGAGCTAAAGCCCTGACTGATACAGCTCTCTTGTTTTCTTTTCTCAGATCATACTTTTATTCATATCCCCCTTCCCCATCTCCACTGAATGTAACTAAAATCTTTGCACTGGTAGTTACCAAATCGTTTTCTCTACTATAAGTTTCCTGTTAGCTCAGTTGCCTACTAGACATCATCATACCACCATTTAAGTGTCATATGAGCTCCTTAAATCCAATATTTTAAAACCTGTCTTTTCATCTCCCATCTTAATCTCCCTTCCTCTTCAGCTCCTTAACCTGGTACTCTGCTTTATCTGGATAGATGATACCACTGTGCAGTTACTTATCCAAATGTGAAACCTGCTAATTTTCCTACACTCTGGTATTTCCTTCCTTCCATTCAGCCCCATCACCACATGCTTACAGTCAGATCCTACTATTTCTACTTCCTCCTATTATACTGACTTCTGTTAATTGCTAAGGTTGTACTCCTCATCATTTTCACCATTAGAAATGTCCCCTATCCACTTATATTCATTCCTTTACTCTTCTACCTGAAATAAACACGCTAAAACTCAAATCTAAAACCCCAGTGCCTCCATTAATGTCTTAAACAAGGCCCTCCATGAACTGGCCCCACTCACCTCTCCAGTATTATTTTCTAGAATCATCGCCCTAGGCTCCAGCCAGCTCATGAAAGGTTCAAGTAATTTTCCTCACTTCCATGCTACATAACACATGAAGATACCTGGTGTTTCTTCAGTCTCAAATATATATTACCAAGGTACACAACACCTATTTATCCTTTAAGACTCATACGTTATCATCTTTTGACCACTCTACCTTATAGATGGTATGTATCTGTGCACCCCAAGATGCCTTTATCATAGCATTTATCACACCACGTCTTAATTTTTGGTTTACTTGTCTATCATCCCCTCTAGACTGTGAACTTATTAGAAGAAGGCACAATGCCAACTCAGTACACACTTGATACATTTTTGTTGCACAGATTACACTTCTCAGCCAAAATTAAATTATAAAAATGGAAGATGTCTGCATTGCATAATGGCAAAAAAAGAGCCAACCTATAACTGCTGCCTTTAAGCAGGGGCACAGAGAAAGAAGCAGAAGCAAGGTGGACCTACAGAACACTGAACCAAACAGGGTAGTAGTTCTTATGGGGAAATCTAGGGCCCTGACACACTGTAGGAAAGATCATTTGGGAGTAGGAAAAACTTTTTGGAATCACTTGAAGCAACGTCATTTACACAGTCACTTGTGTGAAGCTAGCCCTATCCTATGGATAAATCTGATTTAGTACTCCAAGGTTCATTTGTATAAGACTGCTCCTCTGCAACCAGACTGAAGGGTCGAGCATCATCTGTGTCATCTCGAAAAGAAGAGACAATGATATATTCTCACTGTGAGTGTGTCACTAACTTAGCGCCCTTGTGAGAAATGCAGCATGCCTGTGTTTTTGCTGGTATCAAATGGATGATTTCCAGTGACTAATGGTGATGCCAACTGGCTCCCAAAGATTTCATATTTTGTGAAAATAATTCAGAGGCATAAGGTCCAAAATACACCATAAGGATATTTCACCAAAAATACATTTTTCCAAGACACTGAGCAATTTTAAATAGAGTAGGTTTTTTGGGTTGGTTTTGGTTTTTTTTTTTTTTTTTTTGCTTTGTTTTTTGCAAATGTCCCAACTGGAGTCAAGCCAAAAATTATTTATTCATTTATCTACACAGCTAGTCAACAAACAATTATTAAGCAGTTCTTATATGCCTTGATGGCATAGTGCAAACTGCAGAAATAAAGAGATGAATAAAATGCATTCCCTGCTGTTAATGAATTAATAGTTCAGATGGATGAGATATATAAACAATAATACTATATAATAAATACAACAGTGATACAGTCAAAGTACTGTGGGGGAATTGTTGGGTTAATTGTATTAATATACAAAATACCAGCTGCTCCTATCTGGATGTATATTATACCTCCTCATCCCATTGACTAATGACAGGATTTCTTGTGGCTGATGAAATAGGAACAGAATTGACATGTTCCTTTTCTGAGCTAAGAGCCATTGCTTGGTTTAACTATATGTTCTTTACCCTATGCCTGCTGACCAGCAGTATTCCAGATAAAGACTGCTCTGCCAACGTGGGCCCCAGAGTGAAGGGGAGGCAGAGGCACAGCTGACTTGAGATGGATATGTAAAGTAAATGAGAAATAAATTTAAGTCACTGAAGTTTGGAAGCCATTTGTTACTACATTAGAAGTATCTTGATTGAAACAACTGTTAAAAATAAATTAATTTGGGAGTGGGTATAAGTCAAATGTATAGAGGAAGTAACATATATAGTTAATCCTTGAAGGCTATAGGAATAGGTAAAGGAAAGGATTTTCAGGGAAGAGATACTGCTGTGAGCAAGGACCTGGTAGTGTGAAAGTATATCGGATATTCTAGGTAAGCAAGTTACCCACCACACTGGATTGTAAAAGGTATTCTAGAGTCGCATATTATAGACCCATTGGCCATGCCAAAGAATATAAATTTTATCCTGCTGCTTTTTAAGAGCCATGAAAATGTTTTAAGGATTCTAAGCATAAAGCCTTGGTTATCTTTTGACGCTTTTATCTGTAATTCTGTAGGCAATGACTAGCATGGACAGAGATAACTCCATGGGGTCCTGGGACTAGAGGTGGGACAAGGGGGAGAGCAAGAGAGCAGGCCAACATTGATCATGCTTGAATGATTTAGTCTGCGGCCCAAATCAGGCCAAGGTCAACTGAATGTTACAAAGGAAACATCTAAAGGGGTTTTTGTTCCTTCAAAATTAGAACCCCTTAAACTGAAAAGGGGATAAATGACATACCTATAGAATAATGGAGGTGGAAATTGAGCCAAAAAGACTTGTAGGACACTTGACTCAGGTCAAAAGAGAACAACAGATGAGGATAACAATATTAAGTGGTCAGTGTTATACCATTTCCAGAAAAAAGAGCTCCAGGGTACACAGTGATCTTTCAAAACGCTCCAGACTTAGCTCTGAATGCAGAGCAGAGGAAGAAAATAAAGACAGGGCAGGATGGGAAGAGAGCAAAGTGGCTGACAGGCTCAGTAAAAAGAAGTTTGTTCTGCATGCCAGGCCTTAGCCTCGGTAACAGTTCTTTCTTTTCTTGTTCTATTTTATTTCTTAAAAAAAACCCAATCTGAGTCTTTAAAACTGTCTACTTCTCACCAAGTTTTGCCCACTAAATTGAGATAGCTTGTTGGTTTTTCTTGGCATATTAGATAGTAATTATACATGAAAAGCTGAAATTTTCTTAAAATGTCTATCCATACTACTTAGAAGACAGTATCTTGGTGAGACAAAGATATTACAAACCTTATTAGAAGGTACATTACATAGGTTTCCTGTGTATTAGCAAGAGAGGACTTCAACTTGGCTGCCCAGAATCAACACAGACTATAATAAAGTTCGGCCACAGGCTAATTACCATTTGTACTAGAGAATTCTTCCCTCTTTGGAACAATGCTCACCATATATCAACTTTGCCATCACTCTTTCCACATTCTTTTAAATATGTCACTGGCTGTGTCTTGGCCAAAGCGAAATAATTATGTGTCCTCCTGTGAGTCCCCAAAACTGCTAACTGACATTTAAGAGAAGGTTTTACAAGGATCACAATAAAGTTTTAGAGGTTTAACACTAGAGTGAGTAGCTATTCAGCTTAAGGTTTTCAGAGTCACAGCATTCTCTGAAAAAAACACAGGATACTACAAGACTGAAAAACTTCACCTTATTCTCTCCTTATCTAATTTTTATTCATTTTTCAAGGCCCAGGACAACTCCAAGCCATCTCTGAAACGGTTTTTCTGGCATAAACAATTTACAATTGTTGTTCCCTCCCAATAGTGCTTATTTATACATTTTTTCTGATACTTACATCATCTTTTCTATGATTCAACATAGAATCATAACTCTGTAATGATAGCTAACCTAGATGTGAAAGTCTTATCTCACAAATGTATTAACAATTATTTTGTGTTCCTTTATAACTTTCTTTTTCTCTCTCAGTAGAGAGATACAGAGAAATATATATGTGATAGATAAAGAGATAGATCTTTGTAGATATATATGGTATATAGAGAGATGTAATATAGTTCTCTATCTCTATGTCTATCTCTATATAGAAAGAGGGACACAAGAGATAAATAAACACGAAGGCTACAGAATATGTTTAAAGCATTCAAGAACCTTAAGTAACCTGATAACTTGACATTCATGGTCAACTTGAAACTTAGTAATTTTGTTATCCAATTTAGTGACTTTGTTTTTTTAATTTAAATTCAATTAGCCAACATATAGTGCATCATTATGTTCAGATGGAGAGTTCAACGATTCATCAGTTGCATACAACACCCAGTGCTCATCACATCACATGCCCTCCTTAATGCCCATCACCCAGTTACCCCATCCACCTACCAATCTCCCCTCCAGCAACCTTCAGTTTGTTTCCTATAGTTAAGTGTCCCTCATGGTTTGTCTCCCTTCTGATGACTTCCCATTCAGTTTTCCTTCCTTCCCCATGATCCTCTGCACTATTTCTTATAGTCCACATATGAGTGAAACCATATGTAATTGTCTTTCTCTAAGTGACTTATTTTGCTCAGCATAATTCCCTCCAGTTCCAGGCATGTCAATGTAAATGGTAAATATTCATCCTTTCTGATGGCTGAGTAATATTCCATTCCATATATATACCACATCTTTTTTATCCATTCATCTGTTGATGGACATCTCAGCTCTTTCCACAGTTTGGCTACTGTGGACAATTCTGCTATAAACATTGGGGTGCAGGTGCCCCTTTGGATCATAACATTTATATCTTTAGGGTAAATACCTACTAGTACAATTGCTGTGTGGTAGAGTAGCTCTATTTTTAACTTCTGGAGGAACCTCCATACTATTTTCCAGAGTGGCTGCACCAACTTGCATTCCCACCAACAGGGTAAAATGATTCGCCTTTCTGTGCATCCTCAGCAATATTGTTGTTGTTTCCTGACTTCCTAATTTTAGCCATTCTGACTCGTGTGAGGTGGTGTCACACCACGGTTTTGATTTGTATTTCCCTGATGCCAAGTGATGCGGAGCATTTCTTCATGTGTCTGTTGGCCACTTAGATGTCTTCTTTGGAGAAATATTCTGTTCATGTCGTCTGCCCATTTCTTGATAGGATTATTCGGGTGTTGGGTGCTAAGTTTGAGAAGTTCTTTATAGATCTTGGATACTAGCCCATTATCTGAGAAGTCACGTGCAAGTATCTTCTCCCATTCTGTAGGTTGCCTTTTAGTTTTGTTGACTGTGTCCTTTGCTGTGCAGAAGGTTTTTATCTTGATGTAGTCCCAATAGTTCATTTTTGCCCTTGCTTCCCTTGCCTTTGGAGATGTGTCTGGCAAGATGTTGCTGTGGCCAAGGTCAGAGGTTGCTGCCTGTGTTCTCCTCTAGGATTTTCATGAATTCCTGTCTCACATTGAGGTCGTTCATCATTTCGAGTTTATCTTTGCATATGGTGTAAGAGAATGGTCCAGTTTCATTCTTCTACATGTGGCTGACCAATTTCCCCAGCATCATTTACTGAAGACACTGTCTTTTTTCCATTGGATATTCTTTCCTGCTTTGTTGAAGATTATTTGACCATAGAGTTGAGGGTCCCTTTCTGGGTTCTCTATTCTGTTCCATTGATCAATGTGTCTGTTTTTGTGTCACTACCATATTGTCTTGATGATTACAGTTTTGTAATAGAAATTGAAGTCCAGCATTGTGATACAACCAGCTTTGGTTTTCTTCTTCAACATTCCTCTGGCTATTCAGGGTCTTTTCTGGTTCCATACAAATTTTAGGGTTATTTATTCCAGCTCTGCGAAAAATGTCCATGGAACTTTGATAGGGATTGCACTGAATGTGTAGATTGCTTTGGGTAGCACAGACATTTTCACAATATTCTTCCAATCCATGAGCATGGAATGTTTTTCATTTCTTTGTATCTTCCTCAATTTCTTTCATTAGTGTTCTGTAGTTTTTTAGAGTACAGATCCTTTACCTCTTTGGTTAGGTTTATTCCTAGGTATCTTATGGTTTTTGGTGCAATTGCAAATGGGATCAACTCCTTAATTTCTCTTTCTTCTGTCTCATTGTTGGTGTACAGAAATGCAACTGATTTCTGTGCCTTGATTTTATATCCTGCCATGTTGCTGAATTCCAGTATGAGTTCTAGAAATTTTGGGGTGGAGTCTTTTGTTTTTTCCACAAAAAGTACCATGTCATCTGCAAAGAATGAGAGTTTGACTTCTTCTTTGCCAATTTGAATGCCTTTATTTCTTTTTGTGGTCTGATTGCTGAGGCTAGGACTTCTAGTACTATGCTGAACAACAGTGGTGAGAGTGGGCATCCCCGTCATGTTCCTAACTTCAGGGGTAAAGCTCTCAGTGTTTCCCCACCGAGAATGATATTCATTGTGGGCTTTTTATAGATGGCTTTCATGATATCCAGGTATGTTCCTTCTATCCCTACACTGTGGTGAGTTTTAATCAAGAAAGAATGCTGTATATGGTCAAATGTTTTTTCTGCATCAATTGAGTTTAAACCAAAGACTGTAGTAAGGGATGAAGAAGGATACTATATCATACTTAAAGGGTCTATCCAACAAGACGATCTAACAATTCTAAATATTTATGCTTCTAACTTGGGAGCAGCCAGTTATATAAACCAATTAATAACAAAATTAAAGAATCACACTGATAATAATACAATAATAGTAGGAGACCTCAACACCACTCACAGCAATGGACAGATCATCTAAGCAGAAGATCAGCAAGGAAAAAAGGGCTTTGAATGACACACTGGACCAGATGAACTTCACAGATATATACAGAACATTCCATCCTAAAGCAACAGAATACACATTCTTCTAGTGTGCACATGGAACATTTTCCAGAAGAGATCACATACTAGGTCACAAAACAGGTCTCAACAGGTACCAAAAGATTGGGATTATTCCCTACATATTTTCAGACCAGGATGCTTTGAAACTTGAACTGAATTACAAGAGGAAATTTGGAAGGAGTTATTTAGTGACATTAAAAGGATTAGTCCGTAGTTTGAAAATAAATTAGTCCTTTATGTCATTACACTGATCTAGTAAATAACATTTTAATTTATTTAGAAATTTCAGATAATTTTAATGGAAAACATGAGATTTTTATGCTTATTAAAAAGGGGGTTGGAAAAAATGATTAAGAAATACTACTCCATGTTATTTACCTATATTTGTATTTCTAGTAATAAGACAAGAGGAATATGCCACTTGTGTCCCTTCAGCTTGATTAAAACATGGGCCCCTGAGGTGCCTGACAATGGATTCAAAAGGCATTTGTACCAATGAGAACATGCCACCTGCCACCTGCCACTTTTCAATCAGCAGCACTTCTGATAGAACCAACTGAGTGCTCAAATCTCCCTAAGGGATTTTCCATTTCTTTGACTCAGCATGGAAGCAAGCAGACTAGTTCTAGTGTCTTGTCCGTTTTAGAAGCTTCTTATAAGAGCAATAGCAGAGACTTTGTAGACAGTATAATTACTCACTCTCAGTATTATACAGCTGCTCTAAACACATTTCCCTCTTATACTCAAAAAACAAACCGAACAATTATCTGACTTAGTGCCTATTTTGCCTTCTGTCTTTGCTATCCTATTAGGAGGCAGTTGTCTCCCTTCATATGTGCTTTTACATGCTTCCTTTGAGTAAATACAGTTGTAACTCTCTTTGGAACAAGCTCGCCTGAGATGCATCTAACATCACGTCATACAGAGCCTTTCCACTGATATTCCAATATAAGGAATGGAGCGATTTACATGGTCTAAAGATATGTTCAAATTTCTACTGTCTTCGAATTTGGTCAAATGAAAACCACAGAAGGCAACTGCTTATTTTTCTTAAGGATGAATGACTCCAGTCATATCTGGTGTTTTGGACTATTTTTCACATGAGCTAATTTCATTGGAGACATTTACTCTGATATTTTCCTTTATATTATGATTGGTGGCCTTGTAAGAGAAATATAATCCATGTTAGGGAGGTGACTCATACACATTTCATAAAAGTCTGAGTAGTTATGGAGGCCTCTGAGGATGGTTCAAGCTTCCAACTGAGCTCCACAGATTGTGAGAACCAGAAAGTCATACAGGGAACCTTGAGAACTGGAGTTTGTTGTAAGGATACATAGGCACTAGGATTGGAAAGACTTTGGAAGCCAGGGTAAATCTGGGGACTGGCTATTATCTCCTTTCTCACAGGCCACATTATCTCTTGCTTATGACTTCTCTGTAGCTCTATGAATATCTGCTTACTCAACATATGACCTACTATGAAGCTTCCTGGTTGCTGACTCTAAATTATGAGGCCTCTCTATATACATACTTTCAGTCTCAGTTATTTGCCTCATTTTCTCAGTTCAGATTTCCAGAAAAGATCATTTGATTCACCAACAAAAGATTTTAAAGCCAATCTATGGATTGGGTTACACATTCCATGGTCCCAACAACTAAGGTCAAGGAGGTGGTCACTCAACCTGTGTAAGATTATCCCTTTTGCGGGGTAATTAGTGGGAAGTTTCTCTTAAAAGCAGCTTCCCATATTACAGTTTAAAGAAAAATGGCAGAGTGGGCAGCTCCAAGCTCACCTACAGAAATATCAAAAAACAAGCAGAAATTATAGAAATGAACTATCTCAGAACTTTGAAAACAGTAAACTGTTTACAGCAATCAAGCAGACACTGAATAAAGAAAAAGGCAACTTCAAAACAGCAGGAAAGCTTTCAGGAGGTTGTACTTGTCCTTTATTCATGCCCTCTCTGTCATGGCAGGAGTCTTAGTCCATGTTCACTATGGGACTCTGGTCCCTGGTCTCAGAGAAAACAAAGCAGACCTTAATTGCAAAGTATTATGTATGTCCGTTCTAACTTATCCAGGGATTATCTGAAAGATTTCCCCAAGGTATTTAGGTTTATCAAAGTATTTATCAGACTCAAGCCAGAAAAGCAAGAGGCATTGCTTAAAAATGCTACAAGCCCAACTAACAACCCATTGACACCTGAAACAAAAAATTAATGTTGAAACTTACAGTAGACTCCGTAAGGCCAAGGAACAAAAAAGTTGGGGAGAATTTCTTTGGGAAATTAGGACACTGAATAGCACCTGTGGATATGGGGGAATTTAGAAAGCTGTGAACATGCCCAAAGCAAGATGCATGTTCAGAAAATAACTGAGAAGACTCTGAGCTTCTATCTTGGGCTGATCCCTAGGCTTGGTGCAAGCCAGGTCAAGTAGGGAAAGAGAACCCCAAAATAAAGCCAACTCAGAAAAGCTGGGAGGAATGTTTTTCATTTGTGTTGTTTTGGTTTGGTTTTATTTATTTTCTTATTTATTTGTTTTTAGCTCCTGGCATTCAAGAAATCTCTCAAAACTCTAGCTGAACTCAAGCTAAGTAATGGAGATTTCAGAGAACATACACACTAAGGAAAACAATATTCACAAGAGTAATCTAGGGAAGTCACTAAACAAATGGACTACTAGAGCCTTGAACAATTTAAAAAATCCAGCAAATGCTGGAGAAGGAAGAGCATCTGATTTCCAGAGTTGCATCATTATAATAATCAAATGTCCAGTTCTGTATATACATGTACACAAAATCACAAGGCATAGAAAGAAACAGCAAACTACAGTCCATTCAAAGGAGCAAAATAACCTCTAGAAATCATCCATGAAGAAACACAGGCATCATACTTAACAGAAAAATAGTTAAAAACAACTGTCTTAAATATGCTTGAAGAGCTGAAAGAAATAATAGGAAAATAAATAAATCAGGAAAACAAGGTATGAACAAAGTGAGAAATCAATAGATAATAAAAAGGAACCAAACTGAAATTCTGAAGCTGAAAAGTACACTAATTAAAATGAAAAATTCACTAAAGGGGTTAAATAGCAAATTTAAAGAGTTAGAAGAAAGAGGCAGCAAACTTGAAGACAGAGCAATTGAAAGCGAGTCAGGAAAAGAAAGAAAAAAGAGTGAGGAAAGGTAAATGAAGCACAAGGACCTATGAATACTAGCAAGCAGACCAACAAGTGCATTACAGGCATTCCAGAAGGAAAAGAGAAAAAGGGGCAGAAAGAGGTGGGTGGGGGATGGGTGGAATAGGTGATGGGGATTAAGGAGTGCACTTATCGTGATGACGACTGGGTGATGTACAGAATTGCTGAATCACTCTACTGTATACCTGAAACTAATATAACACTGCATGTTAACGATACTGGAAAAAAATAAAATAGAAATAATGGCCAAATACTTGCCAGATTTGATGAAAACATGAATCTATACATATAAGAAACTCAGCAAACTTCAAATAGGATGAACTCAAACACACCAAAATGAGACAGATAATAATTAATCTGTGGGAAACCAAAGACAGAGAATGTTGAAAGAAGCAAGAGAGAAGCAACTAGTCACACATAAGGGATCCTCAATAAGATCAACAGCTAATTTCTCATCAGAACTATGGAGACCAGAAGGCAGTAAGATGACATATTTAAAATACTGAAAGGGAAAAAATAATGTCAACCACAAATTCTGTATCTGGCAAAACTTTCCTTTGAAAATAAGGGAGAAATTAAGACATTTCCAGATAAACAAAAACTGAGGAAGTTCATCAAAACTAGACTTGCCTATACGAAATGTCAAAGGGAGGGATGCCTGCATGGTTCAATCGTTAAGCATCTGCCTTTGGCTCAGGTCATGATCCCAGGGTCCTGGGACTGAGTCCCACACTGGGCTCCTTGCCCAGCAGAGAACCTGCTTCTCCCTCTGCCTGCTGTTCCCCCTGCTTGTGTGTGCTCTCTCTCTCCTCCTCTGACAAATAAATAAAATCTTAAAAAAAGAAATGACAAAGAGAGTCCATGTGAAATAAGAGGACACTAGACAGTAACTCAAAGCTATATAAAGAAATAAAGATTTCCAGTAAATAAATATATGGAGAAATACAAAAGCCATTATTATATTTTTGTTTGTTATACATGTTATTTCCTACAAAATTTAAAAGACATACATAAAAATAATTATAATCTATGTTATTGGGCACACAATGTATAAAGACATACCTTGCACCAATGACATAAAGGGGGTGATGAAGAAGCTATTTAGGAACAGCTTTTATATGCCGTTGATGTTAAGTTGGTGTCAATTCAAACTAGTTTGGTATACATTTGGGATATTAAATGTAACGTTCACAGTAACCACTAAGAAAATGCCTAAAAACTATACATAAAAGGAAATAAGAAGGAAAACAAAAAGGTTCACTACAAAAAAAAATCAACTAAACACAAAAGAAGGCAGTAATGGAGAAAATAAGTGATTTTAAAAAGGTATAAGAGGGGCACTTGGGTGGCTCAGTCATTAAGGTCTGCCTTCAGCTCAGGTCATGATCCCAAGGTGCTGAGATTAAGCCCCACATCAGGCCCCCTGCTCAGCAGGAAGCTTGCTTCTCCTTTTCCCACTCCCCCTGCTTGTAATCCCTTTCTGTTTCTCTCTCTGTGTCAAATAAATAAATAAAATCTTTTAAAAAATTTTTAAAAATGTATAAGAAATACAGGAAATGGGGTGCCTGGGTGGCTCAGTGGGTTAAAACCTCTGCCTTCGGCTCAGGTCATGATCTCAAGGTCCTGGGATCAAGCCCCACTTCGGGCTCCTTGCTCTGCGGAGAGCCTGCTTCTTCCTCTCTCACTACTCCCACTTGTGTTCCCTCTCTCGCTGTGTCTTTCTCTGTCAAATAAATAAACAAAATCCTTAAAAAAATTTTTTTAAAAATTAAAAAAAGAAATACAGGAAATATCAAAATGGCAAAAATAATTCCTTCTTTATCATGAATTACTTCAAATGTAAATAAATTAAATTTTATGTTTTAAAGGCAGAGACTGGCAGAATGGATTTTCAAAATATAATCAAACTATATGTTGTATCTAAGAGACCCACTTCAGATCCAAAGACTCAAATAGATTGAAAGTAATATGATGGAAAAACTCCATGCAAATAGTAACCAAGAGAGCTGAGGTGGTTATATTAATACGAAACGAAACAGTCCAAGTAAAATACTGTTACAAGAGACAAAGAACATTATATATTGATAAGAGGGTCAATTCAGGAAGAAAATATAAAAATTACAAATATATGTGTAAAACTACAGAGTCCCAAAATATATAAAGAAACATTGACAGATTTGAAGAGAATAATAGATAGTTCTACAATAATAGTTGCAGAATTCAATACCCAGATTTCATTAGTGGGTAGAATAACTAGATAGAAGATCAATAAGGAAATAGTGGAACAACACTATAAAACAACTAGACCTAACAGACATATAAAGAACACCCCATTCAACATCAACAGAAAACACATTCTTTTCAAGTGTACATGGAACATTCTCCAGCATGGATCATATGTTAGGTTGCAAAACAAGTCTGAATAAATTTTAAGATTTAAATCTTGTAAAGTACTTTCTCTGACCACAATGGAATCAGTAACAGAAGAAAAATGGAAAATTCAGATATGTAGAATCCTAAGAATGAATTAAAGAAGAAATCACAATAGAGGGGTGCCTGGGTGGCTCAGTGGGTTAAAGTCTCTGTCTTCAGCTCAGGTCATGATCTCAGGGTCCTGGGATCGAGCCCCGCATCAGGCTCTCTGCTCAGCAGGGAGCCTGCTTCCCCCTCTCTCTCTACCTGCCTCTCTGCCTATGTGTGATCTCTCTCTCTCTCTCTCTCTCTCTGTTAAATAAATAAATAAAATCTTTTAAAAAAAATCAAAATGGAACCTACAAAATACTTAGAGATGAATGAAATGAGACACTAAAACTTATGGGATACAGTAAAGACAGGGCTCTGAGGCAAATTTATAACTATAAATGCATATGTTAAAAAAGAAGAAATATCTCAAAGCAAAATCTAAATTTAAGCTTTAAGAACTAGAAAAAGATGGGCAAAATAAACCTAAAGCTAATAAAATGAAGAAAATAATAAGTATTAGGGAGAGAAAATAAAATAGAAAATTTTTGAAATAGAAATTCAATGAAACCAAAATTTTGATCTTTGGGGTACCTGGATGGCTCAGTCAGTTAAGCATCCAACTCTTGATCTCAGTTCAGGTCTTGATCTCAGTGTCCTGAGTTCAAGTCCCACATTGGGCTCTATGCTGGGCATGGATGCTACTTTTAAAAAAAAGTCTGATCTTTCAAGAGATGAACAGAAATGACAAACCATTAGTTAGACTGAAAAAGAAAAAGAGAAAAGACACAAATAAGAAAAATAAAAAATGAAAGTGGGGGACATTATTACTAACCTTACAGAATTAAAAGGATTATAAGAAAATATTATGAATAATGGTAAGCCAATAAACTAGATAACCCAAACAAAACAGACAAGTTCCTGGAGGCACAAAATCTATCAAAACTGAATCACGAAGAAACATAAAATCTGAATAAAACTATAACTAGTAAGGGGACTGAATCATGAATTTAAAAAGTCTCCCAAGAAAAACCTAAACGTGATGGTTTCACTGCTGAATTAACACCAATATTCTAAAGCACAAAGGCCAATCTTTCTCAAAATCTTCTATAAAACTGAAGATATGGGAATACTTCTAACTGATTCCTTGAGGCCAGAATTGCCCTGATACTAAAGCCAGACAAAGACATTACAAGAAAAAGAAGTACAGACCAATATCCCTTATGAATACTGATGCAAAAATCCTCAAGAAAATACTAGCAAACTGAATTTAGTGGCATATAAAAAGGATTATACATCATGACTAAGTGAGATTTATTCCTGGAAGGCAAACATGATTCAACATACAAAAATCAATCAATGTAATATACCACATTAATTGAATGAAGGGGAAAATATATATGATCATCTCAATTGATACAGAAAAACCTGAGCCAAGGCAAAATTGCTGACCCACAGAAAAAGCATTAAAAAAAATAAATCTAAAAACATACAATACCAAGTGAAAAAAACATATTACCAAAGAATAGGTATAATATTCAAGTAAGGCTCAAAGCATGCAAACACAATATATTGTTTACACTATACTGTACCTACATGAAATAAATTAAAAGCATTCCCAAAAATGAAACACACCTAATACAGCAGAAGAGTGTGATAATATTTTAGCTCCTTCAAAACTGTATGTGTTTGATTGTTGAAGGTGGGTGATGGGATATTGAGCACATTATACTATTCTCTTCATTTTGGCTTACATTTGAAAATGTTGATGACAAAAAGTTACTATACCAAGCAAGTGTTAAAAAAAGTTTTGGGACGCCTAGGTGGCACAGTTGGTTAAGCGTCTGACTCTTGGTTTCAGCTCAGGTCATTCATTACCTCAGAGTTGTGAGATAGTGTCTTGTAATGGGCTCTGCACTCAGCAGGAAGTCTGCTTAAGACTCTCTCTCCCTCTTCTCTGACCCTCCTCTCTCTCTCTCTCTCAAATAAATAAATAAATCTTTAAAAAAAACTTTTAAGACAACTGGGGAAATTTGATTACGGACTAGGCATTAGACAATATTAAGAAATTTTCACTGTCTGTTAGATATAATAATTGCATGGTGGTCATGTAAAAAAATTACCTTCTCAGTGATGCATACCAAAATATATACAACTGAAACTAATTGATGTCAAAGATTTTCTTTAAAATAGTCTAGCAATAAAAGAAAAGGAGGGGAATAGATAAAAACAGATTGGCTAAATGTTGGCAATGAGTATTCATCTTACTATATGGTGTACTATACTGTACGATGAGTATTCATCATACTATATATTTTATATTAGTATATTTTTGAAATTTTTCATAGTAAAAAGGGTTTTTTTTTACCAAATTATATATTACATTGTGTTGTATAATTATTTTATATTATATAGATTTTAAAAAGCTAGAGGCAGGTACACTGTTATTCATTATGTTTTCTTCTACTCTTTTCTGTATGTGTGAAATATTGTTTAATTTTTAAAAAATATTCATTAGAAAGAAAATTCCATATCTTCCCCATGTAACCCTTACCAGTCTCACAAATAATTCTGCAATACCACTCTTTAAAAGCTCATCAGAAGCCTAGAAGTCCTGCAAAGTTGAGTGTTTTGACTTTTATCTTAGAATTGGAGGAAATCGGAGGGGTGAAGAACCATGAGAGACTGTGAACTCAGAACAAGGGACTGAGGGTTTTGGAGGGTGGGGGTGGGGGGATGGGCGAGCCTGGTGGTGGGTATTGAGGAGGGCACGTATTGCATGGAGCACTGGTGTGGTACATGAACAATGAATCTTATAACACTGAAAAAATAAAATAAAAGTATTTGGGGGGGGGGGGAAGAAATAAGGCATATTGTCCAGAAAAACCCCCAAGAACTCAGAATTCATTTCTGAACTAAAATGTATAAGATTTAGGAGGCTCCTAAACTTGTTTTCTCTTTGTATTTCCAAAGAGTTGTCATGCCCTCTTAATACAATACCTTCTTTATCCCCTAAAGAATTCCTGTTGCTAAACATCTCTGTAGAACCCCATGATGCGGTGAAGTAGGGCAAGGAAAATATGCTCCCCTTGGAGAAAAAGTGCTTGCCTATAAGAAGTAATTTACCTCTTGGCACCAAATACACCATTTCACCACCAGAAGACGACTATTTACCTTGTCAAGTCAAAAGGTAGGATTGTGAATGAGGGTGGAGGGTAAGAGGGAGATAGAATTTGCCAAGGTAATGAAGCAGGAAGGATGAGTAATAGCAAAAGCACCAGGCCTAGTGCCAGCGTCACCACTTATTAGCTGCATACCCTTAGGAAATCCATTTTAACATCTCTACATTTCAGAAAGGTTATAGTTGGTTTCTGTTAGTGCTCTTCACCCCTAGCTGCACATTAGAATTCCTGGAGAGCTTTTAAAAATTCCATTGCCCAAGCCCCACCACAATCAAATATCTCTGGGATAGATCTTAGGCAAGGACTATTCCTAACACTCCTCAGGTGATTCTTTTTTTTTTTTTTCTTTAAGATTTTATTTATTTATTTGACAGAGAGAGACACATCGAGAGAGGGAACACAAGCAAGGGGAGTGGGAGAGGGAGAAGCAGGCTTCATGCTGAGTAGGGAGCCCGATGTGGGGCTTGATCCCGCCCTCCTCGGGTGATTCCAATGTGCAGCACACAAGCAGGGGGAGCTGCAGGCAGAGGGAGAGGGAGAGACAGGCTCTCCACTGAGCAATGAGCCCAACACAGGGCTCAATCATAGGACCCCAGGATCATGACCTGAGCAGAAGGCAGATGCTTAACCGACTGAGCCACCCAGGTGCCCCTGAGAGTCTACAGCTCTTAACTACAAGCCCATATCATCCCAGAATAAGTAGCACGGCATGCTATTTACTCCACTGTCTTGTGATTAATAAGTGGGGGGGGGGGGGCGGATAACCCTTTGAGGATTATCACTGGTGATGCAAAAATTTCAGCTATTCTCCTGAGTTTAACATGTTATATTTCTAATTATTGTTTAAAAAAATCCATGTTGTGGGGTGCCTGGGTGGCTCAGTCAGTTGAGCATCCAGCTCTTGGTTTCTTCTCAGGTCATGATCTCAGGGTAATGGGATAGAGCCCCAAGTCAGGCTCCATGCTCAGTGGGGAGTCTGCTTGAGATTCTCTCTCTTCCTTTCCCTCTCCCTTCGCCCCTCCCCACTTGTGCACTCTCTCTCTCTCTTTCTCTTTCTCTCAAATAAATAAATAAATATTTTAAAATATCCATATTGCTATTTGGATAGTCCTTTAACTTAACAGGTAGGGAAAGTACATGTTTAAGTGGCTAAAGTCAATTGTTTCCAAGCTAGATCTATCTAAAAGCCTTAATGTATTTGCCACCAATCTATCACCCAAATCCAAATAACTATTGAGCACTCTAATGACTCAGTTTCTCTCTTTCCCTATGAAAAATTGGGTAAACACTTGAGACAAGGGGATAAGAACCACACCAGATGATGTAATTAGCTTCAAAACTACCATGCTCCTAAGATGCTGAAAAACCAGACCAGAGCTACATTTTTTATTTAAAACTGAAAGTTGCCTGAAAGGTGCATAAAACTATGCATAACTAGACATGTTTTTATTGACTACTCATATGAGAGGAGACTTGAGGGAACTGTTACTTCAGAATTGGTCTATAATAGATGATTCTCTACACACTTTTCCACATTTGTTTCCCCTACAATTTCAATGTTATTCATTTCCTTCCATGTGTACATTATAACTTTAGATGAAGAAAGAAAACATTAGAAAAATACTGGCGAAGGGGTTAGAATACACCACCCCAGAATATGCCACTTTGGGAGAAGAAGTATTTTGAGCTGACGATAACTAAGACATAGCAGACACCGGAGGAACTCTCTGCCCTCTCCCTTTCTGCCTAAAAGCAGGGCATAAATTTCTCTTTGTAAAGGTGAAATAAATCTCCATTTGTAAAGGCATTCCCCTCTCCTGTATCAAAAGGAAGACAGTAACTCTTACTTGCAAAGCAAACCTTACTAAATAACCCTTATCCACCAAATATTTCCTGGTTGTCTTACCACAATTTACCACACTTAGGAGCCCAAATCCCCCTTTCCTTTGTGTAGTCACTTCTCCACAATTTGGCGTCTTTTGCTAACATGGTATATAAGCCCCAAATTATAACCACCCCTTTGAGTTATTCACCAGAGTTCTCCCACATATATGCATGTTGCATGCATAAATAAACTGAGGGGGGGGTTGGTCTTGTTAATCTGTCTTTTGTCAGTTTAATTTGTAGACCTCTATTACCTATACTAAGAAGGCAAGTGAAAATTTTTTTCCTCTTGTACATTGGATACAGACACACTGAAGTTAAGACAAAAATATCCCAAGAGGACTAGCACAAGGGCGGGAGCACAAGGAAGGAAAAAATAAGTCAATGCACTTAATCCCAAAGTTCAGGAAAGAAAATGGTCCTCAATTTCTCTCTCTTTCCTAGCCCTCAATTAACTCATCCTGCCTAAAATTCTCCATAACATTCTAGCCAAGTTTAACATGCCTAATAGTTTTCATTTCCTGCCTACTGCTATGAAAAGATGTTCCCTTAAAAAAAAAATCAGCAAATATCCTAATCTCTTTTTGCTATAATGGGTAAAAAGAATATGTAAGGTTTTCCCAGACTGGAAGCTGTCCATACAAAACAAACTTTAAAAAAAAAAAATCGGGCATATAAATAAGCAATGGCCTCATCCTTAAACTATAGATAATGGCATAAACTACATCAACCTTAAGATTAAATTTTAAAATTAAATTTATTCAAAAAAATTAAATTTAAAAGTACTCTCTTCTTATTTAAAAAAAATCCCCAACTTTATTGAGATAAAATTGACATATAATATTGTGTAACTTTAAGGTATACATGTGATGACTTGATATTCATATATATTACAAAATGTTTACCACGTTAGTTAACTTAATCTTCATCTCACATAACTACCATTTTGTTGTCATTATTATGGTGAGATCACTTAAGATTTACTCTCATAGGGGCGCCTGGGTGGCTCAGTCATTGTCTGCCTTCGGCTCAGGTCATGATCCCAGGGTCCTAGGTTCGAGCCCCGAATCGGGCTCCCTGCTCGGTGGGAGGCCTGCTTCTCCCTCTCCCACTCCCCCTGTTTGTTCCCTCTCTTGCTATCTCTCTCTCTCTGTCAAATAAATAAAATCTTAAAATAAAAATTATTAATAAAAAAAAAGATTTACTCTCATAGCACCTTTCAAGTATACAATACAGAATTGTTAAGTATAGTCACCAAGTTGTACATTAGATTTCCAGAACTCATTCATCTTCTAAAAGTTTGAACCATGAGAGACTGTGGACTCTGAGAAACGAACTGAGGGTTTTGGAGGGGTGTGGGGTGGGGGGATAGGTGAGCCTGGGTGGTGGGTGTTAAGGAGGGCACATATTGCATGGAGCACTGGGTGTGGTGCATAAATAATGAATCTTGGAACACTGAAAAATAAAATAAAATTTTAAAAATAAATAAAAAATAAATAAAAAGCAAAAAAAAAACTAAAAAAAAATAAAAATTTGAACCCCATAACTCGTATCTCCACATATCCCCCACTGCTACCCCCTCATAACCATGAATCTCTTGTTTCTATGAGTTTGAAGTTTTTAGATTCCACATATGAGTGAGATCATACAGTATCTGCCTTTCCCTGTCTCCTTGTTTCACTCAGCAAAAAGCCTTCCAGGTTCATTCATGTTATCACAAATGGCACAGTTTCCTTCTTTTGTTCAGCTGAATATTTCATTGTATACATATAAACCATATTTTCTTTTTTTTTAAACCATATTTTCTTAATCCATTCATCCCTCAAAGGACATTTAGGTTGTTTCCATGTCTTGGCTACTGTGAAATATGTGGCTTGCAAATATTTTCTCCCATTCCATAGGTAGCCTTTTCATTTTGTTGATTCAGTATGTTGTGCAAAAGATTTTTATTTTGGTGTAGTCTCACTTTCTGATTTTTGCTTTTGTTGCTTATGCTTTTGGTGTCATATCCAAAAAATTATTGCCAAAACCAATGTCAAGGAGCTTCTTCCCTATGTTCTCTTCTAGGAGTTTTATGGTTTCAGGTCTTACTTTTAAGTCCTTAATTCTTAATCTTTAATTTCAGATTAATTTTTGTGAGTAGTATAAAACAGGGGTCCAATTTCATTCTCTTGAATGTGAATATCCAGTTTTCTCAACATCATTTATTGAAGAGACTAACCTTTCCCCAATGTGTATTCTCAGCTCTCTTGTCAAATATTAGTTGACTTTATATGTAAGGGTTTATTTCTGGACTCTCAAATCTATTCCATTAGTCTCTGTATCTGTTTTTAATGCCAGGACCATGTTGTTTTAATTATAACAGCCTCAAAATATACACTGACTTCAGGAGTGTAACGCCTACAACTTTGTTCTTTCTCAAGATTGCTTTGGCTATGTGGGGCTCTGTGGTTCCATACAAAGTTTAGAATTATTTTTTTCTATTTCTTTGAAAAATACCATTGGAATTTTGATAGAAATTGTATTGAATGTATAGATGGCATTAGGCTGTATGGGTATTTTTACATATTAACTATTCTGATGCACGAACACAGGATATCTTTCCATTTATTTGTGTCTTCTCCAATTTCTGTCATCAATGTCTTACAGTTTTAGTGTACAGATCTCTCACTAACTTGGCTAAACTTACTCTTAAGTATTTTATTGTTTTTGATGCTTTGTAAATGGAATTGTTTTCTTTTTCAGATAGTTCATTGTGTTTAGAAAAGCCACTAATTTTTATATGCTGATCTTGTATCCTGAAATTTTACTGAATTTTACTGAATTTGCTTATTAGTTCTAACGGTTTTTTGTTGAAGTCAAGAATTTTCTACATACAAGATCATGTCATCAGCAAACAGACAGTTTTACTGATTCTGATTTTGATGCCTTTACTTTTTTTTTCTTTCCTAATTGCTCTGGCTAGGAGTTCCAGTACCGTGCTGAATAGAACTGGTAAGAGTGGACACCCTTGTCTTTTTCCTGATCTTAGAGGAAGTGCTTTTAACCTTTCACCATTGAGTATGATATTAACTGTGGGTTTGTCATATATGGCTTTTATTAAGTTGAGGTATATTCCTTTTATATCCAATTTGTTGAATGTTTTTTTTATCATGAAAGGATGTTGTAGTTTGTCAAATGCATTTTCTGCATGAGATGATCATATGATTTTTACCTTTCATTATCTTAATGTGGGGTATCACATTTATTGATTTGCATATCTTGAACCATCTTCGTATGCCAGGAATAAATCTCACTTAATGATGGCATAAGATATTTTATTATGCTTCTGAATTCAATTTGCTAGTACTTTGTTGAGAATTTTTACATCTATATTCATCAGGGATACTGGCCTTCTTTTTTTCTTCTTTTGTAGTATTTTTATCCAACTTTGGTATCAGGCTAACACTTACCTAGCAAAATGATTTTGAAAGGGCTCTCTCCTCTTTAATTTTTTGGAAGAGTCTGAGAAAGATGGCATTAATTCTTCTTCAAATATCTGGTTGAATTCACCTATAAAGCCATCAGATCTTTAGTTTCATTTCTTTTCTATTATTTTTCCATTCTCTATTTCATTTATTTCTGCTCTGATCTTTGCTATTTCCTTCATTCTGTTTACTTTGGTCTTAGTTTGTTCTTTTTATAATTCCTTGAGATTTAAAGTTAGGTTGTTTATTAGACATTATTTTTAATGTAAGCATATATTGTTATAATCTTCCCTCTTAGAACTGCTTTTGCTGCATCCCATGAGTTTTGGTATGTTTCCATTTTCTTTTGTTTCAAGATATTTTTCATTTCCCTTTTGATTTCTTCTTTGACCCATTGGTTGTTTAAGAATGTATGGTTTAATTTCTACATATTTATGAATTTTCTACTTTTCCTCCTGTTATTTCTTGTTTCATACCATTATGATCAGATATGATTATGATTTGATATGATTTAAATCTTTTAAAATTCGTTAAGACTTATTTTGTGAACATATGATCTATCCTGAAGAATGTTCTATGTGCAATAGAGAAGAATATGTAGTCTGCTGCTGTTGAATAGAATGTGTATGTGTATCTGTGTACGTCTGTATATTTATATTGATATACGTCTGTCAGGACCATTTGACCTAAGTATAATTCCCCCATGTTGGATGCATATATATTTACAATTGTTATAACCTATAGTTGAATTCACTCCTTTATAATTATATAATTACCTTCTTTGTCTCTTGTTACCGTTTTCAACTTAAATTCTATTTTGTGCGATATAAGTATAACTACCCTTGCTATCTTCTGGTTTCCATTTGTATGGAATATGTTTTTCCACCAATTCACTCTGAATCTATGTGTGTCCTTGAAGTTGAATTGAGTCTCTTGTAGGCAGAAATAGTTGAGTCCTGTGTTGTAATCCATTCAGCCATTGTATGTCATTGGACTGGAGAATTTAACCCATTTATATTTAAAGTAATTCTTGATAGGTAAGAACTTACTATTACCATATTGTTAATTGTTTCCTGGCTGTTTTGTAGTGCCTTCCTTCCACTCTTCCTCTCTTGCTATATTCCTTTGAGAAATAATGATTTTCTGGAGTGGTATAATTTGATTCCCTTCTTTTTATCTTGTGTATATTTATGGTAGGTTTTTGTTTTGTTGTTTCCCTGAGGCTTACTTGAAAAATCTTATAGATAAAGCAGTCTTTTTAAACATGATTTCAACTTAATTCTAATTGCATATAAAATTCTATCCCTTTACTCCTATTCCCATAATTTGTTTTTGATGTCACAATTTACACCTTTTTGTATTGTGTATCCATTATGAAATTATTATAGCTATATCTATTTTAATACTCTTGTTTTTTTTATTTTTCTTTTATTTTTTCAGTGTTCCAAGATTCATTGTTCATGCACCACACCCATTGCTCCATGCAATATGTGCCCTTCTCAATACCCATCACCAGGCTCACCCATCCCCCCAACCCCCTCCCCTCCAAAACTCTCAATTTGTTTATCAGAGTCCACAGTCTCTCATGTTTCGTCTCCCCCTCCGATTTCTCCCAATTCACCTTCCTTTCCTTCTCCCAATGTCCTCCATCTTTTTCCTTATACTCTTGTTTTTTAATCTTTATAACAGTTAAGTGATTAACATGCCACCATATTACAATACTAGAATGTTCTAAATTGAACTATCTACTAACCTTTTACTATTGTGTTGCATTTTTTTTTATGTTTTTATGTTACTAATTAGCATCCTTTCATTTCAGCTTGAAGAACTCCTTTTACCACTTATTATTATAAGGCAAGTGTAGTAGTGATGAACTCCCTCAATTTTTGATTGGGAAAGTCTTTATTTTACCCAGTAAAGTTGTCTTTCAGAGACAAAGGTGAGGGGACACCTGGGTGGCACAGTTGGCTGAGAGTCCAACTCTTGGTTTGGGCTCAGGTGATGATCTCAGGGTCATGGGATTGAGCCCTGTGTCAGGCTCTGTGCTCAGCCAGGAGTCTGCTTGAGATTCTCTGTCCTTCTCCCTCTACCCCTCATGCTTGTGTGCACGCTCTCTCTCTCTCTCTCTCTCTAAAAGAAATATTTGTTAGAGATCTCTATTTGTTAGAGAAAGCACACGCACAAGCAGGGGGAGAGGCAGGCAGAGAGAGAAGCAGACTCCTTGCTTGGCAAGGAGCCCCATGTGGGATTCAATCCCCAGACCTTGGGATCATGACCTGAGCTGAAGGCAGACACTTAACCAACTGAGCCACCCAGGTGTGCCCAGATAGATTTCTTTTTTTTTTTTTTTTAAAGAAATGAAGGTGAGAAATCCTTGGTTGGCAATTTTGTTTTTCTTTCAGTGCTTTGAATACGTCTTCTCATTCTCTCCTGGCCTGCAAGGTCTCTACTTAGAAATCCAGTGATTGCCTTATAAAGGTTCCCGCCTATGAAACTTTTTTTCTTATTCCATTTAAAGTTCTCTTTTCTTTTATTTTAGACAGTTGCACTGTAAAGTGTCTTGCAGGAGATTTTTTTGCACTGAAATTTTGGGGTGACCTGTTAACTTAATGAACCTGGATATCCAAATTTCTCCCCAGGTTTGGGAAGTTCTCAGTCATAATTTCTTTAAATAAGCTTTCTGCTGCCTTTTCCCTTTCTTCTCCTTCTGGGACTCCAGTAATGGTATAGTTTATTTTTCTCAATGGTGTGTCTAAGTCCCATAAGCTTTCTTCATTGCTTTTCATTCTTTTTTTCTTTTTAAACCTCTGAGTGGATTATTTCAAATGATATGTCTTCAAATTCAATAACTCTTTCTTCTGCATGGTCTAGTCTGTTGTTTAAGCTCTTTAATTCAGTTCAAATCACAGCCCAGCTCTAGCCAAGCAACAGTTGCTAACAGTTCCTTCCTGGCCTGAGAAAGTCTTCCAGGCCCAGGAAGCTAGGGAAAGTCCTGGTCATAATCTGCCAGACAGTATTCCCATCTGTCTGCCTCATGATACTTGGAGCACTCAACACATATCACCAGGAAGTGCACTGAGACCCTCATTTCCAAGCCCAGAGCATGGTCTTGCTTAGATGCCCTCTATCTTGGCTCCTTAGGAAAGACACTTGGTGATTGCTGATGTGATTATTTACTGGCCTCTTACATTAATCCATGATATTGGGGTAACAGAAAAAAAGCTTTAAGGGACACCTGCTATCTTTTTTTTTCACCTTTCTGCTTTCCCCATCATGTAGATTTAAATGGCTCCTCTGCTCTAGCTAATGCAAAGAACAGAAGTGTCAGAGACAAGTGGAGCTACAAAAATATTCAGCCTCTTTGAGGTTAGTAATCCTGCTTCTGAGAACTTATAAAAAGGAAGTATTTCAACAAGAAAAAAAAGCTGTCAGCATATTTTCATTAAAGTATTATACATAATAGTAAAAAGTTATAAATAATCTAAATGATATACAATATGAAAACTATTTGGTAACTTATGATACATCAGGTCAGTACAGTACTCTAAGTTATTCACAATTATAAAGATTGTCTTAAAATGGAAATGTACATAGTAGAGTGATAACTTAAAAGCAGAATTCAAAATTGTATCTCTGTTGTTTGCCATCTGTTATAATATTATGAATATAAGGATCAGAAAAAAATGAGATAAAATGACATTTGATGCTTTAGCAATGTAGATTATGAGTATTTTTTAATTCAGAAGATCACTTAATACTGTTAAGACTGAAGCATCAACAATGTGTCACCCCTGAATCTCAGTGTTACTGTAACATCACTTCTTTTGTTTCAGTTAGAACACCAATTAAAAACCAAGAGAAAAGAACTGTAAAGAAATTCTGGGATTGCTATTTTGAAATCCATTTTCATACTATAATTCCTAGAGGTCAAGAGCTTTGTCATTCAATATTTAATACTTTTTATAATCCATCCAGTGTCTTATACACATTAACTGTTCTATAAATATTGTTGAATCAAGAGAAAAAAAAAAAACAGGGATCCCTGGGTGGCTCATTCAGTTGGGTATCTGCCTTCAGCCCAGACCATGATCCCAGAGTCCCCGGACTGAGTCCCCCATCAGGCTCTTTGCTCAGTGGAGAGCCTGCTCCCCCTTCTGCCTGCCACTCCCCCTGCTTGTGCTTTCTCTCTCTCTCTCTGACAAATAAATAAATAAAATCTTTTTTTCAAAAAAAAAAAAGAGAGAGAGGAAAAAATAATCAGTTCCCCACCCCAGTCCACAAAAATTGCAACAAAGTTGCAGAAAACAATCATATTAAAAGACTTAATCTAAAGGATCTGTCTGGATTGGCTTCTTCTAAAGATTCAGGTACAAGTAGTTTACTTTGGAGATGATCCCAGGAAGCTCCAGTAAGGGTGATAGGAAGTAAGACAGGGAAGGGAAAGAAGATGATAGAGGGTTCATTATTGAGCAGGTTACTGCTGTGCACAACTGAGGCTCAGTCCTGCTGGGAACCTCTGAGGCCACTATAGAACATGTTTCAGAATTATCCTAGCAAAGGGTGAAGAAGCTATGGAATTTTTCCACCAACTTCTCATCTATCATTTGTTGAGGGATGCTTCTGAGACATTAACTTGCCCTGCACATGGGCTGAGCATAATCTCACCAGAAACAAAACCCATGGGCAGGAAATAGCAAGTGTTCCTATTAAGAAGCCAATATTTGTGTTTATAGGAATTAGCAATGTATGTTGAGGGGCTATAGGATAGAGGTGATGACCATGTCTGCCATATGGGCTATATGACAGATGCTCAGAGAGGTGACCTCAGCTGCAGAGAAAATAGAGTTTGAACTAATCCTTAAAAGAAAAACAGGATGCGAGTGGGAATCATAATCTCCATCTCAGAAGGCTCCAGGGATATGTGAATTTATCAACACCACACCTAGCCCTTGATAGGTACTCAGAAAACATTAGTTTTGATCCTCTCCCCAGTCAAGAATATGGAGAGCCTTGAAATTGCTGTTCTAGAAGTGTCCTAACACTGTAAGTGGCAGAATGGAGAAGGCAGGGCATAAGTCAAGTCCTAGAGCTGGGTATGTACAAGTGGTGCTCAAAAGATGAGAAGTAAACAAAGTTAGTTGAAGCAAGTCTCTTTGTGGTACCATCATTATCAATTCCAGTGCAACAGAGGTGAAGAAGAGACTATGGCAAACAGGAGTAATGGAGATGTGGGGGCTGACTGCAATGTCAAAACAAACTCCATGAGAAACATTGGAGAGATTTGTGTTAACCTAGCTTGTGAACTGTGTTCCATTTACATGTGAAGGAAAAACAACCCTTGCCCACCAAGAAGAGAACAAAGGGGAGACAGGGGCCATGGTGGTATCAAGTGACAACACGATCCTTAGTTTTCCTATTGAGAAGCTTGGAAAGTGCCCCTGCCCCAACCTCAGCCACCTACTCACACTTGAACCAACAGTCAGAAGGGACTTCGTGGTTACTAGGGCCATCTTCTCCAAAGCTTTAACAACCCAGAAACCAATATGAGGATCAGCTCAACAAGGAGACCCAGATCATGGTCACTTCACAGTGATCAGACCCTTGTTGCATCTATAGCAATCCTGGCGCTTGTGTTGGGCAGGAAGAAAGAGGATGCATGCTACAGTGAGTCAGAATTCCAGGGGAAAATACTGAGTGAGGAAGCTGTGAAGGCCTTCTTAATAGCCAGCTTCCTGAGCCAGAACTGAAAATCAGAGCCCTCTGGTTATGGATACTGGATTTGACATACTTGTGACAGTAGCTGTTGCATGCATTTTTTTGAGTGTGTGTGTGTGTGCATGCGCACATGTGTGTACACACACACACACACACACACACACACACAAGACCAGAGCAAATGTTTCAGGGACTCAGGACAGTACATTATGTCCTCCCTAATTCTAATTCTTGGTCACTCCTGATAATAATTTTTACTTGAGATCCAGTGAAAAGAGCCCTGGACATATCATCAGGCTGGATTCAAATCCCATTTCAACTGTGCTACTCCATTCTAGATACACCATTCTAGGCAAGTTAGTCAGTTTTTCACCTGTAAAACAGTGTTATCATGAGACTTAATGATAAACACTAACCTGTTCCCCACCATGTGTCAGGCATTGCTCTAGTTGCTCCTTCCAGATTCACCACAACCCTGTTGGATAGGTACTAATATTACTACCCTTTATACAGATGAAGAAATGAGGTACAGAGAGGGCATGCAACCTGCCCAACATCACGCAGCTATTAAGTATCAGATACGAGGCTCCAGGGCCTTCCCTTTTAACCATCATGTTCTATCACCTCCCAGGAGGAGAAAATGCCTGGCAAACATGGAGGTGGGACTCAATAATTTACATTCACATTTTATATTTTGAAAAATAAAGTGGTACAGTGATGATAACTTGGGCTTTAGAGTTAGACTAACTGGAATCCCATTTAATTGCTGTGTGATCTTGGGCAATACCTCATCCGTTTGAGCCTCAGTTTCCTAAAAGTGAAACTGGAGTCATAATCCCTATGTCAGAAGGTGGCTAGGTTATGGCTGCTCAGATAAATGCTAGTTTTAATCCTCTCCCTAATTGGGTATATGTGTAGACCCTTGAAATTGCTTCTCTATGCAGTCCTAACACTCCTCTATGGGGTCCTAACAAACCTTTCCCCTCTAATAAACCACAGGGGCAAAAAAACAGGACAAATCATCAGCATAGTATCTCGGGTTCTCTCTGAAAATTTCTTGGGATTTTTCCTGATAGAACAAAAATTAGACACACAAAAGACATTTAGGGAGGCCTCCATCGCTAAATGTAATAAGACAGACTGAGCCGCCACAGGGTGATAGGCATCTTGTTCATATAATCAGCTGGTAGTCTGCCAAATTCCCCTTTCTCTGCTAAACCTACTGCACAATTTACTTAACCTCTAAAAAACTATGGAACACTGCACTATGATAGAGCATTTTTTAAAAATCGTATCTTAAATCCCAAATACTTTAAGATAAATTCACTTCCTTCTTTCATCTTAGGGTAGTAAAATTGTTATTCAAACCCTGGAAAAGCATGAGTTTCTCCTCCTTGCCCTTGTCTCTACCAATGCATTTTTACCAATTAGTATTTACTGTAGAGTGGGCCTATTGTAGCACTACATCCAGTAAAGCTTTTTACTAAACTATTTTCTTGAGAGCACAGCATCTCACCATGAAGGAAGTAACTCCCAAGCTCTTTTCTTCTATTAGAATGTAAATCATAAGAGCAAATTTGCACTAACACAAATACCCTACAGGTTACGTTGCTTACACCTTGCTAGAAATCATTATAAAGCCCAGATCAAATCTTTCAGATTTGGGGTACAATTCTAAGACTTAAGAAAAATTAATGGGCAATATTTTCAATGTCTCCCTGAACTCCCAAAGCAATATCTCAGGCAACTATAAAAATCCATGGAATTAATTTCATCCTCAAAATCAAAGCTGCTGCATTAATAATTAACTTAGCAAATTTCAAAGCCATCTCAACTGTGCCTACAAATCTAGCACAGACTGAGATCTAACCTGAGACACAATTCAATATTCCAAACTATGAACCAAATGCTGATGGAGAGTGAAAGTGCTGACCTACATATACCTGGTTACATTAAATATCTTCTCCTCTTCTTCCTCCTCCTCATCATCATCTTGTCCTTTGCATGAGAAGCTGACAGCTACTGACCCACTTTTAGTCAACTGTACTCTTGAAATACTTTGTTTATCAGAGTGTTGAACTTGCTCCAGATAGCTTCACTTAATTCCAGTTCTGATCAACATTTTCAAGGACACTATCCAGGGTTAAGTGAGCAGTCTATGGCCAAGAAATTAAAACAAAGCCAACAGTTTCACCAGGGAACTAAACCCATGACCCAATCCCATAAGCATCTAAGCAGTTATGGCAAATCAGTCAGAAATCAGCAGCACAACTACTACGGAGCTCCTCAAGCATAAACTGGATGGAAGATGTACTACTTTATCAATTATTATTTCATAGCTGTGATTGGAACCATGTATTTAATCACAATCTATTAAAAAATAACAGGACAAGAGATGATCCCTGAATTTATTGAGGGATTTAAATTTATGGCTCAAGGGAATGAAAATCACATACTTCCCCTAGGAAAAAAAGTACTTGTCCATCTCAAGTAAAGAAGAGCATATTTTCTCCAACCTGATGAGACCAGGCTTCAGTATAGCTCACTATGTTATAGTGGGTGTATTAGTTTCTTAGGGCTGTTGTAATAAATTGCCACAAACTTGATGGCTTAAAACAATAGAAATTTATTCTCTCATAGATCTGAAGGCAAGGAGCCTGAAAGCAAGATGTCAGTAGGACCATGCCTCCTATGAAGGCTCTGGAGAATTCTTGCTTGCCTCTTCTTAGTTTCTGGTGGTTCTCAGCAATCCCTCGAGTTCTTTTGTGCTGTAGTTGCATCACTCCACCCACTGTCTCCACTGTTACACGACTTCTTCTCTCCGTGTCTATGGGTGTTCACTTTCTATCTTATAAGGATACCAGCTATTGGATTTAGGGCTCGCCCTATTCCAAGATGACTTCATCTTGATTAGTTATATCTACAAAAACCCCATTCCCAAATAAGGTCACATTCTGAGGTTCTGGGTGAGCGTGAATTTCTGGAGGACACTATTCAACCCATTACAGTAGGCATTCTCAATTTGCCAGAGACCTAGCTCTTACCAAATTGATCTCCCATAAGGCTTGTTGGCTCTACTTAAGGCTGGAAACTGCAAACTGTTTTCCTTCGAGGTCTCTAAACTCCACTATAATCTGACAGTCTGCAAACAATGTCCAATTCAAAATAATGTAAACGTATATGTAGTTTTTACCTTCTTTTATTTGCTAAGACATCTTAACTCTAGATAAAAGTTAAAACTGACACAGAAATCAGCAAAAGCAGCAATTTAAAAGTATGAAACCTTTTGAAAAATCTAATAAAACATTAACTAACTCATTCTAGTCAAAGAAGAAGGTAATTCTAATGTTCACCAACAACTCTAGAGGAGTGGTTTTCCAAGCGTGATCCCCAAACCATTAGCATCAGTAACAGCCGGGAGTTCCTTAGAAATGGAGAATCTCAGTCCCTACCCTAGACCCACTGAATCAAGATCTTCATTCTAACATTATTTTCATATGCTCTGTTCTAAAACTCTGATTCCAAAAGTAAAAGAAGTCTAACCCTCCCATGTAATTCCATACTATCTGGCAGGAATGGGTTGTTCTGCTGAGGGCTGATAGGGAATGTTAAACACATACACACACACACACACACACTCTGGTCCTTTGCCTTCCCACAGAGCATCAGCAGCTTTCCAAATGAACAAGCTGTTTCCATGACATCAAACCAATAATTTGAAGCAGAGATATCAACCATACAGGAGTGTGATAGCACAATGCACCATTTCATATATATTTTATTTGCGTTCTGGGCCTCAAACATCTCCTCCTTGAAAAAAAGAAATCCTTGTGAAAAAAAAAAAAGAAAAAAAAAAAGAAATCCTTGTGAAAAAACTAATATTTACAGCGACACCATAATTGACAAATGTGTCACTCTTTCTTCTGTAAGTAGGACACTCTGAATGATTCCTGTTAAATCTCCTGTCACGGTTAATCAATCTGAGATAATAATATGAATGACTAGTAAAATAATTATACTATTATGAGTAGATGTTCTCCCTGTCTAGTGAATGTTTTCCTTCTCCCCACCACAGTTCCAGACCATTTTATTCTTAATACATTCCTAAAGTCAATTTCTTCCTTGCTTTGAACATGCATTTTTCTCTCACTCCTCTGAACAAATAATGGAAAAATCCTCCCTTTTGCAGCATTTGTACTTAACAATATCCTGACATGACAGAGACAGATTCAGAAATGTGACTATAAGAAATCCACTTGCACTAACAGCAGCCTGGAAAGAGTGAATCAAGCCCTGTCCTCTCCTTAAAAATCCTCCCCTAAAGGTTTATCTCCTCACTTTTTCTAAGGTAATTTACCCAACCAACAAATTTCAAGGGAAACCCACAGTGTGTTTAATGCCAACCAGTTTCAAAATAGCCAAATTGTTTTATACAAGGAACAGACCAAATTCAAATGTGCAGAAAGGAACCATGTGTAATGAGGGCAATTAAATAAGCACATACTCAATACAGCTTGCAGCCGCGGAACTACAGGCTCAGATGCAAACCAGTTTCACTGTGGAAGGTTCAGGCAGGAACTGTTAGGAATTCTTCACAGCATTTTCTAGCCCATGACACCTACTAGGCTTTCGCCCACCTGCTCACACACCAAGTAAAATGCGAGAAAAAGAGCGTTGCTTGAATGCATAATGCCCAAATGCTTAAAGCAACTAGATGTCTGAATTGGAAGGATTCAGCCCATTCCTTGCTCCTATGCTCCTGGGACTCAGCCATTCAATCCCAGGACTACAGGGTATGAATCATTGCCATAAATCACCTTTGATTTTGAAATATATAAGGAGAGTTTAGGGGGAAAAAAAACAAGGTAACATTCTCTCCACAACCTTCAAGAACTGGCTGTGTGACAAGAGCCAGCGCCAGGGGAACCTAGCCATCGGAAGGAAGAAGCAGCCCAGAAAATCCCTTTGAGACAGACGGAGGGATAACAGGCAATAGGAGAAAGGAGCCTGGAGTGAAGTGGGGACTGACAAAATCGAGCTGAGCTTAGAGCTCAACCAGCTGCCTCTCCAGTGTTGAACTTTCTCAAGGAGGCACATAGGCCGCATTTTCCACACGGTGTTATAGCCACCTCCCATCCTAACTCTCCAGGAGGTCGTGGCCTGTGTCTGTTTTGCTTACTTCAGCAGTGAGCACAGTGATAGACACACAGTAAAGGCAAATATATAACTGTTGATACAAGGAACAAATCAATCAAATTATTGATTGATTAATTAATGAGACAAAAATTTTCCCAGCAAAGTTTATCAAATACTATTTTTGGAGAATTATTATGAAGTGATACCAGTTTCATCTGGGAAGTGTGGGGAAGGATTTGTTTCCCTAGATAAAATAAAATCACATATTGAAATGTAAGAAAAATTTAAAATCTCATTAAAGGAAATGACTGTGTTTTCCTAACAAATAATAAATAAAATACTATATACAACATAGGTTGAAACATCTGTAAGAAATTCAGTCAGGATTGGTTTTCAGTTTGCCTCAATAATTTATCCTTCTTCGATAGTGCAGCTGAACAGAAAAGCGAGGCCAGAGTTACTGAGCTTTTATCAAAGTCCTTACTCCACACTTTGCCTCTGTATTCCGTAATAATGTTCAGCTTTTCCTGGTACCTCAGATTCAAGCACATTATGGAAGCTGAGGTGGTAAGGAGTAAATTTCCCTGGATGAATGAACCAAACAAGTGTATGAACCAACATGCAGTAGCAATTACCAAGCATACAAAAAACACACTGACTAGAATATATGAAAGAGTCTGGGAAAGAGGCATGTTTTTAGCATCTCCACACACAGTAGACATCTGAGGAGGAGTAAACGTTGACAATGCAATAGGTCTGATTGTCTTACTACGTAAGAGATCTTAAGCTCTTAGGCTATCTTGACTCCATGCCCATGTCCAGGACCCAGTCAGCATTTAATAATAGACTAGATGGACCTAAATAACTCACAGCCCACCCAGCAGATGGAGGATAAGAAGGACATCGTACGGGAGAGGTGGATGCCTGATGCTCCATCCAGCACTAAAATTCTACTGGAACCTGGACTGCCCAGGCCACAAAAACCTTTAGACACAAAAATGTACCCTATTAAAGTGCCATGACTCTCCAATCCCTCCCTAATGCCTTCTCAAAGTTGGGATACTTCTAAGGGGTACTCCACATGGGCTCTGCATTTGTCTCCTCTACTACTCTCCCTGTGGGAGCTCAGCCATGGGCACTATCAGAACTCATGTCTTAGGCTCTTCTGCCCGCTGCAAATGAAAGAGGTCACTTCCTCCCCCTGCCACAGGCAAAACAGTCGTAACTCTTGCCCAGGCCACAATGTTGTAGCAGATAGCAGCCAGTGCCTTGCCACTAGAGCCTCTCGCTCTCACCATTCCTCCCGCTCCAGCACCTGTGGCTCTCCACCTGAGGGCTTTCTCTTAGCTTATGGGAGAGGCAGGAGGGAAGTGCCCAGGAGTCTCCCCAGGAGCAATTCTCAGCCAGTATTGATTCAATTCAATTCAATTCAATTCAATAAAACCCCTAGCTTCCTTGCCCCTTGAGTGGGATAACTTGGAGGTGTGCTTTTTAATTATCTCTCAAAGACCCCAGCAAGACTGAGCTTCAGTTAGCCACGTGGTGACCTGCCTGATGGCATACCCTTTATTGGCATTTATTACCAAATATGCTTTTGCATTTGTAACACAGGCTTGTTTCCAAGCAAAGAAACAATTGCTTTTGCTCCATGTGATATTACACTGTGAATGAAGGGGGAAGTGTGGCAGATATAGGAGAGCCTGCCTGTATCACCTCAGACCTTACCACTGTCCTGAACTCCTGGCCCACTGCTCACTGCCAACAGCTGCAGCTCTCCACCCGCGACTTTTCACTGACTCCCAGAGCCCACTTTGCTACCTGCAGTACGCTGGAAACGGCAGGGAATGGATGCCCCCAGGAGCAGCCCTCAGCCAATGACTGGATGAGATAGCTCTGAAGCACTTACTCCCTTACTGGCTCCCAGTGTTTGCAGAGCAATTACACAGGACGCTAACTCGCTTGATACACACACCCTTCTCTCCCCTTCCTCATTTCCCCACTCTCCTGCCAGGACACCCCAGGAGCACCTCCCAGATTAATGTCTTGTACTGGAACCTTTGCCTCAGAGTCTGCTACCAGGGCAAAGTCAGCTAAGATAGGGAAGACACACAATTCCAAATGTCTGGGTCTCTAAATGGCAAATAAGGAACCAGAGGACATAAACTCTCATTAAGTCTCTAAATTCTATTTCCTAAAGTTTCCTAAAAAGTAAAGGCAAAATGGAAGTCGGTTGGGGTCCAAAGGCCTCAGGTTTCTTGACCAAAAAATTAAATTTAAAGGAACATTTCTGAGCCCCATATTAGATTACCAAATATTCTCATCTACTCTGATCCATCAGCACTTTCTCTTAGGTCTATTCCACAGAATTTAATGGGCCTCCTAAAGGAACACTGCCTAGTCAATCTTCTAAAATCTTCAAGTAGTAATCATCACACACTTAGAAAACATTAAATCACTGCATCCATTTGTTCTTCACCTTTCAGATTCAACTTCAAGAAAAATAACCATAATATTGGGGCACCTGGGTGGCTCAGTCAGTTAAACATCTTGAGTCTTGATTTCAGCTCAGGTCATGATCTCAAGGTCATGAGATCAAACCCCACATCGGGCACTGTGCCACGCGTGGAGCCTGCTTGGAATTCTCTCTCTCCCTCTGCCTCTCCCCCTCTCCCATCCTCTCTAAAGTAATAAATAACCATAACATCTTTTATTCTTATTATAAAAGAGGCTCATTGGAGATAAAGTGAAAAACACTGAATAATGAAAAAGCAAAAGTTCCATCACCAAAGAAATCCACCGTTAAATTTTGATGTATTTTCTTCTATTCTTCTGTGTGTGTGTGTGCATTGCAAAATTAGGATCATTCCATATAATAATATTTTAAATATATATAGTGACAGTTCTCATTTGCCATTATCATTAGAGCTGGAAACTCATGAATCATATCAAACTGCCAAATAATACACCAAAAAAACATCATTTTTAGCTTTCTGTTTTAATCTCTTCTGTCTCCTCTACTTTAATAAAACCATATTACGTGAACTATTTTTAACCTAAGCAGACTGACTTAGATGTAACAACCTTTTCCTTCTCTGCCCATCTTCCTAAAAACCGTTAATGAACAGTGAACTGGTCACTCAGCAGGTGAGAGCAGAGTAAAGGGACAGAGGCCAAGCTGATGGAGACGATAAGCGGCGTCAGATAATCATGGCTAATTGTGCATTTACTTTCTCATGAATGTCTAAAGCTGTGAAAGGCAATTACCAAGCGCATTAAGTGAAGAGAGTTCTATATTGCTTCTTTTTGTTGTTTCTCATCATCTGTTGAGCTGTTAGAGACTGCTTTCTGAGAGTCATTTGTAATCAGTACATACAAGCAAAAAGGCCCCCAAGAGCTGTGTCCCTGAATTTGGTAAAAGGTTAGAAAATATACCCTCTGAAATAACAGTTAATAAGAGCTAGCATATGAAGGTTAGATGCCTCCCCAACAGATAATTCCATCTAAAAGATAACTTCTAAAGACATTGGTTGCTGATAAAAGAGAATGATCTTCTAAATCTCATACAGAGGCTTGGGTTCTTCCCCAAAACGAAATCTAAAATATAACTACTGGCAGATAAACTACAGCCTTGGAAACCCACTTCTCTGAAATGAGGAAATGTATATAGGCAGAAAATTGTGATAATCAAAAAGGGAGGGAGTAGAAGCCCTGTGATGAAACTAACACTTACTGAACACTACGTGTGCATTTGGGCTAGGTGCTTTATATCAGTTAAGCTCCAAATATGCCATCAAGCGCATTATAGTCTTTCCACTTCATAGATGCAGAAACTGAGGCCTCAGAGAGATTAGGTAATAAACAGCCAGTAGGTAGAAGAGCTGGCATTCCAACCCATGACTGCCTTATTCCAAAATGTTGGGAAATAAAATGTCACTGTTTATTAGAAATATTTCCAGCAAGAGAATGCCTTGATTCTATTAATCTGTGATGGTTATATAGACTGAAATCATTTTACAAACAGCTGCAAAACTTGATGGAAACATTCCCTAGTCCATCCAATCCCTGCTACTTACCAAGAAAACATGTGACTAATGACCTCTGGACTGAGCATACCCATATAAATTATTGTGAGCCATTATTTTGCCAGAGATAGTTCACAATGTAAATTGATAAACTGGCAATTTATGACTTGAATTAGTGTAGAAGACACTGGACTTGCTACCTAGCAATTATTTACTCTCCTTTGTCTGCCCTGCCTTTATACTTTCTAACAGAACCTCTGAAACCCTCCTCTACATAGTCATGTGCTTCACTAAATCAAACATAGGAATCCCATTCCTCTAACCAGGGAGTGTTTTAGGAATGGGCACATAAGGCAGTTCTGACCAATGAAACAAGAGGCAGGGCTTATAAGAAAAGTTTCTTCCTTCTTAATGAGAAGCACACTAAGTAGGGCTCCTTTAAGAAATTACTAATTTCAGGTCTGGGGCACAGAATGTACAAAGGACATCTTGCTTTGTTGGAAACCATAGGAGTTTTCAAAGATGAACGGAGTCATAGCAAAAGGACACAACAGTCACTATCTATAAAGTGCCTCCCCATGACAAGAATTGGGACTTGAGTATCAGAAGAATAAGGATTATAATTGACTGAAACCTTGTGAATACATAAAATCCAAGAGCTCAAAATACGATTTTAAAAAAAAAAAAACCCAAAACAAATTCAATTGTCACCATTACACCAAACCCTTACTCTGAAAATTGGTAATTAAAATAATCAACTATTTATCTTGCCTCTCTAGTGCTTCAGGGTAACCTAATAAATAATGCTAGTTGATCTTCCTCTTTCCATTAGAGCCTCAGCTAATAAATACCATTTTGTAAACATTAATATGACAATTGATTCAGAGGTAACTATCTTCAGTGGAAGCTAAAGCCATTAGGTAAAAAGGTTAATGGGGAACTGGATAGTTCTATCCAGTCCCAAAGTATCAACCGTAAAATTATTTACCAGTAGCAAGGAAAACGTTATTATAAAATGTTACTTTATAATAGATATATCAGGCTGAAATCCCCTTATATTAGCATGACTAAGAATGGAGCAATCAGCTATTACATGACTCCTAATACGGTGCAATAAGTACGTGTCACCTATTAATAAGTATCTCTTCTAAAACTATTTACTCTGAATCTATACAACTCTTTAGATCTAACATCCAGTTTACATAAAATATGGACAACAGAAAAACACTTCAAAGAAACAATCAAACAAAATCTGAATATGAGTCATTCTGAAGGACAACAGTACTGGGTCCTTCAACATTTCAATTTTATGGGGAAAAAGGGAGGTAATGTTCCAGAATCATGACTACAAGAGATTTAAGAGATATGGCAATAATATATAATGAAGGATCTTTGATTGGATTTTGTTTTGAACAAGCCAGCCATAAAAGACATTTTGGAGGAAATTGTGAAATTTGAATACGGAGCAGAATATAAGATGTTACTAAGGGATAATTATTAAATATTAGGTATGATAATAACAGGTGATTGGTAACTATCTTTGTTTTTCCGAGATACATTACAAAGAAATTTCATGATGTCAATAATTTAAAATTATTCATCAAAAAACAGATGAACCAAGTATGTCAAAATGTTAACAATGATTACATCTATGTGATGGATAGAGATGATTTTTACTTGGTCCTTTTTACTTTTATGAGCAACTGAACATTAAACAGTCCCCCAAAAAAGTGATGAAGAGTCTCTCTCCTACTGGGCATTATTTTTTCTGCATGTAGTCCTGGAAAGTGAGGCAATCATCTCGACACCATCAGGAGAACAAGCCTGAAGGGAAAAGGGAAGAGCAGGAAGACGGAAAAGCTGGGTACCTGATGACATTGCTGAGCCACTGAATTACTCAACCCTGAGCACCTACTGGTCTTCTTAAAATGTGAGAAAATGCATTTTTCTTATTATTTATGTCATTCTGAATTCCCAAATACAAATGTCCAGAAATATCCTAAGTAATACTGTTATTGAAAATCAGCTTCCAAATGCCCTATACCTGCTTCTTCGAATGGTTTTCCTGCAGACACTTGCATGACTTGATCCCTCACTTCCTTCAGGTCTCTGCCCAAATGCCACTTTCTCACAGAACTCCAGCTTGACCACTCTGTATAAAATGGCAATTTCCCTTTGTTCAGGGTAAACTAAAAACATTCAGCAACTTGAAGACTAGTCCGAGAATCCACACTGACCCCACCCATGTCCAAACACATTAAAACATCCGGGAAACGGTAGTATCTTCCTTTAAATTTTCATAACTTTAATTTACCCATGTCTTTTAAACATTCTCTTTTATCATGTATTACGGATAGTTGTAGACAAACCTTATTTTCCCCCACTAAATTCCATGTAGCGTTTTGCTGAAGCCAGTTTGTACCAACTCTGAGAACCAAATGAGCATCTCTTTCTAATTTTTTACTGCTGTCATGTTGGTAGCTTGAAATGGGACATAGTGGGCATATTGATAAGTGAAAATCAGAAAATGCTACAAATCAGAGATTTCCCCCTGACAAACATCAAGATGGTAAAGTTAAAGCCAACTGTTTTTTTAAATATATTAGATAAAGATGAACACATAACTCTAATTAAAGGACAGAGGTTGTCAGACTAGATTTTTTTTAAAAACCAAGATCCACCTATATGGTATTTGTAAGAGACACCTTTAAATATAAAGACACAAACAGTATAAAAGGAAAGGGACAGAAAAAGACATACCACACAAACACTAAGCTATATTAAAATCAAAGTGGATTTCAAAACAAGGAGTTTTGCTAAAGATAAAAAGGTTCATTTCACAATGATAAAAAGGACGTTCGTCAAGGAGATACAATTTTAAATTGGTATATATCTAATAACAGAGCTTCAAAATGTCTGAAGCAAAAATTGGCCAAACTAAAAGTAAAAATAGACAACTGTACATTCATAGCTGCAATTTTATTTTTTTAATTTAATTTTATTTTTTCAGTGTTCCAAGATTCATTGTTTATGCACCACAACCAGGGCTCTATGCAATACGTGCCCCCTCCTTATTACCCACCACCAGGCTCACCCATCCCCCCATCCCCCTCCCTTCCAAAACCCTCAGTCTGTTTCTCAGAGTCCAGTCTCTCACGGTTCAACTCCCCCTTCAATTCATAGCTGCAATTTTAATAGTTCCCTTCCTCCTTCTCTCTCTCCCTTCCTCCCCCTCCCTCTCTCTCTCCCCCTCCACTCAAGTAATGAATGAAGAAAAAAAATAACTAAAGGCATAGAAGACCTGAACAATACTTCAACCAACTTGACCTAATTAACATTTATAGAACACTGCAGCCAACAAATGCAAAAAACAATTCTTTTCAAGTGCACAGGTAACAGCTAGAAAGCAAGACTCAATACATGTAAAAACAGAGAAATCAAAAGAATTTATTTCCTGACCACAAGAGAATTAAATTAAAAATCAATAACAAAGAAACACTAGAGAATCTGCTAATATTTGGAAGTTAAAACATTTTCTAGAGAGGAGCAAGATGGCGGAGGAGTAAGAGGCGGAGATAGTGTCTGATCCCAGAAGTGCAGCTAGATAGTTATCAAACCACTCTAAACAACTACAAACTTAGCAGGAAATAGAAGAGAAGACAAACAGCACCTCTAGGAACAGAAAATC
>CM052901.1:86669233-86707529 GCA_028534135.1 Potos flavus | reverse complement strand
GTGCTATGGTAAGTGCTGTGAAATGTGTAAGCCTGAGGATCCACAGACATGTACCCTGGGGCAAATAATACATTATGTGTTAATTTAAAAAAAAAATATTTTCTAAAGAAGCCATGGGTCAACGAAGAAATCACAAAAAAATTAGAAAATATTTTGAACTATATAATGAAAATACACCATATCAAAATTTGTGGGTTTTATCTAAAGCAGTATTTAGAGGGAAATTTATAGCTTTAAAGTGCTTATATTAGGAAAAAAAGAAAGCTTCCATCATAACAGGCTAGAATTTAAAAGGGGCAAACAAAATTAAGGGGTGCCCAGGTGGCTCATTTGATTAAACTTCCGACAGTTGGTTTCAGTTCACGTCATGATCTCAGGGTCCTGGGATCAGCCAACATTGGCTCGGCATGGAATCTGCTGGGGATTGTCTCCCTATCCCTCCCCCAACTCCTCCTGCCTCTCTGCTTGCCCTCTTCTTGTCCCCTGCTCGGACACTCGCTCTCACTCTCTCTCTCTCTCTCTCCCCCTAAAATAAATAAAATCTTTTTTAAAAAAAACGATTTAAGTTGAATAGAGAAACTAATAAAAATACAAAAGGAAATCAATAAATAAAATAGAAAAATAAAGGTTAAAAATGGCTCTCTAAATGATTAACAAAACTGATCAACTTCTAGCTGGGCTGGAAAAAAGAGAAGGAAAAAAGAGAAAATATAAATTATCAATATTAGGAATGAAAGTGAGAATATCTCTACAAACACTACAGGTATTAGAAGGATAATAAGGAAGTATTTGAACAACTTAACACCTTTTTTTTACAACGTAGATCAACAAAAATTTTACAACGTAGATCAACAAAATTCCTTGAAAAACAAAATAATAAAATTTATAGTTTATAAAAACTGACAGAAGATTAAAAATCTGAATAGCTTTATGTCTTTTGAAGAAATTATAAACTTTCCTACAATGAAAACTGAAGGCTAGTTTGGCTTTATTCGTGAATCCTCCTATCAAACATTTAAGAAAGAATTATGGGGGCACCTGGGTGGCTCAGTCATTAAACGCCTGCCTTTGGCTCAAATCATGATCCCAGGGTCCTGGGATCAATGCCCACATCGGGCTCCCTGCTCAGTGGGAAGCCTGCTTCCCCCTCTCCCTCTGCCTGCTGCTCCCACTGCTTGTGTTCTCTCTTGCACTCTCTGTCAAATAAATAAGTAAAAATCTTTTTAAAAAATGAAGATGTAATTTGTTAAAAGAAAGAAGAAAGGAAGGAAGGAAGAATTATAGCTGACAGATGAAAGGATTAAGAAGATTGGGGGGATGATACACACACAATGGAATATTACTCAGCCATCAAAAAGAATGAAATCTTGCCATTTGCAACGACATGCATAGAATTAGAGGGTATTATGCTAAGTGAAATAAGTCAGTCAGAGAAAGACAAGTATCATATGATTTCACTCGTATGTGGAATTTAAGAAACAAAACAGATGGACCTAGGGGAAGAGAAGGAAAAAGAAAATAAGACAAAAACAGAGAAGGAGACAGACCATAAGAGACTCCTAACTATGAGAAACTATAGGTTGCTGGAGGGGAGGTAGGTGGGGGGATGGGGTAACTGGGGGATGGGCATTAAGGAGGGCATGTGATGGACTGAGCACTGGGTGTTACATGCAACTGATGAATCACTGAACTCTACCTCTGAAACTAATAATACACTATATGTTAATTAAATTTAATTTAAATAAAATTTTTTTAGAAAAGAAAGAATTATGGCAATCTTATACAAAGTCTTTCAGAAAACCTAAAAGGAAGAAACTTTCCAATTTGGTTTATAAGGCCAGAATAACTCTGATACCAAAATCTGTTCATAGGGTATATTTGACCATATTTGCTTCAGGCTATTGCCTGTCTATAAATTTTAAAACAGGGCCATTGGGAGCAACAGTGATACCACATTATAACTTTCCCATAATTCTGTCATTAGATTTTAAAGAAATCATTTCTCCCAAACAACAGAACTACCGAAAAGCTTTATCCATGCCAAAGGCTAGAAATTAGTGTAAAAGTTAGTGAGTTTTTCTTACACTTTTATATAAATTATACTCAAGTAACTAAACTGGCTTATCCATAATGACTGTTATATGCAAACTAAGCATGTAGTTAGCTTGGCATCGGGTTAGCTTGGCATCAGAATGAGTTACAGGCATTTCCTGTGTATTTTTCCCAAGTTGCACAGGAGGAATTCCAATAGCAACAAACTTTCTTTTCAAATAAATGGCAAAGCTTGGGCCTTAGTAATGACTCCATTTCAACCAACAGTTGCTATTCCATAAACAATCAAAAACACCTCATAGATGGATACCACAGTACTATGACACCCAAATCATATTTTGACAGTATAACAAAAATGATTTCTCAAAGTCCTTCTCTGCATTGACAAGAGGTCCATACTAGAGAAATAAACAGCACATACCTCATTGAACTGTTTGTGGTTGACTGATATTTTGGTAATATAATGAAAAGTGATTCTGATTACTTTTCTTTGCATAAGTTTTAAGCGTAACCATATAAGAGGCCTACAGGGAGCCAGCTAGGTGTTTGTCAAAGATGCGAAAAGGTATTTCTGTACCTGTGTGTGTATTTGTTCATTTCAGCAGTTACTTCCCTTTTAGGGTATGAAAACTTTTTAAGTTCAAACACAAAAGATGGAATTACCTAGACTTCTAGCCTTGGAACAAGAAGTTATCTGGAGTTTCTTTGCCAAAATGCTTTTATAAAAAGTATCTTATATAAGATTAGATTAAAAGTAATAAAACCAATTCCCAATTCCACAACTAGGAATTTGTGGTGAAGAACTTTTTGGAGATGCACACAAAGATTTATAAATAAGAATACTTACTATGGTGTTAGTTCAAATAGAAACTCAGTAATAATAGCCTAGGTGACTAAAATTTAAAAAATAACTCAGTTAACCAAAGGATGGAAAAAAATGTAGCCATTAAAAAGCATGTTTCAGAAGGATATAAATATATCCTTTTTAATGGTTGCATATATGCACTGAGTATATACAGCCTGTTTTTTAATAGAGGCATATATATACTAGGTTACATAGTGGCCCCCTAATCTTCATGTCTAACCCAGAATCTGTGAATGTGGCCTTACTTGGAAGTATGATCTCTGCACATAGAATCAAGTTAAGAATGGCCAAAATAGTTTTGAAAAAAACCAAGTTGGTGGACTCACACTACCTGATTAACTAACTTACCATAAATAATCAACACAGTGTACTAGTGGCAATAAGATAAGCACATAGATCAATGGAACAGAATAGAGGCCACAGACCCACATAAATATTCTAAAAGAAAATACAGGAGAAAGTTTTTGTGGCCTTGAGTTAGGCAAAGGGTTCTCATATAGAATACCAAAATCAGGGCATTTAAAGGAGAAATAAATCAACAAATTGCACTTCATCAAAATTAAAAACTTCTGCTCTGCCAAAAACACTAAAGTAATGAACCAATAGGCCACAGAATACGAGAAAATGCTTGCAAAACACATATCTGATATAAGACTTGTCTCCAGAATATATAAAGAATTGTCGAAACTCATCAAAAAAAAAAAAAAACCCCACAAACAACCCGATTAAAAAAATGGACAAATGATCTGGAAACACTTCACAAAAAAAGATATATGGATAGTGAATAAACATGAAAAGATGTTCCACATCACTAATTAGTCATTAGGAAAATGCAAATCAAAACCATAATGAAATAACATTACACATCATTACAATGGTTAAAATTAAGAAAACAAACCCTACCAAGTGCTGGCAAGGACGTAAAGTAACTAGAATTCTCACAGATTGCTGGTGGGGATGCAAAATGGTACAGTCACTGTGGATCACACAGCATGTAACCTTGTGAGGCCTTCTTCCACTTCACATAATGTATTTGAGATTCATTCACGTTGTGCCTGAATCTGTAGTGAGTTGGTTTTTATTGCTGAGTAGTATTCCATTTTATGGATGTACCAATTTGTTTATCCATTCCCCTACCGTAGGACATTTGAATTGTTTTCAGTTTGGGGCAATTATGAATACTGCTGCTATAAACATTCACATACCAGTTTTATGTTAACATACATTTTGATTTCTTCAGGGTAAATACTTAAGAGTGGGATTGCTGAGTCATATGGTAAGTGTATATTTAACTTCAGAAGAAACGGCCAAACTGTTTTCCATAATGGCTGTGCCAAAATGGCAAAACTACAGGGACAGAAAACAGACCAGTGGTTGCCAGAGGCTGGGGTGGAGGGAAAAGTTGGCTACAAATGGCCACAAGGGAATTCTGTGGGCGATTAACTATTCTATAGCTTATGGTGGTTGTTACACAACTGTATGTGTTTGTCAACACATGTGGAATTATACACTAAAAAGAATGAGTTCTATTTATGTAAATTATATCTCAATAAACCTGAATGAAAATCATTCATGTAGAAGAAATGCACAGAAATCTTAGGATATCCTATGCCATATTTAAACCAAAGATCTGAAATAGCAGATGGCTTCCCACTGCCTTCAGGATAAAAATCTAACTTTCTTAGCAGGATGTACTCTCATATTGGGCTTTTAACCACCCAGCCACTGCCTACTTCTAGGAGGCAGGCATTAGCTCTCTTTGGGTCTCATCTCAACAATTACTATCCAGATTTGGGTATTTCCATTCTTTTTTGAGCTTGTTTTCAGCTCTTCCCATTCAATTCCATCTACTTTTCAAGTCATGGTCTTCCCGCGTTCATACCCAAACCCTACCAAGCTTTCTCATCCAACCTGGGCATACAGCTCAGTGACAGAACCTTGGGCAGCATCCCAGAACCTACCCACAGAAGCATCCAAGAAAAGGGGCCTCACCTTCCCAGCCTGGCTTAAGAGGACGGAACCAGACATAAACATAGGTATATGTACGTACAAGCACATGTTTCCTCTAACATTTTTGTGAAGCTCTTTACTGACCTAACGCCTTTTACTCCCTCTGCTGATTCAAGTACAGCATAGCTTGACATCCCCATTGCTAGAGAACGTAATCCATCTGATTAACAGCAGCAAAACTAGGAGCAGCAGGGAGCTCGCATGTTACACTCTCAGGCTCTCATGGAGCAGTTTTTGCAAATTGGATCCACCAAATGTTAGTCACAGGATGGATGGAAGGAACTCTACTATCGTACCCATGTTTGGACTCTGCATTCTAATAAAACTCTCAGCAGTTTGAGTATATCATTCTGTTTCTAGGAAAGGAGGCTTTCTATCCCTGATTTTACCAGAGGAAAATTTTTAGAATAGAAGGAATAATGATTAGGCAGGTTCTAAATAAAATAATTTTAAATATGTGTTCAAAATACTTCTTGCTGTTATTAAAAGTAACAATGACTCAAAATGAACTAAAGACACATGGTTTTAGCAAAGCAGTATGTGACAACCATTTCCAAAGCTTGGGGTCTTTCTCCATCATTTCTGACCTCAGAGTTACCCGTGTTCCATGTTAAAATGAAACCACTGCTTAAGTATGATTATCACTGCACATGTTTTAAAAAAAATTTAAAAATTTCTCTCCTCTTAAAAATGTAAATGAATCTATCCCATTAAGCAACTGAGTTGTGCTTTCTTAAAACTTTCTTTTCTTGAATGTTGGGAGTACACCTTCTCTTCATTCTTTTCCTACACTCATAAGCAACTTCTCAGTCCCTCTTCTAGTGAATTTTAGCTTAGGGCATGTCCCTCCCCCACTCCCCATCCTGATGGAAACAATCCTGTCATTAGCAACATTAGATCAGAATGTTGCATACACACACAAAAAAAGTATCGATACAGAAAAACATTTTGGACAGCTCAGCTCTGCATTCAACCCCTCACACATTCCATCTACTCCTCTGGTTTTAAATACTCCCTGATTTCCAAACATCTGTCTCTACTCCAAACTTATTTTCTGAGCTCCAGGGTTATCTAGTTGTCTGTCAAGAGTGTGACAACCTTAAAGAATCCAAAAGTAAACTCATCCTTCCAAACTATCCCTTTTCCCAACATATTCTCTTTTGTATACTCCATTTCTTAGCCATAATTTCTCAGACATTAAGCCTTGTCAATTCTACCTCCTAATTATCTCTTGAGTATGCTTCTTTCTCTTTATTCTCACTACTACAGCCTTAGTTCAGGCTGTTTTTAGCTCTTGTGTGGGCTCCTTCCTGTAGCAAATGGTTACTTTCCCTATCTCCAGCCTCATCAACACACAACTCCACCCCTCCCTTCCAGGGCATCCCATACATGGCTGCCAAAAAGGTGTTTACAAAATGCTAACTTGATCCTATCTCTTTCCTAGGTAAAATCCCCTAATGGCTTTCATTGTCTACAGGCTAAAAACCAACTTCCTTAGCAGGAGGTATAAGATTTTTTATAAATTGGCTTCTACCTACTTGCCACCTCTTTATCTCCTATTCAACCTTCAAAATCCCACTCAGATGTCAGCTACTCTGTGAAGCTCTCTGAACCAATCCCTCTCCTCATAGTCAAGTTAGGCCCTCCTTCCTCCATGTCATGTACCTAATATACTTATCATTGTAAAATAAATGATAATTAATTTGTATATACAAGCTACTCATCTGAGAGATGAGCACTGTGAAAAAACCAGATTATTTATTGTTCTATCTATATACTTAGCAATTGTTCTCAATCACCAGATGGTGAATGGGTGAATGATTAAAGTGGAGAAGAAATCAATTAGTGAGCAATCAATGGTTGTTTATTTTTCTAAACATTCCAAACTAGATTTGCTAATTGTCTCAAATGAAAAAGTTCCCGCTAGCCATGATCATTTGAGCAATAGAAACTGCTATGATGGCATCTATTGTGGCAATAACTATAAAAGAAAAATAAAACCTTGTTACATATCTGGTGCTCTGAGTAATAACCTTGAAAACAGGCCATGAAATTTCCCCATTAAAAAAAAAAATCCCAGTGATGAGGTCTCTGCCATAGTAATAAAATTCTGGTAAACACTGTGACCATTTATTTAGGAGAAGAATGAATTTCCAGCCTCAAGTGTTAGAGCCTAATGGAGAAGGAGTCAATACAGCCAAGAAGAAAATCCCTGCCACATTTAAGAGGACTAAAAACTTTATCACCCTGTAATATTTCAGGTCAAATTCATGATGGATCATTCTTTGACATTTTAATAGGCGCAAATTAAATACGGTGATGGATACATTTTACAAAGTGAGATCTCCTGCAATCAGACATAAGAAATCTCTTTTTTTAGTAAATACAGATATATGCACAGATATCGAATGGACTCAGATGAGAGAAGAGCAAGGCTAATCTGTTCAGATTGAAGGTAAGTCAAAAAGAGAAAATTGCCACTGTTGTTCTTCAGACTAAGTTAAATTTATCATTTCTGTTGTCTGTCATCATCAATTGCAATGAGGATAGAGACCAGCAGGCTGGAAGATCTCTAACAAGCCAGGAAGCCCCTGATCAGCTGCATCGAACTTAGACTCTGACCCACACTGACCAGAGAAACAAAAGAATTTGTGTGAATATTTAACATACCACGGAGATCACAGAAAACCTAAGCCAAATTTCATTCATTGCCTCAAAAGAGTGATAATGTCATACAATACTGACATGTCCCTGAAATTGTAAAGCAATTAAATAGTTGTCAAATTGAGCCTTTTCTATGTGGCTCAAGTTCTGTTTAGGTTTTCCTGCAGCTCACTCAATATATTTCCAAAATGAGTGGTAACCAAGTGTTTCAGTCACGGTCCCAATGGGTTGGTACACTTAAATTAGGTTAATTTGAGTAAGATTTATTTAAAAAAGAACTTTTTACTTATTTTATTTTATTCTATTATGTTATGTTATGTTAGTCACCATACAGTACATCATTAGTTTTTGATGTAGTGTTCCATGATTCGTCGTTTGCGTATAACACCTAGTGCTCCATGCAATCTGTGCCCTCCTTAATACCCATCACCAGGCTCACCCATCCCCCCACCCCCTCCCCTCTGAAACCCTCAGTTTGTTTCCCGTAGTCCATAGTCTCTCATAGTTCGTCTCCCCCTTCAATTTCCCCCCCTTCATTTTTTCCTTCCTTCTCCTAATATCCTCCATGCTGTTCCTTATGTTCCACATATAAGTGAAACCATATGATAATTGACTTTCTCTGCTTGACTTATTTCACTTGGCATAATCTCCCCAGTTCCATCCATGTCGATGCAAATGGTGGGTATTCACCCTTTCTGATGGCTGAGTAATATTCCACTGTATATGTGGAACACATCTTCTTTATCCATTTGTCTGTGGAAGGCTATCTCAGCCTGGGCTTCTTGTGGTTCCTCTACCTCTGTATAGATCCTCTACCTCTGTGTAGATCCTCTACAACGTGTGTGGATAAGATGTAGGGGAACCACAAGAAGCCCAGGGCTAATACTATAGGAGCAGTTACTTCCCCTAGGCCCCAAGAGAGGAGGGAAGAAAACAGTTTTCAGAACCCAAAAGGAAAGAGTTGCGTGAAGGAAGCGGAAGTTCTCAGCCAGCCCAAGGTGACCTTGCAGCAAGGGAGCAAGGAGATAAATATCTGATCTCTCTCTCTCTCTTTTTTTCTCTCTCTCTCTGACTTTCTCCTCGGTCCCCCTATAGACTGAACCTACCTGGAAGCCAGAGGACATACAGGCCAGCATCTCAGGGCAGACAGCAAGGTAAAGATAAAAGGAGAACGGCTCTGGAGGACAAATGTAAACTATGCAACACTCCATGTTTTAGGAGGAAACAGTTATTTTCCTAAGCATTGACCTCTACTGAGTCACTACTGCATCCAATGTACAGTCAATTATACGAACATGATGGGGATGGGGTAAAAGAGGTTGAAGAGGAAGGGAGGGAGAGTCACAAAGGGAGGAAGAGCTTCTCCTACAGGAAATTAAAACATGTCTTTAACTGTGGCAAATCTCATTCAATGACCATATTTACAGGAACAAAATCTACTCCAGAGTGTGGTCTGCGGAGCGGCAGCATCAGTATCATCTGGGAGATTATTAGAAATGCAAGATATCAGGCTGTATGTACCCCAGACCATGAACTCTGAATCTGCTTTTTAACCAGATCTCTCGGTACCTGTTTTGCACATGAAAGTGTAAGCAGCACTGCTATAAAGACTCCCTAGAGTTACCCAGGGCAATAGGAGAAGTTTGGAGTAATTACCGCTAGTGGGATTCAAAAGAAAAGGTCCATGGAGGAGGTATATTTGAGAAGGATATTAAAATAGTATTTTATGGAAAACATGGTTTTTAATTTCATCATAAAGTCAAAAGCAAATATAGTTCATCAGTAACCAAATATGTAATATTCAAGAAACAATATAGTCAAAAACTGATACTAAATATTATTCTAATAACACAAAGTTCTTTCACGATAAAATAAAATTCTTATGCCACATAAATTCTCTAAAGGTTCTCTAAAGAAAGGAAAAATCCAGGCTGATTTAAATTGGAAGGCTGCTGCTTGGGTTTTGTGCTTTGCCGTCTTTCTCTTCTGAATACTACTTTCCTTTCTATTTCAGGCACAACTCTGGTACTTAACGGGTGTTCAGTAAATACTTTTTGATTGATTGAAGTCCAACTGATTTAAAATTGTGTGCTAAGCTGTAATAATAGATCAGCATCAAAAAAAAAAAAAAAAATCTAGTTGTAGATTTCTACTTAGAGAACAGCACCATCTAGTGTCTCCATAGGAAGGTACCATCTCCTATGAAGCCTGTTTACCTGCAGCAAGAGAAAATTCTAGTACTAAAACGAACCCATTGTGCCATGTCTTTCTATCTTACTACACCTCTAACAAAGTCTTAGAATTATCTCAGTTTGCTCCTTCCGGGCACCAGCTCCATCTTTGAAATGGCAGGAGCATTTTCGTTTACTATGGAAAGACAGCTTTCCCTCAACATCTGTGTGGCCCAGCCCACATTCTCTTACCTTAATCCTTACCAACTCACTGAATGCCACCGTTTTCCAATTTCCAGAACCTACATGCCTGTACCTAAGGGTTTCTTCAGACCACCAAAGTCCACCTTGCTGCTCAAACAGCAGGCCAGACTTAGCATCAACCCAGCTCCCAGAGGGCCCAGACCAATGACTAATGTAATTAGTATATAAATATCCTAGTTCCCTTGCCCCTCAGGAGGTAGACTGTGTTTCCTAGAGTTTTCGCATAAGATTAAGCACCAGTCATTCAGAGTACTGACTTTTTTGGCTGCCTTCTCTTACCTGTCTCATTTCCCTACTACCCTACCAATGTTATCCTCACCACCAGAAAAACTACTTGTACTCGAGACTTTGCCTTGAGGTCTGCTTCAGGGAAAACCCAGACTAAGACATTTTTATTAAAAAAACGCTTCACTGAGGTATGATTTACACATAAAAAGCTATACATGTTTCATATAGAGTGTGGAGATAAGTATATACCCTTGAAACCACCACCAAAGCCAAGGCCATAGACATATCCATCCCCTTCCAAAGTTTCCTCCCACCCCTTTTATTATCTTTTTGTGGTAAGAACACTTAACATAACCTCTACCCTTTCAGAAAAGTTGAAGTACATTATACAGTATTGTTAGCTACAGGCACTATGCTGTATAGTAGATATACAGAACTTATCTTGCATAACTGAAATTTTGTACCCTCTGTCCAACATCTCCCCAGTTCCCTCTCCCCTCAACCCCTGGCAAGCACCATTCTACTCTCTGCTTCTATGAGTTTTTGACTATTTTAGATTCCACAGATAAATGAGACCATACAGTATTTGTATTATTCAGCCTTAAAAAAATAAGGAAATTCTCACTCATCTATGGAATCTAAAAAACAAAATAAATGAATAAGCAAACAAAAGGGAAAAAACAAATAATGTAAATACAAAGAACAAACTGAGGTTTGCCAAAGGGGAGAGGGGTAAGGGATGGGCAAAATGGGCGAACACAAGTGGGACATACAGGTTTCCAGTTATGGACTGAAGAAGTCATGGGAATAAAAGGCACAGCCTAGGGAATATATAGTCAATGATACTGCAATAGCATTTTTTAAATTCATTCTGAATATTACTGCCTTTATTTTTTTTTTAAGATTTTATTTATTTCCTTGAGAGAGAAAGAAAGGGAGAGAGACAGCATGTGAGCAGGTGAGCACAGAGGGAGAGGGATAAGCAGACTCCCCCCGGAGCAGGAAGCCTGATGTGGGACTCGATCCCAGGACCCTGGGATCACAACCTAAGCCCAAGGCAGACACTTAACTGACTGAGTCAGACAGGCACCCCTGTAGTAGCATTTAATGGTAACAGATGGTAGCTATACTTGTTGTGATCATAGCATAATGTATAGAGAAGCTGAATCATTATGTTGTACACCTGAAACTAGTAACATTGTCAACTATACTCAAATACAAAAAAAAATTTAAATAAGGAAATTCTTTTTTTTTTCCAAGATTTTATTTATTTATTTGGCAGAGAGAGAGATCACAAGTAGGCAAAGAGGCAGGCAGAGAGAGGGGGGGAAGCGGGCTCCCTGCTGAGCAGAGAGCCCGACTCGGGGCTCAATCCCAGGACCCTGAGATCATGACCTGAGCCGAAGGCAGAGGCTTTATCCCACTGAGCCACCCAGGCGCCCCTAAATAAGGAAATTCTGCCATTTGTGACACCATGGATAGACCTGGAGGACATTATGCTAAGTGAAATAAGCGAACACAGAAAGACATTCTTATTGCACCATATGCCATCCAAAGCCACTGGTTAAGAAGACAGGTAGAAAAGCAGCGTGCTGTGCCTGGTTTCTCATTTGCTAATTCCCCAACCTAATGCTGTAATCTCCTCAACACAGGAATTTACATGAGGGCAGAGGCTTTTTTTTATTCACTGCTGATCACCAACACCTAGAAAAGTGCCCACAAGCAGCAAGTGCTTAATAAATATTTGCTGGCTACAAGTTGATGTTGTTGGACATAAATATAGCTCTGAATTTAAAAAGAAGAATGTTACCTTATGATGAACAAGATTATGTATGAAAATATTAATTTCATCTCTTTTAATTCCCAGTACTTTTCATTATGAAAATATTTTTGGCAAAACTATAGATGTGGATCTATAGGTCCACATCTGAGCTGCTAAGCTAGTCAGAATACATGTCACTAGAATAAAAGTGCATTATATATATATAATATATATTATATATACATATATACTATATATAATATAGTATATATACACATATATAATATATATGTGAATTTGTGAGTATATGAGTATTAAGGTAATTATTTCCAGGGTTTGTATTTTGCCAAATTAACATTTTAATTCTATTTATGAGAAAGGAGGTACTATAAAATTTTAAATTTATGCCTAAAGTTACATGAAAAAAAATTTCCCCTTTTCCCTACAAAAGAAAACATGATTTCCAACTGACTAGGTCTTCAAATTAAACATACATTTGAAAAAAATAAACAAACATACATTTGAGATTTGTTACTACTGACCACAAGTGACACCATAGAGTGTTTCAGCATGTGAGATGTTTTCCTAATCAAAGGATATTATAAGATTAGTAGAGGAAAATGACTGAACTCTGGAAGTTTAGACGAGAAGAGGTTGAAAAGATAATGCATCTTGTCTCATTCAGGGCAGCTGCAAAGCATGCTAGGCCAGTGACCATTCATCAGGGGAAGTGAGGTAAACTAAGATTAGACAGGGCCTAAGAGTGCTGGTCCTCCAACGTGTGACCTATAGCTCAGTTGTCACAGTCTAAGGAAGTCTTTACCCAGATAAGCAGTCCTAACCAAGGGGTTCAATATGGTGGGTAGAGTCTGGCATGTAGCATCTTCCTGGCTCAAGAGAAGGGTAGAAAGCCTGGGTTTAAGCAAAACACAGGTCAGATCTATAGCCACAGGACAGAGAGAGATAGGCAGAGGGGGAATTCAAGCAGGTTTCCAATTCCCTAATGAAGCAGCCCAAGATGCAGGGCCAAGTTAAAGCCCTAAGAAGAACTGGAATGGAAACCATGAATTAAGAGGGTGCATCCATATGGAAAACTGGGATACACAGCTTAGCTGATGCCCTGGTCCCAAGAAGGTCTGAAACTGAGAACGAACACGGGTTAATTCCAAATGCCCTCTGACGGGGATAAGGATCAGGTCCGGAACTCATGTTTACAGTGACTGAGAGGGCCTAGACCTAAAGGTCAAAAGTCATCAGAGTCTCCAGTTGGACAAAACTGCAAGAGCATTAGGAAATCAGTAGAAGGTGGGAAATTGCCTTTCTTCAGCTAGATTCCCCTAGACAAACCAGAGAAAGATCCATATTTCTCTAAAATGAAGATTTAGCAAAAGGATAGGATGTGGGGTAGGGGATGAGTTTAATAATCGTCATCTTGATTTAACCTGTTACGCTCCTGGAGGATAAAGAAGCTGCAGAGCACGTTGAGTTTGAGAGCTGTGCTCCAGAATACAGAAGCATTTGTTATTCATATCTACTTCCAAATAGGGCAAACTCAGTACAAATCATAGTGTACCTAGAAACATATATTAATTTGAGTGTTCATTTACTTGGATCTTTTATTTCCACATGGTCTCAGTGGGTCCCGAACATCCCACGATCACAACAGTCATAACTAAAGATTGCTCAAGGACTATTTTTCCCTCAGTTTCCTATGATGATATGACCAGGTTCAAGGCCAGCCCTATATAAAAACATGAATGAAGCAGATTCTATGTAACTGAGAGGTTCCATGATTAATAATTCAGGAAAATAAAAGGGAAAAAAGTGCCAGTGAAGGCAGGTTCATAACAAAACGAGTAGCTGTCCAGTCTTTCCACAATTCATACCCCACCCCAAATAAGGAGGTTTCACCTAGAATTTTTCAAGCAAAAATGTATTGCTTTGACTTGGTTATTTTCCTTTGGGTGAAAAGGAGGGATACATTAAGGGCACGTGATAAAATTGTTTTCTTTGTATATTCTCTTCATAAGTATACCTTTTATTCACTAAATGCTAATAACCAAAGCATAATACTTTCCAATTAGTTCGGCTTACTATTTTGCTTGTGTACACAATGGAGAAAAATGGTGAAGTTAACCATTTAGGTTTATTGACATTAAGGCCAGGATCCCAGCACAAATTACATTCCCATTAAAGTCAAACTGTGAAGAGAAGAGCAATTTAAAAATTGAACAAGGTGAGTCTCAAGCCATGTCTCCCATCTTTAGCTTAGTTCACTGATATGTTAACGATCTAGACACAGGACCACTGTGAATGCTTGTCAACCAGTCTGGGATGAGGGGGAAGCAGACTGGCTACTACAGTAATCACTGATCAAGACGGGCTGAGCTTATCAAGGCAGTGTTATCAAGTATCCAGAAGCAATACACTCATGAGAAATGCTATGACAGCCACTTATAATTATTCCCCTTCTCTCTCTCATAGTAAGAGAACCCCTGAATTTAGGCCAGACTCATAGCCTCCCCAGTTTACAACATTTTCCATGCTACTCTGTAGCTAGGTGTGGTCCCATGTGTCTACATTCTGGTCAAATGAACAGGAGCAAAAGTAAAGTTCACAGCTTTGGGGTCACGCACTTAACAGCAAAGAAGTGGCTCTCCACTGCCATTTTATACCCTTCTTGCTGGCTGGAATTCAGATGTTAAGAGAATCATCTTGGACCATATGGAAGAGGTCAACACTCTAAGAATGGCAGAAAGAAAGGAGGGAGCAAGAAAGAGGAAAAGTAAAGGGGGGCTCTCATACAGAACAAATCTGAGTCTGCATCTAGACTCCACCTCATAGTTCTTTGATCTTGACAAAATTAACAACTTCTTTAAACCTCAGTTTCCTCAGCTGTAAAAACAGAATTAATATTTATCTGAAAGGGTAATTATGAGGGTTTAATAATATCATATGTATTTCCCAAACTTCTGAAGAACATTAATCACTTAAAATGATCAAATAAAAAAATTTCCTTGGGAAAATCAGAATGTGTATTTTGATACTAAAGACTCTACCAAGTCTCCCTTTAAATAAACCAGTTTACCTTCATTTAATCCAGGCTTTCCTGAATTCACCTGACCATGAATCATGTTTTTACAGAATACCTGTGAACATATTTAATTCTGCCCAATACATCTTAGGAAATGCTGATAGATTAATTGGACACAGTCCAGTACCTAGAACACAATGGGTGCTTAGGTAGGTTTTGTCCTTTTTTCACCTATAAAGGACTGAGACGGCGTTACTATGATGGCAGAAATAGTGAGCTAGAATGGGTAGAAGACAGCAGCTAAGAACCTAAAAGAATAATGAATTTTAAAGAGGAAAAGCCAGACTGGATATACCACTGACAAATGATACAATGCATTATTTCCCAACATAGGAATGAGGCATTTGATAGCTAAAAGAGAAAAAGGAAGATGGTATCTATGAATATAAAATTGTGATTTCTGTTACTGCTACTAAAATATGCAATTAAAGAAACAAAGTTTACATATAAGTAATATGTTGATTAATCCTAATACATGCCAAGACCCTGAAAGATAAAAGCAAACCAATTTCAATTTATAATTTCATAATGCATTAGCATTAGCCAGAGGCTCTTGCCACATGAGATAGCAAGGTCCACCTTCAATATAATTCATCTTTTCACTTACAAGTTCAATTATCAGGCCCTACAGATATTCTTTAGAGGTCAGCATGAAAACTTCCCAGAAGAAATTCTACATGATAAAACCAACACTGTCATGGGAAACACCATAAAAAGTCAGAAAGCACTTTAAGTTTTCACCACTGTTACCTTTTGCTTAGTATAAATAATTAATGAATGAATAACTGGATAAGGTAAAAGGTGCTTTGCATATGATTCATAAGTGTCAGAGGTAGATGAATTAAATACTCTCTCAAAATGCTTTATAACCCTGTATTCCTCATTTGGTTATTTTCTTGACATTAGAAAAAAGTTATCATATGCCAACTGAACCCAGAGAGAACAGCAGGAATAAAAAGATATGAGAATTAATGAATTAGCCCAATCCAATTATGTTCAGGAATCAGAAGAGATCATGTTAACTACCGTGGGTGTAGGCAGGCATAATAATGGCTCGCAAAGATATTCACATGCAAATCTTAGAACCTGTAACCTTACCTTACATGCAAAAGAAGCTCTGCAAATGTGATTAAATTAAGGGCCTTGAAATGGGGAGATTATCCTGGATTATCTGAGGGACACAAACTAATCCCGTGAACACCTAAAATCTGATGATTTATCCCAGGTGAGTCAGAGAGAGGCATGACGATGGAAACCATGATGGAGTATGTTAAAAAGCACATGAAGAGACTTCCTGTTAAACACAAGAGACTGCATACATGCATTTAATTCGGTTCCTCTAGTCCCTCAAGAAAGTCCACAAAAGGAGAGTAAATACACATTTTTGGAAAACATAGCCCTATCAGGACAAAGAGAACATGAGAAGAGATACATGCAACAAAATCTTGGATGGTGAAAAGATTAATAAGTGGTGAAGTGACTTGGCAGATATAAGAAGCTGAAGCTGTAGGAAACAAAGTTAAGAACCAACCTGATTTATACTGTCGAATCCTTGATATGCTAATAAATTGAAAATACCAAGTGGTATCTCAGGTAAGGAGGGTAAAGGTCCTGTTAAGTCTTGATCTCAGGGTCACTGAGATCGAGTCCTGTGTCGGACTCAGTGCTCAGTCCTCCACTCGTGCCCTCTCTCTCCCTAAAATAAATAAATAAATCTTTTTTAAACAAAACTACTGATGCCTGGATTCCACTTCTCCAGATTATGATTGATTTAAATAGTCTATAGTCCTACTCTATGACCCAGTAATTGTGCTACTGGATATTTACCCAAGGAATACAAAAACACTAATTCGAAAGGATATATGCACCCCTATGTTTATTGCAGCATTATTTAAAACAGCCAAATTATGGAAGCAGCCCAGTGTGCACCGATAGCTGAATGGATAAAGATGTGGTATACAGATACAATGGAATATTATTCGACCATGAAAAGAATGAAATCTTGCCATTTGCAACCATGTGGACGGAGCTAGAGAGTATTACGATGAGTGAAATAAGTCAATCAGAAAAAGACAAAGACCATATTATTTCACTCATGTGGAATTTAAGAAACAAAACAAAGGAAAAAAAGAGAAAAACAAACCAAGAAACAGACTCTGAACTATAGAAAACAAACTGATGGTTACCAGAGGGAAGGTGGGTGGGAGGATGGGTGAAATATGTGATGGGGATTAAAGAGTACACTCATCATTATGAGCACTGAGTAATGTACAGAATTGTTGAATCACTCTATTGTACATCTAAAACTAATACGACACTGTGTGTTAACTATACTGGAAATTAAAACTTGATTAAAAAAGAATTGCTGAATCACTATATTGTACACCTGAAACTAATATAACACTGTATGTTAGCTATCCTGGATTTAAAATAAAAAACTTAGTAAAATTTTTTAAAAAAACAATCAATAGTATAGTTCAGCTTGGGCATGGGGATATCTTAAAGTTCCTCTGATGATTCTACATGAAATAAATTTTCAGAGCCACTGTTAGTGATGGTAGGCACCGAGCACATGTAAACACAAACTCTATTTGGAGGAAGGTACATCATTACTAGGTTTCAATAGAAACCCATACCTTTTTCAAGCACAATGACCATAATACAGAAAAAAAGTAAAAAAGATCCATGAAATGAGATAACATAATTAAGAATACATAAGGAATAGCGTGGAGGACCACAGGGAAGGGAGGGAAAACTGAAGGGGTGGAAATCAGAGGGGGAGACGAACCATGAGAGACTATGGACTCTGGGAAACAAACTGAGGGTTATAGAGGGGAGGGGAGAGGAGGATGGGGTAACCAGGTGATGGGTATTCAGGAGGGCACGTGTGGGGATGAGCATTGGGTGTTATATGCAACTAATGAATTATTGAACACTGCATCAAAAACTAATGATGTACTATACAGTGGCTAACTGAACATAATAAAAAAAAAGAATAAGAGGCTGTAGAAAGAAACTCTCAAAGACCTCAAATATAGGAATGAATTAAAAGACACAGAACTAAAACAACTACTCTTACTATGCTTAAAGAATTAAAAGACAACCTTGAAATTATCTTTACTGGAAATCATAAAAAGTGTCCAAGGAGATTTGGAAATATAGCCAAAGAACTTATAGAAACAACAACTACAATCCAAAATTTCCCCTCAGTGTATGACTTTACAGCAGATTACACATTACAAAAGGGAATTCCTAAACTGAAATATAGTTCAAAAGAAAATATCCAGAATGCAGCACAGAAATATAAAAATATATTAAAATTAATAAAAAGCATTTTAAAAACTACATAGCGTATAGAGTGAAATGGTTTAATGAATCTTTAAGTAGAGTTCCAGGGGAGAAAAGAAAGGATAGAAGAAAAAAAAAGAAAGTAAGTGGGTGAGAATGAAAAACAGATTCGCAGATGCAAGAAACCCAGTGAATCCCAAGCAGAATATATATATACACACACACACATATATATATGGACTTTTGCCATAGACACAACATAGTAAAACTGCAGAACACTAGGACAAACAGAAGATCTCAAAAGCAACCAGTGAAAAGTAAGAACAGGCGGCACTTGTATGAGACTGAAAGCTGCCTCCTCAACAAAAGCAATGGAAACCAGAGGGAGGTAGAATGATACCTTCAGTGGCTGAAAGGGAATAACCACAGTTCTATTTTGATAATTGTCAAGAGTGACTGTAAATTGAAAACATTTCCAGACAAACCCAAATTGATGGAATTTGCCTCCAAAAAAAATCTCACTCAAGGAAATTCTAAAGGATGTATTTGTGCAGAAAAAAAATATTCCAGAAGAAAGAATTAAGATGGAACAAAGAATATAGAGTCATGAAAAAAGTGGCTATGTAGGTAAATCTAAAAATATATTATTTTAAAAAAGAATGTTCTTTCAGATTAAAATAGAATTAAAATGCAAAACAAGAATAATTTATAACTGAGGGAAAAATAATGAAATTAAAAGTGTTCTAAGACCCTTATGCTGTCCGGGAGAAAAATAAAGGAACCTATTAATTTTAGACTTGATAAATTAAGTAAGCATACTTTAATTCTAAGGACACTATTAAAAGAAAAAATTATATGACTTTCAAAACCAAAAGAAAGAAAGGAATTAGCATGATTTTTAAAAAGTACTCAATATCAAATAAGGCAATAAACATAAAGCACAAAATAGAACAAGTAAGACCAAAACCTATTATTAATTCTTTTAATTATAAATCAATCCAGTGCCCCAGTTAAAAGACAATAGTTCTTAGAAAAATCACATTTTAATCAAAGAACATTTTATTTTTTTATTTATTTTTTTTAAGACTTTTATTTGAGAGAGAGCATGAGCGGGGATGGGGCAGAGGGAGAGGGAGAAGCAGGCTTCCCGCCGAGCAGGGAGCCTGATGCGGGGCTCAATCCCAGGACCCTGGGATCATGTCCTGAGCGAAAGGCAGAGGCTTTAACCCACTGAGGCACCCAGGCGCCCCTTATTTTATTCTTTTTAAAAGATTTATTTACTTGAGAAAGAGAGAGAGCACGGTGTGGGGGGGAAGGGCAGAGGAAGAGGGAAAGAGAACCTCAAGCAAAATCCATGCTGAGCACAGAGCCCCATGGTGGGGCTCAGTCTCATGACCCCAAGATCACAACCTGAGCCAACCTGAGATCCCAACCTGAGCTGACACCGAAAGTCCAACACTTAACCAACTGGGCCACCCACGTGCCCCCAAAGAATGACATCTTTTTAAAAAAATTTATTTATTTCAGAGAGAGCGGGCATAGGAGTGCAGGGGGAGAGAGAGAGAGAAAGTCTTAAGCAGACTTCCTGCTGAGTGCAGAGTCCGGAGCCCAACGCAGGGCTCCAACTCCTGACCCTGAGATGAAGACCTGAGCTGAAACCAAGAGGCAGTCCATCACTGTACCAACTGCACCACCCAGGCACACCAAGAACAACATTTTAATCAAAAGAGACAATACCTAAAAACTAAGGATAAAGAAATGTTAAAGTACAAGGACAGAGAAAAATATACCAAGCAAATAATCAAAAGAAAGCTGGAATAGCTACAGTACTATCAGAAAATATGCAAGTCCAAAAGTATTACCAGAGATAAAGTTAATCACTTTATATAAATCAAAGATATCATTTACCAGGAAGATAAAGTCATCTTAAATCTTTACCTAATAATACAGCATCAAAATAACTAAAGCAAAAATTGACAGAACAACAAGGCAAAATATACAAAATCATACATATAATGGGAGACTTTAACACAGGTCTCGGTAATAGAACAAGTAGATTTTTAACAAAAGTACAATCTATCAGAGCAATGCACTTCTCTCCTTTTCCTTTCTAATCACTGTGTGTGACAAAGGAAAAGAGATTATTTCTTGTCCCTAGGTAGGAAAGAGGCCAAGGTCATAGCTTATATGAGTTGTGACCTGGTTGGGTCCTTTGAGTTGTGGTTAAATACTTCCCACTTAATTTGGGCCATTATCCTGCGAATGGATTAGCACTTTAAAGTATAACTACACAGGGAAAATCCACCGGGTTACTGAAAAAATTACCTAGAGAACATATAAGGAAGATAATAATTACCTAGGAATCAAAAAAGTTTGTGACCTAAAAAGTTTCCCAAAAAGGGATTAACACAGGTCTTCTTCCTAAGGGCACCAATAAGTTTTTATAAACCAAGTACAAATAATGGTAATAAAACTTAATGAGAAACTGGATTTATACTCATTTCCTGTTCTCCTGTGGAAGTCTGCATAAGTAAATGTTATTATCATTTTTCTCAAGATCAAACTATTGGAGATTATACATTCCAGTGTTTCTTCCTTAATTCAAAAATAGTTCAAAATCCCAGTCATGAAGAGAAGAAACAGCTAATAATAAATCTCATGAATGCCTACGACTCTCTGAGAACCCTTAAAAAAGTGACAAATTAGGTATTCATAGGTGAACATTATTAAAAATTTTTCAACTAGTATGAATCATTCCAAACCAAATTATAGTAGAAATGCCATATCCATTTTAAATCCTAAACTATCCACTTAAATGGCCAATAATTTATTCTTTGAGAGAACACGAATAAGACTGCAATCACTTTACATGAGACAGTCCAAGCAAATATGAAACTGCTGCCAAGTTCCAATTGTTCCATCCTAGTAATGTTATAAAAAAAAGATTGAGTAGAAAACAAGACAGTTGTTTTTATAACTTAGCTATAAATAAAATGAAGTGTGGGTGTGGGTGGTTGTGTGCAAAAATCTCGTCAAAGAATGTATGAATGTGCTTGGGAAATAGTTTCAACAAACCAGAGTCACCTGTAGGCCACATGGTACCTCCTCTTTCTCTGAACACTTTTATGCAATATACAAACATACATTTCTATGTAATAATAGCCCTGTACAAAAACTATTCTTACAACCTTGGGTAACTTCTATCTTATTTATCAAAAGTAAACACAATCACTCAATACCTACTTTATCCCCAAGTGAACCCTCCCCTCAGCAAACACAACCTAAGAGGAAAGCCTGAGAAGAAACAAAAGACAACTCACCCTGCCATGGACTAAGGAAGACTAAGAGAATATATATACCAAAATACTAACTGTAATTGTCTCTGGGGCAGGAAAGTTAATGCCAATTGTTTTTCTACTTTGTCCTTCTCTGTATTTGCTGGATATCCTACCACCAAAACCAAATTCTCAAGTCTCAACATTCTTTTCTCCCCTACCTTACTAGCTTCAACCCTTCACACCATAATGATGTTTCTAGGCCTACAAAGGATGGTTACTTGGGATTTAGTTGCTAAACTCAACGCAGAAAGCACATATTACATATAGTAAAAATCACTTTTGAAAATCCCTTCAGTTACTCATAACAAGTAGTTTATTGTCCATAACAAATGGTATATTGTGTACTACCCATAAACTAATATTTCGATCCCCTAAAATTTGAAAACTTCTGAGCTTCACTGAAGGAAGTAACAAAATCAAAATCTGTGTGCAGTTGTCTGGGCAGTCAAACCACACTACCATCGAGATAATGGTCATATTCTGAGTGCCCATGTGGTTCCCTTCCTTCCTTCGATCAGGGTTCCACTCAAGTGTAATCTCCTGATATACAAGTTGGCTTGCAGGAGGAAAATGAGAAACAGAGCATTCAGCAGTTTGCTGGAATATTCTAGAGAGAAGATGACAAAAAGGTCAAAACACAGGTATGAAGAGGAAGAGATCTCCAAAATATTGCTATTACTGTCCAGTCAAAAATTTTAATTAAACCCATTGAAAATGATGATTTAATGTTTGAAAATGCAGCTTGCTTAAAGTTTATACATACATTAAAACAAAAACATATTAACAATGAAAAAAATGGAACCTCCACAGATGCCTCTTTGCTAACAGTCGTATCTGAAATAGCAACTCCTATTGACCTCTACCCTTTTAACTTGACTTATTTTGTTTAGAGCACTTACAACAGCCTGACACCCTATTAAATACCTACTTGCTATTTTGTTGAATGTCTCCTCCACTAGAATGTAAGTTCCATGAGGGCAGAGACTGTGTGTTTTGTTCACTGCTATGTCCTCAGTGAGCTTAGAAGGGATGGCACATAATAGATGTGCAATAAATATTTGTTAAGGTAAACATTAAATCCCTAATCTGTTTTAATATTAAGCCTCTATAATCTTAACACATGTTTTCAACTGTGTGTGTTGTTTGTTGTTTTGAGGAAGATACTCCACTGTTCTTTTCACTTTTTCTTCAGATATAGGTATTAGCAAAAATTAGGGCATTAACTGCCCAGTTTAGGGCCAACCAGGACTAGGGCCGTACATCAATGACTGTACCTTACTTAACAAACCATTTCACAAATCTTGCGTTTCTCGTGTTTCTTTTCTAAATCATTGAGTTTTTGTAGAATTATTTCTATTTCTTACAATATAGCTTCTTAATCTGTCATTTTAGGCCATTAAATTATAATGGTTCTGTATGGCATACCTTCAATATTCACTTTGAAAACTGATTTATGCCAATATATCTCTGGGACTGTAAATTTAACTTTACTTACAGATGATTGTAGGATACAACCTATCCAGCAAATTTACTAGTACCTTTCAAATAGTATTTTGTGATCTTCTGTAACCTGCTATAATCTGTCTTAATAGCACATTTTACAAATACATACTGTCATTAAATGAGTTTGACCCAACCAGTATTTATATTTTGCTAAGAAGTTTTAATGTGTTCTTTGAAAAAGATGAATAAAGGATGTTTCTGAGAAAATGTTTCTGAGAAAATTCATTTCCTATATTTATACCTTATCCCCTTCTAACATTGACTTCAGACAATTGATAGTAATAAATAAACTCTTCAAGGTGAAAAATATATAACAACTCAAGGACAAGGGAAAATAAAGGAATAATGATAAGATATGGCCAGAGGAGTATCCTTTATAATAACTAGAAGGCAGGGAGAAAGAACAGACTATAATTAATTACACTTTACTGTTTTTCCCCTGTCATTGTGACCATGTAAAATTTCTATACCATGAAAAAAGAAGAGCAAAGTATTCAATTCTCCCTGAAAAAGATTCAATTAAAGAAAACAAAAACTAGAGAATATCTGCTTCATGTTTGAAATGTAACAGAAATTGTTCCTGGCTAAGCTTGGCCTCATATTGCACTGATACAAGTAGGATTCAGTCTTCAAAGTAGGGTTTCTGTTCTCCAGGGGGTGTGTATGACAACCTCTTCACCCACTCAGAGTGAATGAGAACTATTAGGACTTTTTATATTTAATTTTATAACATCCATTTAAATTTATATTTCCAGGTTCTATAATGTTCACCTTACATATTTGGAATACTTCTTTTAAGTCTAATTTCAAAGCACAAATATATTTTTAACAAAATTAGGATCAGAATATACATACACACACACATATGTATACACATACATACATATATATGTGCATACATACATAACATGTGTGGTTTATTAAGTATTATCTTTTTTACTAAACATTCTATCGTAAGCATTTTCTTAGGCATTAAATATTACTTGAAAAAACAAATTTATTAAATAAGTTGTATGGATGAACTATAAATTCCATTTAGCTGTAATCCCTTGTTGTTGGATTTGTTTCCAAGATTAACTATTTTAAATAAAGTTGTGATGACATCTTTGCACACAAAGACTTCCTTTTTTTAGAAGTGGAATTACTGTGTCGAAAGGTATGAACATTTTTAACATTTATGATATTGATACTGTGGTATTTTCACAAATATAAACATTTTTAATGGAAAAAGTACCTTAACTGATCATTATTTTGCTCTCTTCCCATTACATATTAACAGCCAGGGCATCATTTTGAATGTACTATTGTTACTAAAAAAACTATTTTTCTAAGCCTATTTTTGTCTCTTCAAATTAACATCATGATAAAAGATGTCCTTTTAGAAAAATAAACCTATTTATGTTCGGCCTTTGTTGTGTTGGGTAGAAGTAAAAAAGAAGGAATGCATAAGCTTTCAATTATACAGTCCTTTATTGCTGAGAACTACAACTAACCCCTTCCACGAAAAACACTGTTGAAAGCAATTCTAGGGCTAAGAAGTCCTGGGGAAATATCAAGATCCAACCACAATCATGTCACATGTAGCCATCATGTTGCAACTTTTATCCTTGCATAAGACCACATCACTTGTAGTCATCATATTGCAACCTTTATCCTTGAATAAGGGGAGCTGAAATAGCACAAAACTTGAGAAATGTTCTACTCTTTTACTTCTCTTGTTTTATTCTTTAATTTCTCTTACCAAATTATGCTGACGTGTACCCCACATCATCATCCAGGTAACAGATGCTATGGACAGCGAATGAGGAGACATTTAAAATAACAAGTTTTGGGGAACCTGGGTGGCTCAGTTGGTTAAGCATCTGTCTTTGGCTCAGATCATGATCCAGGGTCCTGAGATCAAGCCCTGTTTTGCTGCCTGCTCAGCAGGGAGCCTGCTTCTCCCTTTCCTCCTTGCTTCTACTCTCTCTCATTATCTCTGTCTCTCTCTCTCTCAGATGAATAAATAAAATCTTTTGAAAAATTAAAAAATAAAATAACAAGTTTTAATAACAATTTTTTTAAAGATTTTATTTATTTATTTGACACAGAGAGAGAGATCACAAGTAGGCAGAGAGGCAGGCAGAGAGAGAAGGGGAAAGCAGGCTCCCTGCTGAGCAGAGAGCGCGATGCGGGGCTCGATCTTAGGACCCTCAGATCATGACCTGAGCCGAAGGCAGAGGCTTTAACCCACTGAGCCACCCAGGCGCCCCTTTAATAACAATTATGAAAACAAGAAATACCCTGAAGATTCAGGCTACTCCGAGAACAATATAGTTTGAAAGGATCAAGCATTGATATGAAAGGCAGTTTGGTTTGTTTCTCTGCATTATGTGAAAGAGAATCTAACATTAACCTTCTTTTACACAGAAACAGACAGAAACTTAAAAAATTAAAAAGGATAGGTATAATTAATTAATTAATTATTATAATAAATATACATATATAATATATATATATATTATTTGTCCCAGGGTACATGTCTGTGAATCCTCAGGCTTACACATTTCGTAGCACTTACCATAGCACATACCCTCCTCAATGTCCATAACCCAGCCACCCTGTCCCTACCCGCCCCTACCCGCCAGCCACCCTCGGTTTGTTTCATGAGTTTAGGAGTCTCTTATGGTTTGTCTCCTTCCTGATCCCCTCTTGTTTCATTTCCCTCTCCCACCCCGCACAACCCCCCACCCTGCCTCTCGAATTCTTCATATCAGAGAGATCATATGATAATTGTCTTTCTCTGATTGACTTACTTCGCTTAGCATAATAGCCAAACTATGGAATGATACTATGTTTTAAAACGTAAGCACATTCATCTTTAAAGTTACATTCTGAAATATTAAAAGATGAAATATGATGGCTGGAATTTGCTTCACAATAATCTAGTGAGTGGGTAGCAATATAGGTAGAACAAAACTGGACAAGAGCTGATCATTGTCGAAGCTGAGTGGTAGGTACATGGGAGCTCATCATACTATTTCTCCATTTTTGTGTACGTTTGAAGTTTACCATTATAAACGTAACGAAAAATAGAATGAAAGAATTATAAGGGTATACCAATTCTTCTTGAATTTTACATTTAAGAAAATACATCCTATAAGAAAAGATAATAGCATTATCATTCATTCATCTATCCATTCAGCAAATATTTGAGAGTCCAATGTACCACAAGTGGGGGGGAGGAAGAATCAAATATATATAAGTTCCCTCTACCCACAAAGAGCTTACAGACTATTAATATTCATATTTTTCTTTGAATTAAATGGATCAACTGTTTATAAAGAATAAAGAATTTTCCTTTCCACAGGAATCATTAATAATACCATGGAATGCCTTCCCTCTTTCCCTTTCCTCCTTGAGAGCTAGCATAGAGGATAGTAAAGGCATAAAAGATTTGCTTTAAATTTCAGCCTCAGGGACCACTTTATCAGTTGCAACGGCCAAAGCTGTTGGTGTGTTCCATGATTTCGGCCTCAAAGCCATGGCCAGTAAAAAGCGTAAAACACAGGATTCATTCAGAGGTAGTAGCTGGAGAGGAGGAAGAGAGATCTTCCAGTTAACATTAATTACCAGGAAACCTATCCTTTCACTCCAAAGAAATGGATTTCCTGAAAGAAAAGTATTTTCCTATACTGCTGAGAATAACAGGAGAAATACAAGAGCTGCTATACTGAATGCAACGCTCAGTCCAAAGAATGGGTGTGAGAAAGATGAAAACTGGCAGTTCATGAGCAGAGAAAAAAGAGCAGAGGACAAAGAAAGAAGGCAAAAGGTGATGCTCTCAAAAGCCAGTTTCAAAAACAAAACAAAACAAAACGCCAGTTTCACCATAAGAAACCAAGCAAAGTGGGCAATAGAGATTGGGCAAAGCAGAAGAGAACAATTAAAAGAAAAACCGAGATGAATGGAGTCACAGCCAATTCAGATCTTGCGAAAGACTGAAGGATAAAGTAAACTCTTCTTTGAACACATCTGCATATTGTGGATTCCAAGATCATCTCAAACCAGGTTAAAATGTTTAATTTAAATGCTTAGGGGGTATCTGGGTGATTCAGTCAGTTAAGCCTCCAACTCTTGATGTTGTCTTAGGTCATGATCTCAGGGTCATGAGATCAAGCCCTGCATGGAGCTCCAAGCTGGGCATGGAGCCTGCTTAAAATTCTCTTTCCCTCTCCCTCTGCCCCTCCCCCACCACTCGCACACGGGTGCACTCTCTCTCTCCCCAAAAATAATAATAATAATAATGCAATAACACTGTATGGTGACAGATGGTGACTACATTTATTGTGGTAAACACTGAGTAATGTATAGAAATGTTGAGTCACTATGTTGTACACTCACAACTAATATAACATTGTATGTCAACCATACTTCAATAAAAGTAAGTAGAAAAATACTTCAGAGCATACAACATGATAGTAAATGTGTACTGTTTTGTTAAACTTCAATTCTAAAGACAATCAATTGCCTTAATCAAGATTCTGTATTCCTGGAGTGGTCAGTTAGTGTAATATCTAAAAGATTATACTGAAAAGGAGCTATTCTACTATGAGTTCTTCTGTTATCCTATCAAGACAACATGCCATGCTTTCTTAATTAGCACAATGAAAGTCAAAAAGAGGGATTCTGATGAAAACAGTGGCCTGTTAATTAACATGATGAATGTCTGAAATGAGCTTTCCATGATAAAGATAAAGCTACTCAAAGAATATGTACTGAATAAAAATATTTTAGAGTCACTGCCCACATTTACATAAATAAGGTATTAGAAACCAGCAAGGCCCATTGCCTGTGCACCTAGGGATAGGACCCAAGGCTTGTTCCCTAAACATTTCTGAGTCCAGTTGCTCAGAGAATTTCTCATTGCCTGATACAACTGGAGGTAATAAAATCCAGCCTCTGGGTTACCTTTATGCCCTAATAGAACCTTTCATACAAGGTGGAGGACAAAACATCTGAGAGGACAGAGGCCTGAGGCTCTAAAAAGCTTAAAGAATGAGTTGAATTGACTGTTTTGTGCCTGCTTGTGAATGAACACTTATTTAATTAAAATTTGCATATGTGGCAGGATTTGGTCTGACACTTGCTTTCATTATGACATAGTAGTGAGGCTGTAGGTGAATAGCAAGTCATTGTCCACTAAAAACTTCTTCAGCATCTACTGTTACCCACCAAAGTGACCTTAAAATTGTACATGACCAAAGTGACTTAGGAAAGCTCATCTAAACTGAGACAATCGATAAACACATATAAAAATAAATAATAAATAAAATAGTTTCAGATAATAATAAGGACTATAAAAAACAAGGGGCAAGAATATAGAGATTGTGAGGTCAGAGAGAATCTCTCTGACAAGTTAATATTTGAGCATAAGCAACCAAAACCTCAATTCACTTTTATTTTTTTAAGTTTTTATTTAAACTCCCCTTAGTTAACATACAGTGTAATATTAGTTTCGGGAGTACAGTATCAATTCAACACTTCCATACAGCACCCAGTGCTCATCACAAGTGCCCTCCTGAATACCAATCACCTATTTCACCCAACCCCCTGGTAACCATCAGTTTGTTCTCTATACTTAAGAGTCTGTTTCTTAGTTTGCCTCTCTCTCTCTTTTTTTCCCTTCACTTATTTGTTTTGTTTCAGAAAGTCCACATAGGAGAGAAATCATACTGTATTTGTCTTTCTCTGACTGACTTATTTTGCTTAGCATTATACTCTCCAGTTCCATCCATGTCATTGCAAATGGAAAGATTTCATTCCTTTTTACAGCTGAGTAATATTCCATTGTATACCACATCTTCTTTATCCACTCATTAGTGGATGGACACTTAGGCTGTTTCCATAATTTGGCTATTATAGATGATGACGCTATAAATATTATGGTGCATGTATCCCTCTGAATTAGTATTTTTGTATGCTTTGAGTAAATACACAAAAATAAATTCAAAATGGATGAAAGACCTAGATGTGAGACCTGAAACCATAAAAATCCTAGGAAAGAACACAGGCATCAATTTCTTCGACATCAGCAGTAGCAACTTCTTTCTAGATATGTCTCCTGAGGCAAGAGAAACAAAAGCAAAAAATACACTATTAGGACTACATCAAAATAAAAAGATAGAGTAAATGGACAGCATAAAGAATAGCATATTAGAAGGGCACCTGGGTGGCTCAGTGGGTTAAAGCCTCTGCCTTCAGCTCAGGTCATGATCTCAGGGTCCTGGGATCGAGCCCTGCATCTGGCTCTCTGCTCAGCAGGGAACCTGCTTCCCCCTCTCTCTCTGCCTGCCTCTCTGCCTACATGTGATCTCTCTCTCTGTCAAATACATAAATAAAATCTTAAAAAAAAAATAGCATATTAGACACAGGTGAAAAGAGAATTAGTAATGATGACCTAGGTAGTTAAACTTAAGCCTCTAGCCAAGAACAATTAGAAGAGCTGAGAATTTTATTTTATTTTGTTTTGTAAAGGTAGTGGAGATGTACTACTCACTGAAGGATTTGGGGAAGGGCAGCGTGAGAAGAGCCAAGAAGAGAAGGAAAGTAGGATAGGGAGCAAAGGAGATGAAAGAAAGAATTGGGGAGTAGCACTATTCAAAGAGATGATGGCTGAGAATTTTTCAAACTGACAAAAGACATCAAGCCTCAGATTCTATAAGCACTATTAATCCTTAGACAAATATAAAGAAAATCACCTGTGATGATTTATTTTATCTGTCAACTTAGCTAGATCATGGTACACAGTTTCTGGTCACACATCAGTCTAGGTGTTGCTGTGAAGGTATTTTTTAGATGTGGTTAACATTTAAATCAATGGATTTTGAGTAAAGCAGATTACACTCTATAATGTATATGGGCCTATATATATCATACGCACATCAAATGTAAATAGACAATTAAAAGATAAAAAATTAACTATATGCTGCTTATAAATGACATACCTTAAATATAAGACTATAAAAGGTTGAAAGTAAGGGGGTAAAAGGATATATTGTACATACACTAACTAAAAGAGGCTTCTATATCTATATTAATATTAGACAACATAGACTAATGCTAAAAGCGTTAATAGAGTTAAAGACATATTTTGTGACAACAAATGATTCTATTTACTATGAAGATATAACAATTCTAAATTGTCATACATCTCATACGCACCTTCAAAATTATATGAAGCAAAACTTGACATAACTGAAGGATAAAAGACACAACTGTAATCTTAGTGGGATAATTTAACTTATCTATCTCACTAACTCATAGAAAAACCAGATTTTAAAAATCCTCAAGGAGAAGCTTTGAAAAGTACGGCTAACAAACTTGACCTAATTTATATATGTAGAGCACTGAATCCCAAAACTGCAGAGTATAAATCCTTCTCAAGCATACTTGGAACATTTAAAAACCTGATCATATAAGAATGCCTTTTCTCAAAAAAAAAAGCCTTTTCTCTGATCATAAGAGAAATAAGCTAGAAATAAATAACAAAAACAAGGATAGATATAAAATCTTTCGTATGTTTGGAAATTAAGTAGTACTTAATTAAATGACCCATGCATGATTCAAAGAAGCAATACGACAAAAATCAGAAAGTATTTTCAACTGAATGATAATTTCAAAAAACAATGTAAAATCAAAACGTACGGACACAGCTAAAGCTATGTTTAAGGAGGAAATTCACAGAATTAACCACTTATATTAGGAAAAAAGCCTGTAAAACAATGATCTAAGCACCTCAAGAAGTTAGAAAAAGAAAGAGCAAATTAAAGCAAAAAAGTAGAATTAAGGGAAAAAATAAGGGCAGAAATTAGTAACAAAGAAATCAAACAATAAACACACTCTTGAGAGGGCAAAGATGGCAGAGGAGTAAGGGACCCTATTTCAACCAGTCCCCTGAATTGATCTGATTATCTACCAGACCATTCTGAACACCCACAAAATTAGCCTCTGGTGTAAGAAAATATATCTGGTCTCTACAAACAGAGTATCTCAGGTGGCTGGTCTTGAGGTATGAAGCGGGGAGCCGTGATTCTGCAGGTGGATATCGGAAGATAAACAGAAGGGGGAGGAAGCCTCCGGGATCCTGTGCCACTGGCGTGCAAAAGCCTCCCGCGCTGGGGCCTGGGCACAGGCTCACACACTGGTAGCAGTGGGGAAAGGACTTTAGGGCAGCCCCCCAGGCTGAAACGTGGAGCTGCGGGGGCACATGTGCAAACTGGGGGCGGCTGGCAGTTTTAGAAGCACAAAGGGCAGAGATGTGCTTGGACCTGGAAGCGAGGGCTGGAAGTGCTGCTGTGGGGTGCACAACCCAGGTCACTGCAATTTTTAGCAGCACAGACAAAAATGGAGTCAGTGTGACCTGGAGGGCTTTCTGGAGAATAGTCTGCAATCTCTCTGTTCTGAGACAGAAGTTTGGACACGGTCACTTCTGCTCTGACTCTTGGAAGATATGTGGAAAGCTGCCAGGGAAAGCCCCCAGAAAACAAAAGCCCCCCAAAACAGGTTTTTCCTGAGCCCGTCCCCCCACAGGAGTCAGAGCAACTCTGCCCAAACAGGGTTGGCTGAGTAACAGTGCAGCAGGCTGCTCCCCCAGAAAACAGGCTGGAAGAACAAGAGGCCGACAACACTAAAGTCCCTATAAAACAGGTGCATCTTGCTTTGGTTCTGGTCCATAATCTGGATTCTGTACATTCCCTCAACCACCGCTCAACAGAATGACTAAGAGGAGGAACCCCCAACACAAGAAAAATTCAGAGACTGTGACCTCTGCCACAGAACTAAGGGATATAGATATAAGCAAGTTGTCAGAAATAGACTTCAGGGTAACAGTTATGCAGACAATAGCTAGGATGGAGAAAACCATTAATGGCAACACAGTTTCTCTAAAGGCAGAAATGAGAACTGATCTGGCAGAACTTAAAGATACTATCAATGAGATCCAATCTAATCTAGATACTCTAACAGCTAGGGTAAATGAAGCAGAAGAACAAATTAGTGATCCAGAAGACAAACTGATAGAAAAGAAGGAAAAGGAGGAGGCCTGGAAGAAACAGCTTAAAATCCATGAAAACGGAATTAGAGAAATAAATGATGCCATGAAATGTTCCAATGTCAGAATTATTGGGACGCCTGAGGGGGTGGAGAGAGAGAGAGAGAGGACTAGAAGATATATTTCAGCAAATTGTAGCTGAGAACTTCCCTAATCTGGGGAATAAAACAAGCATTCAAGTCCTAGAAGCAGAGAGGACCCCTCCCAAGATCAAGGAGAGCAGACCACTGCCCAGGCATGTAATAGTGAAACTCGCATATCTTAAAACCAAGGAAACCATCTCAAGGGCTGTTAGGGGGAAGAGATTCCTTACATACAGAGGGAGGAACATAAGAATAACGTCAGACCTGTCCACAGAGTCCTGGCAAGCCAAAAAGGGCTGCTAAGACATATGCAGGGTACTAAATGAGAAGAACATGCAGCCAAGAATACTTTATCCAGCAAGGCTGTCATTTAGAATGAATGGAGAGATAAAGATCTTCCAAAACCAGGAGAAAATGAAAGAATATGTGACCACTAAGCCGGCCCTGCAAGAAATATTAAGGGAGGGGTTCTATAAAAGAAGAAAGACCCCAAGAGTGATATAGAACAGAAATTTACAGAGACCATCTACAGAAACAAGGACTTCACATGCAACACGATAAAAATCAAATCTTATCTTTCAATAATAACTCTCAACGTGAACAGCCTAAAATTCTTCCATAAAATGGCACAGGGTTGCAGACTGGATAAAAAAGACAGGACCCATCCATATGCTGACTACGAGAGACTCATTTTGAACCTAAAGATACATCCATACTGAAAATGAAGGGATGGAGAACCATCTTTCATGCCAACAGACCTCAAAAGAAAGCTGTGGTAGCAATTCTCATATCAGACAAATTAGATTTTAAGCTAAAGACTGTGGTTAGAGATACAGAAGGACACTATATCATTCTTAAAGAGTCTATCTAACAAGAAGATCTAACAATTGTAAATATCTATGCTCCCAACATGGGAGCAGCCAACTACATAAACCAACAACCAAAAATAGACATTGATAATAATACTTTAATAGAAGGAGACCTCAAAAAAAATAGTAGGAGACCTCAACACTCCATTCTCAGCAATGGACAGATCATCTAAGCAGAAAATCAACAATGAAACAAGAGCTTTGAATGACACACTGGACCAAATGGACCTCATAGATATATACAGAACATTCCACCCTAAAACAACAGAATACTCATTCTTCTCAAGCACACATGAAACCTTCTCCAGAACAGACCACATACTGGTTACAAATCAGGTCTCAACCGATACCAAAAGATTGAGATTATTCCCTGCATATTCTCAGACCACAATGCTTTGAAACTGGAACTCAATCACAAGAAAAAGTTTGGGAGAAATTCAAACACTTGGAAACTAAAGACCATCCTGCTCAAGAATGTTTGGGTCAACCAGGAAATCAAAGAAGAAATTAAGCAATTCATGGAAACCAATGAGAACAAAAACACATCGATCCAAAACCTATGGGATATGGCAAAAGAGGTCCTAAGGGGGAAATACATAGCCATCCAAACCTCACTCAAAAAAAGAGAAAAATCCCGAATACACAAACTGTTTTTACACCTTAAAGAACTGGAGAATCAACAACAAATTAAGCCTAACCCACACACGAGAAAGGAAATAATTAAGATTAGAGCAGAGATCAATGAATTAGAAACCAGAAATACAGTAGAACACATCAACGAAACTAGAAGCTGGTTCTTTGAAAGAATTAAGAAGATTGATAAACCACTGGCCAGACTTATCCAAAAGAAAAGCGAAAAACCCAAATTAATAAAATTATAAATGAAAGGGGAGAGATCATGATTAATACCAAGGAAATAGAAACAATCATCAGAAATTATCATCAACAGCTATATGCCAATAAGCTAAACAACCTAGAAGAAATGGATGCATTCCTGGAAGCCTATAAACTACCAAGACTGAAACAGGAAGAAACTGACAACCTGAATAGACCAATAACCAATAACGAGATTGAAGCAGTGATCAAAAACCTCCCAAAAAACAAGAGTCCAAGACCTGATGGATTCCCTGGGGAATTCTACCAAACATTCAAATATGAAATAATACCTATTCTCCTGAAGCGGTTTCAAAATATAGAAACAGAAGGAATACTTATAGACTCTTTCTATGAGGCCAGCATTACCTTGATCCCCAAACCAGGCAAAGACACCATCAAAAAAGAGAATTTCAGACCAATATCCCTAATGAATATGGATGCCAAAATTCTCAACAAGATCCTAGCTAATAGGATCCAACAGTACATTAAAAGGATTAGCAACCATGACCAGGTAGGATTTATCACTGGGATGCAAGGGTGGTTCAACATCCACCAATCAATCACTGTGATAGAACACATATATAAGAAAAGAGAAAAGAACATGGTCCTCTCAATTGATGCAGAAAAGGCATTTGACAAAACGCAGCATCCTTTCCTGATTAAAACTCTTCAGAGTATAGGGATAGAGGGAACATTCCTCAATTTCATAAAATCCATCTATGAAAAACCCACAGTGAATATCATTCTCAATGGGGAAAAGCTGGGAGCCTTTCCCTTAAGATCAGGAACACGACAAGAATGCCCACTCTCACCACTATTGTTCAACACAGTACTAGAAGTCCTAGTAACAGCAATCAGACAACAAAAAGAAATAAAAAGTACTCAAATTGGCAAAGAAGAAGTCAAACTCTCTCTCTTTGCAGATGACATGATACTTTACGTGGAAAACTCAAAAGACCCCACCCCTAAATTACTAGAACTCATACAGCAATTCAGTAATGTGGCAGGATACAAAATCAATGCATAGAAATCAGTTGCTTTCTTATACCCTAACAATATAACTGTAGAAAGAGAAATTCAGGAATCAATTCTATTTACAATAGTACCAAAAAACCGTAAGATACCTTGGAATAAACCTAACCAAAGAGGTAAAGGACCTATACTCTAGGAACTACAGAACACTCGTGAAAAAAACTGAAGAAGACACAAAAAGATAGAAAACCATTCCATGCTCATGGATCAGAAGAATACACATTGTTAAAATGTCTATGCTGCCCAGAGCAATCTATACTTTCAACGCCATCCCAATCGAAATATCAATGGCATTTTTCAAAGTGCTGAACAATCCTAAAATTTTTTGTATGGAACCAGAAAAGACCCTGAATCACCAAGGAAATGTTGAAAAAGAAAAACAAAACTGGGGGCATCACATTGTCTGATTTCAAGCTATATTACAAAGCTATGATCACCAAGTCAGCATGGTACTGGCACAAAAACAGACACACAGACCAATGGAATAGAATAGAGAGCCCAGATATGGACCCTCGACTCTATGGTCAAATAATCTTTGACAAAGTAGGGGAAAAAATCCAATGGAAAAAGACAGTCTCTTCAATAAATGGTGCTGGGAAAATTGGACAGCTATATATGGAAGAATGAAACTCGACCATTCTCTTACACCACACACAAAGATAAATTCAAAATGAATCAAAGATCTCAAAGTGAGACAATAATCCATCAAAGTCCTCAAGGAGAACATAGGCAGTAACCTTTTTGACATTAGCCACAGCAACTTCTTTCAAGACACGTCTCCAAAGGCAAGGGAAACAAAAGCGAAAATGAACTTTTGGGATCATCAAGATAAGTTTCTGCACAGCAAAAGAAACATTCAACAAAACAAAGAGGCAATCCACGGAATGGGAGAAGATATTTGCAAATGACATTACAGACAAAGGGCTGATATCCAAGATCTATAAAGAACTTTTCAAACTCAACTCCCAAAAAACAAATAATCAAGTCAAAAAATGGGCAGAAGACATGAACAGACACTTCTCCAAAGAAGACATACAAATGGCTAACACACATGAAAATATGTTCATCATCATTAACCATCAGGGAAATTCAAATCAAAACCACATTGAGATACCACCTTACACCAGTTAGAATGGCAAAAATTGAAAAGGCAAGAAACAACAAATGTTGGAGAAGCAGTGGAGAAAGGGGAACCCTCTTACACTGCTGGTGAGAATACAAGTCAGTGAAGCCACTTTGGAAAACAGTGTGGAATTTCCTCAAAAACTCAAAAATAGGGCTACCCTATGACTCAGCAATTGCACTACTGGGTATTTACCCCAAAGATACAGATGTAGTGAAAAGAAGGGCCACATGTACCCCAATGTTCATAGCAGCAATGTCCACAATAGACAAACTGGAAGGAGCCGAGATGCCCTTCAACAGACGAATGGATAAAGAAGATGTAGTCCATATATACGATGGAATATTACTCAGCCATCGGAAAGGATGAAGATCCAGCTTTTTCATCAACATGGATGGGACTGGAGGAGATTATGCTGAGTGAAATAAGTCAAGCAGAGAAAGTCAATTATTATATGGTTTCACTTATTTGTGGAACATAAGGAATAGCATGAAGGACATTAGGCAAAGGAAGGGAAAAATGAAGGTGGAGGGAATCAGAGGTGGAGACGAACCATGAGAGACTATGGACTCCGGGAAACAAACTGAGGGTTTTAGATGGGAAGGGGGTGCGGGAATGGGTTAGCCTGGTAATACCTGGTTAGACGGGTATTAAGGAGGACACATATTTCATGGAGCACTGGGTGTTATACACAAACGACGAATCATGGAACACTACATCAAAAACTAATGATGTACTGTATGGTGACTAACATAACAAAGTAAAAATAAGTTAAGTAAATAAATAAATAAATAAGAAAAAAAATCAACACCCTTGAAAAACAAGGTGGGAGAAGTCACTCTATTGGACATCAAGTTACTCCGTAGCTACATAAATTAAGGCATCATGTTATTGGCACAAATAAAACAATGGAAGAGAATTCAGAGTCCACAAATAAACTTACACATAAACAGACACTTGACTTATGACAAAGGTGGTACTGCACAGCAGATGAGAAAAGTGGGCATTTTCAATAAATGGTGCTGAGTTGAATTAAAATCTACATGGAGGGGCGCCTGGGTGGCTCAGTGGGTTAAAGCCTCTGCCTTCGGCTCGGGTCATGATCTCAGGGTCCTGGGATCGAGCCCCGCATCGGGCTCTCTGCTCGGCGGGAAGCCTGCTTCCCCCCCTCTCTCTGCCTGCCCCTCTGCCTACTTGTGATCTCTCTCTCTCTGTGTCAAATAAATAAAATCTTTAAAAAAAAAAATAAAAAAATAAAAAAAATAAAATCTACATGGAAAATATAAGAAACTTGACTATTACCTCAAACAATATACAAAAATACATTCAGGAATCTACTGGATCTAAATATGAAATAAGAAAACAATAAATCTTCTAGAAGATAATTTAGGAGATTTTCTTCATAATGTAGGCATAGGGCAATAAGATTTTTAAACCAGACTGAAAAAACAATAACCATTAATAAGTTATGTTGCATTAAAATTAAGATCAATTTTTTATCAAAAGACACCAGTAAAAGGGTGAAAAGGCAAACATCAGACTGGGAAAGACAGTTGTAATACATATAACAAAGGGCTCATGCTTAGACTACAGAAAAAATTCCTATGAATCAATAAGTGAAAGACAAATGTGTGAGTCCAGGTCCTCGCAGAAGCACATGCGAAGACAGATTCAATGTGCAAGGATTTATTAAAGAAAATGCCTGTGAAAGAATTTAACTTAATCCACAAAGTAGTGTTCTGACACTTTCAGCCCCATAAAGGACATGGAAGTTTGGTGGTTTTTTTAACTATTCATTTATGTCCATTTCTGCAGAGAAGTATATGACTTCTAAACATAGGGCGCCTGGGTGACTCCATCAGTTAAGCATCTGCCTTCAGCACGGGTCATGATCCCAGGATCCTGGGATCAAGTTCCACCTCGGGTTCCCTTCTCTGCGGGGAATCTGCTTCTCCCTCTCCCTTTGCCACCCCCCCCCCCCGC
>CM052901.1:86468652-86669133 GCA_028534135.1 Potos flavus | reverse complement strand
CATATGTGGAATATAAGGAATAGTGCGGAGGACCACAGAGGAAGGGATGCAAAACTGAAGGGAAAGAAATCAGAGAGGGAGACAAACCATGAGAGACTCTTGACTCTGGGAAACAAACTGAGGGTTGTGGAAAGGGAGGTGGGTGGGGGATGGGGTAACTGGGTGATGGATATTAAGGAGGGCACATGATGTGATGAGCACTGGGTGTTATATGCAACTAATGCATCGATGAACACTACATCAAAAACTAATGATGTACTATATGTTGGCTAATTGAAAATAATAATAAAAAAAGAATTAGGAGCTCATGGAGAAAAGAGAACGATGTAAAACTCAGAGAGTTTTAATTTGAAATGACATGAAAAAAAGAGGCTAGAAGGGACTGAGTTTACTGAGAACTGACTAGATTATATTTTCTAGTACAAAGAGAGATCAAGATAGAGAGTCCCCACCCCCTTCAAGGATGTGGCCAGTGAAAATTTATACTCTACACATGTGTAATTAAATACATTTATACTAATATAATATTTAATCAAAATGGGAAAAATCAGTGTATTGGACTTCAATATTCAAGTATATGCTTTGCCTTTTATAATCCAAGTCCTTCAGGAATTACTTTAAAAATTAAAACTTTTATAAATATGATATAAATAAATATATTTGTTAAATGTTTTTAAGCTCTCGATTTATATCCAGACAGGAGGTTGTGCACCCCACAGGATCTACTTCATTCTTTGAAGTAACAAACTACGAAAGAAAGAAAGAGAGAAAGAGAAAGAAAGAAAGAAAGAAAGAAAGAAAGAAAGAAAGAAAGAAAGAAAGAAGAAAAGAAAAGAAGGAAGGAAGGAGAGAGAGAAAGAAAGAGAGAGAGGGAGGAAGGGAGAGAGGGAGGAGGGAGGAAGGAAGGAACGAAGGAATGAAAGAACCAGGAAGAGAAATGTAGTGTTAGCCTGTTTAGTATTGAGCATAAATGTGAAATGAAAGTGTAAGAGAATACGTAAATAGGTTGTAGAGACAGAATGAAGGGACTCTTCCTTAAATGAAAATGTAATCATCTCAAGTACTTATAATGTACTTCACAAATGTTTATTTATATAAGAACATGTAAATACAAACAGCTGTTTAGTTAAAAGCAGATAATAAATCCAGTGCTTTAGAATTGAAATGTATTAAGTACTATTTAGCTAAGAGTCTCTTAACCACACAAAATATACGATATGACATACAGGTTTTGGAAGTTTTTGTTTTGTTTTGCTCTACAGAAATACTGAAGTTATCTGAAAACATCTTAGCCTATGTGGAATCATACTACCTTCTTCATAACATTAATCCAGAATATTTGCCAAATGTAGTTTGATATTAGAGAAAAAAGCAAGGGCTTTGGATTTAAAAAGAACTAAATTCAAATCACAGTTCTCCAACATAATAGTTGTGCAGTCTTGGGCAAGCCACTTAACTTCTATGAGTCTCAGTTTTTTCTTCTGTACAACTGCAGAAGGCAACATCTAACATCACAGGATGCTGGAATGGGGTTCTTCTTGCCCAAGGCATCAAAATAATAGATGTCAGAACACAAATGTGAAACCACACTCCTTCACCCACCACTCCTACAGAGTTACTAAGGAAATAGTCCATGACTCTTCTATCAGTTAGATTTTGCTATATAACAAACCACCCCACAACTTAGTGCTTAAAACTTCAAACATATAGCATTTCTCACATTTCTGTGAATTGTCTTGGTGGTTAGTTCTTCTGGTCTGGGCCAGCTTGGCTGGGCTACCTAGTCTAGAATGGCCTCATTCCCATGTCTAGCTGTTGACCTGATGTCAAATAGGCTAATATGAAGAGCTTGGCCACATAATTCTCATCGTCCGGCAGGCTTATTCACATAGTCATAATCACAGAGTTCCCAAGAGCAGCAAGACAGGTCAAGCCCCATTGTGCAAGCATTTTTTTTTTAAGTCTCTACTTGTAGCACAGTTTCTATTGTCCCACTGGTAAAAGCAGGTCACATGGCCAAGCTACCACAACTCCTGAATCCCTCAGAAAGATAAGAGATACAAAAAGAGGTTTGAGACCACAGTCCCTAGCTGCTAATAAGAGCTCAATAAATATATGTTGAATAGAATAATAAACGAAGGAAAGAAAAAACTGAGAGGATGGTGGTGCCATTAACCAAAATAGGGGGTTTAGCTAAAGAAGCAGGCTTAGGATTAAGGGGAAAGAGTGAATTCCATTCCAAACACCTAGAACCCTGAGGTATTCGTGAGACATTCAATAAACGTATCCAATAGACATTACATATACTTTTCTGGAAAGTTGTGAAATTATTTCCTGGAGCTATTTTACAAGTTAAAAATAAACTTTTTATTTGTGTCTGTCCTTTACTATTATCCTTTTTTTACAATTCTAACTTACATGGTAGTGGGTTTGAAATACTACATTTCCTCAAATCTAGGATGTATTTTTCACATTTTAACAGTTCAACTGATGTGTGTTACATCCATATATATATGGATGTATGGATGTGTGTGTGTCTGTCTGTGTGTGTGTGTGTGTGTGTGTATACACACACACATTATAGTGTTCCTTTCTTTATGAAAAGTTGAGATAAATCAATGCAACATTTTAAAATTCATGGCCTGAAAAAAAATAAAAAATAAAATAAAATAAAATAAAATTCATGGCCTGTTAAAATCGAGGAACTATGATTAAATGTAAATCCTTGACCTGCTGTGTCCAGGAGTCGATTTTAATCCATTAGAGATCCATTTTCACTCCAGGCCCAATCAAGAAGTTTCTTTTGCTCTTTCTGTAAAACTTGTACTACTTTCTCTTTTACCTATCTCAGAAAAAGCCACCACATCCAGCCCATACTTAAACTTAAAAACCTAACAGATATTCTTGATTACTTCTTCTTCCTCGTATATGTCCACTGCCATATCCCACTGAATCCACCTCTAAAATATGATGCAAACATGTCTCTATTACCAATACCCCAGATCAAGCACCACCATCATGCACCTGCACTATTCTGATACACTCTGAGCTGGTCCTCTTGCTTCCACTCTGGTCTTCCTGCTATTCACTTTCCACGTAGCAGCCAAAGGACTTTTTTTTTTAAATGTAAGCTATAGGGCGCCTGGGTGGCTCAGTAGTTAAGCGTCTGCCTTCAGCTCAGGTCATGATCCCAGGGCCCTGGGATCGAGCCCCGCATCGGGCTCCCTGCTCCACGGGCAGCCTGCTTCTCCCTCTCCCACTCCCCCTGCTTGTGTTCCCTCTCTCTCTGTATCTCTATCAAATAAATAAATAAAATCTTAAATAAATAAATAAAGTGTGAGCTATAGCATATTGCTCTCCTACTTAAAATTCTTCAAATTCCCGTGGCTCTTAGAATAAAATCCACAATAGCATACACAGCCTTCTATGAATTTCAAGCCTCTGACAACTTCTTTAACTTCATCTTCTACCACTTTCCACTTTGTTCCATTAAAACTCTACTTTCAGTTTTCCTAATTTTTATTAAGTTCTTTTCTCCCTCAGAACCTTAATCCATGCTGTTCTCTTTGCCAAGCCTATTCTCTCTTCTTCCAGTTCACCCATACTGATCTTCTAAGTCTCAGCTTAACTTCCCTGACCTTCCCACGCGTATATACATATATATGTGTATATGTATACGTGTGTGTACATATATATACATATATATATTGTTTATTTTTGTTTCTCCAATTGGACCATGAATTTCATGAGGGCAAAAACTGCGCTTGTCTTGTTTACTATCCAATCTTTCACATACTGCCCAGAGCATAGTAGACACTTAATAACTATTCCTGAGGAATAAACAAAGAAATAACCAAAACATCCTCATACAAAGGAGCGAATTTGCTGGTCACACATAAACACAGTAGTTTATGACCAGAGAAACTAGAGAATAGGAGGTTTAGGTGAATAATGGACAAAAGCTGCAGACCCTCAAACAGAATGAGAAACAATTTTCAGTTAAAAAATTAGAGCAACAGGCACAATATATTGGCAAGAAGCAAAACTTTAAATTTCCTTAGAAATATAAAGCTTTTAACACTCAAAATCTAAACTTAGAACAAAGATTGAGCATTTCCCCCACAAACACCAAGGGCCTGATACAAATGAGTGATGTTCTAAGGCTGATGGTTAAGTGGCAACAATGGCAAAAGATCCAGAGGAAGACTACAGAAACCCAGGTTTGGAAGAGGCTGCTGGTTATCCCCCAAAATCTACCCCTCCCCTTATTCTATGTAATCCAATTTTTTGGATGGGCCATGATTGATACAGGCAAAGCTCCAGAAGCACAGAGAAGAAAGCTGTGTGTTGTGGCATGAAAACAGATTGCAGAGAGGTGACAGGTTATGTGGTGTTGCCACTGAATGTTCTAGAATCTTGTGCCTTGAGTGGCTGCTCCACATTACACATTTAAGTGCAGAAAGGTCTCTTTTTTGGAAAGAGGGGCATGAGGTACAGGGAGGAATGGAATCAAGAGACCCAGGATCCAGGCTTTGGCTAGCTTCTTACTAACTGTGAAGCTTGAGCATGGCAGGAGGTTCATTCAGTCTCATGTTCTCCATATGAAAATGTTGACTGTGAGGACTCCATGTAAATACATAGAAACCTGGTCAGGATTCCCAGAGAGATAATGAGTTATGTCAGGCCTAGAAGGCTAGGTATGATCTTGTCAGATAAGAGATTCTACCCAACTGTGCAGTCATGTTTTTATTTCATGCCCCCAAAAGGATCCCTAAGTCAGAGTCAGGAGTATTCTGGTACTACTATTAATTGGTTGTATGATGTTAGATAAGTCATTCACTCCCTCTAGCCCTCACTCTTCCCAAATGCAAAATAAAGGAACTGAATTAGATGACCTCTAAGGCCACGCTGCCTTAATCTGTGGCCTTTTATCACCCAGTATCTTCTTCCTTTTTAATAGACTTTATTTTTTTTTTTAAGATTTTATTTGTCAGAGAGACAGAGAGAGAGCACAAGCAAGGGGAGCAGCAGACAGAGGGAGAAGCAGGCTCCCTGCTGAGCAAGGAGCCAGATGTGGAACTCGATCCCAGGACCCAGGGACCACGACCTGAGCCAAAGGCAGATGCTCACTCGACTGAGCCACCTAGGCGTCCCAATAGACTTTATTTTTTAAAGCAGTTTTAGGTTCACAACAAAACTAAGGGAAAGGTTCAGTTCTCACATACTCCCTGCCGCCGCACATGCATTATCCCCGTTATCAATATCCCCTACCAGAGAGGGACATTTGTTACAACTGATGAACCTACACTGACACCTCATTATCATCCAAAGTCCATAGTTTGCATTACAATTGACTCTTGGTCTTGTACATTCTATGGGTTTGGACAAATGTATATACCCACCAGAGTATCATAGTATCATACAGAGTATCTTCACTGCCCTAAAAGTCCTCTGTGCTCTGCCTATTCATCCCTGTCTCCCTCCTAAGCCCTGTCAACCACTGTTCCTTTTACTGTCTCCCTAGTTTTGCTTTTTCTAAAAGGTCATATAGTTGGGATCATATAATATGTAGCCTTTTCAGATTGGCTTCTTTCACTTGGTAATAGGCATTTAAGTTTTCCCCATGTGTCTACCTAGCTTGATAGCTCATTTCAGTTTAGCTCTGAATAATATTCCGCTGTCCAGGGGCACCTGGGTAGCTCAATTGGTTAAGCGGCCTACTCTTCATTTCAGCTCAGGTCATAATCTCAGGGTCCTGGGATAGAAACTTGCATCAGACTCTGCACTCAGCGGGGAGTCCGCTTCAGGATTCTCCCTCTCCCTCTGCCCCTTCCACCCAAACTCATGCTCTCTTTCTCAAATAAATAAATAAATATTTTAAAAACAATAATATTCCATTGTCTGGACGCACCACAGTTTATTTATCCATTCACATACTGAAGGATATCGCGGTTGCTTCCCAGGTTTCGGCAGTTGTGAATTAAGCTGCTATCAACATCTACATGAAGGGTTTTGTGTAGGTATTTTTAATTCATTTGAATAAATACCAAGGAATGCAATTTCTGGATTGCATGGTAAAAGTGTGTTTGGTTTTCTAAGAAACCACCAAACTGTTATCCAAAGTGGCTGTCCCATTTTGCATTTCAATCAGCAATTAATGAAGAGTTACTGTTGCTCCCCATCCTCACCAGTTTTTGATATTTTCAGTGTTCTCAATTTTGGCCATTCCAATAGGTGTGCAGTGGTATCTCACTGTTGCTTTAATTTGCATTTTTCTGATGACATGTGATAAGGAACATCTTTTCTTATGCTTATTTGCCATTTGTATATCTTCTTTGGTAAAGTGTCTGTTAAGGTCTTTGACCCATTTTTAAATTGGATTGTTTGTTTTCCTACTGTTGACTTTTAAGAGTTCTTTGTAGGGGCGCCTGGGTGGCTCAGTCGTTAACAGGTATCGAGCCCCACATCGGGCTCCCTGCTCAGCGGGAAGCCTGCTTCTCCCTCTCCCACTCCCCCTGCTTGTGTTCCCTCTCTCACTGTCTCTCTCTCTCTCTCTCTCTCTGTCAAATAAATAAATAAATAAAATCTTTAAAAAAAGAGTTCTTTGTATATTTTGGATAACAGTCCTTTACCATATATATCTTTGACAAATATTTTTTCCAGTCTGTGGCTTCTCTTTTTCTCTCTTGACAGTGTGAAAGTTTTCATTTTAAAGAAGTCCAGCTTGCCAACTCCTTCTTTCATGGATGTGTCTTTGGGGTTACATCTAAAAAGTCATCACCAAACCCTAGGTCATCCAGATTTTCTCATATGTTATCTTCTAGGAATTTTATAGTTTTGCATTTTACATTTAAGTCTATGAACGATTTCAATGTAACCAACTGTATGCCTACTATGACCGCCCAACTAAAGGCTGAATTCCTGAGCCTCTTGTGCTGCCATGCATGCTCATGTAATAAAGTTCCGGCCAACAGAATATGAAGAGAAGTTATGTGTGCAAACTTTGGCTCTCACCCTTAATGGGGGGAGCATATTCTCCTTCCCTCCCTCTTGTGACTTCTTTCATCCTGCTGTCTGGAACATGAATATTATGGCCAGCCATCTTGAACTGTATAGACAAGTACAGAGGAGGGACAGAAGAATAAGATAAAAGGGACTAAATCCCTGTACAACCATGTAGAACACTGTTGTCATACCAGCCAGAGACTACTACCTGAAAGAAAGATGAATTTCTATCTTCTTTAAGCCACTGTTAATTTACATTTCTGTTAATTTGCATTTCTGTTATAGACAACAGAAGTTACATCCTAACTAACAGAGTGGGCCATGCAAGAAGAAAAATCTAGACGTTTGCAGACTAGAGAACATTCTTTTGGTCACTTCTAAGAAGGGGTTTTCATCTGTTCCTTGAGACGTTAACTGGAAAGTAGTATCAGAACCTACTTCATTTAATTTATAGTGGTTGCATATAATTATGTAATACTCATTATATACTAAAATGTTTATTGGTCCCACTAAATCAAATGTATTCATCATTCTTTTGTAATCTTTACCTAAAGATCAAGGTTATAGAGACCCTCTAGACAGGTTATAAATGAGTGTCCTGATTGGACCCTACTTGGCAATCGCAGTAAATATTTTGGAGCTGAGAATGGGGAAAAACAAGTAAAAAAAGCTTCCTCATACCTATCCTCACCCTGATTCATACACTCCTTACAAAATGTTGTTTAACCAATTCATGGTATACACTATACCATGACAATACTACATTTGAGGTATTTTAAATGGGTATGCTGAATATTCTGTTTCTTCTCCATTTTGTTCCTTCCTTCCCTGTGCCTTATACTAATCTTCATGGAATGCATCACCTGACTCCCTTATGCTCTGGCTTCTGCTTGGGTTAGGCCAGTAAGAGGCATAGGCAGGGGATTTGAGGGTGGGGAAAAAAGAGAAGTTGGGATATTTATTCCCCCAGCTTTTTCCCCGCGTGACCACAGTGGACAGTATCTCTTTGTCTCAACTGAAGGCCAAGAAGGAAGCACAGAATGTCCATGTTGTACATTTGTATAATTTTTCAGAGTGGAGGCTAAGTGTGGTTATGAACTGCTGGCAAATTGAAAACCACCACCCATCTTAGGTCATGACAATTAGGAATTTAGCCCAGTGTGAAATACTGTAGGGACAGAAGCACGGTGGCATGGGAGCCTCTGCTGTTGCACAGTATATAACCTATTTGCCATGATGTAGCCAGTAAACCTTGGTCTAAACTGCAGAGTGACAAAGTACTAAAATCAAGAAACATAATTCTCAAACTTTACATATGAATCACCTAGAATACTTGTTAAAGATGTAGATTCTTGAGCTGCAGTTCAAGAAATTCTGATTCAGCTTATCTGGAGCTTGTCCTGGAATATGTAACAAGTTGCCTGGGTAGCTTAGGTCCAGGCAGTCAAAGGGGCATACTTTGAGAAACACTGAATTGGAGCTTTGTGTTTAAAAAAAAAATTAATATCCAAGTAGCCATTCAGTCTTCTTTACCTGGGCAGCAGAAGGTTAACCTCCAGCTAAATTCCGTAATTCCTGCCGGTTGTCTTTTACAGCTACAGCAGAGTTTCCCAAACTGTCATATGCATACAAATAATCTGGAGGGGGGGTTTTGTTAATCATAGCCTCATGTAATCACAAGATTCAAGAAGCATTTGCTAAAGACGAATGAAATCAAATTCTGCAACTCTTGAAAATTAAAATGATTACAAGAATATGTAACTGAAACGTGTGTTGATATAAATTGCTAACTATAACAACATAAGAGAAGCAATTTCTGAACTGCAAATATAGTTATATTGTTAATTGAAACATAGGTAAAATGAAATCTCTTAGCTAATCTAAGTCATTAACTGGCTTAAAATATTTGTGTTTTGCTCTGTAATTTTTTTTTTGCTCTGTAATTTTCTATGTTAATTTTATATTCACCACTCAATTAAATTTACCTTACACTTAAGCAGAGACATTTAATTCAGCTTGATTATTTTGTTATGCTTATGAGGAAATGCAACATTCAATAAAATGTATAAATATTTTAGAATAAATTTTATCGGATAATTTTTCTTCCATGCATTAATAAATTTTTATAAACATTTGTTCTTTATTCATGTGCAAAGATTTCTCAACTTGTAACTGCATAAACTATATTTTTAAAATGGCCTTGATATAACCACCAAGCCATAGAATTTTGTACTGGATAACCGTGTACATCAATGAAATTATACTTTCTTTTGAATGTCTGGTTTAAAATAATCAGAATTTTTCACACATTTCAGTTCACATCACATGGTATCTATTCATACACTCAACCCCTGAAATTATGAAATTATGGAGCTGAAATACTGATAATTGCAATAGTTACCATTTACACACACTCTAATAAGTGTCAAGCAGCTTACTGGTGCCTTACACGTGTGATCTCATTTGAACTCCATGACAAGCCCATTGATACAATTGTCCAAAATGTTAGGTAAGGAAATTGAAGCCCCAAGAAGTGAAATAACTGACCCAATTTTTTCACTGCAGACAAGGGGGCAAAGCCAGAATTTTAAAGCAGTTTTTCAAACTGTACCTCTTAATACTCTGTCATGATGCCTTGATGGAATATTAAAATATATTTCTTGAACATTTGTTCTGTGTGAGAACCCATACTCAACTTAAAAGAGGATTCAGGATGAATGAACACAATCCTTACCTTCAAAAAACTTTCAATCTAATTGAGGTAGATGATAGGAACTAAAGATGTGCATAAGTAGTTGTATTATTCACAAGAATATAGGTAAATTGTTCTTTTTATCAAAGTCTTTAGTCCAGAATGGGACATGCTCATTATAAATTACATTACAATGTATCTCTAATAATTGTCTTATTATGTATTCCTTTACGAGCTGAATCTCAGATAAGAAATCTAGTAAAAGAATTTGTCTGGGGGCGCCTGGGTGGCTCAGTGGGTTAAAGCCTCTGCCTTAGGCTCAGGTCATGATCTCAGGGTCCTGGGATCGAGCCCCGCATCAGGCTCTCTGCTCAGCAGGGAGCCTGCTTCCCCCTGTCTCTCTGCCTGCCTCCCTGCCTGCTTGTGATCTCTCTCTCTCTCTCTCTCTCAAATAAATAAACAAAATCTTTTTTAAAAAAAAAGAGTTTGGTAAAATGGGCTTCATCAAAATTAAAAACGTGTCCTCTGTGAAAAACCTGTTAAGAAGACAAAATGAAGCTACAGACTGTGACAAAATATTTCAAAGCCACATGTCTGACAAAGGACCAGTGTATATAATACACAAAGAGCACTAAAAACTCAACAAACAGTTCAATTAGAAAATAGGCAAAAAGTATAAACAGACATTTCAATAAATAAGATATAGAGATGATAAATAAGCACATGAAAATATGTTCCATATCATTATCCATGAGGGAAATGCAAATTAAACCTACAATGAAATATCACTTCACACCTATCAGAATGGCTAAAATATAAAATAATGACAGCACTAAATGCTGACAAGCATGTTGAAAAACTCAATCACCAATATGTTGCTGGTGGAAATGTAAAACAGTACAGCCACTACAGAAAAATTAGATGCATTATTTTAAAACTACACATGTAATCATCATATGACTCAGTAATTGCAAACCTGTGTATTTATTTATCCCAGAGGAATGAAAATTATATTCATGCAAAAACCTATACATGAATGTTCATGGCAGCTTTCTTTGTAAAACCCAAAACCTGGAAATAGCCCAAATGCCTCTCTATGGGTGAATTGTTAAACAAACTACATACATATGTTATACCACTCATTTGTTTGCTTCATCCTATCCCTCTTTTGAAATGTCTATTTTTAATTAGGTTATCCTTAGTTAAACCATGAACCACTAGCAGACTACCAATATGAAATTCTGCTTGGCAAAACTAATGAAAAGTTTATAAAATAAAGGTCAAAAGCAGATAAAAGCTTATTTTAAAGTGTTTATACTATTACTCCATTGTCAAATTTAACTCCTCCAAGTGTTCTCTTAATTTCAAATTTTATTTCAACGCAACCAACTTCATGACCCACCATGGGAATCCAGGGAAAAGTCATTTTATTTTATATTTTTTAAGTTAATGGTCTTTTTATTGAAAAAAAAAAGACCAGCATCTACAACTTGGCATGGACATAAATTGCAATTTCTTGAACAGCAATGTTGATGGTTGTGCTGAAGTCCACAGCCACAGACTACTCTGCTGGCTCCAAGTCATAGTTCAGAGGGTTTTAAAAACAGAGAGAGATGAACCAGGAGAGACTGTGGACTCTGAGCAACAAACTGACGGTTTTGGAGGGGAGGGGGTGGGGGGTTGGGCGAGTCTGGTGGTGGGTGTTGAGGAGGGCACATATTGCATGGAGCACTGGGTGTGGTACATGAACAATGAATCTTGGAACACTGAAAAAATAAAATAAAAGTAATTGGAAAAAAAAAAAAAACAGAGTCCCAAGATGCTCCCTTGTTAAAGGTTTCTTTTTAAAAATTTTGGGTGAATGGTGACAGGCTGACACACATTGACTCTGGTAAAACACAGACAATGCTAAACTAACACATGCAGGATGCCACCAGAATATACCGTCACCAGGGGTCAGGACACACAGAAGTACAAGAGAGCTGGCCTGCTAAGTGGGGCTACATCTAGACAGTTTATCCCTCACCCACCTTTCTGCACAGCATCCTGAGGTAAACCAATTTTAAATGTTCCTTTTCAGTAAACCAGCTATGACAATACATACTAACAAACTGAATTAGACCCCTTCTGAATAGGTTTCAATTTTTTTTATTTTTCATTTTTAACACAAATGCCTGACTGTGCTCAATTGTCAAGCTGCATGCATGAAAAACTGGCAAGGCCACATAGTGTATTAATCATTAGCAAATGGTGCTAGCAAAGAAAGGAAGACCAGAGGGAGCAAGTGTGGCTACACCAGCACAGAAGCTGCGATGGCAGGGCTGCCTCCGCTGGCCACTGCTGCTGGTAAGGCACAGTGTGTGCTCAGCCCCATACCACTGCCACTGCCGGACTCGAGGGAAAGGTCATTTTAAAGAATATACATCGCATAACATTAAGAGAACTAGCCAATACAGGACCCGTGACTTTCTGCAACATTTTATCAAATCCAGGTCAAAAGTCACCAGAAACCAGGCCTAGAATTGGTGTTTTCTTGCCATTTGAAGAGACTACTTTATTAGGGAAAGAAGGAAGTTTTTTCTGCATTTTCTTTTTCTTTTTTTGTAATAATTTTTATTTTTTTAAATTTTATTTTATTTTTTCAGTGTTCCAAGATTCATTGTTCATGCACCACACCCAGTGCTCCATGCAATACATGCCCCCCTTATTACCCACCACGAGGCTCATTTTCTCTTACAGGTTTGCACTCAACTGTGTTTTACCTTCTCCAAAGGAAGCAGTATTTCAGATATAATTTTCACTTTTCCAGAACTATTTTTCTAATTTTAGCAAAGTGAGCATTTTCGGGTGCCTGGCTAGCTCAGTCAGTCGAGCATGCAACTCTTGATCTCAGGGTTGTGAGTTCTGGCCCCACATTGGGTATAGAGTTTACTTTAAAAAGTAAATAAGTAACATCTTAAAAAGAAAGAAAGAAAAGTGAGCATTTTATAAATAACACAGTCACTGTAAAGGTATAAAATATAGGTATAAAATATATAAAAAGGTATAAAATATAACCATTTGCTACCATCTAGTGGAACTACTAAGTTTTGCACAGAAACATTTTGGCTTTAATAGAATCATTCTATTTCATTACCTTTATTTGATTCTTCTTGGTTACATGAATTTGTGGTTGTAAAAGTAAAATTTCTTGGGCGCCTGGGTGGCTCAGTGGGTTAGAGTTTGTCTTCGGCTCAGGTCATGATCTCAGGGTCCTGGGATCGAGCCCTGCGTCGTCGGGCTCTCTGCTCAGCGGGGAGCCTGCTTCCCCCTGTCTCTCTGCCTGCCTCTCTGCCTACTTGTGATCTCTCTCTCTGTGTTAAATAAATAAATAAAATCTTTAAAAAATAATAAAAATAAAATAAAACAAAAACTGTTTTGATAGTCATCTATAAAATGATCCGAGGAAAGAGTCATGTGCCATACTCCACCTAAATTCATGCTGAGAAGATTTGGTTTTCATGCAAATTGGTATTGTATCCTCATTCCCAGCTTCCTCCTAGTCTACACACAATGTCATTTTATTGCGAGGCTTTTTCTCTAGTGTTTTCATGTCATGCAAAGCATGTCAAACATGTATGGCCATATTAATTACATTCTTCTTGAATGTGGCAAATAAGTCCTGGTGGAATATGAAAACTGAGAAACCAAATTACAAACGTGCCATATGGTCACTGATGGGAAGACAATGTATAGGAAACACTATGTCCCACAGCACTGATTATGCTGCTTTGCCTACATTATAGGTATTCCAGAGTATAAGAGATCTTTATCAGTATTCCTTCCTATGCTCTCAGTAGTCACAATTACACAGATGAGCCTCCTACCTAAAAGCACATATGGTTCTCCGTCTGAGATCTTTCTTAGCTAAGGTTTCCTTCAACAAGTTTGCATTCTATAAGAATAATATATTGGAGAAGTGTATGTATTATGAAATGAGCATTTAGTCATATTTCTGGCACCAGGATTTATTAATCCAATCATCACGGTGCCCTTGAGTCTGGGTACAGAGTATTACGTGGCATCTACCACATCATGGAGTCAGGCAAAGGTTTATACTGACAAGACAGACTCCCAAAGACATTTTCACAAGGATTATTCATATTCCAATAGTACAAAAATCATTCTGGGGGGTCCTCCTCTATGTCAATCCTCCCATCTCCAGGAAAAACACCAAAAAAATTGCAAGACATGTCCCTGGTGCCATCTTCACCAGAGCCATATCCCCTTTGGTGTTCTACAATGAACACTACCTCAAGTAATTGAACTGAATTCACAACATCCCAAGTAATATAAGGTTTAAATTTCCACTAAAATAACTGGGATATTTAAAGTTATAAGTCAAGGACAAGAGAAAGAAGAAAAAATACAAGGACACCAGTACTGTAATGAGACTGACCCTTCACACTAGCCTGTCCTTGAGGACTTGATGTCAACTAATAGAGAGGGAGCAACTCCAATAATTCCCTACTCTAACACACTCCGAATTTGGTTAGAATACTATTAGGGAAGTAGCCTCTGTATGACCTATAGTCCCCCACCTCAGGACAGTCCAAGAAGTATCCTGGCTCTGGAGCGTTCCCCCAAATGGAAGGTGAGTGCTGAGCTATCACTTGACCCCAGATTATTCTCAGAAAGAAACCTTTCCCATGAAAGATTCTCCCCTGCCCTGGGTAAACCATGGACTTCTTTGTATTGCTTAAGTATGTGTGTTGTATGGCATCTGGCCTGCCCTGTCAGTATATCTGCTCCCTCCACTCCCACCGGCAGGAAGGGAATGGGGTCTTCACCCGCAGCAGAAGAGGGATGTGTACAGTCCATCACCCTGCATTAGTTATCAGGTGGGACCGGCTGGCCCTCAGAGACTGGCACACATTACAGATGATGATCCTGTGTCTCTTCTCCTTTCCATGAGTCAAGTATTGTTCTAACCAGTGCCTTGTGTGTTTAAGTCCTTGGTAACTCACAACCCATTGAAGATGTAGTGGGCCAAGGTCTGTGCGCTCCTTCTTCTGGTGGTTGGCACTGTTATGATCGCTGCCATCCTCCACACAATGGCACTTCTTAGCTGGGATTGGTAGTTGGATCTTCCCACTCAACAAATATTAAGCCTCTACATGAGGAATAATAAAGCTACCTGAGCAAGAGAAGCTTAGTTATTTATCAACACTCATATTTCCCTTCTTATATAGAATTGCAAGTTTTACCTTAGCAAATAGCTAGGGCCGCTGCTGCAGACCTCAGCCCCTTCCCCTTATCCCTCCACCTAGGGGCTTGACATGGTGGTGAGCAATTCCTGACTACGTAAAGGAAGGGAACACTCTAAGATGGCAAAGTAAGGAGACAGCAGCCCAGTAACCAGTCCAAAAACTAACCAAAATTCCCACCCAGAATTCTACATAAGACTGAAATGAATGAAGAGATGTTAGAGGACAACAGCCAAATTATGGAAAGAGACCACATGTTCACTGACTGATGAAGAGATAAGAAGATGTGGTATATATATACAATGGAATATTACTCAGCCATAAAAATGAATGAAATCTTGCCATTTGCAATGACATCAATGGAGCTAGAGAGTATAATGCTCAATGAAATAAATCAGAAAAAGACAAATACCATATAATTTCACTCACATGTGGAATTTAAGAAACAAAACAAATTAACATGCTCGGGGGGGAGAAAGAGAGAAAAACCAAGAAAGAGACTCTTAACTATAGAGAACTGAGGGTTACTGGAGGGGTGGTGGGTAGGGGGATGGGTAAAATAGGTGAAGGGGATTAAGGAGGGCACTTGTCCTGATGAGCACCATGTGCTGTAGGTAAGTGCTGATTCACTAAATTCTACACCTGAAACTAATATTACACTGTATATTAACTGGAATTTAAATAAAAACTTGGAAGAAAAAAGGAAATGTTCGAGCAAGGAGCCAGAAGCAAAGTAAAATTTCGAGAGAGAAAATATGGGTAGAGACATCATCTACACTCCAGTAAGATTTGACAAAGAAGGAACCAGAGACGAAAAGGAGTTTAAAGACAGGTCCATGGAAAACATTAAAATTTAAAGGATGGCAAGAGAAACACAAGTCAAAGAAGGGAAAGACAGAAACAGGATAAAAAACTGGAGCACAAAAATCATAGGGTAAACTCAACAAAAACAAAAACAGTTAAAAATGGACAAAAGACTTGAACAGGCATTTTTCCCAAGAAAGTATGCAAATGACCAAAAAAATAAGCACATGAAAGATACTCAACATCACTGATCATTAGGGAGATGCAAATCAAAAATAAGATACCATCTCACATCCATTAAGACGGCTACTATAAAAAAAAAAACAAAAAATAACAAGTGTTGGAAAGGATGTAGAGAAACTGGAACCCTTGGTGCACTGTTGGTGGGAATATAAAATGATATGATTTCTGCAAAAAACAATATGGCATTTCTTCAAAAAAATTTTTAAAAAGAATTGCCACATGATCCTGCAATTCTACCTCTGAGTATATATATACCCAAAATAACTGAAAGCAGGGTCTCAAAGAGATATTTGTACACCCATGTTCATAGCAGCACTATTCACATATAATGTAAAAACAACCTAAGTATCCATGGACAGATGAATGGATAAGCAAAATGTGGTGTGTGTGTGTGTGTGTGTGTGTGTATACATATATATATATATATATGTATACATTATATATATATATATATAATGGAATATTACTCAGCCCTAACAAGGAAGGGAACTCTGACTTATGCTTCTGAATGACTCCTGAAGATATTATCTTAAGTGAAATAAGCCAGTCATGAAAAGACAAATATTGTCTGATTCCCGTTTATATGAGTTACTTAGACTAGTCAAAATCACAGAAACAAAAAGTAGAATGGTGGTTTCCAGGGGCTGGGGGGAAGGGGAAATGAGGAGTTCTTGTTTAACGGGTAGAGTTCCAGTTTTATAAGATTAAAGTATCCTGGAGATGGATGGTGGTATTGGTAGCATAATAACGTGAATGTACTGCATAGTATACTGAAAAATGACTAAGATGGTAAATTTTCGGGGCACCTGGGTGGCTCAGTTGGTTAAGCATCCGTCTTTGGCTCAGGTCATGATCCCCAGGTCCTGGGATTAAGCCCCATGTTGAGCTGTCTGCTCAGTAGGGAGCCTGTTTCTCCCTCTCTCCCTCCGCCTGCCACTCCCCTGCCTGTGTGCTCCCTTCCTCCCTCCCTCTATCCCTCTCTCTAATAAATATTTTTTTTAAAGATGGTAAATTTTACATTGTGTATTTTACCACAGTAAAAAATGGGGGGAAAAAAACCACAGGCTGGAGGGCCCATCAGTTATAATGAAGAAGAGGAGGCATGAGAAAGGACTCACAGGTTTGTCCAATTTTGAGATGTTGGTATAACCATTCCCTGCAGCACTTTGCCTTTTTTCAATGCTCTCATTATCTTACCCACACAGTTTTCCCAGATTGTCCTTATGTGGTACATCGACTCCATCCTTATACCTTGAAACACCCTAGAACATCTGCCCCCAGCCATGCTGGCCACACTAGGAACACATTAGAAGTTATCGTCTCAAATTCATGATCATCATCATCATCTTCCCAGACATGGAAAGAATAGATATCCCAGCAAGTTTTCATACATAAAATGAAAAAAATTACTTTCTTCTTACCCCCATGAAGGCAAGCTAAACAATAACACAACTGTGGACATGGTGAACAAATTGCCATCTCAATATGCTCCAAAGGATTTGGACAGCCAGGCAGGCATAATGACGACTGCAGGAGAATGCTCCTCTCTCATTTGAGAGCTCACGGTGGAGATAAAGACACATGGTGACTTCTCAGTATATGAAAGAATGGTCTTGCAGTCCCAGAAAATCAGATCCTGTTAAGTGACTATCTATATAAGGATAAGGCCTGCTCCACAAGCCAAATATCAGCCTGTATCATCTTGATTTTTCCAATATTAGCAAAGAAAAAACACGCACCTGGCTAGCGAGGACTACAAGATAGAAGCTTCCCAGAAAGGACACTCTCTCTTGCTTTCCCTTCAAAATGTAAATTAAAATGAAAACTCTTTGAAATTTCTCCTTCCCCTAATGTTAACTACATGTACAAATGATAAACTACTAAGTTTATTCATATCTCCTTATGGGCTACATTCAAAGTCCAAATGTCCAAATACCCAGGCTAGAACAACCCTTTGAGACTTTCCACTTGATGAACCTGAGCTCACACTTCCTTCCGTTGGACTCATACTTTTTATACCCAATCTGACATTTGATTGATATAATAAATGAGAAGTTTACAATATTAAGTATTAGGAGCTGTACTATGGCTTTATTTATTACCTCATTTCAGCTTCGGCACACAGGGAGGGTCATGAAATATCTACAGTGTAAAAGTGAAGAAATCTAGGCTCAGAGAGATTAAATGCATCTCCCAAGGCTACAGTTCCAAGAAGTCGCAGAGCTCAGACTAGAACCTACGATGTGTCACTCCAAAACCCATGCTCTTATATAGGAAGAGGATGTTTCACACCAGATTTCACTGCCACCCCCATATCCTCGTGAGTTGGTAAATCTCTCGGAGGGTAACCCTGAGGCCACAGTGTGACCACTATCACTTGATGGGATTATAGAGCACTCCAAGAGGAGTGTTTGAAATACGTAAAGTGGTTAAAGGAATACACTTGCAGGGCCCACAATTGAAGATTTGGTGCATGAGGGTGCTGGGGGTCAGACACATCCCTGAAAGGCTGCACTGAAAGGACATCAAAAGCAACAGGTCTTATCAGGTAAGAGATCTGGGAGACATCACATAAAGCAAAACAATATGCCCAGTACAGCCCATCCTATCACAGAAATATAAAGTAAGTTATTTGAATGGAGGACCGAATTTTTAGCAAGAATTGTCAGTGTGCTAGGTACTTTCTCCCCCCTTATAAGACTAGGCCTTTGTACTCACTCCAAAAAAGACACAACTAAACATTCTACTTAAATGGGACGTAATCTTCTGGAGAACTGCCACATTTAAAGCCCACACCGGCTTTCTTAAACATGTGCTGCACTGGCAGCTAAGCATCACTTGTCCAGTTGTCCTTTTCAGTTTCTTTATGGATCGATGCCATCTTTTAATGGCACCTGTCGCAAGGCAAAAATATGGGGCATGAATTGTCCACAGAAGATCCCAAATATCTGCCCACCAATGGGTGGTTTTGGTTATGACAGTAGCACCATTATGTCACCGATGTGCTCAGTGAATCCAAATATAAGACACAGCCCAAACAAGAGTCCTTAACTATTGCTCCTATTTGCTATGTGGAGAAGCTTGGCAGGGCCACACTCAGAAAAAGGATCCACTATAGTGCATGCCCAGTGGTAACCCTGAGGAGAGGGTGGAGCACCACATCTGGCACTTTAGACTTTGGAAACCAGACATCCCCTCTATATTCAACTGTGCAGCTGGCACGCACGCATTTCCAAGCTCCTTGGCCTGATATGCTGCAGTCAATAGGTCTTGTTTGGGGACCAGGTCCCTAATTATAGATGAATAACCATGCCTTGATGCATAGTCTATCTAGGTGACCGTGAAGTATGAGCAATTCGTTGGTTTCACTGATTTTCATCCGCAAATGACCCCTATCTCCATGAGTATGCACATGGGACACATAAAGGTGTATCTTTTGCAGACTGCTGATAATGTTTGTCCCCACAGAGGCTGAGTCAGAATCACTCAGTCATTCGCCTAACAGAAGCTAGTTCATACTATCAACCCCAGGGTCCCTGTGTAGGAGTCAATCAAATGTAACAAAGTGCACTTGGGGTTTGTTTGGTTTTTTTTCCAGGAAAAGCAGCACAGTCCACTTCTCCACTGATTGAGCAGAATGCCCTTTCCCATGAACAAATGCAGTTTTCATTGGGATAGTAGCCACAGCCCACTGGAAAACATGTGCCTTTAACTTAGCTGAACCAGGCCCAGGCACCCTCATAAACCTGGGTGTAATAAAGCTGCAAGAGATGCTGGCACATTCTGTACATATCAGACAACCGAATCTGGAGGGTAACAGGACACAGTTTCCTGCACCTCTGACACACCATTAATGCTTTGTTTATTTGTTTCCTGGATATACCACTCCCACTTCAAAATGGATGTTTCCTGGGAAATACCTAGTTTGTTCACGTTTTCATTTGGGAACTATCCCATAATAAAAAAGTAAGTAAGTTACAACACTTGTTCTTGCTTTGTTACTCTCATGATTTCCATTAATACCACTAACAAAATAGAGATAAGTCTCTGAAACAGGGTATATCAAGTGGTGGTTCCAGGTTAGCATCAAAACAAGGCTCAAAGGGTGGCACTGGCTAGTGGATACAGCGTTTTGACACTAGTTCCACTTTGAAAAAATGTCAGTTGATAACAATTTCACTACAAAGATGCTTCAAGGGTAATTTGCCCAAGTGAAAATGTGGTCTGCACAGCTTGTTGGAATATTTGTGAGTCATGTTCTTGGTCAATGTGGATGTCTTTCGAATAATCTTATGTAATAAGATGAACAGGATCCACATGTTATATATAAGTGCATCCAAACTGAACAAGCAGAAGAGAGGACTTCTTTCCAGAACACGTCATAACCGACACTTTGTGGAGCTTCCTTTGAAAGGAGTAAAGAGATTTTCTTCTCTTACTTTCTTCTCCCTCTTACATTGAAAACTGGCTTAGGAGATCTGTTCTTACCAAGTCTGGCAGGAAATCTCTAGAAAGTGGCTGCAACTCTGTGGTTACTCTTTAGTAATCAAACATTCTGTGGTCACTCCAAAAGTCATAAAAGCCAAGTGTAGTGTAATAATTAAAATCTTACACTTCTGAATACTGGGAAATTTCTGCCTACTCTAAGCTGGTATCTTTTAAGAGATAAGAGAATCTGAGTACACTTGCTTTAATAGGGGTTCTCAGGTCAACCATGGAAAATACAGACCTTTCTTCTGCATGTGGTGGAAGTGCAGTTTACTTTCAAGTCAGCCTACTCATTGTATATTCTGGCCAGGCATTTTCAACCTTAGATTCTTGATTTCATTTGCATGAGTCAGACATTTCTTCCTGTATCCCACTAACTGCAGGGGATATCAGTTGAGCTTATGTTGGTCTTAGAAAACACAATCCTTGCTTCTGCAAGACAAGTGTCCCTAACTTCTCTTTCCATTTGAGTGGATTTTTTCTATGAAGAAAACCCAAAGAATTGACAAAAAAGCTCCCAGAACTAACTAGAGATTATAGCAAGATTATAACAAAGTTAGAGATCTGACATAACCCTAACTTTAACACTTACTGTAAAGCTATAGTAATCAAGACAATGAGATATTGGCAAAAGAACAGGCAAATAGATCAGTGGAACCAAACAGAATTCAGAAACAGACTCACAAAATAGAGTGAACTAATTTTTGACATTTTGACAAACTTTCTGCAGCTCTTTATCATTTACTTGAAGAAAGAAAGAAGTAATCAATCTCTCACCCCCACTCCCATCGAGGTGTAGAAAATCCCATCCCAAATCATAGGGTCCACGTGGAGGATACAAACTTTTCTTCTTTCAAAGGTGGTAGCTCAAGCCGCTTCCCAGTCAGCCTCCTTTTGTGGTTCCTGGAAGGAGTATCTCCAGCCCCGGTTTCTCTTCCTCTCTGAGTAAGATTTTAGTCTCTTCATTCCCCTAATTCCAAGGTCACAAGTAAAGCTTACTGACTGCTGTATTTGCATTGACCATCCCCTCATCATATCCCATCCTGGGTCTACAGTTATGCAAATCCGAGTTCTAAAGAGAAACATATACTGAGTGATGGACAGTAGCATCTCTCTCAAGAAGGGGGCCGTGTTATGACTTATAGGTGCCCCAGGAGGAGTAACCCCCGGTGTTATGCATGTGTATGGTGTTGGGACTCTATTTCCTTACTGGTCACCTTGCACATGTCCATGTAGGCCACAGGGAAAAGCTTGAAGCACAGCCTGTTGGAGTGTGGCTGAACGTCCTATGGTTTTCCCAGAATGCAAGAGGATGGGAGGCCTGTGATGCTTTCCTCTGAGGCCATGTACCACTTGCTTCCTTTCTTCTTTGAAAGGCTATCATAAGGCCATTTCTGCAGGAGGCAGACATGTTCTCTTGCTACATGAGTCAGACACTATGCCTTGTCCCTCTGAAACGCCAGTGAATATTGCTGTAATCCTCTGAAGGTCTTTGTCAGTTACTTGAAGCAAGAGTCAAGTAATCTTTGTCTCTCCCTCATGAAGGTGGAACAAATCTCACCATGCTCCCGTTCGGTGAGTCCACATGTCCACCATGGAGAACAAGCTCTTTTTTTTTTTTCCTGCAGGTGGTAGAATTGCAGTTCACGCCCAAGTGAGCACCTTTGAACACTCTAGAGGGGCAAACTCAAACCTAATCTCTCTTCCTAAATGAGCCAGACACTAGTACCCTTAGCCTTCTTATTCTAGAGGACCTGAAATTCATCCAAATCTCCTGCCCCTTCCATTATTAAGTGTTCCCTCTCTCACTGTCTGTCTGTCTCTCTCTCTCTGTCTGAAATAAATAAATAAAATAAAATTTTAAAAAACTCTGCTCTTGATGTGTTGCTCTCTTCCTGTCCATCATTACTCACAAACAAGCCAGCAATCATCTCTGAGATGAAGTACCCCCAGTGGTGCTGTCAGGCAAGCACCAAAAATCAAAGCACACAGCTACACTTGCAGCGAGCACAGCATAATGCACAGACTTGTTAGAATCACCATGTTGTACACCTGGAACTAATATAACACCATGAGTCAACTTCACTTCAATGTAAATAAATAAATACAGCAAAACCAAAACAAAAGCACAAATGACACCATTACCTTGATATACTCGAAGACATGGAGCTGCCAATACTGGATGCTGTATTAATGACTTAATCTTAGGAATTCTTTTGGGTGCCTAGTGGCATTAACAGACTATATAATCCATTACTTCACAGATGTAAGAATGTGAACAGTTAAGTCCCAGGAAGGGAAAACAAAACCCCAAACTGTGTCATTTCCTTACCTGGGTGGCTGCCACTCCTTAATCTGTAACAGGTTTATCTCCTAGTGCCAATTACACGGAAATCGAACTCACTATCTAAGACAGACCATCCATTGCTCTTGGCACTTCCAATCAAAATAATGTCATCCACGAAATGGTACTGGAACACATCTGATGAGGTATTAATCTTCTCTAGGTCTTGACCTATCCACTGGTGAGAAATTATGGATCTTAATTCCACATTAATGTATAAAGTAATCTGACTCATGAAGGCAAATAGACTTCAATCACATGGCTTTGGTGGGATCTGAAAAAAGCACACTGCACACAAGACCCTTCAGTATGCACGCTGCAGTCCTAAAATGTTATGATACCTAGAACTACCAGGGCAAGGAGGTCTGCTTATTGTAATCTATAATGAGGCCCCAAGTACCCTTTGTTTTCTTCTCCGGCTGCCTAGGGAGAAGGAGGTAGATGTGCTTAAAGAGACTGTAACATTTACAGACTGTAACATTTACAGTCTCTTTAAGCACATCTACCCCCTTTGGTTCCTTGGGCAATGTAGAGGCTTCCCGTTACACACACCTGGAATCACCTGCACTGCTGTACTGATACCTCCTGGCTGGGCTGGGGAAGCCTGGTGGGCTCTCAGTTGTCCGCTCGTCCCACTACCACTATCCTGTTATTACATTTACTACTAGGAACATCCCTTACAATCGAGAGAAGAATTACACATACTTAACTCTTCCCCCAATACACTCGACAGTATCAGTGACAGCAGTTACAGTAATGTGTGTGTGTACTCATCAGCTGTGTGTTGGGATCGGGCTGGAGAATGACCGACACCTCCACCTACTACAGAATAAAGTTTTATGTTCTCCATGTGGACAAAAAGACCCTAGGAAAGGGAATGTAGTAAACTTCTCCACTCTGAAGAACGAGGAACAAAGATTATTTCTCACTTGCTTCAAGCAAATGACAAAGAGCTTCAGAAAATTTGTCTGATGTCCTGTGGAGTTTGTGAAAAACAGAAGAATTAATATCTGGCTCATGTAATCAAGTCAAGAATCTGAAACTAAAGCTGTACCTGCTGAAAGATATAGTGAGCATGCTGGCTTGGGAATGAAATGCACTTCCATCACATGCAAAAGAAAGGGCTGTGTTTCTCATGTTCACATGACGACTCTACAATGGTTGAGTGGCCCCAGATTACGTTAAAATGAAAGCAATGAAAAGTGTATATGGAACATTCTCCAGAACAAATCACATATTAGGCCAGAAAACAGGCCTCAATAAATTCAAGAAGATTGAAGTCATACCATGCATCTTTTCTGTCCACAATACTATAAAAGTAGAAGTCAACCACAACAAAAAATCTGGAAAGATCACAAACACATGGAGGTTAAATAACATATTACTAAACAATAAATGGGTCAACCAGGAAATAAAAGAAGAAATTTAAAAAATATGGAAACAAATGAAGATGAAAGCAAAATGGTCTAAAATGTTTGGGATGCAGTGAAAGCAATTCTAAGGGAGAACTATATAGCAATACAGGCCTACCTCAAGAAGCAAGAAAAATCTCAAATAAACAACCTAACTTTACCTCTAAAGGAGCTAGAAAAAGAACAACAAGCAAAGCCTAAAGTCAGCAGAAGGAAGGAAATAATAAAGATTAGAGGAGAAATAAATGATATAGAAACTAAAAAAATAATAATAGAATACATCAATAAAACCAGCAGCTGGTTCTTTAGAAAAAATAATAAAATTGATAAACCCCTAGCTAGACTTATCAAAAAGAGAAAGGACCCAAATAAATAAAATCACAAGTGAGAGAGGAGAAATAACAACTAACACCACAGAAATACAAACAATCATAAGAGAATATTATGAAAAATTATATGCCCACAAATTAGACAACCGAGAAAAAATGGGTTTCTAGAAACATATATATTACCAAAACTGAAAGAGGAAAAATTAAAAATTTGAACAGACTGATAACCAGCAAAGAAACTGAGTCAGGAATCAAATAATTCCCAACATACAAAAGTTCAGGGCCAGATGGCTTCACAGGTAAATTCTACCAAACATTTATTTTTTTAAGATTTTATTTATTTATTTGACAGAGAGAGAGAAAATGAGAAAAGGAACACAAGCAGGGGGAGTGGGAGAGGGAGAAGCAGGCTTCCTGCAGAGTGAGGAGCCTGACTCAGGGCTCCAACCCAGGACCCTGGGATCATGACCTGAGCCGAAGGCAGATGCTTAACAACTGAGCCACCCAGGCACCCCTCTACCAAACATTTAAAGAAGAGTTAGTTAACTATTCTTCTCAAACTATTCCAAAAAATAGAAAAAGAAGGAAAACATCCAAATTCATTCTATGAGGCTAGCATTACCCTGATACCAAAACCAGATAAAAACACCACAAAAAAGAAAACTACAGGCCCATATCTCTGGTGAACATAGATGCAAGAATCCTCAACAAAATACTAGCAAACCAAATCCAACAATAACTAAAAAAAAAAAAAAAATCATTCACCACAATCAAGTGGGATTTATTCCTGGGTTGAAAGGGTGGTTCAATATTTGCAAATCAATCGTTTATAAAAGAAAGGATAAGACCCATATGATCATTTCACCAGATGAGGGAAAAGCATCTGAAAAAGTACAACGTCCATTCTTGATTTAAAAAAAAAAAAACCTTCAACAAAGTAGGTTTAGAGGGAACATACCTCAACACAATAAAAGCCATTTGAAAAACCTACAGCTAATATCATCCTAAATGGGGAAAAACAGAGCTTTTCCTTTATAGTCAGGAACAAGACAAGGTTGTCCACTCCCACACTTCTATTCAACATAGTACTGGAAGTCCCATCCACAGCAATCAGACAACAAAAAGAAAGAAAAGGCATCCAAATCGGCAAGGAAGAAGTCAAACTTTCACTATTCACATATGACATAATAGTATAGATATAAAACACAAAAGATTCCACCAAAAAACTGTCAGAACTGATAAACGAGTGCTTCAGCAGCACACATATGAAAACCGGAACAATACAGAGAATATTAGCATGGCCCCTGCACAAGAATGACATGCAAATTCATGAAGAATTCCATATTTTTGAGACTTTGACACCTCTAGACAGACTTAGTGCTCTCTGGAGATAAACTCTTAAATGTTTTGTGTATTTTCTCAATTAGATCCCTTTTCAGAAGTGTCTGTAGAACAATAAAAATCTTTGGCTTGTGGGGAAAAAAAAGAACTGATAAATGAATTCAGAAAAATCACAGGATACAAACTAAATGCACAGAAATCTGTTGCATTTCTATGCACCAATAATGAAGCAGCAGAAAGACAAATTAAGAAAACAATCCCATTTACAATTGCACCAAAAACAAGAGGACACCGAGAAATAAACCTAACTAAAGAGGTGAAAGACCTGTACTCTGAAAACTATAAAAAAACTGATGAAAGAAATTGAAGAGCACACAAAGAAATGGAAAGACATTCCATGTTCATGGATTGCAAGAACAAATATTGTTAAAATGGCTATACTAACCAAAGCAATCTACACATTTAATGCAATCCCTATCAAAATACCCATAATATTATTCACAGAGCTAGAAAAAACAAACTGAAAATTTGTATGGAAACACAAAAGACCCCAAATAGCCAAAGCAACTTTGAAAATGAAAAGCAAAGCTGGAGGCATCACAATTCTGGACTTAAAGGTATATTACGAAGCTGTAGTAATCAAAATGGTATGATACTAGCACAAAAACAGACACATAGATCAATGGAACAGAACAGAAAACCCAGAAATGAACCCCTATCTATATGGTCAATTAATCTTCAACAAAGCAGGAAAGAATGCCCAATGGGAAAAAGAACACCTCTTCAACAAATGGTGTTGGGAAAACCGGACAGCAACATGCAAAAGAATGAAACTGGGCCACTTTCTTACACTACAAACAAAAAATAAATTCTAACTGGCCGAAAGGATTAAAGGTGAGACCTGAAACCATAAAAACCCTAGAAGAGAACACAGGCAGCAACTTCTTTGAAATCAGCCACAGCAACTTCTTTCTAGACATGTCTCCTGAAGCAGGGGAAACAAAAGCAAAAGTAACTACTGGGACTACATCAAAATAAAAAGCTTCTGCACAGGAAAGGAAACAGTCAACAAAACTAAAAGGCAACCTATGGAATGGGAAAAGATAATTACAAATGACATATCTGATATAATATCCAAAATATATTTAAAAAACTTCTAAAACTCAATACCCAAAAAAATGAATACTCCAATTAAAAACTGAGCAGAAGACATGAATAGACATTTCTCCAAAGAAGACATCCAGGTGGCCAACAGACACATGAAAAGATGCTCAACATCATTCATCACAGAAAGAAATGCAAATCAAAACTACAATGAGATTATCATCTCACGGCTGTTAGAGTGGCTAAAACAACACAAGATCATGAAAATAAAAAGCTTCTGCACAGCAAACAACAAAACTAAGAGGCATCCCACGGAATGGGAGAAGATATTTGCAAATGACATTGCACATAATGGGCTGGTATCCAAGATCTATAAAGAACTTCTCAAGCTCAACACTCAAAAAACTAATAACCCACTCAAAAAACGGGCAGAAGACATGAACAGACACTTCTCTGAAAATGACTTACAATTGGCTAACAGATACATGAAAAAACGTTCAACATCACTAGCCATCAGGGAAATACAAATCAAAACCACAATGAGATATCACCTTACACCAGTTAGAATGACAAAAATTAACAAAACAGGAAACAACAAATGTTGGCGAGGATGTGGAGAAAGGAGAACCCTCTTGAACTGTTGGTGGGAATGCGAGTTGGTACAGGCACTCTGGAGAACAGTATGGAGGTTCCTCAAGATGTTAAAAATAGAACTACCTTATAATCTAGCAACTGCACTACTGGGTATTTACCCCAAAGATACAGACATGGTGAAAAGAAGGGGCACATGCACCCCAATGTTCATAGCAGCAATGTCCACAATAGCCAAACTGTGGAAGGAGCCGAGATGCCCTTCTACAGATGAATGGATAAAGAATATGTGGTGCATATACACAATGGAATATTATTCAGCCATCAGAAACAATGAATACCCATAATTTGCATCGACATGGATGGAACTGGAGGGGATTATGTTGAGTGAAGTAAGTCAAACAAAGAAAGACAATTATCATATGGTTTCACTCATATGTGCAACATAAGGAATAGCACAGAGGACCATAGGGAAAGGGAGGGAAATCCAAAGGGGGAGAAATCAGAGGGAGATGAACCATTAGAGACTATGGACCCTGAAAAATAATCTGGGGGTTTCAGAAGGGAGGAGGGTGGGGAGAGGAGGTAACAGGGTGATGGGTATTGAGGAGGGCATGTGCTGTGATGAGCACTGGGTGTTAGACTTAACTAATGAATCACTGAACACTGCATCAAGGACTAATTATGTACTAGACAGTGGCTAACTAAACATAATCTTAAAAAAAGATTAACAGAAGGTGATATGGCAGATTTGTAATTACTTCCCTGAATTATTTAAACATGAATTATTTAAACATGAATTATTATACATGAATTATTATAAACACATGAGTTTTAAATATGAATTATTTAAACATGAATTATTATAAACACAAAAAAATAAATAAATAAACAACACAAGAAACAACAGGTATTGGTGAGGATGCAGAGAAAGGGGAATCCTCTTACACTGTGGTGGGTGCAGAACAAACTGTGCAGTCACTCTGGAAAACAGTATGGCATTTCCTCAAGAAGTTAAAAATAGAACTACCCTAGAGTCCAGCAACTGCACTATGGGGTATTTCCCCAAAGGATACAAAAATACTAATTCAAAGGGATACACGCACCCCAATGTTTATGGCAGCATTACCTATAATAGTTAAAGTGTGGAAACAGCCCAAGTGTCCGTTGACTGATAAATGAATAAAGAAGATGTGGTAGATAGATACGATGGAATATTACTCAGCCATAAAAAGGAATGAAATCTTTCCATTTGCTATGACATGGATGTAGCTGGAGAATATTATGCTAGGCAAAATAAGTCATTCAGAGAAAGACAAGTACCATATGATTTCACTCAGAAGTGGAATTTAAGAAATAAAACAAGCAGAGGGAAAAAATAAGAAAGAGACAAATCAAGAAACAGATTCTTAATTATAGAGAACAAACTGATGGTTATCAGAGGAAAAGTAGGTGGATGATGGGTGTGTTGTATAGATGATAAGGATTAAGGAGTGCACATGCTGCAATGAGCACAGGGTGATGAATAGAAGTATTAAATTACTACAGTGCATGCCTGAAACTAATGTAACATTATATGTTAACTAACTGGAAATAAAAACTTAAAAAAAAATTTAAATAAAAAAAAAAGTGAGGGGCGCCTGGTTGGCTCAGAGGGTTAAAGCCTCTGCCTTCGGCTCGGGTCATGATCTCAGGGTCCTGGGATCGAGCCCCGCATCGGGCTCTCTGCTCAGCTAGGAGCCTGCTTCCCCCTCTCTCTGCCTGCCTCTCTGCCTGCTTGTGATCTCTCTCTCTGTCTCTCTCGCTGTCAAATAAATAAATAAAATCTTAAAAAAAAAAAAGGTGAAATAGGGGTGCCTGGGTGGCTCAGTCGATTAAGCATCCAACTCTTGACTTCAGCTCAGGTCATGATCTCAAGAGTTGTGAGATTGAGCCCTACATCGGGCTTAAGAGTCTCTCTCCCCCTAATGATGTACTATATGTTGGCTAACTGAACATAATAATAAATAAAAAATGAAGTTAAAAAATAAAAAATAAAAAATTTTTAAAAGAAGATTCTCTCTCTCCCTCTCGCTGCCGCCCACACGAGCACACTCTGTCTCAAATAAATAAATGAATGAATGAAATCTGGGTATGTAAGAATAACCAGAAAAGCTACGGAACTATCGGGATTTTCCTCCCAGACCTGGGAAGAAGCGGTCCCCAACATAGTTTCCATAGGGAAAAGGTAAAGAATAAAGTTGCTTTCTTTTAGACCCCATATATATCAGATCAACAGAAACTAGAATGAAGAAAACTGATCAAATTCCAATTTGATAATGCTCCAAAAATACACGACGTGCCAGAAGTCACAGTGAGGACTACAGGAGATCCATAAAGCCATCCATGCTGTAATATTTGCCATAATGTGAAAGATAATGATACATTGTGCCCTAGCTCTCTACAAATATACTTTTCTAGTACTTTCTCAGAGTTCTTTGAAATGACAAAAAAACCACTTGGAACCCCAATATGTCTCTTTACATTAGGAAAACAGTACAAATGTGGAAACTGGTGTATGACAGAATGAAGGCCTCCTCACAATGGTGGGCCTGGTTTGACTAGGCAGCTGAAGCTATGGAGAAATTAACAGCCAACAAATACCAAGTCTTTTTAAGAGGGCTTTAAATAGGGTGCCTGGGGGCACGTAGGTGGCTCAGTGTTTAAGCATCTGCCTTCAGCTCAGGGATCCTGGGATCGAGCCCCGCATCAGGCTCCCTGCTTAGCAGGGAGCCTGCTTCTCCCTCTCCCTGTACCTGTGATATTTAGTATCAGGAGTTGTACTAAGGCTTTATATTTATAACCCCATTTCAGTTTCACACATAGTGAGGGCCATGAAATACCTCTTACCTATGCTAGAGAAAACCGAGGGTCAGAGAGATTAAATATCTCTCCCACTGGCACAGAATCGATAAACAATAGATGTCAACTGGGAGTAAGAAGAAGTTTTTCAATATTCAGGATTTGAGGGTTATGATTATTATTCTAGACTGGGTTTCTAACCACTTGGAAGTGACCATAGGATAGATTATTTAAAAGTAAGCAAATAATTGCTAGAACTTCCTGAGATTTCTTCCCCTACGTAAGAAGAACAGATCCCCAAGCCAGTTTTCACACGTAAAGAGAAGAAGTTACTTTCCCTTTATGTCCATGAAGGTAACCTCAACGATAACACAATTACAGTCACAGCGAACAAATTCCCATCAGAATACACTCCCAGTCAATTGGACAGGCGGGCCATCATAGTGAAGACTGTGGGAAAGAACTCCATTCTGGACTATTTGAAAGTCCAAGGCAGGAGACTACATTATATGGTGACTTCTCAGCTATGAACAAACCTACCATTCTAGTATTTTTTAATTAGACATTGAAAATATGAAAAATAAAAAGGCCCCCTGAGAAAATCCATTAGTACAACAAATTCCCCAGCTTCACACTGGGAGGAGAATTGCACACTGGAGATGATCCTTCAAGAATAAACAGAGGGCTTCTAACCCAGAGAAGAGCCGAATGCAGTCACCTATGTCGCAGGCTGTGCATGCAGCCTGGTGATCCAGAAAAGGACGGAGTGAAGGGACGCTGCGCTATACCCATATGACACCCACTTTGTCTTCCTGGATTTCTCCCAGTTCAACCCACTTTTCTCCTGCCCTTCCCCTTTTTGCTTGTCGTCTCTTTTTCCCTATGCCTCTCAGATTCTCATTCATCATGCTGAGTAATAGCTACCAAAAAAATTCAGTGGTTCTCACACTGACAACTGGATTTCAATCGCAAGGAAGCTTTTCTAACAGTGGCTGGGCTGGGAAAATCCTAGTGGAATCTATTCCCACATACTCATCTTCCATACGTCGTTTCCTAAATTAGATCTGCCCTCAAATGACCATGGAACACATCCAGGTTCTCCTCCCTTCCTTTTCACTATCAACTTGTCCCATTTTAGCCTGCAGAATCAACTGTATTTTTCCAAGAATCCACTTCAGTCTTAGAAACCTCTGGAACTAAGAGGTTAAAAAATTTCATCATGTAAATTTGTCAAAAGCAACTGACATCCTGAATGCCCACTCCATGCGGGAGCTGACACCAGGGCCCAATCTAGAGATATCTGACATGTCACCACCATTTCACTGCGAATTTGGGATCACACTTCCTACCTGGCCACTGGACACCTAACATGTCATGACCCAGAAGGCAGTACAAGTACAAATAGGAGGAAATGGTTTTTTCAAAACTCCAGGACCACACATGGATTGACTAGACACCAGAAGCTACAGTGAATTCAAAAGCCAACAAATACCAATCTTTTCAGGGGGCTTTAAAAAATATAAAAGATTCTCTCAGAGAATATCCACTAGTCTAAATACCTTACTTGATAATTAATGGAAAGGAGATGATCCAATATAAAATTCTGACAACAACCAGAAGACTTTTAGTCCAGGGAAAGCAGAAGGATGTCAGTATGTGGCAGGGTCTGTGTACATGCTGACATCTCACAGAATTATGGGATGAAGGAGCACTGGCTTGCCCCCACTTTTGAAATATGTAAGGTAGGTAAGGAAATGTACCCACAGTACCTACAATTAAAGGTACAATGAAGGAAAGGGCCCTGGGTCAGACACATCTCTGAAAGTCTGTCTTGAACTGAATATTGAAAGCAACTCATCCTGTGATAATAAGCATTGACCGAGGCTCCCAAGACCTGAACAATAAATGCCTAGAATTCTATATTATAAGGTGAGGTACTATGTTAACGAGATAAAACCTGACCAAAATTAGGTCTGCTAGCATTAACCCACTAAGTGGAAATGGAAGAAAAAAGGAAAGAAATTTTGGGAGTTATCGGTGTGATAGGCATTATCTTCACCGTCCTGAATCTGGGCCTCCTCCCACTTTCCCTGACCTCCTAATCAAACATCCGGAGACACCTGCTGGGGAAACGCTACATTCAGAGGCCAAATTTATTGAAAAGAGAAAGGGCTGGGTAGAAAGGTGATGCTGAATGTGCTAGAAAAACAGTCTGAAGAGCACAGATTTCAGCAAGGGGGTCTAAGTCTCTTGATCCTCCTCTTGTCATTAGCAATACAGATGTGGCCAGACAGGCTTGAAACACGGGGCTGGTCCTAGATAACCAGGTGATCTTCATTCCTTGTCCTCCACCACAGCTGGCAGGGCCAAGGAGCTTAGTGCATACCCTCCCATTGGGCATTTTCCCAAATAAAACTGTCATATCATTTCTTCCTGTTCGCTGTACTTACGGACCTCAGTACATTCTGCATAACCTACTGCCGCTCGTCACCAAATACTTTATGAGTGAGATATGCTACTGTCCCTACGTCCTGTTCCATACTTGACTAGCCAACCCACAGGATCCCGCCTGTAGTTTTCCAAAAGGGCACTGTGACCTTACCAGCCTCCAGGAAAAAGGAGTTTAAAATCCCAAGGAGTCAATCTGCCAAAAACAGGTGGGACAAAGCCTGATGTAATTTTTCCTCTTTTATAATAAGACAAACTGATAGATTTCTGCAGCCCTACTGTAGCAGCAACAACTGTTCTCTCAGGAACACAGAATACTTAGTTTGGGAAAGACAGCAGCTGTCCTTCGGCTACATGGGATACAGTGTATAAAACTACCCACCTGCCTCAAGGATCGTGACTGGCAGGTAAGCCCTGAATTTTGTTGCAGATTGTAAGTCTCCGACCTCGGGGCGGGGGGGGGCATCCAAGGCCATAGAGAATAACACCTTCAACTTGCCAATCAACAAGATATCATAATACCATTAAAGCGTTAAACATCAGGGAATTTCTTTCCCTGATACTATGTGAATATTCACAATTCGACACAGAACACATTATAATACCAGTTACATATTAGTCCACAGAGCGATGGTGAATCGGCTGGGCTCACAGGCCTCTCGATGACAAAATCACTTTTAACTTTTCCTCTTTTCACAAGTTCTCTCAGCTGCTTTCAGACACTTTCCGCAGAAACAGAGACCGGGGATATTTTTACACAGACACCACAACAGCAGCCTCCTGGGGACCATCTACTGCGCTCAGCCGGAAGCCCAGGATACGAAGGGGAGGGGGCCGTGCGGTGGGAGCAACTGGCACTAGTAAGCACCGATTTGCACATACTTTCAGCCATCCCCTGGTCCACAAAAAGGTACTTTTAAAAACAATTAGACGCCATGCTTTTTGGGGGCTCCTGGGTGGCTCAGTGAGTTAAAGCCTCTGCCTTTGGCTCAGCATGATCTCAGGGTCCTGGGATCGAGCCCCACATCGGGCTCTCTGCTCAGCAGGGAGCCTGCTTCCCCCTCTCTCTCTGCCTGCCTCTCTGCCTACTTGTGATCTCTCTCTCTCTCTGTCAAATAAATAAATAAAATCTTAAAAAAAAAATTAGATGTTAATTGGATAGGTGATTTTAATTCTATCTCTACCTGCGTAACCCTCCAAACTGTTTCAAAAGGTAGCATATGCAATGGCCTCCCAAAATACGTATCTTACTCCTAAACTGGCCCAGACACCCTACAAGAAGTTCGACAATGGGAGGACCCTAATGCTTCCTGTCACCCACCATGTAGATAAGGAATGCGCTACCAGATCCTGGGGAGCCACACCTCTCACAACGTGGCCCACTCTGCTCTACTGATCCAGGGCAGCCTGGATCTCTCCTAATCTGACCTTACTGTGCTACCACACAGATCAGGAGAGTCTCATCTCATCCACTGATCCAACCAAGGTCAGCACAGGTGCCATGGATCCCTGGTACCTTATCCTAACATAAAATGCACAATCCCCGGGGCGGGACCCTACTGACCCTCTCACTCACCTGGATTACAGGATGCACTACCAGATCCTAAAGAATCTATCTGAGGCACAAACCAGGCCAGAGTGGCCTCCTGTCTAATAAAAAGGCATCATAATTTTTTAGGCCACACATTCTAGACCAAATCTGTCATCTCATGCACAGAGACATGCAAGGCCAAGGCCAGAGCCCAAATTATTCCATTAAAAACACAGAAACCTTTTAATATTTTGATATCTTAATACTCAAAAAAAGAGTAAAATGAAGAACGAGGCAAAAGTGCCAGCTTCCCATGATTCTTGTCCCACACACCAAAACAAAGACAGGGTAACAAAAGAGTAACTTAAGACCCCAGCGTGAGTTGTAGGATACCCTCTTGTGGAGAACCACCTCTAGGCTGCAGCCAAGTGCTCTGCTATCCTGCAGCACTACACTCATATGAGGGCACGACAGAAATTCCTGTATCTCAACAGACCCCAATATGATGAAAAAACAGCCTCAAGAGGATGAGAGCCGGAATAGTTGACTCAGGTGCAACCTTTCAGAAAGCTTCACTTGTGTCCCCTGGATTCATGTAGGAGTAGGAGGGGCTAGAATTGTCCCTGGCAATAAAGACAGAAGGAGGCTGACATGGGAGAGAACTGCACGTCCCCCTGCTGCAGAAGAAAGAAATATATTTTCCAAAGTTCACATGTAGACCCTGAAAAAAGAACAACAGTGGGCATTTTCTCGACTCTCATGAAGAGGGGACAAAGATCAATCCCCCCTTGCCTCAAACGAATAACAAAGAGTTTCAGAAAGTTTGATGTATGTCCCCTGCAGTTAGGGGGCCAGTGGGACTAGTGTGTGACTCACAGAAATGGAGTTGAGAACCTGAGGCAGGAACCAACTGGCTCTGAAGATGCGAGAGAGGATTGGCTCAGAGCAAGCAGCACTTCGAACAGCTGCAATGAGAACAGCTGTGTTTTCTATGGTCCACACACGGACTCTGCACAAGTGATGGGACTAAGATTGTCTTAAACATAAAGCACCCGGGCACCTGGGTGACTCAGTCGTTAAGCGTCTGCCTTCGGCTCAGGTCGTGATCCCAGGGTCCTGGGATCGAGCCCCACATCGGGCTCCCTGCTCAGTGGGGAGCCTGCCTCTCCCTCTCCTACTCTCCCTGCTTGTGTTCCCTCTCTCGCTGTCTGTCAAATAAATAAAATCTTTTTTTAAAAAAAATTTTTTTAAAAAGTAAAGCACCCAAGAGGGGCACTTGGAGAGAAAGAAAACCCCAACTCAAGGGAGGCCCACAAAAGCCAGAGTGTTTAGGGGAGTTTAATGTCCAGAGAGAAGCTGCACCCATGGTACCTTCAGATAAAGGGACACAGGCACTAGTCTCTAACTGACACAGGATGAGAAGATACGGGTAGAGCTGTCTGCAGAGGAAAGGTCTGTGTTTTCCAAAGTCAGTATATGCACACTGAGAAAGTGATAATGCTGGGCATTTTCTCTACCTTCATGAGGACAGGACAAAGATTACTTCCTCTTACCTTAATCGAATATAAACAAGCTTGAGAAAGCTCGACTTGTGTCTTCTTCAGTTAGCCAGACACCGGAACTAATGCCTGACTCGTGCAAAGAAGTCAGGAGTCGAGGGCTGGAAGCTACAACAAGAGGGCTGGGCTGGGCTGGGCTGAAGGAGAGCTACACTGCGACCACATGCGCAGAAGGATGGCGGTTTCCATGGCTGACATGAGAACCCTGTACAAGTGAGTATACCAGCCTGTCTTAAAAGGAAGGAACCAAGGTAGAGCACCTAGAGAAGAATGACCCCATCACAAATGTGGGTCACAAGAGACTAGGGGCTAAGGTGGAGTCTAGGGGCCAGTTAGAGCAAAGGCACCTGACGAGGCAGGAGCCAGCAGTTTGAGGTCCTTTTAAGAAGCTCCAGATGTTAAAAAAAAAAAAGAAGAAGAAGAAGAAGAAGAAGCTCCAAATGTGCCAAGGAAAATGTCAGCTCAGGATTTCACTGTTCACAGCCCCAAAACCACATTACAACCTTATGGACCACGCCAGGGTGTGCTCTTCTCCACATACCTCTCCCCCTGGAGATCACATCTAGAGTGGTGATCAAGGAGTAGAGGGAGAAGTGAAGAGAGGAAAGGCAAAAAGAAGTACTATATCTATCCTATGAACACATATACACAAGTCACTAACAAGATGACAAAACCCATGAAGGACCTAGTTGGTTTAGACAGAAACTCCCAGTATTCAGGAGCATAGTGTTTCATGTTTTGTTATAGTACACTTCTAGCTTTTTGGAAGTGACCACAGGATGGTTGGTCATTTAACAGTTAACAGCTGGCTGTGGGACCTTCTGGAAATTTCCTCCCACACTAGGGATGAACAGATTCCCAAGGAAGTTTTCATGCATAAGTAGAAAGAGAAAAAAGTTATTTTCTCTTTACACTTGTCAAAGGATACTCAACAGACTGCTGATGAAGACCAATTCCAGAAGAGAGCCCATTTTTAGGAAAAGTTTATGCTTGCCCTCCAACAACTGTAGGACAACAACATCAAAAAAGTATCTCCAAAAAGAAACATTCTTGGAAAGGGCTGTGCAAATGTGAATAGACAACTCTAGAAAAGGTCACCTCATCTGTGAAACAGGAAATGATGAGGTCCCACTTCACGGCTATGATGCTCAAATGAAAGCATGCCATTTCAGCCTATAGCATATCACCTATATTTTTCCAACAGGATATTGCGGTCTTAGCCTCCAAGTGGAAGGAGTTAAAAATTCTGTGGGATCAATCTGCCAAAAGCTTCTGAAAGCTCAAGAGCTTGGGCCAGGGACCCACATGAAGACAGGTCACTTCAAGGCACCTTCACTACCATGTGCCCAAACTTGGACTCAGGCTTGCTGGTGAGGAGCCCATAAAGCCTGGAGGACTGATATGGTGCTGTTCAAATTGCAGAAGGAACATAAAGGCAAGAAACTGGTGTTCACTGAAACAAAGCACTACCTACACTGGCCAGCCAGACTGACTAGACCCATGAAGCTGCACTTAATTCAACAACCAACAAATACTGAGACTTTTTAAGGGACCTTTAAGTTTACAGAACAGGCTCCCTGAGAGAACCCGAAAGGCTAAACACTGAGGCTTGAAAGCGCATAGACAACATTACAATGGCGATGTTCCTATATGGAAATTTTCTCTGAGAACAATAAGGAGAATTTTGGTCCAGAGATAGATGAAGGCAGCCACACATGTGAAGGGTCTCCATGTACCCTGAAAACACCTACAAGGATGGGATAAAGGGAGACGGCCTTCCCTCACTTTACTCCAGCGTGACTTCCCAGTACCCTCCTGGGCCCCCGCTTTTTTCTCCTTTTCTGCCATATTTCAACCTTGTGTTATGTATCAGTTTCTTTAGTATGATGCTGATAGCACTAGCAACCAAATCAAAAGTAACTAAACAGGAAATTATCAAAATTTTTGAAATTTGGTGTCAAAGAAGTATCAAAAGTGAGAAGACGATCCACAAAGTGAGAAAATATATCTGCAAATTATATCTGATAAGGATGTACCCAGACCAAACAAAGAACTCTTAAAACTATAAATAAAAGACAATCCAGTTAAACAATGGGCAAATATATGAATGGACATTTCTCTGAAGACAATATAGAAATGGCCAAAATGCACATGAAAAGATGCTTGACCTTGTTAGTCATTAGGCAAATGCAAATCAAAACCACAAGATACCACTTCACACACAGTAGGATAGCTATCATCGAACACATGGACAATAACAAGTGTTTGCAACCATCTGGAGAAATCAGAATGCTTGAACATTACTAGCATGCAATGGTGTAACTGCTATCTAAAACCCTTGAAAGGGGCCTTAAAAAGTCAAAAAGAATTACCATATGGTCCAGCAATTCTGGTATAGGTATACCTAAGACAACTGAAAAATATGTTCACACAAAAACTTATCCCCAAATGATCATGGCATTATTCATAATAGCCAAAAAGAAGAAAGAAGCCAAATGTACAACAGCTGAAGAACAGATAAACAAAATGAGCTTTACAATGGAACATTACTCACCCATAAAAAGAGTGAAGGCACAGCAGAGGATTTTTAGAGCAGCAAAAATAATCTGTATGATATTATAATGATAGATATATGTCATTATTCATCTGTCCAAACCCATGGAATGTACTGCAGCAAGCATGAATCCTAAGGTGAACTAGGGACTTAGGGTGATCATGATGTGTCAGTGTAGGTTCATACTCAGTAAAAAGTGTACCATTCTGGTGAGTCATTTTGATAATGGGGAGGCTATGCATGTGTGGGGGTGGGCGGTATATGGGCAATCTTTGTACCTTCCTCTCAATTTTGTTATAAATCTAGAACTTCTCTAACAATAAAATCTTTCAAAAAGAGAAATGAATGATTAACACATGCTGCAACATGGAGGAACCCTGAAAACATTACAATATATATGTGAAGGAAGTCATTCCCAAAAAACTACATATTGTATGATCCCATTTATAGCAAATGCCCACAATAGGCAAATCCTTAGAGTCAGATAGTAGATTCGTGGTTGTCAGGTGACACAAAGTAGAGGGAACTAAGAGTTATAGCTAAAAGGTATGGGGTATCATTTTGAGGTAATAGAAACATTCTGGAATAAGATAGTGGAAACAATTATGTAACAATAAAAAAATCACTGGACGTATGAGAATTATATTTCAAAAACCGCAAAATTAAACAGTCATGAACATTTATCAAACTCACTGTTTGTGTGGGTCACAAATTCGGGAACTGCTGAGCTGCTGAGCTGGGTGGTTCTGGCCCAGGGCATAGCATGAGGCTACAGCTGAGAGGTCACTGGGGCTGCTACCATCAGAATCTTTTGGAGCTGCAAGATTTGATTCCAAGGAGGTGCAGTCACAAGGGTTGCAAGGTGGTGCTGGTAGTTCATGGGAGGCCTCAGTTTCTTTCCATCTGGGTCTCTCCACAAGCTATTTGAGCATCCTCATGACTTGGTGGATGACTTCTAGAACAAGAGAGGGACAAATATTGCTACCTCAAGCAAATGATAAAAGGTTTCAGAAAGCTTGTGTCTCCTGTACGTTGAAGATCACAGGAACTAGTGTCTAACTCACACAAGTAAAGTCTAGAGGCTGTGGCTGGAACTGTCCTTACCAGATGGGACAATAAAATGACAGCATTAGATGTAAACTGAACTTCCAGAAAATGCAGAAAAACCTATGTTTCTAGAGAACAAATGTGGACCCCACAAAAGACAGTGGCCTTATTGTTATAAAAGGAAAAGCAGGGGCACCTGTGGGGTAGGTCGATTGAGCATCTCCTTCAGCTCAGGTCATGATCGCAGGGTCCTGGGATGGAGTGCTGAGAAGGGCTTCCTGCTCAGCAAGGAGTCTGCTTCTCTCTCTCTCCCTCTGCCCCTCCCCCTACTCATTCTTTCTTTCTCTCTCTCTCTCTCTCTCTCTCTCTCTCACACTCACCCTCTCAAATAAGTAATATTATTTTAAAATTAGTAACTGGGGGAGGAGCAAGATGGCAGAGGAGAAGGAGACCTAAATTTTGTCTGGTCCCAGGAATTCAGCTAGATAGTTATCAAACCATTCTGAACACCTACAAACTCGACAAGAGATCGAAGAGAAGAGGAGCAGCAATTCTAGGAACAGAGAAGCGACCACTTTCTGGAAGGTAGAACTTGCAGAGGAGTGAATCCGAGGCAATATTTGGGAAGACAGACCACGGAGGGAGGGATCCTCCATCAGCCGGCTCCTGATAAGTGATAGAGCACCAGGGCAAAAAATCAGAACTTTTAGAAGTCGGCTCTGCGGAGGGACATCCCTCCAGTGGCTAAGCGAGGGGTGGAGCCCTCACTGGGACAGGGTGGTCTCGGGACCCTCAGGGTCACAGAAAGACCAGGGGTGTCTGAGTGTGGCAGAGCTCCCAGGTTTCAGACTGGGGAAGCCGTCTGCAAATACAGAGTGGAGAAGCAGGCTCTCAGCTCGGGATTACCTTAAACCAGGATCCGAGGCACAGTCAGGCCGCTGCTCTTCGAGCAGGGACCCCACAAGAGGCAGATCGAGGGAGACTCACCTTCCTCCTCCGGGAGGAGCGGCGCGGTAGCTCGCGGCAGGAATCTGTTGGGTTTGGAGACTCCAAACAGCCGTGTGCCAGAGACAGAAACGCTCCGTCACCGGCCGGGTGAGCTCAGAGCGCGGCCGGAGACCAGGGAGACGGGAGGGACTGACTGCTTTTCTCTGAGGGCACACTGAGGAGTGGGGCCCCGAGCTCTCGGCTCCTAGCAGCCGGAGATTGGGAGGCCGCCATTTTCATTCCCGCCCTCCAAAGCGGTACGGAAAGCGTTCAGGGAACAAAAGCTCTGAGAGCGAACCCGAGCAGATTGCTTAGCCCGGCCCCTGGCAAGGGTGGTGCAATTCCGCTTCGGGCAAAGACATTTGACAATCACTGCAACAGGCCCGTCCCCCAGAAGATCAAAAAGATCATCCAGCCAAGACCAAGTTCACTGATCGATAAGAACTGCAAAACTTCAGAGCTACAGGAATTCAGCACATAGAATTCATGGCTTTTTTTCCCTGATTCTTTAGTCTTTCAAAGTTAATTTTTTAAATCTTCTGTATTTTTCCTTTTTCTATTTTTTTGAATTTTTCTTGCTTCCTTTTTCAACCAATATCTTATCAATTCCTTTTTTAAAACCTTTTTTAATTTTCATTTTTACAGGCATATTCTATCCCTTATTATATTTAACCTTATTTTTTGTATATATATAAATTTTTCTTTCTTTGATACTTTGGGATACGGTTTCTTCTAATACACCAAAATTTACCCTAAATCTAGTGTATGGCTTTGTTCTAGTCTTCCACCTGATCACATTCTTTTTTTTTCTTTTTTAAATTTTTTCTTTCTTTCTTCAACCAAATTCTTATCAATTCTTTTAATTTTTTTTAATTTTCAACTTTACAGTCATATTCCATCCCATCATCGTATTTATCCTTATTTTTGTATATATATAAGTTTTCTTTCTTTAAAATTTGGGAGGCAGTTTCTTCTAACAGAACAAAATACACTGAAAATCTAGTGTGTGGCTCTGTTCTATTCACCAACCCAAACATATTCTTTTTTTTTCTCCCTTTCTTTTCCCCCAGTTTTGGGTCTCTTCTGATTTGTTTAGTGTATATTTTGGGGGGGTTGTTATCCTCTTAACATTTTGTTCTCTCATTCATCTATTCTTCTCTGGACAAAATGACAAAACAGAAAAACTCACCTCAAAAAAAAGAAAAAGAGGCAGTACCAACTGCCAGGGACCTAATCAATACAGACATTAGTAAGATGTCAGAACTGGAGTTCAGAATGACAATATAAAGATACTAGCTGGGCTTGAAAAAAGCATACTAGAGAATCCCTTTCTGGAAAAATAAAAGAACTAAAATCTAACCAAGTCAAAATCACAAAGGCTATTAATGAGGTGCAATAAAAAATGGAGGCTTTAACTGCTAGGATAAATGAGGCAGAAAAGAGAATTAGTCATATAGAAGACCAAATGATGGAGAATAAAGAAGCTGAGAAAAAGAGAAATAAACAACTACTGGATCACAAGGGGAAAATTCGAGATATAAGTGATACCATAAGACAAAACAATATTAGAATAATTGGGATCCCAGAAGAAGAAGAAAGAGAGAGGGGGCAGAAGGTGTATTGGAGCAAATTATAGCAGAGAATGTCCCTAATTTGGGGAAGGAAACAGGAATCAAAATCCAGGAGGCACAGAGAAACCCCCTCAAAATCAATAAAAATAGGTCGACGCCCTGACATCTAATAGTAAAACTTACAAATTTCAGAGACAAAGACAAAATCCTGAAAGCAGCTCAGGACAAGAGGTCAGTAACCTACGCAACAGTAGAAATATTAGATTGGCAGCAGACCTATCCACAGAGACCTGGCAGTCCAGAAAGGACTGGCATGATATATTCAGGATACTAAATGAGAAAAATATGCAGCCAAGAATACTATATCCAGCTAGGCTATCACTGAAAACAGAAGGAGAAATAAAAAGCTTCCAGGACAAACAAAAACTAAAAGAATTTGCAAACACCAAACCAGCCCCACAGGAAATATTGAAAGGGGTCCTCTAAGCAAAGAGAGAGCCTTAAAGTAACATAGACCAGAAAGCAACAGAGACAATATACAGTAACAGTCACCTTACAGGCAATACAATGGCACTAAATTCACATCTTTCAATAGTTACCCTGAATGTAAATGGGCTAAATGCCCCAATTCAAAGACACAGGGTATTAGAATGGATAAAAAAAACAAGACTCATCGATATGCTATCTGCAATCATTTTAGACCCAAAGACACCTCCAGATTTAAAGTGAGCACGTGGAAAACAATTTACCATGCTAATGGACATCAAAAGAAAGCTAGGGTGGCAATCCTTATATCAGACAAATTAGATTTTACACCAAAGACTGTAATAAGAGATGAGGAAAGACACTATATCATACTTAAAGGGTCTATCCAACAATAAGATCTAACAGTCTTAAATATCTATGCCACTAACATGGCAGCAGCCAATTATATAAGCCAATTAATAACAAAGTCAAAGAAATACATAGACAACAATGCAATAATAGTAGGGGACTTTAACACCTCCGTCACTGAAATGGACAGATCACCTACGCAAAAGATCAACAAGGAAATAAAGGCTTTAAATGACACATTGGACCAGATGGACTTGACAGATATATTTAGAACATTCCATCCCAAAGCAACAGAATAAACATTCTTCTCTAATGCACATGAAACATTCTGCAGAACAGATCACATCCTGGGTCACAAATAAGGTCTCAACCGGTACTGAAAGACTGGAATCATTCCCTGCATATTTTCAGACCACAATTCTTTGAAACTAGAACTGAATCACAAAAGGAAAGTTGGAAAGAACTCAAATACATGGAGGCTAAAGAGCATCCTACTAAGGAATGAATGAGTCAACTGGGAAATTAAAGAAAAAACAATTTCACGGAAACAAATTAAAATGAAAACACAACTGTTCAAAATCTTTAGGATGCAGCAATGGGGGTCCTAAGAGAAAAGTATATAGCAATATAAGCCTTTCTCAAGAAAGAAGAAAGGTCTCAAATACACAACCTTACCCTACACTTGAAGGAGCTGGAGAAAGAGCAGCAAATAAGGCCCAAACCAAGCAGAAGAGAAATAATAAAGATCAGAGCCGAAATCGATGAAATAGAAACCAAAAGAACAGTAGAACAGATCAACGAAACTAGGAGGTGGTTCTTTGAAAGAATTAATAAGATTGATAAACCCCTGGCCAGACTTATCAAAAAGAAAAGAGGAAAGACCCAAATTAATAAAATCATGAATGAAAGAGGAGAGATCACAACCAACACCAAAGAAATACAAACAATTATAAGAACATATTATGAGCAACTATATGCCAGCAAATTAGACAACCGGGAAGAAATGGATGCATTCCTAGAGACGTATAAACTACCAAAACTCAACCAGGAAGAAATAGAAAACCTGAACAGACCTATAACCAGTAAGGAAATTAAAGCAGTAATCAAAAATCTCCCAACAAAAGAGCCCAGGGCCAGATGGCTTCCCAGGGGAATTCTACCAAACATTTAAAGAAGAATTAATACCTATTCTCCTGAAATTGTTCCAAAAAATAGAAATGCAAGGGAAACTTCCAAACTCATTTTATGAGGCCAGCATTACCTTGATCCCAAAACCAGACAAAGACCCCATCAAAAAATGAGAATTACAGGGGTGCCTGGGTGGCTCAGTCGTTAAGCATCAGACTTCAGCTCAGGTCACGATCCCAGTGTCCCAGGATCGAGCTCCATGTCAGGCTCCCTGCTCTGCAAGAGGCCTGCTTCTCCCTCTCCCACTACCCCTGCTTGTGTTCCCTCTCTCGCTATCTCTCTCTCTCTCTCTCTGTTAAATATATAAATAAAATGTTTTTTAAAAAAAGGAGAATTACAGACCAATATCCCTGATGAATATGGATGCAAAAGTTCTCACCAAAATACTAGCCAATAGGATCCAACAGTACGTTAAAGGATTATTCACCACAACCAAGTGGGATTTAGTCCTGGGCTGCACGGGTGGTTTGACATCTGCAAATCAATCAATGTGATACAATACATTAATAAAAGAAAGAACAAAAACCATATGATACTCTCAATAGATGCAGAGAAAGCATTTGACAAAGTACAGCATCCTCTCTTTTTTTTTTTTTAAAGATTTTATTTATTTATTTGACAGAGAGGAGAGAGATCACAAGTAGGCAGAGAGGCAGGCAGAGAGAGAGGGGGAAGCAGGCTCCCTGCTGAGCAGAGAGCCCGATGCGAGGCTTGATCCCAGGACCCTGAGATCATGACCTGAGCCGAAGGCAGAGGCTTTAACCCACTGAGCCACCCAGGCGCCCACAGCATCCTTTCTTGATCAAAATTCTTCACAGTGTAGGGATAGAGGATACATACCTCAATATCATAAAAGTCATCTATGAAAAACCCACAGCAAATATCATTCTCAATGGGGAAACACTGAGAGCTTTTCCTCTAAGGTCAGGAACACGGCAGGGGTGTCCACTATCACCACTGCTGCTCAACATAGTACTAGAAGTCCTAGCCTCAGCAATCAGACAACAAAAAGAAATAAAAAACACCTGAATTGGCAAAGAAGAAGTCAAACTCTCACTCTTCACAGATAATATGATAATTTTATGTGGAAAACCTAAAAGACTCCACCTCAAAACTGCTAGAACTCAAACAGGAATTCAGTAAAGTGTCAGGACATAAAATCAATGCACAGAAATCAATTTTATTTCTATACACCAACAGCTAGACAGAAGAAAGAGAAAGTAGGAACTTGATCCCATTTACAATTGCACCCAAAACCATAAGATACCTAGGAATAATCTAACCAAAGAGGCAAAGAATCTGTACTCAGAAAACTATAGAATACTCATGAAGGAAATTGAGGAAGACACAAAGAAATGGAAAAACATTCCATACTCATGGATTGGAAGAACAAATATTGTGAAAATGTCTATGCTACCTAGAGCAATCTACACATTCAGTGCAATCCCTATCAAAATACTACCAACTTTTTTCACAGAAATGGAACAAATAATCCTAAAATTTGTATGGAACCAGAAAAGACCCCACATAGCCACAGGAATGTTGAAAAAGAAAACCAAAGCTGGTGGCATCACGATTCCAGACTTCAAGCTCTATTACAAAGCTGTAATCATCAAGATAGTATGGTACTGGCACAAAAAACAGACACATAAATCAATGGAACAGAATAGAGAGCCCAGAAATGGACCTTCAACTCTATGGTCAACTAATCTTCGACAAAGCAGGAAAGAATGTCTAATGGGAAAAAGACAGTCTCTTCAACAAATGGTGTTGGGAAAACTGGACAGCCACATGCAGAAGAATGAAACTGGACCATTTCCTTACACCACACACAAAAATAGATTCAAAATGGATCAAAGACCTCAATGTGAGACAGGAATCCATCAAAATCCTTGAGGAGAACAAAGACAGCAAGAGATTTTCATAGACATTTCTCCAAAGACAATATACAAATCATGAAAAAGCACAAGAAAAGTTGTTCAAAATCATTAGTCATTTGGTAAATGCCAATCAAAACCACCATGAGATACTGTTCACATCCACTAGGATGACTATAACCCAAATAATGTAAACTACCAGCTACTGAATAGCATTTAGAGAAACCAGACCCATCACACGTTGCTGGTATGAATGCAAAATCATACAGTTGCTTTGGAAAACACTATTTTTAAAAACATTATTTTTAAAAGTTCAACATAGAGTTACCATATAGCCCAGCAATTATAGTCTTAGATACACACCCAAGAGTGCTGAAAAACTCACATAAAAACTTGCACAAGGGACACCTGGGTGGCTCATTTGGTTGAGCATCTGACTCTTGATTTCAACTCAGGTCGTGATCTCAGGGTTGTGGGATCGAGCCCTGAGTTGGGATCCACGCTCGGTGCAGAGTGTGCTTGAGATTCTCTCTCTCCCTCTCCCTATGTCTCTCCCCTGAATCACACTCTCTAAATAAATAAATTAACAAAATCTTATAAAAAAAACTTTGCACAAGAATGTTCATAGCACCATTATTTCGTAAAAATCTAAAAGTATAAACAACCACGCACCTGGCTGGCTCAGTTGGTAGAACATGTGACTCTTGATCTTGGAGTCATGGGTTCATGCCCCACGTTGGGTATGGAGATTAAAATACATAAAGGAATGAATGAATGAATAAATAAATAGATAGATAAAAGGATAAACAACTTAAAAACCCATTAATTTATGAATGGGTAAACAAAATTAGTACATCCATACAATGGAATATTATTCAGCCATAGAAAGGAATGAAGTATCACTGCATGCTACAACATAGAAACCATTAAGCTTAAAGAAGCCACACACAAAAAGATAAATGTGATTCTACTTTATAAGGTACCAGCAATAGTCAAATTCTGAGATGAAAAGTAGAACGGTGGTTTCCAGGGGCTGAGGGGAGGAGAGAATGGAGAGTTATTGTTTAATGGGTATAGTTTCAATCTGGGGGGCTGAGAGGAGGAGAGAATGGAGAGTTATTGCTTAATGGGTATAGTTTCAATTCGGGGGGCTGAGGGGAGGAGAGAATGGAGAGTTATTGTTTAATGGGTATAGTTTCAATTTGGGAAGATGAAAAAATCTGAAGCATACTAAAAAACTGTGGTGATGAGTGCATAACAATGTGAACGAGCTTAATGTCACTGAACTATACACTTAGAAATGGTTAAAATGCAAAAAAAAAAAAACAAAGGTTAAAATGGTATTATGGTAGGTATATTTTACCACAATAAAAAAAGGAAATAAGTACCAGTACATGCTACAACACAGATGAGCCTTGAAAGCATTATACTTCAGTGAGAGAAACCAGACACGAAGGGTCACACATTGTAAGATTCCATTTATATGAATATAAAATGTCCAGAATAGGCAAATCTATAGAGAGAGGAAGCAGATTAGTCATTGCCAGGGGCTAAAGGGAAAGGAGGCATTAACTGCTAAGAGCATAAAATTTCTTTTGGGCGGTGATGGAAATGGTCTAGAATTAAATACTGGTGAGCACAAAGCGCAGCATGATAACTATGCTAAAAACCACTGAATTATACATTTAAAAATTTTAAATTACACATTTTATGAATTTTCCTTCAAAAAAAGTTTGGACAGAAAGTCTTCCCCCAGAATGAGTAGTCTAAGTGCAAGACTGAAACTATCCTTTTTATGACCGAGCCTCCGAAGTCACAAAGCATTTCTCCTGCCATATGCATCACAAGTGAGTCCTAAGTCTGGCCCACATTCCAACTCAGGTTTTACATTTATATCATGAAACTCATATCATATCAGTTTTATGACATAGGGAAGGTATTAATGCCTCCCATCTGCAGATGCAACTCAGGCTCGGAGAGGTTAAATATGGTTTCCCAAAGCCACAAGGCCAATAGGTGGCAGAGTTCAGACTGGAACGTAGACACCGCTGACTCCACAATCTGTGCTCTTATCCTCCATCAACAGTGGTTCTTAACCAGACACACCATTTGTGAAGCCAGAGTTGCCTGGGACCCCCCTCCAAAGGACCTCTTAAATAATCATTTCTAGGGCTTGGTCGGTACACTTGAATGTGTTTAAGCTCCTCAGGTGTTTCTGAGAGGCATCCTATATATAGAACCACCCCCTCCGTGCCTGATAATTTCGTATTATTAATATGGGCAGCCGACTCCAGCCGGATGATCAGTGCCCTGGGGGCAGGGCCCCCACCTCCAGCTCATTTGTGACTGCCGCTGTGACAGCACAATGTCTGCCTACACGAGGCAGGAGCTCAGGAGAGATGATTGGACAGAAGGATTCAGAGCAACTGCCACCCAGAATGTCGGCTGCCAAGGAGTTCCAGTGGAGCTAAGGGGAGCACAGTTTGTGCCTGAGAGCTGGCCAACCTGGCCACTCTCTCCAGTGGGCAGGAGGGTCACTGGGCCCACTTGGTGGGCAGCCCCTGCTGCCAACTGGGGCACCTCAGCTCAGCCTAGAACAGAGGTGTCAGGAAGTAACACTCTCCTCAAGCTTCCTCTCCCAGTTCTCAAACTTAGAGGCCCAGCCTAGGGCCTAGTATTCACTGAGGCTTCGTGGCTGTTTGTCCATCGGTCAGGATGGAGCACCGAAGCCGACCTCGGGGCATAGGCCTGAGCCGAATCCCTGGGGCTCAGTCCCGAGCCTCTCGGATCCCACTCCCCTTCCATGTGGAACAGGAGGCCAGGGAAGGAGAAGAATGGGAACAACGAGAGCAACCTCGTCAGAGGACTCCTACCTACGGGCCTCCCGAAAGTGAAGAGTTGTCAGACAACGTTATGGGTAAGGACAAGCTTCCCCCCACCTCAGAAAAGGGAGGTAGCTTCATATTTTCCTCCTCTGCCCACAGGAAAGAGGTGTCAGGAAACAAAAAGCAGAGCATAAGATGGGCAGGACTGGGGTGAGAGAGGAGTCTGAAAGGGAGGTTTCCTATTGCCTCAAAGGGCTGTCACAAGGAGCAAGGATAAAATTTGTGAAAGCAACTGGAAGCTAAGACAGGCTGTTGGGAACATTAGGTGTCATTTGGAAAATCAAGTGCTTACGATAGCGAATGCTCAGAGTGCCAGGTGCCTTGGGAAACAGAGATGAATTACACATCGATTCCAACCCTAGGGAGCTGTCTAGTAGAAGAAAGACAAACTGTTAGGGTGGCTTCTGCAGAATTCAGAAAAATGACAAGAGCTCCGGAAGATAGAAAGGATGGGGGCGGGGCATAAAGGCTGCCAGTGGCCGCTGTCTTTCTGGTGTGTGTTGTATCTCTCCCCCCAATTCTTACCTGCCATCCTAGCAAATGGGCGAATGATGGGGTTAACTGTCAGAAGATGGAACAACACTGTGCTGGGAGAAAGGGTTCTCTGGGAACTTATCAAGTCTTAATTTTTAAAACTCATACACACCTTGAGACAGTCTTAAGTCACCAAACTGACTTTCCTGCTGGAAGAGTCCTTTCACACTGGAAGAGAATAAATGGTCTCCAGATACTGCTTTTCAGGTTAGACCTTTCTTCAAGTTTTCCCAGGACTTAAAAGGGATACAACGGAGAGGAGAGTCATCGCTGTTCACCGGCTCACTGCAAGGAAAAGGAGGGTAAATGTTAAAGGTATAAAATGCAAGCTGTTCTCGGGCAGAATGCTTTGTTTCAGCATTTGGTGGGGAGGCAGGATGGCATGCGGTAGCGAGGCTTCGGTCGAGAGGTGGGCACCCAAGGGTGAGAGGATCTAAAATAGTGCTGAGTGCAAAATACCAGTCACCAGCAGGGGCCGGAGGCCATCTCCAGCGAAGCTTTGTAGAAGAGATGTGCCTGCAAGGATTAGCAGTGTCTAAGACAATGCCGAGGGCGGGCGGGACACGGTGGACGCCACAAATAGGTCTTCCTGGGGTTAGCAGCCACGTGGCAGCCGGGTCCGGCCTTAGAGCGCAGGCGCAAATACCCGCGGGGCGGGGAGAGGACCTGGGGGCCGGAAGGAAAAAAGGAGGGGGCAGGGTGCCAGGGACCTTCAGCCCTATTCCCATCAAACTCTTCCAAGGTATACAATGGGCTGGACTGGGGTAAGGAAACTCGGGTTTCCTATCTGCTTCAAAGAGTTGTCACAGGAGCAAGGATATAACATGTGAAAGCAACTGGAAGCTAAGACAGGCTGTTGAGAACATTAGGTGTCATTTAGAAAATCAACTTCTTAGGATAGCAAATGCTCAGAGTGCCAGGTGCCTTGGGGAAAAAAGATGAATTACGCAGTGATTTCAACCCCAGGGAGCTGACAGTCTAATGGAGGAAACAGGATGACTTTTGCGGGATTCAGAAAGAATACAAGAGCTCACAGGAAGCTAGAAGGAATCCTGGGGAGCGTAAGGGCTGCCGAAGGCTCCTGTAATGTGAAGGGGTAATTATCAGAAGATGGAGAAACGCTGTGTTGGGAGAAAGTCTGGTTTTCTGGCAACTTTTCAAGTTTTAAGTTAAAGAAAAAAAAAACCTTTGAGACAGGCTTAAGTCACCAAACTGCCTGGTTGCTCTTGCCTGCTTGAGAAGAGTAAATGGCTAGACCTTTCTTCTCCCAAGTTTTCCAGGGACTTAGAAGGGCTGCAGCTTGAGCAAGTAGTCCTGGCACTATTCGCACACATCGCTTCAAGGAAAAACCGAGAGAAGTACAAAATTCAAGCCACTCAAAGGCAGATAGGTTAGTTTCACTTCGCGGGTGGTGTGCGGTGCTGAGGCTTTGTGGAAGACATAGGCGTGGAAGGATATCTAAAACTGTACAGAGGGTGGCGGCGCTTCTGGCCACTCGCGCGATGCCACCAGGCGGCTTCCGTTCATACAGTTGGGCTAAACTCCGCGGCCCTGGCGCAGGCGCAAACTCAAGCTGGGGGCGAGCAGGCGGGGCTGGAGCCCACGTGGCGGGGGGGAAGGGGGTTGGGAGGAGCAGGGAACGAGGCGGGGGCCGGGGCGGGGTGGGGGCGGAGCGGGTCTCGCGAGGCCGCGCCCCGGCTCACGCGGGCTTCGGGCGCGCGGTTGTATGTCTGACGGCGGGAGAAGTCGCGCTCGCGCCAAGGGACGTGTGTTTGCAGTCGCGTGGTCATGGAGGCGCCGCTGCAGCCGCTAGCCGCGACGACTCCGGCCTGTGGCCGGAGCCGAAGGCTGCTGCTGCTGCCGCTGCTGCTCTTCTTGCTGCCAGCCGGAGCTCTGCGAGGCTGGGAGGCAGAAGAGAGGCCCCGAACCCGCGAAGAGGAGTGCCACTTCTACGCGGGTGGACAAGTGTACCCAGGGGAGGCGTCCCGGGTTTCGGTCGCCGACCACTCCCTGCACCTCAGCAAAGCCAAGAGTAGGTGGTGCCCCGCCAAGAGGGAGGGTGGGGGGTGGCAAAGGGAGGTGGGAGGTGGATAGGGCCGGAGACACGTGTACCCTGGTAGTACCTGGGGGCCTGGCTTGGGCGGCACCCTCTGGGCGGCCTTAGGCCCCTGGGCAGGCCTGCCTGGGGAGCGGGGGTAGGGAGATGGAGAGGGGTTCCACCTGTGAAGAAAAGGATGGGTTCCACGAATCCGATTTTGGAAGTAGTGATTACCACAAAGCCGCAGATGAGGGTAAGAGGGTGGCCCCGGCCCCGAGTTTGTAAGCATCAGGATGTTGTGCAAACTGAAACACTTCCTCAGACATCGAAAAGTGCCTGCAGCACATCGCGTCTATTTTCAAGTACTATTACAGGGAAGAATACATTGAAAAGTTGAATAATGGTTCACAGAAAGTTGAATTAAACAGAAAAGTGGCTAACCAAAATGCTCAGGAGGGCAAACCTCTCGTTTTTCTTTTTGTTGTTGTTGCTTTTGATAAAGACTATTAGAAGCCACCTTCCCCAAAACCTGTATAGTTAATGGGTAGTCTTTGTGTTTCTCAAAAAATGAAGAACTTCTTACAGGGTGTACTTGCGAGGCTCCCTGTAAGAAAATGGGGGGGGAGTGATTGGAAGTAATGCATTTGGGTTGATGATAAACCTTGTGGCAAGTTTAAGTCCTGCCAGTTTGGCCTTCGGTTATTTGCATTTCTGTCCAGTGTACACAGCTAATGGCCACTTTCAGGAAGGACACGTCAGACTAGATACTGAGAAAGTTGTGGCCTACTGCATCTGGATGTTAAGATTGGCCAAAAAGAAGTGGCCAGGGGCTAAAGGATAAAGATTAACACTTGCTTGCTTTTAAATAATCAGCTTTTCCTACGGATCATTTGGCATTATGTAGATACATATTTGGTTCAATTACAGCATGTTCCCTGCCTGTATTCAGTAACAAAAGTAATACTTCACAATTATGAATCTCCAGTGTTAAATGGGATGTTATAACAGGATGGAATGGGAGCGATAAATGAGAAAAACTGTTTTGCCTCCTTACACATTTGCAGTTCTTTCCTACTGAAAGTTAACTGGAAGTTACTTTTAGACTTTTGTTTTTAAAGAGCCAGTCTTGCACTTTTAAAATCATAGTATTTCCAAGTCCCGTTGCTTTTACTTGGCTTGGAAAGATATTTTGAAATATGGCAGCCAGTTAAGTATTTACTGGCATCACATAAATATCCCATAAGAAACAAATTCCATCCAAATCTGCTCATGGAAGCAAAAAAATAGTAATAATAGATTTCCCTTTACCAGCAAACCTTTTCAAAGTTTAGATATCTGCTGCATTTCTGTGTCACATGTAGGCTTATCTAGAATTAAAGATATGAGGACTTTTATTCATAAAATGGAGTATTACAGAACCATTAAATTGTAAATAATTTTAAATAAATTTTAGTAACATGAAAAACTGTTCATGATTTCCTCTTCCCCCTTTTTCAATTTTAATTCCAGTGTAGTTAACATACAGTGTTACATTTGTTTCAGGTGTACAATACAGTGATTTAGCAGTTCCATATATTACTCAGTTCTCATTACTGTTCCTTTTTAAAAATGGGTGCGACATGATCCAAATTTGTGTGTTTAAGAAAGAATGAAAGGAAAGACTTCAAAATGTTAACAGTAGTTAAGTTGATGGGAGGGGCGGATATGGGAAGAAGGGATTTAAACATTCTTCTTTACTGCTCTGCATTTGCCAGAATCTTTGTTAACTCTGCTATTTATATTTGCGACAGTTATTTTTTTTTAACAGATGCAAGGGGTTGCTTTGGGAATTCCATTTATAGATCTTAATAAAGTAATTGCAGTCTTTTTACCTTATAATTGATGAGGTTTTTTTCTTTGAATAACACTTCCAGTATTTGCAGGTGACATAATACTATATATAGAAAACCCTAAAGACTCCATCGAAAAAACTATTAGAACACTGCAGTTCTTAAGTCAAAAACCCCAAATTTCCAAAATCACAATTTTCAGAAAAAAATTATTTTTCAGAGTTAGTTTTTCCTATATGCTAAAATCACTAAGGAGTGTCATTTTAAATCATTACAATTATAACCTCACACTTGAGTAGCATTTTCAATAATGTATATAAAGTATATACAGTTCCGTTCCCCTCTGTCCAATTCTCCCTCATGGCCTTTACCTAATTAGATCAGGATATTTATATGAGGTAGGCTGCTGGCTCAAGATACATAATCATGTGTTATATATTAGCTTCACAGAGAAATTCATCTTAACTTTGTCTTTATTTTCAGAGTGATCAAAAATGCTAGCTATTGTAAGCCTTACTTTCTAGGAACCTTAATCAAACTTGGAATTGGGTATTGACTCCAATATATGTAATTATTATGAAAGTTTAAGTGCCATGTGAACATGTTAACAGAAGATCAAGCTACATTATAATGAAAGCATGTTGGCTAGAATTACAGCATGCCCATACAAGAGAGCAGCATGAGCTATTGTTTCCATCAGGTCACTTGAAACCTGTTCAAGGGGGTCTCCTCTTTCAGAGCCCTCTGGGAAAATAATCCCATGGTCTAGGATTTTCAACTTCTCACCTGACATTTGCAGATTTCCTACTCCTTGAGTATGGCAGCAGGTCTTCTGTGTGAAGGTGAGAAACTGGACAAACATTTAAATGAGTACGTCTAGAAGACTGTCATTAGAAAGAGGAAAATCTCCCTGGGGCAAATAATACATTATGTGTTAATAAAAAAAAAAGAAGAAAGAGGAAAATCTAATTATTTGAACTGTAGGAAGTTGATTAACTTGGAGGGGCTATAGTGAAGTATCCAGTAGGATTTAGTGCAAGGATGGAATGCAGGGGGTCTGTGAACATGCATAGAAAAACAAAGTCTTTATTTTCACTAACCTACAACTGAAATTTAGGATTTTCTTCCATTATGAACATCAGCAACAAATCACACTAGCTTCAGCAGTACTCGCTTGTACCTGTTGCCAAGAGAATCACAGATACTTTTATGCCACATAATTGCAGGTATCCTGCAACAAAATTTACACTCATCACTGTCTTGGACAGTTACTAGACCACTGCTAGATCTTGCGGTTTTAAAGATTTTATTTATTTGAGAGAGAGGGAGGGAGAGAGCACGCACGCGCTCACGTGCTTACCTGGAGAGCCAAGGGAGGACCAGAGGGAGAGGGACGAGCGGACTCTGCGCTGAGGGCAAAGCATGAGTAGACTGAGGGGGGCTTCACCGAGGACTCCATCTCACGCCCTCAAGCCCAGAGATCATGACCTGAGCCAAAATCAACAGTCAGCTGCTCAACTTAGCAACCTAGGCGCCCCATAGATCTTGAAGTCTTAAAGTGTTAATAAAAGGGCAAATGTATTACTATATCGCCAGTTTGTTTTCTATTATTTCGATAATTACATTTCAATATATTGGGCTTCCTTCGTAATTCTATATATTTTGTTTTATGCATTCAATAACACTATCCATAGAAAAAGTCTATAAGCTTCACCAGACTGCTGAAGAGATCCAAAGGTTTAGAATCCTTGATTTATAGTGATTTCCTAAAGATGTCTTTCTGTCATCCCACCAATTTTCTCAGTGTTTTAGAACATCGTATATTTCTCTTTCTTAGTTTCCAAGCCAGCACCTTATTGGGAAGGAACAGCTGTGATAAATGGAGAATTCAAGGAGCTCAAGTTGACTGATTATCGTGGGAAATACCTGGTTTTTTTCTTCTACCCACTTGACTTGTGAGTAATACATGTACAGGTCCTAAAACATCGTCAATCATTATTCAAGAACATTAAGTACAAATTATTTTATTTATCTCTTGGTTCCTAAAAGGCAAGCCGAGATGAATTTTTTCAAGAAGGTAACATCTGCCATATATTTCAGAACCAAAACCCATTGTCCCCAATACTTTATACTTAAATCTACGTGATTGTGTTGTAATGTCATCATCAAAGAAAGGAAAGCTACAATTATATTAAGCTATACCTGCTAAGGCAAGAAAATGGATATTTTAGGAGGCATTTAATAGCAAGACTTATGCCACAAATCTGTTTATCTCTCTTAATTAGAAAATCAGCTCTTTACAATGACGATGCCATTTAACTATGGTTTTATCATTTTTATTCTTTGCTGCATCTATTGCTTTTCTGTGGTTTGAACATTTTCCTGAAAATACTGCATATGCTTAAGAAATAATGCCTATTAATATAAATTATGCTTATTGGGGGGGAATTTTCTCTTTAACTCTGATAGCACTTTAGATAAAAAGTTGACTCAAATAAATACTCTTGCAGCTTTAGTCTTATCAAGGATATAGTTTTATCTGGAGTGTTTTTCAAATTCCATGGAAGTAAAAAGATAAAAGAGACTTATCCTGACTTATCTTTTTTCTATTTGAATATATTTTTTGGTTATAAAAAAGAGAAGTTTCTTCTATTTTGCCACTGTATATTAAGGTCTTTTTTCCATTAGGACTAACCTAGAACTGTGTAAATAAAACCTTAAACTTGCAGGAGGATATACTTAAGCTCATCTCTATAGATTGTCTCTGTGCCAGAGGTCAGCAAACTTTTTCTGTACAGGGCCACATAGTAAATATTTTTTGCTTTGTGATCTCTATTGCAACTAATCTACTTGGCCATTGTAGCACAAAAACAGCCAGAGACTATACACAGATGAATGAGTATTGTTTTCTATTTTTTTTTACAAAAAATAAGATAGGCTGGATTTGGCCTGTGGACTGAAGTTTGCTGACCTCTACTCTAATCCAAATAGGAAAAATTCTCAGAAAAATTAGTTCATTGAGACTAAACGAAGTCACAAATGTGGATAATACATAATCTTTTAAATTAGTAAGAACTTCCTTCTTTCTTATAATTTGGTTTTTTTTTTAAGATTTTATTTATTTATTTGACAGAGAGAAAGAGATTACAAGTAGGCAGAGAGGCAGGCAGAGGGAGAGGGGGAAGCAGGCTCCCTGCTGAGCAGAGAGCCAGATGCGGGGCTTGATCCCAGGACCCTGAGATCATGACCTGAGCCGAAGAGAACTTCCTTCTTTCTAATCCACTTGTACTGTGGCCTGACTAGCTGAAATGTATGATATAACTTAATTTCTAATAGAAACCAGAAGTACAAATTTTAATATATAAAAATTATAGGCCTTCTAAATGCATGTTGTTATAAAACCAAAAATTTAACACATCTGTTAAATATACAGGATGCTAAACATGAGTTTTGAAATTAGTCTAATATAGCAGAAAAATATCCTGTTTCTCCCACTGTTACTTAAAACTCTGTAATAAATAAGACATATCTAAAGAATGATGTCACCAATGGCCTCCGGGGGCAAGAAGCTAAGATTGCTTCTTTCTGTTTCTCTGAGATTGGGCCTGGTTAGAAAAGAAGAATTCTGAGGCATTTGCCACAGTCTGCAAGTATGAAAGTCAAAAACGTAACCCTTTAGTTTTCTGCCAGAGCTTTTTTTCTGTCTTCACTAAGAAGTTGGATAAATGTGTCTCTAGGTAGCATTTGTTGGAATAATAGGAAGGCAGGCAGGGGCTGACCATTCCTACCTTTGGGAAAATACTGAAACTACATATCATAGCCCAGGTTTCCAGGGATATAATCTAAGATTAGAACTGTCTGCCTGCATGTGGCAGTCCTACATTTGAACAACTGAAACCTTTGAAAAGCCTGTATTGGGCTGCAGTAGGAATTTGTCCCCTAAGTCTGTGTTCTTCTGACTTTCTTGACCATGACCTGTACACAGTACAAAATCCATTTTTTATTGCCACCGAATACATTTACATATACATACAGGGTAAAATTCAGTCTGTAAGCACCAGTACAGCCGTGATCATTAAAATCCTGAAATACTTCTATACCAAATAGTAAATAGCCACTTTCCCAACCTCCTCTCCAAGTTGCCCCTCCTACCTGGTCCCTTTCAGAAACCTCCAGAGCTAAAGCCAACTTTGAGTTAAGGTTGTTCAATATTTTTAGTATCACTCCTGAACACACACACATAGATGTGCAAGTGTATGTACGTATATGTTTCATGACTTACCCTTCCTATATATAAAGTATTCTTGTATTTTTTATTCCACTTGTTTGAAATGTTAGTTAGAACTCTGTAAAGTGGCGTAAGGAGTCCGTAAAATGGTTTGGAAAATACTACCCTAAGGTAATATTCTCTAAACATGCCCTTCTGACAACAGGACTGGGAGACAGGTAGAAGAGGACGTTATTAAGAAAGGGAAGGGGATGGAAGAGCATTTTCTCATCTCTGAAATAAAGATCAGTGCATCTAGCTCATAGGGGTGGTATAGGAATATAAAAAAAAAGTAGTGGAATAATGGAAAATTTGTATAGATCCTTTGAAAGCTGTAAAGCACTATATAAATATAAAGCATTGTTCAATAAAAGCTAATGAAATAGGACGAGGTGCTGCCATAACAGAGAAGGCAGCATTGGTTGACCATGGATCCATTAAGTTATAAAAATAACATTTATTGAGATGTAATTGCGAACTCTGTAATATACATTTTTAATTAAATGATATTTGATCAAATAATCTAGACACCTACATTGTGACAATGTTCATATATAAAATTGTTCTTACTATGCATTTTTATATACTAAAGGGGTTTGTAAAAACTAAGTCATTTAAACTTCAAGTAAATGCATATTTTGAGAATACTGAATTTTTTTTTTAACTTTCAGCACTTTCGTGTGCCCAACTGAAATCATCGCCTTTGGTGATAGGATTGAAGAATTCAGATCTATAAATGCTGAAGTGGTAGCATGCTCTGTCGATTCACAGTTTACCCACTTGGCCTGGTCAGTATCTTACACTTAGATCTGTAGGAAAGAGAATGGATTTACTTTTCAATTATAAGCAGACAACTCTCATTGTGACAGGAATATAGGGGGTTTTTAAATTTTATTTTAAGTAGGCTTCACACCCAGTGTGGGGCTTGAACTCGTGACCCTGAGATTAAGACTTGCATGCTCTACCAAGTAAGCCAGCCCGACTCCCTAAAATATAGTTATCAAACAGTTGGGAATAGATATATCTGAGAGCTACCAGTTCAATGAAGTTATGGCAAAAATGCTTAAGGATTTTATAGGACATTTCTAAATTGGGAAAAAAGCTCACTGCAAAAGATATAATATCCATAGCAAACACCACTGAGTTGTATGATTACTTTATTATGATAAATTGGGTAGCCTTAATCTGGAGGGAAAAAATTCTTTAAAATTCCATTTCTGTGTTACATAGTTGTCTAGTATTAAGTCAAACTCAAAATAGCTTTTATAATTATTTTTATTTTTTTAAACTTTCTTTTTTTTTTAAAGATTGATTTATTTATTTGACAGAGAGAGAGATCACAAGCAGGCAGAGAGGCAGGCAGAGAGAGGGGGAAGCAGGCTCCCTGCTGAGCAGAGAGCCCGATGCGGGACTCGATCCCAGGACCCTGAGATCACGACCTGAGCCGAAGGCAGAGGCTTTAACCCACTGAGCCACCCAGGCACCCCATATAATTATTTTTAAAGAAGCATTGATTTTCTTAATTTTTAAATGTTTTTTAAACTCATTAAACATGAAAAGATATTTCACCTGATTAATTGCCAAGAACTGCAAATTAAAATGACAAAAGATGCCATTTTTTCCCTGTCTGATTGGCCAAGATTTCAAATATTGAAAAATTTCATCCAGTGATGACAAAGGTGTGAAGAAATGGTCCTCTCACACATACAGTTAGTTAAGTATTTCTGGAGAGCAGTTAAACAGTATGTTTCAAAATGTGAAATGTGTGTTGATGTGAATTTTTCATGACCACATTCTGTGCACAAGATTTTATGCACAATAAAGATGGTTCAGAATTATCTTAGTTTTAAAAGTTAATATTCATTTCATTAAAGTAACAAATTCAAAACAACTTTATCCATTTACAATTATATATAGGTATCTATATATAACAAAAATTTTAACTGGTGAAGAGCTACAATTTAGTTTATGTTCTCTTAAGTAATTAATTTTCTCAAGTATTTTTAAATGCAGTTATATATTTATTTGATTTCCTTTAACTATCTCAATTTTCAGATAAAACTTCTAAGAACTTAAGTAATTCTGGCAAAACTAATAGACAAATATGGTATGCCTTAAGTCCTTTAAAAATGTTTCCTTATTTATAAACTGAATAAAATTTCACATTATACATTTTAAATTAGAATCACAAAGTGAAAATGATGGGTTTAATTTTCTTCATCACTTCTATAAGTAATTCTAAATCTTTGTAGGATTACAACATAAATCCACTAAGGAAAAAGTTATATCCTCCCAAATAATTTGGGATTGGCTTCTCCAGGAATTTGGGGGAATGCATTCTGAGCTGGATAGGTTACGTATCAAGCAGAGTTCTACTTGGATATCAGAACTGGGGCTGCAGACACCTGGAGCAGTATTTCCCTGTTTGCTAGCTGCTCTGTCAGTACTCTCCCACTGGGACACCCACATTCCCTGGTTTCAAGTAAAAGGATGCTTAAATCTGAAGACTGATGTGTCTGAGATTATACCTAACTTCCTTCCCTGCTTCAAGTGGACTTTGCATTCCTTTGTCTCAGAATATCAAAATATCATCCAGTTGTATTCTATCTCTCGAGGCTTTGTCTTGTGATCACAGCACTAAGGTTATGATTATGACAGTGCATGTCCTTTGATCCATCAATTCCTCATCTAGGAATTAATCAAGTAAGTATGCAAAGTTGAGAATACATCGAGGTTTCCAGTGGTGTTGATGAAAGCAAAAGGAAAATAGAAATAGTTTAAATGTCTAGCAATAGAGATTGGCAAAATAAATATAGTATGTTAATACCTTAAAAATGTGATATGTATCTCCATATTTATTTAAAGGAAACGAATATATAAAGTCTGGAGTAAAGGCGAAAAATAGAATATGTATTAGCCTGTTTTTGTTAGAGAAAAAAATGTGTGTGTTTTGTGTTCATTCATATGTGTGTGTAGAGACAAACAGTGCTGGTTGAATACATACATTTACTTCTCTCTGAGTGGTAAATGTTTTGTTTGTTATAGGATTAATACCCCTCGCAGACAAGGAGGACTCGGGCCAATAAGGATTCCGCTTCTTTCAGATCTGACCCATCAAATCTCAAAGGACTATGGCGTTTATCTGGAGGACTCAGGCCATACCCTTAGGTAACCCTTCAGTGGTTTTATATTATGACAAATCCAAATATATTTGTAATCCTCCCTGAAGTGTAGTTAGAAGATACAAGGTTTGACCAAGAAGAATTATTTGCTCTATTTGCAAAAATGTCATAGATACTGTTTAAAATAATTGTTGAGTGCCCTACTAAAATTTTGTGAGTATTGTAATCTGTTAAAGCTGGAAGATTATTTAGAGGTCTTTGACCAACCCTGTCATTTTACAGATAAACAGATTCATAGAATTCCATGAATTTAGCCAAAGTTATATAATCAGTTAATGGCAGAGCCCACACTTGAACCCAGTACCCAAACTCCTTGCCTATTTCTTTTTCCTCTTTTCTAAAATGACTCCAGTAATGGTTTTTCTAAATACAGGTATCCTCATATTTAGCAAACTTGTGCCTTGGGGAGTGGGACGAATTAAGGAAGTGCCATTAGAAGTCTTTGATAAAAGGAAAACTTTAGCTTAAAAGGGTTGTAATTTTGTTATAATTATATCGTCAATTTGCTTTACAGTGCTAATAGTTTCTTCTTTAAAATGTTTTATGTGAAGGTGCCAGTATTTTATAATCCTATGTTTTTTAATAACTGCTTTATTGAGATATAATTCACATACAACTAACCCATTTAAAGCATACAATTCAGTGGGTTCTAGTATAGCCAGAGAATTGTACAACCATCACCACAATCAATTTTAGAATATTTTCATTACTCTAAAAAGAAACCCCATACCCATTAGCAGTTACTCTCCGTTTCCCCCATTCCCCATACCCTTGCCCTGGACAACCACTTACCTATTTCATGTCTCTCTGGTTGCCTATTCTGGACATTTCATTTAAATGGAATCCTACAATATATGCTTTTTTATAATGAACCTTTTCACTTAGCGTAATGTCTTCAGGGTTCATTCATAATGTATCATGTGTCACTACCAATAGTTTCTTTTTTTCTACTTGCCAAGTCTTTAATGTTTTCTCCTTTCATAGAGCTTATGACTAAGTTAATTCCCAAAGAGTAAATATGCCACTATAAAGACTGAAGCTATTTTAAAATTTGGAATTATTTGAGCATTAACCAAGTAAAACCAAGTAACCCCAAGATCATGACCTGAGCTGAAATCAAGGGTCAGCTGCTTAACCAACTGAGCCACCCAGGCACCCAAGGCATATTTGTTTTTGTGTGGTATGTGTTGGTATAATGTGTGTTACCAAAGTAAGTTCAAATTTTCACATCAGACTCACTTACTTGAGAACAGGCTTCATCACCATTGACAAACATTTTCTACTGTAAAAGCAGCTACATAAAAGAACACCCATATGAATAATAGTTAACAGTTTTGCCTGAGTTTGGCCAAGTTGACCTAGTCCAAGGAGAGTGAGTGCTAGTTAGTCCAGACATCATGGTGCTCATTAAAAAAATACATTGTAAGATAAGCAGGAACATTTTAGTAATGTTTAATATTATTATAAAATATTATTATAAATTTCATGTAATAGATAAGTAATTCCATGTATTTCTATTAAAAATAGATCTCATTATTATTTATAATACTTGTACTCAAGCAATTACCCCAAGTCCCTGAGATCTTTTTTTAAACTAAGTATTGGGTTGAAATCCATATTGACTGAAATAAGGACAGTAAAGTCCTTTGGAAATTTTGTTTTTCTCTGGTCTGCTCTAACTCTTGCAATGCCATTCCATCTCAATAGCAGGCCTTTTAGGTTAAACTACTCCGTTCTTCCCTAGGCCAAAAAGTGAATCACACATACACAGATTTAGAGGGAAAGGTAACTTTGCTTGTATTGGGGACTTTGTCTTTTCCACCTCTGAAAAAGGAAATACAAAGATGTTCTAAACAGCCAGTGATAAGAAAGACAGATCGCTCCTTCACCCAGAGGAAGACTTTGCTCTGTAGATTCATTATTTCATTAACAGTGCAGTAAAATCCCAAACCTAGTACTCGTAAAGATTTAAATGGAAATACAACAGGACATTGCTTAGACAAAAATAAATTTCTAAGTTACCATTTGACAATGATAATCCCAAATTATACAGCGGATAAGCGTGAGTATGGGGAGGGGGGGTGTTTGCATGTGTGTGTACACCAGTGAAGCAGGTGGGTAGCGTGTTGTTGGTTCTGTAGAACATCCTTCTGTGTGGACAGCACAGGGATCAGATTAACTAATGTTTGTCTTAATTGAGATGAAATGACCTCACCTGTACCACTCTTGTGTTTTACAGGGGTCTCTTCATTATTGATGACAAAGGAATCCTAAGGCAAATTACTCTGAATGACCTTCCTGTCGGTAGATCAGTGGATGAGACACTGCGTTTGGTTCAAGCATTCCAGTACACTGACAAACATGGAGAAGGTACCCTTTCTTTCTAAGCATCTTAGCCTTTTGATTTTTTCATTTGAAAGATGATGTCATGATTAATTTGGTTTCTTAGTCAAAAAGTAATTTGGATGGTTCCAAAGTCCTCTGATTATTTTCAAATTATTACCTGATCTTCTTAGCAGATCCAATTATTACTTAAAGTGCTTTTAACAAAGTATCACTAATATATTCTACTTACAGAATAAGAAGCAAAAATATTCATTATTTGCACAGTCCACAGAAAAAAGTTTCTGCTACTCTAATTTTTTAAATTATGTTTCTTTAAACTTAAAATGTGCCAGTCTAGCAATATTTAGTCATACAGGTTTTATTTGCATGTGTACATTATTTGACTTAGCTTTTTTCCTCAAAGCTGTTCAGTATCACACTAGTAATCTATCAGTTCATCCTTTCACTCCAAGTTTTTGTAACAGCTAAATGGAAATGGAAAAGGTCAGATTTTGCTAAAACAGAACATATGTTATATATTCCTTTCCAAAGTGTAACTCGGTGCCTGAGTAAGGGCGCATTCTAAATAATGGGGAAATGCCACTTTCCTAGCAATTTTAAACTCTTATTTGACAAACAGCAAACTGTGGCATCAGTACACAGTACTGCAGAAAACAGAAGATAAGCTTATACTGGAAGTTTACGTAAATTCAGAGAAGTTTTTGCCATGCCCCAACCTGTCAGTTCACCAGATTCCCAAACCTTCCAACTTTATTAGGGGGACACTCAACTTGGTTTCTTCTACTGTACATGTAACTAGATGTAATTGGCAACAATGGACATAGATTAGCTGCTTGCTGATAAACTCCGTGACTGGAATTCTTGGTGCAAGCAGGCAAGCGAACAGTAGTCAAGTGTTTGGTGGCCTAGAAATGTTCTCATTGTTATAGGCTCTTTTCAGTTTCATTTTGGAAAAAGAAAAACCAAGAGTTGCTGAAGAGAACTGAAATCTGTTTTTAAACTTTTTGCCAATTTTGTTCCTTTCAGTCTGTCCTGCTGGTTGGAAACCTGGTAGTGAAACAGTAAGTCAAACTGATTTTTCTGTCAACGGGATAGCTGGGGCCAAAAATGCCAACCTTAGAATAATCTTTCTTTGTAATAGAGCCATCTTGATTTTGTAAATGAAGTAAACATTACTAGACAGAAATCATAAGAGTACAGGCCGTCTTTGGACCATAGAGAGGGTAGGAACCTGGAGAAAGCAGAATATGAGACTTAATGCTGTGAATTTTAAAACCAAGTAGTAAGAGAAATATGCCATCAAAAAAAAAAAAACAAAAAAACAAAAAAACAGAGGAGCAGTGGAGACCTGATAGAATAAAGTCAGAGGTCTTAGGGATCATGTATGGAATTCCTTCCAATATTGTGGTCCAAAAAAAAGAGTCACAAGCAAAACCTTTCTGTATGTAGTAAACTTTTGAGAAAAATCTGGCTTAATTAACGTTGAAGCTAATGATTCTCTCCTTATCGTTTGAAGCAAGATTGAAACAGGTATACCCTTTCATTTAGGGAAGCCGTATAATTTATAGGCAATCCCTGAATAGTCTCTGGCCAAAATACAATTTGGAAATTTGCTTGAACCTTTTTTAAATAATATGTTTATCTTCTAAAAATCAATAGTTCTATACAGACTGTAGTTAGGAAATTGACAAATATTAGAGCATTGGAGGAAGAAATCATTATCTTAGGATAAAAGAAAAATACAGATTCCTAAGACTTTCTTCTTTAGCAAATCAACAAAAAAAATACCATTAATCATAGACAGTGAGAGGTAGAAATTCACTCTGTAACCTAACTCAGATTGGGGATTGGGTAAAGTAACATTTCACTGATTTTGAACCAGTTTTTGATGAGTTTGCAAAACAGCTTTGCCTTTGTAGGTCAAAGTTAAGGTTACAGTACAAATTTATTTACCTCTACATAGATCTGATGGATCTCAAAGATAGATATGAAGGTAGGCATTAAAGGTACTTTGAGCTCTAGGTACTTTAAATTATACACGAGTCATTAGGTTAGCCTACAACTATTGACTGTGAGGTTTCCAGATAGAAATAGGAATCAGAAGCTGCAGGCATCGCCTGAGAAGTCTTAGAAGGCATTTCTGGATGGGTCTTCAAGGTAGGGGGATGTTCCCCCAGAGCTGTAGCAAAACTAACAATGAGAGATGAATAGCCTCACCATCAATCACATGCTTGTACTGAAAGAAGAGCAAGAGCTTGCAAGAGGTACAAATTAATTACAAAGAGTATTAGAGGATGAGTGTTTTACATTTCAGAAAACATATTGACTATCCACTTGATTAACCTTTAGAGGGGCCACAAACCCCTTTGAGAATCTGATAAAAAACCATGAATTCTCCCACCAAAAAAATTCACATATGTAATCACATACTGTGTTTGGGCATTCCTTTTCTTGTTCTCAGCTTTATTGAGGCATAAATAGATAAACAGAATTATAGATACTTAAACTACAGTGTGACGATTTGATCTATGTATACATTGTGAAATGATTACCACAATCTGATTAATTAACAAATCCATCACCTCACATGGTTACGTTCTTTTGTGTGTGGTGAGAACACTTAAGATCTACTCTTTTAGCAAATTTCAAGTACACACTGTGCTGTAGTCACTGTGCTGTACATGACATCCTCAGAACTTACTCATCTTAAAACTGAAGGCCTGTACCCTTTGACTGGCACCTCCCCATTTCCCCCACCCCCATTCCACAATTCTACTGTTTCTATGGGCATTCTTTCAAGAAACATTTCTTGACCACCTGCTGTATGGCAACTATTCAAACTATTACGATGGGAAGATGGTATTTATTAGTGAATACCACAGCCAAGGTCCCTACCATCAGAGTTACATTCTAATTCTAATTTTAGATTGTGGCAAATGGTTTTAGAAACAGGTTGACGAGAATTGGTGGGATAGTCCCTGGGGCGAAGGATTAAGTGGTCAGGAAAGACTTCTAAGATGACATTTAAGTTGAAACGTGAGTGGAGAGAGGGAACAAGTCAAGCCATAGAACAGTGCAGAAGGAAAAGCAAGGGCAAGGCCCTGAGGCCAGGAACCAGCTTAGCATGTTCAAGAAATGTCAAGAGGGCCCGTGTGGCAGGAATAGAGCGAGCTCTGAGGAGGGGAATAGGGACACCAGTGTCATGTGGTGTGGAGAATGGGAATACAGTGAAGTAACGGAAATGCGAAGTCTTTGGTGACCGTGTTGAGGGCAGCTGCTAGTTTGGAGGAGTTTGAAAATAGACTGCCTCACTTCTCTCCTGTATATTGCACAGGCCTCCTGATTTGTTGCCCTGACCTCCGTTTCTCTCCTCTCTAGCGCATGTCACTCTGCAAGCCAGGACCTTTTAGCAGCCCTCCAGTACTCACACAACAAAATCCAGATACCTGGCACAGCTTTCAAGCCTTTGCACTGTTTGTATCTACCAACCTCTCCCAGGTCATCTTCCCTACAATTCACACACGTATGCACACTGTGTTCCCACCAAGTCCCATGGCTCACTTCTCCCCAAAATAAGCCCTGCTTTCACACCTTTGTACCTTTATTTGGGTTTTTAGCCTGGAATATCTTCCCCTTTCTCTAAATTCTACTCATCTTTCAAGACTAACTTAAATGTCACCTCCACTCTGAGGCCTTCCTTGATGCTATCTCAGCCTCCATTTAGGCACAGCCTGCGTCATACATGATCATATTGTGCATTGTGTCGAATACTTGTGTACACACACATCTTCCCCACATGCTTGGACAAGTCTCAAAGACAGGGACTTGAGTGTAGTTATCCTTGTACCCCCCACTGCCCAGCACACTATTGGCACACAGTGCCATATTATTCCATAACTATTTGCAAATTGAATTGCAGTGCAGAGAGATTATAAACTGGCAAAGACAATACTCCTTGAAGTGATACCTGAAAAATTATGTTATATTTATTATATGCTGAAGAAAAATTCGAAAGAAAATGCATAGAGAACTATCATAAACTGATTACAATAGGTACAATAGGTTACTGTTTATATATAGGGGCAGATGTACTTTACCTATAACTATCAAATAATACAGTTAATGTGAGTTCAAATCATATTGGAAATTTTAAAAAAATATAGGGTTCTAAGGCTGTGATCCTGTTAAGGAGGGAGCAAAAGAGTGAATGAACAAATACACAAAAGAGTGTTTGTTCATTCACTAAATAGTTATCGAACGTACTACTACTTCATATATGTGAGTATTTTTTTACGTCGCAGTTTGAGATGAAAAGATTGCATTCTGGACCTCCAAAAAATCCATTTAATGGATAAAGAAGATGTAGTATATATATAGTGGACTACTACTCAGCCATAAAAAGAATTAAATTTTACCATCTACAGCAACATGGATAGACCCAGAGGGTATCATGCTAAGTGAGATAAGTCAGAGAAAGACAAATACCATATGATTTCACTTATATATGTATCCTTAAAAAAAAAAAAAAAAAAGACAAAACAGAAACAGACTCATAGATACAGAGGACTGATAGTTGCCAAAGGGGTTGGGAATAGGGGGACAGACAAAATACATGAAGGGATTTAAGAGGTGCAGTCTTCCAGTTATAAAATGAATAAGTCATGAGAATGAAAAGTACAGAGCAGGGAATATAGTCAATAATATTGTAACAGGGGCGCCTGGGTGGCTCAGTGGGTTAAAGCCTCTGCCTTCGGCTCAGGTCATGATCTCAGGGTCCTGGGATCAAGCCCCACATCGGGCTCTCTGCTCGGCGGGGAGCCTGCTTCCCTCTCTCTCTGCCTGCCTCTCTGCCTACTTGTGATCTCTCTCTCTGTCAAATAAATAAATAAAATCTTTAATAATAATAATAATAATATTGTAACAGCTTTGTATGGTGACAGATGGTGACTGGACTTACTGTTGTGACATTTCATAATGTATATAAATACTGAATCACTATGATATACACCTGAATCTAACACAATATTGTATGTCAATTATTTTTAAATAAATAAAAATTAAAAATCCATTTGAACACACTGCCGCCTTTCAGGTTATTGTGGCATACCAACATTTCATCAGCAGATAACTTTAAAAATACATTAACATCTGTAGCCATGCTCTCTTAATGTGTTTGACTTAATTAGATCAAACCTGAAGATGTCATGAAAGCCTGGTGGCCAAGAGAGGATCTGTAAGTAAATTTTGGGATGCTTGAATACAGATGTTAATTTATTAACAAATTTGTCTTTTGGGATAGGTGAGATTAGTAGGTAGGACAAATCCAGTTTTTCCTGTATATACAACGTAATTTGGGAAAGAAAAATCATTTTTATCTTCTTTAGTCAAGAGATGGGCAACTAATAATCAGTCTACTCCCAATGTACTTTGGCTTTTAAATAATTTGCAAACATCAATTTGAAGAGATATGTGCACCCCTGTGTTCAGTGCAGCATTATTTACAATAGCCAAGATATGAAAGCAACCCAAGTGTCCACCAAGAGATGAATGGTTAAGAAAATATGGTGTATATACATGATGGAATATTACTCAGCCATAAAAAGGAATGAACTCTTTCCATTTGCAACAACATGGATGGTCCTAGTGGGTACCATGCTAAGTGAAATAAGTCAGAGAAGGACAAATACTATATGATTTCACTTATATGTGGTCTCTAAAAAACAAATGAACTAACAAAACCAAACAATATTAAATATAAAAAACAAACTGGTGGTTGCCAGAGGGGAGGTGGGTTGAGAAAGGGCAAAACAGATGAAGGGGATTAAGAGGTACAAACTTCCAGTTATAAAATAAATCGATCACAGAGATGGAAAGTATAGCATAAAGAATATAGTCAATATTGTAATAACTTTGATGACAGATGAGAACTAGACCTATTATGGGGATCATTTCATAATGTATAAAAATATTGAATCACTATGATATATACCTGAAAGTAATATTATATGTCATTTATACTTTTAAAAAAATTAACATTTTTAAAGAATGAATAATTTGCTTTTTTTTAACAGATAATTCCAGATCCAGCTGGAAAACTGAAGTATTTCGATAAACTCAACTGAAAAATACTTCCTCAGGTTTCAATGCTTGAAAGTTCTCAATAAAGTTCACCATTTTAGTACCATACTGTGTTATAATAGTAATTTCTTAAAGAATATAAAACTCCTAAGGTATTTAGTGTTCAAGTTAAATACTGATGCCAAAAGATAGGCAGTTACTCTCTTCCCAAAGTAAGAAATGTCAGATTGAATCAAACAAGTAACAAGAGTAACCAGTATTTATGTAATACATGTCACGTGCCAAGCATTGTTAGGTGATTAGCTACATTATTAGATTTAATCCTCAAAGCAACTCTTCGAGTTTTTTTTTTTTTTAAGATTTATCTATTTATTAGGGAGCATGGAGTTGAGGGGGTGGATAGTCTCAAGCAGACTCCATGCTGAGCACGGAGCCTGATGCAGGGCTCCATCCCATGACCCTGAGATCGTGACCTGAGCCGAAACCAAGAGTCAGATGTTTTACCGACTGAGCCACCCAGGCTCCCCAGGCTGTATCTTCTTGATTAATAACTTCCATTCCATTCCATTAATAATTTTCTAGCCTCCGGTTCAATTTAGGTATGTTTACAAGGAAGATAGTTATGTTCAGATTTGTTCCAAAAAGCCAGTCGTTAATGTTTCATTCAGTATTCAGCAAGTTTTGATTATCTCCTCTAAATACCTGGCATTTATCAAGGAACCAAAGACAAAGTTCTGCCCTCAAGGAGCTTAGTATTTGATTACTGAGGCAGGTGCTGATAGTGTAGTAACGGGGGGGGGGGGACCTAAAAATAAAAACAATACATCCCAAGTCACCACTTTCTTATTAACTAGATAATGTAAATAGCCTATGAATAAAATAGCATTAAATGCACTCCTTCTCAGTGCCTTTTACAAACTATCCCTTTAAACAACTTGCTTCTGAAAGGCCACAGATCCAAAATTATATCCTAAAGATGATCTCATGTGGCCAATTACAGAAGACAGGAAAAGTAGTGTTCAGAAAGGAGAGTCCCGCGTCCTACTGGAGAGGGTGGGCCCTGGGCCTGGCTGGGGTGCAGCTACAGAAAACCTATTTCCAGAACACCCTGACCTACCATAATCTAGAGCAGGGGCTCCCAACTGGGGACAATCTGCTCCCAGGGGACATGGTAATGTCTACGGATATTGTGGGTTGTCACAACTGTGGGAGTGCCACTGGTGTCTTGTGGGTAGAGGCCAGGGGTGGTGCTACACATACTACATTACACGGGACAGCCCCCACAGCAAAGAATTATCTGGCCCGAGATGTCAATAGTAGTAAGGTTAAGAGACCCTTCTCCAGACACAGCTGCCAAGTACTTCAGGAAAGGTGGCCAGTGTGGTTTAGTAGCTGCCTGCGGGCAGAACGGACTGTGCCCTCACAGCTGCCGCTTCTCCACAATAATACATCAAGAGGAAACTTCAAGCTTCTACGAACTACACTAGGCAATGTCTTTCAGGGCACTGGCACATAGAGGATATCTATAATTCCCTGAGTCTCCCTCACGTGTCTGCTCTTCCGTTGACTATTTCCCAGCTAAGCCTTACTAGTGTTCTGAACTTTACAATGATAGTGGCAGACCGCTCTGTCAGGGACTTTAGTCTCCAGAATCTCATGCAAGGATTCCTTCCCTACTCCCATCATTTCTTCTCTGTCCAAGGACATCTCTAATCCTACATCCTAAACTTTCCATCTCTCAGTAAACTTACAGGTTGTATATTTCATTGTCAAATACATTAACCACTATTTTATTATTTAATGATTTTGTACCCTAACCCCCTATCTGATAACATGGAATGCATCCTTGTATTTTGTCATCCATGAACTTGCTAAAAACACTGTATCAATGAAATGTCTTTGAATAGAGTTACTAATATATGAATGTGATGAAATGTGTATTTGAAGTAAATAGCTCTACAAAGTTCTCCATGTCAGGGGAGATATATGTATATATACATACATATGTAGACATACACATACATATACACATACATACACACATACTCCTGTAATTAAATTTGTACCTAGCCTTTAAAAGGAATGAAAATGTTTATCATAATTACTATGTATTTAGCCTTAGATAGCAAAGCATGTTTTAGCAATTCAATTATTAACATAATAACACAGTTTTGGCATAATGTTATACACTTAAATAAAATCCTAAGAATATATTTTTAAAGATCCACCTTCCTAAGGCTTAAGCTTACAATTTTAACAAAATCTAAAGCCAAGTCAAAACCCAAATTCGGGGCGCCTGGGTGGCTCAGTGGGTTAAAGCTTCTGCCTTCGGCTCAGGTCATGATCTCAGGGTCCTGGGATCGAGCCCTGCATCAGGCTCTCTGCTCAGCAGGGAACCTGTTTCCCCCTCTCTCTTTGCCTGCCTCTCTGCCTACTTGTGATATCTCTCTCTGTCAAATAAACAAAATCTTTTTTAAAAAAAACCCAAATTCACCTAAATCATGCATTTGTTCATAGAGAAAATATGACCTACACATGTGCAAGGTACTGTGCTGGCAATGTGGATAAGAACACATGAAACAATCCCAGCAAGAAGCCCATAGTCTCCCAAATGAAAGTATACAAAAAGAGCAACACCGGGCGCTTGGGTGCTTCAGTCAGTTAAGCGTGTGCCTTCGGCTCAGATCATGATCCCGGAGTCCTGGGATCGAGTCCGTATTGGGCTCCCTGCTCAGTGGGGAGTGTGCTTCTCCCACCGCTCCTAGCCCTGCTTTTGTCCTCTCTCTCTCAAATAAAAAAAATCCTCAAAAAAAAGAAGAAAGAAAAGAGCAACACAATGTAATAAACGCTAAAATCGCCAACACTTGTGGTGGTAGCTCTAAGGGGAGCATGAGCAACTACAAGGAAAGACAAGTATGAGGGAAAGTGTCCCACCGGCAGGGAGTTCACATTCCCTACTCCTCCATGAAGGCCATACCACCTACAAGTGTACTGTCCTTTAAAACACACACACACACACAAAAACAGTATTTGTGACCCAACCTCAAGAGAGGAAGCAATAACTGGTTTTCCTCACTCATGATAATCTACTGGGAGATAGCATGTACTTTACAGTTGATCGGTTGGGGTTAGAGGTGTGTGGCCAAGGTTACGTGGAAGTAAAAATTGAATCTCATGAACTTCAAGCTCTGGCCATTTGTACAGCTCAGTCAGGACATCAGAAACTGGATTTACAAGTTTTCTATTAAAGGTAGTACGCTACACTGTAACCCAAGGGCCACCAGATGGCGCCAGGCACCCCAAAGTGGCGTAGCGACCTGTTGCATCCTAGAACCCTGTCAGGCTAAACTAAATGGGTTTTTTCGGTTACTGTTGTTTTGGGTTTTTTACAAGTCTAATTTAAAAAATAAAACTTGAGCGCTGGATGTTATACACAACTGATGAATCGCTGAACACTACATCTGAAACTAATGATGTACGATATGTTGGCTAATTGAATTTAAATTAAGAAAAAACTTAAAAATTCTGACCAATTCAACATAAGTACAGCTCAAGTAGGCATCTTAATGTGTACTGAGTGTACTCCTTCCATCAGTTACCATGGCCCAATGAGTACATGTTACACCGTGACCTAGTACCTCTGTAAATGTATGCGTCGTGAACACGCGGAACAAGTTTCACACGACACTTACCACTAGTGGGCATGATGCACTCTGATCTTTTATTTTTGTAATGTTGGTCACAACCTACTAAATATCATGACCCAGAGCTCAAAAATTAAATAAATACACAGTTTTCTTATATATGATAGAGATACAGATACATATAAAATCAGGATAAAATAAATGCCTGGAAGAGCAATACCTTGCCACGTGTAACTTTCATCTTACTTCCATTAGGGTTTTATTCATTTGCTTTAGTCTTACAATTCCCTCTCTTAAAGGTGCACAATTTCTGTGACACAAACCAAAATATCCTACTCTTTTTTTGGTTACTCTAATCCTTTCTCTGAGGTATTAATTTCTCAATACATCTGGATTGCTGAATGGTTTTCAGAAGAGTCTTTTATTCTACGGGCTCCATTTTTTTAGCATATACATCTTAAATAGAAATTGATTTTTCAGATGATATGCAATATATTAATTAAAATAGTTCACTAACCTTGGGGCGCCTGGGGGGCTCAGTCGTTAAGCGTCTCCCTTCGGCTCAGGTCATGATCCCAGGGTCCTGGCATCGAGTCCCGCATTGGGCTCCCTATTCGGCGGGAAGCCTGCTTCTCCCTCTCCCACTCCCCCTGCTTGTATTCCCTCTCTCACTGTGTCTCTCTGTCAAATAAATAAATAAATAATCTTTAAAAAAAAGTAGTCCACTAACCGAAAAGCTGAATCAAGTGAAAGAATAGAGGCCTAAATCAGGGGACTGTGCAATGAGGAGAGCGCCCCTTCTTTTATGGAGTAGGAAACCGAACTCAAAGACGTGAATCCCCTAGCACACTCCCAGAAAAAGCCGGTTGCAGACCTGTAGGCAAGACCTCAAGGGCATGGACATTCAGGCCAACACTGCTTCACCCACATCACATCACGCTGTCTTCCAAAACCCACATGATGAATATAAGGACCCCCTCCACCTCAGATTGATCCCCTTGGATCAAAACAATTTTATGACAACAGTTTTGTCTAGAAGCAGTGCGATGAGTCAAGGACCCTTAAATCCATTTTTGAACTTGCTAAATTCTTAGTTTCAATTCCTCTTTCCTGTTACCTATTTTATAGTAATTCATTATTTGTTGCTGGGGTTGAGGGGAGGGATTCACAAGTCCATTTAGAGAATCAATCACAAACATGTAAAAATTTATTCTATAAGGGAATTAAATGCCAAAAATATTTCAGCCATCCTCATCTCTCATGGTTGGAGACCTGACTATATCCTGAGATATATTTTTTATATATCACACATATACATAAATATATAATCAGTCCTTAACCCTTTTTTCATAACAGCTGTATGAAATGCGTAAAAGGGCAATACTCTAGACCAGTCTGGACTTTTACCACCTGTAGACAGTTACAGAGGGGTTTTGGGAAGTCACTTTCTTCATCTGCAAAATGTGGGTAACAATGATAGTGATTTCAAAAGGTGACAGTAGGGATTAAATGAGAAACTACACTTGAATGTCATTAGTACAGTGTCTAATCCATAGTAAGACTCCAATGTTAGCCATTTATAAAAAATTCTTATTTCCTGATGATTACATCTTGTCACCGATTTTTTGCAGCACTTTGCCAACATACAAGTTGCCACGAACAGGAAACAACAAATGTTGGAGAGGCTGTGGAGAAAGGGGAACCCTCTTACACTGTTGGTGGGAATGCAAGTTGGTGCAACCACTTTGGAAAACAGTGTGGAGATTCCTCAAGAAATTAAAAATAGAGTTACCCTATGACTCTGCAATTGCACTACTGGGTATTTACCCTAAAGATACAGACGTAATGAAAAGAAGAGCCACATGTTCCCCAGTCTTCATAGCACAACATCCACAATCACCAAACTGTGGAAGGAGCCGAGATGCCCTTTAAGAAACGAATGGATAAAGAAGATGTGGTCCATATATACAATGGAATATTACTCAGCCATCAGAAAGGATGAATACCCAGCTTTTGCATCAACATGGATGGGACTGGAGGAGATTATACTGAGTGAAATAAGTCAAGCAGAGAAAGTCAATTATCATATGGTTTCACTTATTTGTGGAACATAAGGAATAACATGGAGGACATTGGGAGAAGGAAAGGAAAAATGAAGGGAGTGAAATCGGAGGGGGAGATGAGCCATGAGAGACTGTGGACTCTGAGAAACAAACTGAGGGTTTTAGAAGGGAGGGGGTCAGGGGGGACGGGTGATCCTGGTGATGGGTATTAAGGAGGACACATATTGCATGGAGCACTGGGTGTTATACACAAACAATGAATCTTGGAACATTACATCAAAAACTAATGATGTATTGTATGGTGACTAACATAACACAATAAAAAATTTTTAAAAAGTTAAAAAAAAAAGTTGCCATGGGGTTCTGTAACCAAATAAAGAATCCCTAATTACTCCCAAATGTTTTTGTGTTAAAGCGTAAAACCTTGAATTTGAGCTTGAGGCTCTGGCCCAAAAACAGAAATTGGTAACAAACTTGTACTGTTGGTATTAAAATGGAAGAAAATGTAAACTAACCTTCACCGTCCCCCTCTGGCACTTCCTTTTGCCTCCCTTTTCCCATCTGTAAGGAGGTACAATGCTACAAGGTGATTGTTCAGAATTTGTTGTAAATTTAAACACATGTTCCTACAACTTAACATTTTCTACCACATCAGCAGTGACAACAAGCAATTACACTCCCATTAAAAGCAAGACTGCCAACCCTTGAAAGCTGGAAATGTCAGTCAGATCTAACATGAGATCCTACATCTGGTTTTAAGGAACATAACACTAATATTTGATTCTTCCCAGCAAAAGAGGGCATAAAGATTTACTCTTTGGACAAGATACTACACTGCTTTTTCACAGCACAAAATAGAATAGAGAGTATGATCCCAACTTTATACATTATAAAAATTCTTTGTGTATGCAATTTGTTAAAAGCTGTTTTTTTCAGATTTTATTTATTTATTTGATAGAGAGAGAGAGCCAGCACAAGCAGGGGGAGTGGCAGAGGGAGAATCAGAATCTCTGTCCTGGAACCATGAGCTGAAGGCAGATGCTTAACTGAACCACACAGGCACCCTTGTTAAAAGGTATTAATAAGAAAAAAGACCATGGTCAAATAAGTTTCATGAAAGCTGATTAAACAAAGTTAAACAGGTGTTCTTATGGGCCTACTTTTCAAAGAGTCTTTTGTAACCTAATATGCATTAAAAACTACCAGAGGAGGGGTATCTGATGTAGTGTTTCCCAGTGGAACTTGTCAATAAAATGTCTTTAAAGAGTATCTCATTAGCACCAGCGTCCAAGGAATTTACCCAGGAAAGAGAGCAGGACACTGGGAATGACTCAGCCCTTTCCCACTCAGCTCCAGACACCATCACATTTTGAAACTTTTTTCTTACCAGTGACCTCTCAATCATCCCACTGGTGGCCTTTACCCAGTGCTCATCTTTGTCAACTCCCATGACACAACTGATCATTCCCTCCACAGAAATGGCTTTGAGAGTCAGGAGGATGGCATAGTTAGGATCTGGAAATCTGGCTGGCTGCTCTTGGAGCCCTCAAGCCACCATTTAAAAAATCCAACCCACCTGTTTACAGGTCTGGTCAGCCCCCACCAATTCCAGCCACCCCAGCTGAGGTGGGAGACGTTCCAGTCCCAGACATGCTCCCAGCTGAGCTCCCTGCTGCATACAGCTGCCTAAGTGACATGGAATAGCCAACACCACATGGAAAAGAACCTTCCAGGTGGGCCTAGCATCCTACAGAATCAAATATGTCTTTGGTGGGCACCTGGGAGGCTCAGTCACTAAGTATCCAACTCTTGATTTCAGCTCAGGTCATGATCTCAGGGTCATGGGATCAAGCACCGCACTGGGCTCCATGCTGAGCATGGAGCCTGCTTAAGGCTTTCTCTCTCCCTCCACCCCTCCCCCACCCAGCTCTTGTGCATGCTCTCGCTCAAAAAAAAAAAACAAAAAAAAAAAAACCCACATGCTTTTAGAAAGATAAAAGCTCTTTCTCTGCACAAACTTTCAAAAGGAAAAAATAAAATGTTGAACTCCCTGGGGTGACAGTGTGGGGAAGACTTCAGTTCTTCAGCAGTCAAGCTCCTGGGCCTATTCAAAGGGATGAGACAAAGCAGATCATATCCCAGAGAACACAGGGAGCAAAGGGAACACGCAGAGGGTTCACATTCCACAAGGAATGGATCCACAGCATCACACAGGTACACACAACACAGTGCAAAGCATACTACCGTGAACTCTGCCCAAAACCCAGCGTTAAAGACGCCATCCTCAGAGACTGACCACTGAAGAAATACCTAAGCAAAAAGAAAGAACATGGTGATAAATAAGTAAATTTGGGGTATCTCAGCATGGACAACTCAGTACAAAACCATGCTGAAGTCTGTGCTAAACACATAACAGTGCTGAGCTTAGTTAAAAACTCACGATTCTTTTTAAGATTTTATTTATTTATTTATTTGGGAGCGAGAGAGACAGAGCATGAGAAGGGGAAGGGTCGGAGGGAGAAGCAAATCCCTTGCTGAGCAGGAAGCCTGATCTGGGACTAGATCCTGGGACTCCAGGATCATGACCTGAGCCAAAGGCAGTCAGTCACTCAACTGACTGAGCCACCCAGGCGCCCAAAACTCACTATTCTTTAAAGAGGGACAGAACACTAAATATCTAGAGCCTCCTATATGTCCTTTGTAGTTTGCTTTATCTTATCTTCTTAAAGTCCTGTATTAAAAATGAAAATCTTTTTCTTATTTTCATGTACCTGTTGGCTATCTGGATGTCTTCTCTGGAAAAATGTCTGCTTGTGTCTTCCATCCATTTTTTAGCTGGATTATTTGGTTTTTTGGGTGTTGAGTTATATAAGTTCTTCATATATTTTTGGATACTAACCCTTTACCAGATATGTCATTTGCAAATATTTTATCCCATTCTGTAGGTTACCTTTTACTTTTGTTGGTTGTTTCTTTCGCTGTGCAGAAGCTATTTATCTTGATGAAGTTCCAATAGTTTTTGCTTTTGTTTCCATTGCCTCTGGCAACCTGTCTAGTAAGAAGCTGTTAAACAGCCAAAGGTCAAAGAGGTTGCTGCCTGTGTTCTCCTCTAGGATTTTGATGGATTTCTGTCTCACACTTAGGTCTTTAATCCATTTTTTATTTATTTCTGTGTATGGTGCAAGAAAGTGGTCCGGTTTCATTCTTCTGCATGTGGCTGTCCAGTTTTCCCAATACCATTTGTTGAAGAGGCATTCTTTTTCCCATTGGTTATTCTTTCCCGCTTTGTCAAAGATTAATTGACCATATAGTTGTGGGTTCATTTCTGGGTTTTCTATTCTGTTCCATTGATCTATGTGTCTGTTTTTATGCCAGTACCACACTGTCTTGGTGACTACAGCTTTATAATATGACTTAAAGTCTGGAATTCTGATGCCTCCAGCTTTGCTCTTCTTTTTCAAGATTGCTTTGGCTATTTGGGGTCTTTTGTGGTTCCATACAAATTTTAGAATTGTTTGTTCTAGCTCTGAGAATTGTTCTTTTCATATGAAAACCTATATTGGGAGATAACAGATATTAAGATTCTGATACCTAAAATTACTTGAACTAGGGACACCTGGGTGGCTCAGTCAGTTAAGCATCTGCCTTCGGCTCAGGTCATGATCCCAGGGTCCTGGGATAGTCCCACGTTGGGCTCTCTGCTCGGTGGGGAGCCTGGTTCTCCCTCTGCCTGCTGTTCCCCCCACCCCGAGAAATAAATAAAATCTTTAAATAAATAAATAAAATTATTTGAATTAGTAATTTAACTAAAAAGATAGTAAGTAATTTTTTAAAGTTCAGTCTCAGCAGAATTCAAAGAAAGGCCATTCATGAATGTCATTTTTCACCTATCAAAATGGCAAAGCTGTTTAAAAAGAAAAGGATAAAATTTGGCAAATTTTAGGGAAATTGAGGAGTAAATGAAGGTGTCCAACTGTTCCGGAAGGTTATGTGAAATGCATATTCAAAGCCTTCAATGTGTGTATACTATTTGGACCTAGATAACACTTCTCTACAATTTTCCTAAGGAAGTCATTTCAAGGTTAAGCATTTCAGCTATTTAGGATATTTAGTGCAACACTGCTTAGAATAGCAAAAGTTCTAGAAAGACCTTCAGTGAATAGAGCAATAAAGGCTTAAATGTATAATCTATGCAACAGCATACAGTAGGTCTCTTAACTGAACTGCACTTACCACATTCACATAACTCCCAGGGTCACCGAGTCACAGGTGAATAGGCACAATGCTGTACTGAAGAGCCCAGAGCAGCTCAGGACGGCAGCACAGGCAGTGTGGACAAACAAAAAGCAGAGCAGGCAAGCTACTGCCCTGCAGCCTAGACCGCTCTCTGGGAGTCAACCGGCACGCCTCCTGGGGGGCTGGCTCTGTTCCCCTGATCACGCCACAAGTGCCTGCTCATATTAACTGTGATTCCAGGAAATATTAACATAATGTTGAATAGCTATATACAGAAGAATGAAATGAAACTCGACCATTCTCTTACACCATACACACACAAAGATAAACTCAAAATGGGTGAAAGACCTCAATGTGAGACAGGAATCCATCAAAATCCCAGAGGAGAACATAGGCAGTAACCTCTTCGACATTAGCCACAGCAACTTCCTTCAAGACACGTCTCCAAGGGCAAGGGAAACAAAAGCGAAAATGGACTTCTGGGACTTCATCAAGATAAAAAGCTTCTGCACAGCAAAGGAAACAGTCAACAAAACAAAGAGGCAACCCACGGAATGGGAGAAGATATCCTCAAATGACACTACAGACAAACGGCTAATATCCAAGATCTATAAAGAACTTCTCAAACTCAACACTCAAAAAAACAAATAATCAAGTTAAAAAATGGGCAGAAGACATGAACACACACTTCTCAAAAGAAGACATACAAATGGTCAACGGACACATGAAAAAATGTTCAACATCATTAGCCATCAGGGAAATTCAAATCAAAACCCAATGTGATACCACCTTATACCAGTTAGAATGGCAAAAACTGACAAGGTGTAAAGCAACAAATGTTGGGAGAGGCTGTGGAGAAAGGGGAACCCTCTTACACTGTTGGTGGGAATGCAAATTGATGCAGCCACTTTGGAAAACAGTGTGGAGGTTCCTCAAAAAGTTAAAAATAGAGCTACCCTATGACCCTGCAATTGCACTACTGGGTATTTACCCCAGAGATACAGATGTAGTGCAAAGAAGGGCCACATGTACTCCAATGTTCATAGCAGCAATGTCCACAATAGCCAAACTGTGGAAGGAGCCGAGATGCCCTTCGACAACAAATGGATAAAGAAGATGTGGTCCATATACACGATGGAATATTACTCAGCCATCAGAAAGGATGAATTATCAGCTTTTGCATCGACATGGATGGAACTGAGATTATGCCGAGTGAAGTAAGTCAAGCAGAGAAGTCAATTATCATACGGTTTCACTTATTTGTGGAACATAAGGAATAGCATGGAGGACATTAGGAGAAGGAAGGGGAAAATGAAGGGGGGGAATCGGAGGAGGAGATGAACCATGAGAGACTATGGACTACAGGAAACAAACTGAGGGGTTTAGAGGGGAGGTGGGTGCGGGGATGGGTGAGCCTGGTGGTGGGTAATAAGGAGGGCATGTATTGCATGGAGCACTGGGTGTTATATGCAAACAATGAATCATGGAACACTACATCAAAAACTAATGATGTACTGTATGGTGACTAACATAACACAATAAAAAAGTAAAATAACGTGAACCTTCTTAAAGATTTATTTATTTTAGAGAGAGAGAGCAGAGGCAGAGGGAGAGAGAATCTCCAACAGACCCCCCACTGAGTGCAGAGCTCAGCACAGGGCTCAATCTCATGAACCTGAGATCATGACCTGAGTTGAAATGAAGAGTTGAGATGCTCAACCGAGCCCCCCAGGTACCCCATATGAATTTTTTTAAAAGAAAGCACTCCAGCTAATTCTGTGACAGAACCAAGTTTGTGATCGCTGATCCAGAATCCACACTGAGAACTGCTTCCTTCTTAGGAGCACCTGCTCAGGGACTCTTCTGTACAGCCTGGGTTTTCTCTCTTCCGGACTCAGCCAACCTCCTGTCCCATCCACGAAGACACTGTGTCTTGGCTAGACTCATGGGAATACCTCCCTTTGGGTTCCTAGGTGACACTGTGATATTGGATACAGACTCCCTTGCTAGATTCCCAGGAAGCAGTACAGTGTTCTGGTAAGAGTGCCCACCACCTGGCTCTGAATGCCAGCACCACCACTTACTAGCTGTGGGGCCATGAGCGAGTTACTTAACCTCTCTGTGCTTCAGTTTCCTGAGTGGACTAACCTGAGGGGGTTTCAGAACCTACCTCTAGCGTTGGTGGAAAAGTACATGAGCGAATACATGTCAAGTGCTTGAGACATTGCCTTAGCAAAGGGGCAAGCGTTCAGTAAGCATCCGCAGCTGTTATTACTACTGCTCCTGTTTTTGAATCAGACGTATCCTGGCCAGCCCCTGGCCGAGTGTGCTGAAGAGCTGCCTGGCCAACGGAAGAATGAACATGTGGGTCCTGTGTGTCCCCATCTGCATCATCTCTGAACGCCTCCTCTTGGGATGGCTTTAGATCTAAAGCTTCCCACAAATCCTTCCAAATGCCTTACCTTTTGTTGGATCCCTTCACCCCGACTTTCATCTTCCCTCTGCTAACAACGAAAGCTGGGAAGCAGAGGGAGGCAAAACACAGAGGAATCGTGTAGGGTTGATGGGATTTAGACAACACAGGGAAGCTGCAGCCAAGGTCAGGCTTAAGGAACGCCCTCCAAATACCTTGGCGGAAGAGAGCACACATGGATAGTTTGTGATAAGTGTAAGAAAAGAAATGTTTCCAACTGCGTATAAAGGCATTCTGCCCTAATTTCTTTACCACATAGGAGGCAACATGGTAGGGTCACAATTTAAATTGTCTTGAGAGTATTTATTGTTTAATAACTCCTCCTCCCTCTGCCCCACCCAGCTACCCTCTCAGTGTACTTTCTGATCATCCTAAAGGCCAAATACATTCTTCTCTCTGGAGGATGAGAATAAACACTGAAACCAGGACATGTGATCAGGCCTCCACCAGGCACTATGTCAGTGTGGAGAGTTGCTCTTCAACAAGCACGGTTTTCCTAGGGCTCTACAACGTAGTTCTTTCTCAAGTTCACCGGTACGCTCATGGAATTGAAATGCCGCTTCCCATCTAAATACAACATGGACTCTGAAACACAGAAGGGAGAACCATGAGAAAACCCACGGAACCTTACAGAATCATCGAACAAACATGAGACTACCTGGGAACACAAGTACAGCAACGAGTGTGCAAAAGTGGCACTGAGCATGCCCTGTGGGGCCGGGGCCCTGCAAGGCTCCTGAGGGAGCCGGCCTCCACTCGCACCCCTCTCCGTGGGCCGCACCAGTCTCTGACCACCAGCGGCGCCGACCCCTCAGACAACAGCCAGCTCGGGCAGAGCAGCTCCTGCAGGCTGTAGCCCCTCAAAAGCACAATCTTCTAAAAATATGCTCCTGAGCTAACAGGCATCGGTATATGTCCTACAACAATTTAAAAGAAGGAAAATGTCTTTGAAAGTTCTTCCATTCGTTAGGGACAAGCAGACATTGCCGCTCACCTCCATATGTTCTGGGGAAAACCAAGGGCACTTCTTTTTCCGATATGAACGTGAAATGAAAGACATTGGTGGTCGTATGCTCTTTACTCTCAAGGGAGGCCACCTCACTGTGTACTCGGACTTGAATGTACTTGTCCTGAGTAAAGCAAACCTAGGAGATTTAGACATGACAGTCAGTCAAGTGCATTAGCAAGGCGGGGGAAGGCAGTCATAAGATAAACGGTGGCTTTAGAAAAACAAACTTCTCTTCTAGGCCCAAACGATAAAAAATTATGTTTCATCTCTGACTGCACACCTACCTGCGAAGAAAGAAACAGCAACGATCCAACATCCACGGGTTTCTGAAACATGATATCATCCACTGCTACTACAAACGGTCGGGAGCCACTAACGGACAAAGGCAGAATTGGAGTCAACCACAAAATGCAGATGATCTCGATTTCTCCCCTAACAATGAGCTGAAGCAAAATTTCAATGATCAAAGAATAAACCTAAGGAAGGGGGGAATAATCCTACCACTGAGAAATGGTAAGCGATGCCCCTGAGACCAGACCACCCCTCTACCTTTTCCCTCCTGCCTGTCATCACCTCTTCTCAGGTCTTTAATGTACTGAGTGACAAAGGCAGAGCAACAGCCTTTGAAAAAGTAACACAAAAGGCAGGTGGTATCACTGTAATATGTATTTAATAACAGAGCATATGCCGCAATACATCCAGACTGGTCCAAAATGTTTCAATTCAATGGGGTAGTACACATTGCTTCTCAGAAGTTAAAACTACCTTCCACCTAACTCACCCAAAGTTACAAGCAGTAGCCCATCCAAGTTCATATGCTTTCCTCATCAGGAAACCACCAAAGATCCGATTGAAAATGTTGCGCTCCTATTGGACATAAAATAAGGATGAACAAATACAAGCTCACGGCCACACTCAAAGACAGAACAAAGGAAAGAACAATGCTGCGGAACGGAGGTCAGTTTAAAGGTGCGTCAGAATTTACATGAGAACCACGAATGCGAGTTATCCTATTTAAAGGATTTTTCATTAACTTACAATACCTGCGGGTGGCAAACTTCCAAGCTCTTCAGTTTTGAATTTTCCATCCACACTGCATTGGGGGGCAAAACTCGACTCTGAAAACTTACAGTCCTGTAAAATGGAGATTTGGTAAACCCTGTTAATGCCGTGGCTTTGCTGCCGAAAAGTAAAATATTTGCAAACAACTCCCAGTATGCTGAGGCAGGCCTACCTGTGGAGAGGGCCAAAGTTTAAATGCTTTCACAACCTGCAATCTCACCATGCTAACTTACTTTGGATCCAGCGTGTTAAGAAACATCTCGTGGATGGTAGTCCTCTCCTCGGCACTGGGAGCCATTTTTAGTAATGACTTGGCACTGAAGGCAACCCTTCTCCCCTTGTTCACTGGAACACAGGACAATAAGGAGCTACGATCAGGGTAGGGGATCATACTATAGCACTGGGGTTCCTGATCTGGGCTGCGATGGACCCTACAAAGGCAACATTTCCGTATTTCAAAAAGCCCACGGGCAATTATACACATAGCCCAGAGAAGGCTGCTGAGGCTGCATAAGCTGTCCAGTGATTCTTGCCTCCAGATGGAAATTGTACCGGCTCAGGGTGGGGCCACGTCCAGACCACACATAGAGACCATCCCCGCCTAGAGCCCCGCCCAGCAGTTCTTTCACTGATCCACTTTCCGTTTTACTACAAAATGAGAAAGCAAATTCTTTCACTTAATGAATATTGTCTAACTGATAAAATTGTTCAAACTATGGAATCCAATGGAAAAAAAATAAAGTATTTTTAATTTCAATAAATTCTCGGCATGAGAAAGACACGTGACTTGTATGAGGAGTCCATCCATACTCTTCCACAACCTCCTGTGCAGTACAGTTAATGGGCTTTTTAAACTGTATCTTTACATTATAAACAAATTAATATACATTCTCCTTGTCTAAAGAGCTCTTCTTCCTCTGGGCTTTCAGGGATGAGTGGATTTACAAATGCCGACCTAAAGAGAAGAAAAGAAAAGATTACAGTCTAAGAGGTGTCATAACCCAGTAAATATGGAAGGTGACCAATCACCCACTCGTTTCAAGAAGTCTGTGCTGCTGGTCTTGGGTAATGCTGCCTGACCGCTTCCCTAAAAACCCTGGAACAACCGAGCAGCTTTCTGCTTATGGACTAGTCTATACACTAGAAAGTTCACATTTATAAAAAGGATACTGCCTCTCGCCAAAAAATTGCACCTGATCGCAGTGACGAGGAAACAGTCAAAAATAGGCTGTAGAACATTCTACAGGATACCTGGCCTGGACTCTTCAAAAAATGTCAACGTCCTTAATATCCGGTGATGGGTATTAAGAAGGGCACGTGCTGCATGAGGCACTGGGTATTATACACGAACAATGAATCATGGAACACTACATCAAAAACTAATGATGTACTGTACGGTGACTAACATAACATAATAAAAACAAAATAAAATAAAAAATGTCAACGTCTTAAAAGACAGAAAATGGCGGGGGGCTCTTTAAAAAAAAACAACATGCTAACCACATGCAATACATGATCCTTGAGCAGATCCTGATTCAGGGGAAAGGGCTATAAAAGACATTCTAGGGACAAGTGGCAAAGTGCGAATATGGATTGTATATTAGATAGGATCGCTGTACCACTTAAATTTCTTGGCTATAATAAAGGCGTTGAGGTTATGCAGCAGAATGACCTTATTATCAGAAGGTACATGCTGAACCATCTACGGGTGAAGTAGTCTCAAAACCTACTTTCAAGTGATTCAGGGAAAGAGTGTCTATGTCTGTACTTATAGAGAGAGGGCCAGAGAATAAGGCTGGTGGCAAAATGTTAATCGGTGAATTTAGGTGAAGCCTAACGGGTGCTCACTGCATTATCCTAGCTCTCTATAGGTGGCAAATTTTTCAAAATAGAAACAAAGATGGAGGGGCACCTGGGTGGCTCAGTGGGTTAAGCCTCTACCTTCACCTCAGGTCATGATCTCAGGGTCCTGGGATCGAGCCCCGCATCGGGCTCTCTGCTCAGCAGGGAGCCTGCTTCCCCCCCACCCCGCCTTCCTCTCTGCCTACTTAAGATCCCTCTCTCTCTGTCAAATAAATAACTAAAATCTTAAAAAAAAAAAAAAAGAAACAAAGATGGAAACAAATATACTGAAATGGCAGCTCGGAAAATTCAAAAGTATCAGCTGCGAGAGAGTTTAAATCCCGCACTTTCCAGGGTTGGCAAGGAGGCCCAGGCCCGCCAGCAGCAGCAGGTCGGCCAGGCTGGTGGGAGGAGTGAAGAGCAGGGGGCTGCATTCTATGCTCACATCAGTCACCAGAGGACGGTTTGATCCTAACTCACTCTTCCAAGTCAGCTCTCCATGCAGGAGGAAAGATTTCTCACTGCAGACTCCTCCTTCAAGTTTCTAATACAAATTAGACTCCCCACAGACCCCTAGACTGTCCTGTACCAACAGCAATCCCACTCCATTCCCTCCCACCCCAACACCACCCCTATAGTCTGACGGTGTTTCTCCATTTCAATGCCTTGGGTATGACTCCTGTTAGGAACCAAAAATACAACTTAAGAGGAAAAAAGTATAAAGCTAAAGAAGTTAAAATCTGTAAAGTTCAATCTGACTTGGAATTGATGGTATAAACTCATGAGGTTGGGTGTGTGTTTGTTGCTTTTTAACCTGCGTCCTACTTCTGTGCACTGAAAAGGCATAGAGACAACGACAAACAAGAAACAACGCACAGTTCCGGTGCCCAGATTCCGGTCTCTAAATACCAGTGCTCGCTAAGAGGAACGCTTGGGCTTCGTGGAGAAAGGGCTGATTCCAGGCCCAAGGCAGGAAATGTGTAAGATGAACCCAAATATCCCACTGTACCAGAGAACAGGAAGACTAGTGGGGGGAAATATGAAAAGGGCTTTTCACAGGAGCGAGCTTAAAGGGGCTCCCACCGCCCAAAGATGGTATACTCTGAGCACCAGGAAGAACAAAGGGTGCAATTTACTGACATACATATCATTCAAACCCATGAATTCACAATGATGCTTTTTTAAAAAGCCGAAAAGTGGGGCGCCTGGGTGGCTCAGTGGGTTAAAGCCTCTGCCTTCGGCTCAGGTCATGATCTCAGGGTCCTGGGATTGAGCCCTGAGTCGGGCTCTCTGCTCAGCAGGGAGCCTGCCTCCCCCCCTCACTCTCTGCCTGCCTCTGCCTACTTGTGATCTCTCTCCTCTCTGTCAAATAAATAAATAAAATCTTTTAAATAAATAAATAAAAAGCCAAAAAGTAGATAAACCATATCATCACTAGCTAGTCAAGCAACTCATTATTCGGAAAATGTGTAAATAAAGGGCAAGAATGAAACATTAATCCTGACTTTCCTTTACAAAGTCAGGAAACTAGGCCTTTACAAAGCCCTAGTTAACAAAGGAAAGCTCTTTTTTCCAGAACTCCAGGTAGTAAATATAGAAGGAAAGACAAGATTTACCTTAATGATTAAAGCAATGATCACCAATGGACATTCAAAGCACTGGAGGAAGACTGATAGAGAGCTAGCTATTCACATGGTGACAAAGTACACTCTGGGTATACCCTGTACCCTACTAGAGCCTGCAGATTATTGCTGATCGTAAGAGGATCAGGTGAACCCTACAATGAAAAGACCAGTTCAGTCAGTACTGAACGGCCACACACCAAACTTGGCATCACTATGAGTGGGACAATGTGTACCTCCTGATATGATATGTGAGATACATTACAATTTGAGATACAAAGATCTCATCACCTATAAGATGCTCTCATCAAATAACTTGAACCTGAATCTAATCAAAGCTTTAGATCTAATTTCAGTTTACAGAAAATACTGGGAATAGAGAAACAAGTCAAAAAAAAAAAAAAATACCATGAGGGAGCCATGAGACAAATCCAGAAAGATGGACACCATACAGAAGAACCCATCTGGCCTTTCAACAAGTTGATATGAAACACTACGGGGGGCAACAAGGACATACAACTATTCTGGATTAAAAAGCCTTAAGAGATCATAACAATTCTGAATACACTGAAAGGCATCAAATTGTACACTTTCAATAGGTGAATTGTATGGTATGTGAACTGTATCTCAATAAAGCTATTAACAAAAATAACAGGTTTAAGGGACATAAAAATCAAATACAGTACCTGAACTTTGGATCCTGACTCAAACAGATCATTAAAAAGATATCTGAATATGAGTTGACCAAGAGAATGTATCACAAACTTACTATTATTTTTGTTAGGCACTCTAATGGTAATGGTTTCTTTTTAGGAAAATACCCTCATCTCTAAAGAGATGCCTACGCAAAAGTATTCAGAGGTGAAAGGTCATTATGCCTGGGATTTGCTTTAAAATATAACAAAGAAAGTAATATAGTTTGGAAAAACAGATGAAGCAAATATGGCGAAAAATGTTTAAAAATTCTAAGTCTACTTGATAGGTATATGGAAATTCATTATAGTCTTCTCTCTAGTTTTATGTCTCTTTGAAATTTTCAAAATAAAGAATTAGGAAAAGAGAACAGTTACCCTTTATTTTCGGAATCACGAGCCACCATTACAAATGTTGCATCCAAAACAGGACAAAATTCATTGCCATGTAACTAAAGAACAATGGAAAGAAAATATAAATGTAAGAAATCCATTTACTGGGAAGACCTACTGCAATTCTAACAGCTAGCACGCATGCTCTGAAAAAGGCTGCAATTAGAAAAAGAAAAGTGCATTCATTAACCACTATCTGCTGAGCTGCCAGGCACAGAACTAAGCTCTGGGTGAAAGGCAGCATGACCAAGGAGCCTGTGGTCTGGAGGACGAGAAAGATTTCCTAAAATTCAAACAGCATCCATGTGAGAAGCACTGGGATGGCCATGACCAATGGGCTCTGGAACCGTACGTGACAGACTCAAGGACAAGGGTCATAGAGGGACCATCTGCATCACCATCATGTGACTGTCCGGCAGCGCACAGGATTCTGGCGTTCTCCATGCCCGCCTGTTCTCACAATGGCACACAGAGCCGGGTGAATGGCCCCCTGCTCTCACAGACATTAATGTTTTCGGTGTGCCAACAACCACCCCGTTTGGGTTTCCTTAGCTGAGCCTGGGGGCTCCCAAGAAGGGGTGAGGATCAGTGATAATTCTGTGGATGGAGTGACATATTTACAATGCACAAGGCTTTGAGGTTCTAAGCCATTTCTCATCCCCTAGGAGTCTGTACTTCCAGGGAAGTCATGTCGTCAAGTCCCATCATCAGCAGGGGATACACTAGGGTCGCTCGTCAACAGACCTCACCCCTTATTCCTCCCTGCTGCCCGTTCAGGCCCCATCACCCTCCCCTCGACCTTCTTCCCGCATCTGCCCTAAGCCTGCAGGCACTATATATAAAGCCTTCCACAACACAGCCCAGATTCCTCTCTGGCTGTTCACCGAACACCCCCTCACACCTGCACCTTTTGCCCAAGCCACCGCTGACAACTGGGAGGTCCTGGAATGTACTGTGCTAGTGAACTCGTCCTGTCCATGCCTGTGTCTGATGCTTTTGCCACAGCCGCCCTCCTCAGGACACTCCTCCCCACCCCTGCCCCATCCCTCCTCCCCAGGCAGAGGTCATCATTCCCTCCTTGGTTTGCCACAAGAATGGAAATGAAATCCTCCCCTGAAAGTGGTTTTCAATATAACAGAGATGGCTACCACCCCTACTGGGAGCGTTTGGATATGTGTAGAAGAGGTTTTGGTTGTCACATGACTTGAGGGACATCACTAACGGGGTAGGGGTAACCAAGGAGCTAAACACCTCACAACACAGGGGACTGTCCTGCATATCTGAGAATCTTCCTACATGCAATGCCAATAATGTCCCTGTGGAGAAATGCTGCACAGTGCTTAAATACTACAGACCTCCCTCGATTTACAGTGAGATTATATGCCAACAAACCCACCATAAATTGCAAATATCATTAAGTCGAATACATGTAACCTACAGAACGTCACAGCCTAGCCTCGCCTACTGGAAGCATGCTCGAGAACACTTACGTTAGCCTACGGTTGGGCAGAATCATCCTACACAGAGCCTGTTTTATAACAAAGCGTTGACTACCTCAGGGAATTTATTGAATACTGTTCTGAAAGGAAACACGGAACAGCTGACCGGGGACAGGCGGGTTGCAAGCATATTAGTCATCGCTCCTCACGATCATGTGGCTGCCTGGGAGCCGCAGCTCGCAGCTGCTGTTGTATTGCCTATCACTCGCCCAGGAAGAGATCAAAATTCAAACTTCAAAGTACAGTTTCTACTGAACACTGTTTCACACCATCGTACAGCTGAAAAATCAGAAGTCAAGCCCTCCTAAGTTGGGGGCCATGTGTGTATCACAGTCATTTATATACGTGGTGAGTTCCTCCGCAGCATGCACTCCTTGAGGACTAAGACCATTTTTACTCACATTTCCATCTCTAGCACTTAGCACAAACACCAGCAGATAGCAGTTAATTGCTGATGTATGAATTAAGGCAGAAAATGAGCACTACTAGAATGTAAACTCTAAGAGAATGTAACTTTGTTTAGCTCACCGCTGTATGCCTAGCACAGAATAGGCCCTCCAGAAACAATGGCTAAGGGAACAATAAACGAATGGATATCAGGAAGTAGGCTAGGCAACTCGCACCCAGATGCTGTTGTTAAGACATGTGTAGCCTAGCACAAGAGACACAGATGTATTCATATGCAGCTTGGTGGACAAGAGATTCGCAGGTACCAGGAGAAAGGGTCAGAGCAGGGGTAGTGGGGAAGGAGTCATGGGGAAGGAACAGGGGCTGCGAGCTGGAAGGCTGAGGGAAGCATCCGAGCACGAGGGGATCTGGAAGCACAGGTGGAATGTGGATGTGCAGAGCCAGAGCATGAGGACTTCAGGCAAAGAAAAAAGCATAAGCAATGATACTCATCCAACTCACTGTTTAAAGTACAGGTTTTTAGAAGGAACACCTACTAGGGCCAAGCATCGAGAATGCAAAAATGAACAACTCTCTACTCTTAGGATGTTCAAAATGTCCAGCAGCAAGCTCTAGGAAGGTATATAAATGGTAAGTTGGAGCTACTTTATGGAGCACCTTGGATCCTAACTAGTCAAAAGAGTTTAGACTTGGGGCGCCTGGGTGGCTCAGTGGGTTGAAGCCTCTGCCTTCGGCTCAGGTCATGATCTCAGGGTCCAGGGATCGAGCCCCACATCGGGCTCTCTGCTCAGTGGGGAGCCTGTTTCCCCCTCTCTCTCTGCCTGCCTCTCTGCCTACTTATGATCTCTGTCAAATAAATAAATAAAATCTTTAAAAAAAAAGAGTTTAGACTTTAATCCACAGAGAACAGTCACAGAAGGTTTTTGAGAAGGAAAGCAAGGTGGTTTAAGGTCGGCTCTGGAAGGTCTAACTGGTAAAAATCTGTACAGTCAACAGAGGGACAACAAACTAGAGGCGGGCAGACTCACTAACTAGGCCCCTGTGCTTCATTCAAGGCCTGAACTCCGGTGAGCTGTTATGGCTGATGACTTTGCAAGACTCGGCAAAAGGCTGTGTAGGCAAAGGCGAGAATGGAGGAAGATCAGGACTGGAGAAGAAGCTGAGGTACTCAGTTTGTGACACATGGATTTGAGGCAGCAAGAGCACATGCAGGGGGAGAGATGTAACAGGCGCTCGAAAGATAGGCCTGAAGGTCAATCCCAGAAAAGACTTGGGACTACCTCCACAGGAATGATAATAAATTAACATCATTGCCAACATGGCATTAGTGGTCACTGTGTGACAGGCAACTGTACCAAGTTATTAAGACGGTTGGGTTGTTTTTTTATTCATCCTTACCAAACAATGTAACATGGTACCGCTTCCATGTTACACTGGAGAAAACAGAAGCTCAGAGAAGGTAAGTAATTTACCCACAGTCACATGGCTAATAAGCAGCAGAGCTGGGACTCAGGTCTTCAGTTATTAAGCAAAATGGCCAATGAGAAACACAAACTTAAAACAGAAGTTTGTACTTGTCTGACATTAATTTTGATTGGCTTTCTCCTTGCAATAACTCCTGCATGTCTTTTCAACTTATCTGGCCAAGATTCAAATGACCAAGAATCCTCCAAAAAGCAGATCCCACGGCAGGAATCGGAACAGGAATCAACCATGAAGGTGGCTCAGTCGGTTAAGTGTCCAATTCTGGCTTCAGCTCGGGTCATGATCTCAGGGTCCTGGGATCAAGCCTCATGTCAGGCTCTGTGCTCAGTGTGGAGTCTGCCTAAGATACACTCTTCCTCTGCCCCACAAATAAATAAATCTTAAAAAACAACAACAATGTGGACAAATCATAGCTATATCCCCTACAACCTTACTGTGTTTTGTTCTAAAAACAGTGTTACTGTCAGTTACAGCAACATGGGAGTTAAAGAATCCAACCACTTATATATAGCATCAAATAAAAAACTACTTAACTGGGGTGCCTGGGTGGCTCAGTGGGTTGAGGCCTCTGTCTTTGGCTCGGGTCATGATCTCAGGGTCCTGGGATCGAGCCCCGCATCGGGCTCTCTGCTCAGCGGAGAGCCTGCTTCCCCCTCTCTCTCTGCCTGCCTCTCTGCCTACTTGTAATCTCTCTCTCTCTGTCAAATAAATAAATAAAATCTTTAAAAAAAAAACAAAAACAAAACTACTTAACTATTCTGAAAAAAACTTTAATTACTGCAGAGCAAGCTTCAGACTTTTCTGAAAGGTGAAACGCTTTATCATTCCAGAACAGAAAAAATGTATCTGAATAATGGGCCTACTGAATACCTTGGCATAACTGAAGAAGTCATTCTTTTTCTCCCTTATTATTTCTTTTTGAGTAAAGTTGACACACAGTGTTACATTAGCTTCAGGTGTACAACACAGTGATTCGACAAGTTTACCCATTATGCTATGCTCACTGTTCGTACTCTGAATTATCTCATTTCTGTGCTACTATCCTCTTTGAGGAAACTTTTCTTATCAAATGTCTTTATTTCTTTATAATAGCTACTCTGAGTTCTGCTCATTAGAGGAGCTGTTCCTAACTGCTGTATTGGTCTAAGCAACTGTTTTTTTTGTTTGTTTTTGTAGTTTTTTTTAAGATTTTTATTTATTTATTGACAGAGAGAGAGATCACAAGTAGGCAGAGAGGCAGGCAGAGAGAGAGGGAGAAGCAGGCTCCCTGCTGAGCAGAGAGCCCGATGCGGGTCTTGATCCCAGGACCCTGAGATCGTGACCTGAGCCGAAGGCAGAGGCTTTAACCCACTGAGCCACCCAGGCGCCCCGGTCTAAGCGACCCTTACGGGTTGAACAGTCTCCTGGAAAAAGATATGAAGCCCCACCCCTCAGTACCTGTGAACATGACTTTACTTGGAAGTAGGATGAGGTCATACTCGAGTAGGGTGGGGCCTTACTCCAATATTACTGATGTTCTTGTAAGAAGAGAAGAGGGGCGCCTGGCTGGCTCGGTCGATAGAGCATGTGACTCTCAATCTCGGGGTTGTAAGTTCGAGCCCCACGCTGAGCATAGAGATTACTTAATTAAAAAAACAAAAAGAAAAAGAGACACAGAGACCGAGAAGGAAAGGGTATATGGCAAGGCAGGCAGAGATTGAAGTGTCAGAGCTGCAAACCAAGGAACGCCAAGGACTGCTAGCAAACCACCAGCCGCGAGGAAGAAGCAAGGAACGCTTCTCCCCCTACAAATGTTAGAGGGATCATGGTCCTGCTGAGGCCTTGATTTTGGACTTCTAGCTGCCAAACGGTGAGACAATTTGTTTGAAGCCACCTACTTTGTGGTACTTTGTTACTGCAGCCCTAGGACACTAACAGAGTGACAATGCCATTCACGCCTAACGGAACTCAGACTCTTGTGAAATTCTCTGGGGTAAATAGCTACATGTGATTTGAAAGTAATACACACTGAACGTAAACACGAAATAATGTGTCAGTCTTTATACAGGAGGAGGACATTAATAACCCACCATTTACGGGGCGGCTGGGTGGCTCAGTCAGTTGACCATCCGACTCTTGATTTCGGCTCAGGTCATGATCTCGGGGTCCTGGGATGGAGCCCGTGGTTGGGCTCCAGGCTCAGCGGGGAATCTGCCTGAGATTCTTGCTCTCCCTCTCCGCACGCTCGCTTTCTCTCTTTCTCTCTCACTCTCTCTAAAAATAAATAAATCTAAAAAAAACTAACCCACCATCTGCATGACATGAACTTTCAGTTATTTTTTCTAGAAGTGGTGAGCTGTGTACCTGTCTATTCAGAGATAGGTAAATACGCTTTTCTTTCACTAGGCCTGGCCGCTCATACTGGAACAAGCAGGCAAACTTTAGATGCATACACACCTGAAACATTTGCATCTTCACTTCCATGGATGTCTTCCCAACCCAGCTAACATGGCCACTGAACTTAATGTCCTGTTCTGGGCTTAAGCTCATCTTACACATATCTACAAAACAGAAAATCAATCTAAGTTCAAACCATACCCCAAATTTTCTGTATTACAACTGGAAAATTTCACTTGAAATTCTGGCAAATTCCACCACATTTCCTTTTTTCTTCTTTTTAGCCTTCAAAACTAAAAAAACTTTTTTGACATAGAAAAGAAATTTGTGTATCTTTTTGAAAACTGCAGACAATGCAAACAATATAAAAAATAAAATGGAACCATGCAAAACCCTTCCACTCAAAGAATATTACAACAAATACGTATCTTGGTATATAGCATTCTAGACACTTTCCTATGTATATATACATAAAAATTCCCCCATAAAAGGAAAATATTTCCTCTAATTTCAATAATCTCTTGTAATTACTGAGAATTCTAATTACACACAGAAAATAATATCGCTTACCAATCTTGTCCACCAGGGCTGTAACTATTGACAAAGGAGACATCTTAGCTTCATGAATTCTGGTGTGCATGTAGCAAATAAGAACTATTAGAGAAGAGAACAAAATAAAAGAAAAACAAAATTATTTCTCAACATTTACAACTGATTCCCTGAAATTATCTTGTTTTGAAAACCCAACCCCCCATATCCCACTAGTGGTCTTATCTGAGGACCAAAGATGTTTCATACATTGAAGAGATTTGGGGATTCTCTAATCTGACTGCCAACTCAATTTTAGATTTGGCGATGAAATCCAAGCCCACTAGGTGGCCTGTCACCACTGCACAGAGACTCAGTGCCTCAATTAGAGAAAGACCCCAGCACATGAGTCTGACGGCGTCAAACATCTTCAGAAAAAAGAAAGAAATCACAAGGACTCAGCTATCTATTTTCCCTCTGACTCTTTCCTAATCATAAAGCAATTATTTTACTTAAGTTTTTCCTCCTTCCCCATAACACCCTTGACTCCCACACTACCCTGTGGCTGTGTACTTTCCATATTTTAATAAGGTTATCGTGGCCCTATGCACCTTACAAATAACAACCCATTTAAAGTTGCTTTATACTCCTGTGTTTGCTGGCCTCACTGCTTCCCCATGATTCATTCAAACTTGTATCAGCAGCCCTCAGGACCAGGGTCTGCACCCTATAAACATTAGTTAAGTGACAATAAATCCTTCCATCCATGCACCTCCTAAAGGATGCACTGGAGGAATGAGAGGCTAAAGGCAGGGAAGTCCATTTAAAAGCCTCTGTAGTACTCATAAAATAAATTGCATGTGGCTGACCTATGGCAGTATCAGTGGAAATGAAAAGATCCTAGAGTTAAGAAGAAGGTACACTTGACAATATTGTAATAATCCCAGGTCTTTAGCTTGCCTGAGTGAATATGGTAACCATTCACTGAAAAAGAGAATATGAGAAGAGCAAAATGGACTATTTTCAACATGTTAAATTTGAGAAGCCTATGGCATATCCAAATGGAGATGTCCAGGAGGACAAATGGGTCTGGAACTCAGAAAAGCAAGGCAGGAAACGTAGCTTCCTAAGTATTCCACATACTGAAAACAAGTGAAGCACTGGAAGTAAATGAGATTATTTATAGTGAGTGTATGAGTATACAGATAAGCAAAAAAGTGCAGAAGACGAAACCCTGGGCATAACCAACATTCGAAAGATCAGTAGAGAAAGAGGAACCCACAAAGGAGACTGGGAAGGAACAGCCAGAGAGGCAGGAGGAAATGTCCCCAAAGCCCAGGGATGAGTTTGGCAATATTAGGAGCCACAAAGGGTTCAGGTAAACCTTGAAGAGCACCCATTAGATCATGAAATAAGGGGGCCAATGGGGGGCTTGGCAAAAGCAGTTCAATAGCAAGGAGGAGCAGAAGCCAAAACATGTGAGACTGGGAAGTAAACAGGAAGTCAAGATATAAAGGAAATAAGAGCGAATGACTTTTTCCAACTCGTCCCAGAAAGTTAGCTCTGAAGGGCGGGGGGTGGGGGGGGAGTTCGACAGTGTTGTAAGGGAAGGGGGGTTTACCTACTTTTTCTTGTAGGATGGAAGAACCTTGAACATGTTTGTAAGCTGAAGGAAATGTGAACTTGAGAAAAGGCTTGAGATATGAGAGAGAAAGCAAATGTGATAAGGCAAGTTGCTGGAAGAACTAGAAAGAACAGAATCAAGTGAACAGGTGAAAGGAATGACCATCAACAGGAGCCAGGGAGCAGGGAGCCCAATGTGGGGCTCAGTCCCAGGACCCCGGGATCATGACCTGAGCCAAAGGCAGACGCCTAAGCAACTGAGCCACCCAGGTGCCCCTAACCAGGTCTACTTAATCTGAAGGAACAAGCAACTGGGTGTTAAGCCTAACAAGGGACTTATGTCTATATTGTAGAAGTCATTAGAGCCTTTCTTTAAATCCTTTCCCAACAGTTCAGTCCAAAAGTCATTAGTAAGAGCAAGCAAGGTAGCCCAGAGTAGGATGCTGAAGCCCAAATGGGGTCAGGAGGACATAAAGAGAGGAGGCAACAAGAGCAATGGCCCAGCATGTTGCAGGCTGAGCACAATGAGGATGGTGACCCTGCAGAAGGGGACCTAGTATGAATCCCAGTGAGATGAGGGGAGCATCCATGAGGGGTCCGTGAGGGGATGGGGTGGCACGGGTATGAAATTGGCTTCATGCAGCAGAAACTGATCAAATAAGTAAATGAATTTAGAATAATGGAGCCAGCTGGAAAGGGAATTACAAATATGAAAAGGGAAGAAATGAATGAACCTGTGGTGCTGAACCAGAATTGGAACTGTCAGCATGAACCCATCATTTTCATAGATGGATAAACAGACAAACAGAAAGACAGACATAGATGTAAATGTATGTGCATGTGCACAGATTCCCCACCTCATCCACTGAAAGGGCACAGGAGCAGTGACACCCCAGCAGCGGAGACCAGTCCCAGCACCGTTATCTCGGTTTCCAATTACAATTCTCCATCAAAAAGAACCAAAGCTCCTTGGAGCTTTGGCTGATTCTGGGACTAAGTCAGGAAAAGTACAAATGAGCCTAGAACGTCTTCCTGTGCCAGAAAGTGAGGACATGCTCAAAGAATGACAGCGACACAACAAAAACAAAAACAAAAAACACCGGCCAGTATGAAAGGACTGGGACAGTCCCAGCACAATCTGAGCACCACAAGACATGAAAGTGATATGTTATAATCCACTCAATAAAATAGGAATCCTTGAGTCCATATTGATTTTAAAATAATAAACTGGAGGTCTGACGAGAAATGGACTGTTTATAAGGTCTGAATTTACCTGCCTACAAGGTACTACTCATTACAAAGGGGTAAAGAGTAACTTTACAGTGAAGAAGTCTGGCTGAATAATATTCCATCAGAAATGATGAATACCCACCATTTGCATCGACATGGATGGAACTGGAGGGGATTGTGTTCAGTGAAGTCAGTCAGAGAGAGAAAGACAATTATCATACGGTTTCACTCATATGTGTAACATAAGCAATGGCATGGAGGACCACAGGGGAAGGGAGGGAAATCCAAAGGCGGAGGAATCAGAGGGAGATGAACCACGAAAGACTATGGACCCCGGGAAACAATCTGGGGGTTTCAGAGGGGAGGAGGGTGGGGAGAGGAGGCAACAGGGTGATGGGTATTGAGGAGGGCATGTGCTATGATGAGCACTGGGAGTTATACTTAACTACTGAATCACTGAACACTGCATCAAGGACTAATTATGTACTATACGGTGGCTAACTTAACATAATAAAAAAAAAAAGAAGAAGAAGGAGAAGTCTGGCAGACACCACCTTCATCAAGGAATCAAAGTTAACATCGCAGTGATGGGACAAATGAGAATTATGCACCAGTTGATGAGATGCAGTAAGAACACACCATCTTTTCTGTGATGTTCCTGCCAAAGATGCATGTCTCAAATCTAATCTTGGGGAAGCATCAAATAAACCCAAATTGAGAGAAATTCCACAAAAGAACTGGCCTACAACCTCCGAAAGTATCAAGGTCATGGATGTCAGAGAAACACTGAGGAGCTGTTCTTGACACAACAACTAAATGCAACATGTGATTCAGAACTGGGTCCCTTCTACCACAAAGGACCACTGGTGAAAGTTGAACGGGGTCCAAGGATTAAAGAGTCTAAAGTATCAGGGTTAACTTCCAGATTTTGATGGCTGTATTGTGGTTATGGAGGAGAACGTCCTTGTTTGTAGAAAAGACTAGTGAAAACCATCGGGGGTGATAGGCATCACATCAGCATTATCTTACATGACTCAGAGAAGAACAATTCTTTGTACTGTACCAGCAACTTTTCCATAAATTTAAGGCTTTTTGAAAAGTTATTAGAAAGAAGAATTAATGAGATTACAATTGTTAAACAGGAATCTACATTTTCAGGAAAAAAAACTATGACAATTCAGAGGTAACAGAGACTCTTCTTTTACTCCTCTTTTAGAATATCCTCATCTGTGCAAGTTAAAGAATTAAAAAGGCCCCTCCAGCCAAAGGTTCAATGTATATCTACTTAGAAATACTAAAATAGTAAATATCTATTTAGAAATACTAAAATAATACCAGTACCTCCTAAGCTGTCAAGGTCCTCAAGAATCCTGCCAAATCTGTTAAATAAAGAAAACTGTGATTAAATGAAAATCGTGATGATCATCCCTTAAAAAGGAAGAGCACAGTTTGGGGAGATGAAAGGTTCTAAAATTGATTGTGGTGACGGCTGCTTGACTCTACAAATATACTAAAAACCACAGAACTGCACACTTTACATAACTGAACACTATGGTGTGGAAATTACATCTCAAAATCACAGTAATTAAAGGAAATAAAATAAAAACAAATAAATGACATCAATAAAAAGAGCGCTGTGTTACCTTATGGTGTTTTGAACAGTCAAATATTTCTCTCGTAATTCAGGCTGACTACCCAAAGGTAAGAGAACCTCAATATAACTGTCTCTCATTCTCCTGGGTGGCAGTCCTTTCTGTGACTCAGCCAAAAAACTCTGAAGTAATTTTCTTTCCTCCATTGCTTTCACATGGTCTCTGAGAAGAAAGGATGCAAGCTTCATGAAACACAGAGGCACTGCTATCCCACATGCCAGTGACATTCAGGCACGTCAGACACCATCAAAGGAGGAAAACGAAGGTCTGGACCTACCTCATCCGCTCTTCCTTCCCTCCCTCCCCACCTGATGCTGGGTGGAATTAAAATTTTTCTCTTAAAATCCCTTGGGCTTGTAGATTAAAAAAAAATACGTGTAAGTGATAGAGATACACCCAAACAAACCATATATTCACCTCACCAAAAAGTATTCAAAAAACAGAATACTTGACATCGAATTAAAAATGCAGCGACTGACACAAATATGCATATGGGCTGAAGAACACAGTGGCCACTGAACACCATATTCCCATTTCTCACCTTGATAATTCTCACATTCTCTGTGCCCCAGCTCTCTCTCTCTCTCTCTCTCTCTCTCTCTCTCTCTCTGCCTTCAATTTCAGGAAAGAGAGACAGAGGAAGAAAAATGGAGCATATCCAAAAGAAGTACGGAAGGTAGAGCAAAAGGTAAAGAGGAGAAGAACGTGAAAAGAAGACGGGAAGGGAAGAAAAAGAAGAGACAATTAAAGTAGGAAAGAAGAGAGAGAAACAAGGGGATAGGAAACTAAAATGTTGACAGTATCATTAATTCAGACGTCTTTCTAAGCTTCACTTCAGAAGTATTATTGCCAGAAAGTTTTAGCTTACCAAAAATAAAGGGGGTAGAGGAACAAGTTAAATGGCACCAGGTAAATCCTAAATATGGAACATTCTACAGGACAAATGGCTTGACTTCTTTAAAGTGAAGCTCATAGAAAGAAAAAAAAGGAGGGAGGATAATTTTCTACTATTCTAGATTAGGGGAGACCAAAGAGCCATAACCACTAAAGGCAATATACAATCCTTTATTGGATCTTGGTATTTTTTTAAAGATATTTGGGGAACAAAAAAAAAAGATCTTTGGGGAACAGTTGAGAAATTCTGAATAGATGAATAATATAACAATAGGGAATTACTATAAATTTACATCTGTAAGAGAATATCTTGTTTGTTAGAGATACATAATTGCTGATTTTGTTACACAAGAGAACATATTTATTTATTGGAGATATATGCTGAGGTGTCATGACATCATGATACCTATAATTTACTTAGAAATAGTTCAGCCAGGGGTGCCTGGGTGGCTCAGTCGTTAAGCATCTGCCTTTGGCTCAGGTCATGATCCCAGGGTCCTGGGATGGAGCCCCGCATCGGGCTTCCTGCTCTGTGGGAAGCCTGCTTCTCCCTCTCCCATTCCCCTGCTTGTGTTCCCTCTCTCCCTGTGTCTCTCTCTGTCATATAAATAAATAAAATCTTTAAAAAAAAATAAATAGTTCAGCCAATAAATGCATATTGGCAAATCTGGAAAAACATAAGTATCCAATCAAGATGGTAGGGACATAGGTATTCATTTTTTCTACTTTTCAGGAAATTGAAAATTTTCATATAAACAGAAAGAAGTCCTTAGATAATTTCTATACCAACAATAGATTATTTTATGTCTAGTGACTGCTTTTCTTTTTATCTCATTTTAGTCTCAAAATTTGGTGCACCAAGAAGGATATTATTCTATTTCACAGCGGGGAAGTACTCAGAGACCGGGTTAACTGTGAATGACAAGAAGCAATAAAGGAGTCAGGATGCATGAAATAGAGAAACCAAGAAACTTGGGTTTAAGTCCCAAACCCTAATACTTAATCATTCAATCTCTCTGAGTTTCAGTTTCATCATCGGTAAAAAGGATAGGAACATACGCCATAAGCATGTCACAAGTTTTGTTGAGAATCAGTGAGGTAATATACCTGAATACACTCTGAAAAAGAGAGTACGTGTAAATCACATTATTTTATGACAACAGTGCATCAAATGATGAATATGTTGGAATGTTGATCTTCTCCCCCAAGTAAAAAAAAAATACCTCTCAACCCATTTCCGAACACAGGACCCCCTCTGTCCCTACAATGAGACCATCAGCTGGGCCGAAATACAGCCTCGCCTACAGGGATGAAAGAATGAATGACCACAAAGCGTGCTTACCTCCAGTTTGTGGATGCTCCTACTATCTCCCGCAACTTATCACGAACTGAAATAAAAAAGAGGTCACTTCAAGAAACAAAGAAAATTGGAACTGGATTATGGCAACGAGTTCGAGAACTATGAAAAGCAGTTCATGCACTCGAAAGCTGTAAAGAATGATTAATTTTCATTTAATGCCACAACAAACAGCTCAGGGAAGGGATCAAGCCTCTGCTTCCTAAAAACTTGAAACAACTATTGTCTCCTTAGTGCAGAAAAGAATACTCTGGTGCCAATCACTGGGATTTACTTATGCAAACAAAAAAGTGTAACTCCAATTATTCATCACGTGGGGCAGTATCACAGTCAGTAGGAGCCCCTTTATGATGGAGATGTTATGACCAAAATCATCACCTTGATTTGTATAGGCAGTAGTAGATCAGATTGCTTAGTGCAGGGACTAAAACTGATAGCCAAGTCTCATTCTGATTTTTTATACTATCCTGTGTTAGAAAAGTTTAAGCCACAAAAATGAAGCAAAGACATAAATCAAGGAAAAGCAAAGAAAGCAATTTAATTTTAGTTAATGCTCAAAATGTGTAAGAATGAATTAATGCCAAAAAAAATTAAGCATTTAAAAAAGAGTTGATACTAATTACCACACACACCGTGATTCACATGTATAGGTGAACATGCTATATGGATAAAGGAAAAATAAATTAGACAAGCAGTGGAAATTGAAGACTAAATAATAAATCTATAGGATGTCATATAATGTGCTAAGTTCATGTTTTTTCTAGCATTTACATGCATTTATATAAGATTCGTAAAATATATATTCCAGTCATAGGAAATTAACTATAGCAATCCTTGGTCCTTCAATAACTAATCGATCAAAATGAAACAAGGTTAGATAAACATGCACTTTAATGAAAAATAGTTGATTTTTCTGTCAAACAATTGTTATACACCATAAATTTGGTATAAACTCTAATTACAGCTAAATCATTGGGATGCCTGGGTGCCTCAGTCGGTTACGTGTCTGACTCTTGGTTTTGGCTCAGGTCATGATCTCAAGAGTTGTGAGATCGAGCCCCACACTGGGCTCTGTGCTCAGCCTGGAGTCTGCTTGGGACACTCTCCCTCTCACTCTGTCCCTCCTCCTACTCTCTTGCGCTCTTGCTCTAAAATAAAATAAATAAAATCTTTAAAAAACAACTAAATCATAGAGAATTGCAAAATATACAGGCATATCCCATGTTATTGCACTTCACTTTATTGTCCTTCACAAACAGTATGTTTTTTACAAATTGAAAGGTTGTGGCAACCCTGCGTCAGTGCCATTTTTCCAACAGCATTTGGTCACTTCATGTCTCTGCATCACGTTTTGGTAATTCCTGCAATATTTCAAACTTTTTCATAATTATTATATATGTTATGCTGATCTGTGACCAGTGGGCTTTGATGGTACTATTTTAATTGTTTTGATATGTACACTGTTTTTTTAGACATAGCACTATCGCACACTTAATAGACGACAGTGTAGGGTAAGTGTAACTTTTAAATGCACTGGGAAACCAACAAATTGATTTGACTCACTTTGTTGTGATCTTCACTTTATTGCACTGGTCTGGAACTGAACCTGCAATATCTCTGAGGTATGCCTGTAACCACTAGGAAACTGGACTTATTTCTGACTTTTTTTCCTTCCTGAGCTCCTTGAATAAAAGAATGGACAGAAAGTATGCCAAACAGTACACTCACTGATCCTCGCTGACATAAAATGATTATTACTAGTTTAGTCAGCGTAAGAAGAAAGGTGGGTACTGAGGGCCAAGAAAAACTAGAAATCTTAATTGTGTATATATATAATAAATTTGTACCTTTTCAAGAAGCCACAATTTTAATTATAATGAATACCCCTAAATTGATATAGACATCCATAATCTGCATATCAGACTAGTAATTGAAATTAACTTCAACTAAGCATGGATTAACAGCATCTCTAACAAAACTATAGATCAGGAGCATTTAGTTGCTACAAATGAAGGGCTCATGTCTTACTTATACAGCAGGTGTCTTTTGTCCATGCTTTCCCCTTTAGTACTAATACAGGAAGATGGAAATCATTTACTGAAAGAGCTCCGTCTCCCAGGCTCCCAGGAACAAAAGCTCAAATTCTGAATGTGGTTTCTACTCAAAGCTATACTGATCATTTTATAAATGAGAAGCTTGTGAAAGATCTACCTTTAGTTAATCTCATTTGTCCTAAACTACCTATCTATATGCCTCCCAAGTAAGACAGGGTTTTTTACCACGTGGGCCTAAAAGGTAAACACCCATGCTTGCCTTCATGCATATGGATGACTCCCTGTTTCTCCGGATTCTGTGATCCTTGAGTCAGTCCTCTGCCAGGAATAAGCAGCCCCTTGTTCAAGGAACAAAACCTACAAAACAAGATAAAACACACTGGACTAGGATCCATGGCTTCTTGGCAACCCCAAAGACTGGCCCCTCCTCCCAGAACACTTGGCCATTCCACATCCTTGTAAGGGTCTGTACTTGTTTCTCCAGTGTATGTATATTTCCATATGATGCTATTCTATAAATGATCTCTCCAACGGGAGTAAACATTTCATGAGAGCAGAGACCAATTAGCTAACAATCTACAATATAAATAAAAGATACCAACCAGGTGTAATGGATTTACTCTTGCTTTTTTATTAGCTTCAGAAGCCCAGAATCAATTTGGTAAACAGCTGAGTAAATTAATTATGAACATTTATTATTAAACATGAACATTTATTTTGTTCTTCATTCTCACAACATAAGCTAAAGCCAATTGTAAGTTAATCAATTTGAAAACAGAATTAGCCCTTTTCAGACTCAAAGAGAATATTTATTGGACTGGGGCAGAAATCTCCTAAACCCCAAACAAAATAAAAACTATTTGCCCAAATGCGCCTAGCCTAGTCTGCCAAAATAAGTTAAGTTGGTTTTAGCTCACTGTTTAAGTGTTGACTCCTAATCACTCACTATCATATCAGGGATAACACACATACAATATCAGAGACTGACAAAACAATCTGAATGCACAGCTGAAGGAAGCAAGGCACTGAAGAGGTCAAGAACCCCAAATACTGTTACTCATTCTAGTTCAAATTATTAGTAAATTCTTACTACCTCATGCCAGGACAAGTGAGGACTAACTTCCCCACCACCCCCAAAAAGTTTTTTATCTGTAAAATGGGGTAGTTATAGTACCTTATCCTACAGGACTGTCATAGGAGAAAGAAGTTCACATACACACATGCACGCATGAATGCATCTGCAAGCAAGCTGTTCTTTGCACAATCTCAGGCTACTTCCCTTTTATATATCCAGCACTGAGGTGGAGGGAGCAGAATGGTTTAATCACTACCCAAAACCTCAGTATCTCAGGGTTACTGGCTTATCCCCTAATAAGCTCTCCGGAGTTTTACAGCGAAATCTCTAGGTAGGCCTTTAGAAGAAACTGTCAAGAGACTTTGGGACATTCAGGCCCTAGGGCTCTATGATTGAACTTTTCCAATGAAAGAAGACCAAGGCAGCCAATCTCTTCATGCCTTGCCTAGGAAGTCACAGAAGTCACCTAAGGTGTGAGCAGAAGTGTCTCAGCTCTGTTCTGGGTCCCAAGCTTAGGGTAGGTGTCCAGGAAGAGTTTTCCGTACAGTAACAGGCAATGCCACCCATATTCCCTCCACTCTGGGGAAATGCCTCAATTTAGAACCTGAACAAAAGGGACTCTTTGTTGAGTCTGGGGGGGTGGGGGAAAGAAGCTACAAAGACTGCCCACTTGTCAAATAACCTAATCACCTTGAACAGTCGGTATTCATTTATGAACTCTTCCACTCACTAAACACTAACAGTACCTGCTTAAGGTTCAATAGAACTCACAAGAAAGGAATGCAGGTTTATGGGCGTTCAGGGCAAAGAAAGAGACTTTCAAATTGGGGGAGAGGAGATCAAAAAAGGTTTCCTTGGGAAAAGGCACATGGTAAGACCATGTAGCTTTTTTTTAAAAGACTGGTTGATTGATTGATTGATTTGACAGAGAGAGAGCCATGCACAAGCAGGGGGGGCTGGAAAAAAAGAACCAGACCCCCCACTGAGAAGGGAGCCCGATGTGGGGCTCGATCCCAGGACCCCGAGATCACGACCTGAGCCGAAGGCAGACGCTTAACTGACTGAGCCACCTAGACGCCCCAAAACTGTGTAGCTTTGCGGAAGGCTCCTCACATCATGTCCAATATAAGCTGAAGTTAACTGTGGCCCTTCCTGTAGTGTAACACTGAACAGTGTTAACAAAGCTTTTAGTTTTTAAGTGCTATGAGAGAGAGAGAGAGAACCTTTTTCAACCAACAGCAAGATCCACAGGGACAGTGAGAGAGAGAGAAATCCAGGATCCCCAAGAGAAATGATGGAGTTCAGTGTCTGTCGGCACCAGCGTGGGCCACACTGAGTTGGTGCACCTGTAGCGGGATGATTCCAAACGCTGTAACATGGTAAGGCCCCTGGGAACCTTGCCAGGCACAAAGAACCTAGGGAGAGCTGGAGTGCTCGGGTGAAAGGGGCTGGGGGAGAGCCAGACTTGTCCTAGACTCTAAGCCCCTAGGCGTTAAGTGGGCAAGCTGGCATGTGACGCATACAAAAAGGCAACCTTCTTGTCCAAGTAGCCTAATCAAGCCCCCCACCTCGCCCCCTTGCTGCTCATTAAAGGTAAAATTTAGATCAGCACCAAAGGCCCTAGGCACACGGTCCTGACTAAGGTCCTGACAGCCCAAGAGGTACCCTGCAATCTCTGCGCACATTATAATACACTTTAACCAGAGTCCAAGCGGGTCAAGCACTTAACCCTGAAAATGTTTTCCAAAGGAGGGCAAAGGGCTGGAAAGTTAATGTGGGATCCTAAATGTGAGCTTTCCAACAAGGGGCTACCCCCAAACCACACCCCTGATGAGCAAAGAGAAAGGAATTTCAGGGAACACCCACCCAACTTCCTCCCTTAAAGTGCCGCTTCGCTTTTAATACCAAACTCTGCTCCGGAAGACTTTAAGGTGGGGGTCGCGGCGCGCCACCCTAAGCCAGATGGCACCGGTCCGGGCGCGGCAGCTAAAGGTGTGGGGGCCCCTTCCCACCCGGCCCCCTTTCTGCCCCCAATCCAGCGCATTAGTCCCTTCAGCGGACGGCCGGCTCCTTCCGCCCAGGCCCGCTAGTAGCCCGGAGCGCGAGCGTGGGCGACCCCAAGACTGCGCCAAGCCGGCGCCCGCTGCCAAGCCGGCCCCCGCTACCTACCGCAGCACCGCCCGCCTCATCGCGCTCTGCGGCCGCGTGCGCCACTAGAGACCCGGGCCACGCGAGCAGGTCGGCTGGGGAAGTTGAGGGAATGGAGAGCGCGAGCGCGGGACCCGCGGTCGCTCCCCACGACCGCACCCTCGCGGAGCAGCCGCCCGGGGGCGGAGCCTCGCTGCTCGGGGGTGGGGGCTCGCGGCCCGGGGGTGGTGCGCGGCGCCTGCAGCCTGTCATTGGCGGGAAGCCGCAGTCGGTCGCGGAGGACCTTCCCACTCAGTCGGCGGCACCAGGCGTGTTGCTACCCGGAGGACAGGCCAATCCCCGCCATGATCGATTAAAGGCACCACGCAGCCTGGACAGAGTGTGACGTGGAGGCCAGGGGTGGTCGGAGCTTGTCTCCGTTATCTCACTTCGCCGAACGCCGCGCCATCTTGACCCCAATGCCGCGGCTCCCGATCTTTGGTTCTTGCCCTTAGCGGCGCGTCGGAATCTTGTGGGCAGCTTTCCGGAATACTGAAGCCTGAGCCCCACCCTCTGGGGATTCCTCTATAGTTAGGAGTCGGGTCCGGCCTTCAGGAAGTCTAAAGGCACCCCGAGGTGATGCTTAGTTACGTAAGCGAAGTTAGAAACCACTGACCTAAAGGGAAAAAAATTGTTTCTATTCTAATCTCGGCCTGCCCCCTAGTGTTTGAAAGTTGGGAGATTTTGGCTGGCCCAGAGATTTCAAGGCCAGAGTTAATATGTTTTACCCTAAGACCTGATTCTCCATTTCATTCAGCGAATTCTTTTTAAGCCGTTTGCAGTGCGCCAGACGCTGTTGTAGATGTTGGGGATGCAACAAAATAGACAACAATCCCTGCCCTTAGGGGGCTTACCTTAGAAGGAAAACAAGTCAGCGGGTTAGCAAAGAACATAATTTCAAACGTCGTAAAGCAGTCTAAAGAAGAAATGAAACAAGATAATGAGACAGGATCCTTCCAGAATATACACAAATCTTGATTTTCCCCCGAAGATGTTTATTTCCTAGGAGGCAGGGACCATACTGTATGCTTTTTATGATACCTCATGCTTAATAAAAATGTGTCCATTTTAATCAATCTGTTTTTTAAAAAAATCACTTCATAAATTACAAATGGAACACGGTCTTTGGCTTTGTCTTTCCTCCTTACCTATCTTTCCCTTTTATCAGACCCACATCCAGAAGAGTCTCCTTTCAGCCTGCAGGGATATAATCTTTCATTTCTGTTCATATAGTCTGTACCTTTTCATTGATGGTTTTGATACATTTTGTGTCACTTATACTTTTTACTACTCTACCACATTGGGGAGCCTGGGTGGCTCAGTCTTTAAGCGATAGAGCCCGGTGTTGAGCCTCGTTGGGGTCCCTGCTCGGCTGGAAGCCTGCTTCTCCCTCTCCCACTCCCACTACTTACTTGTGTTCCCTCTCTCGCTGTCAAATAAATAAATAAAATCTTTTTAAAAGATAATAATACTCTACCACACCTAACACAGTACAATAAATATTTTATTGAATTGCACTATTTTTCTTCTTTTTACTTTTGGTTAAAGCAATGTCAGACGTGGAGAGAAAAAGAATTTTTCAGATTACAAAGATGGTATAATAATGGATAGGGACAGCTTATAATTTTTGTGCAATCAAGTCACCTCCCAACCAGACACATTCTCATCAGCATATAAATGGTGTCGATTTGGATCACAACAGCTGAAACCAGGGACTCAATGCCATGAAGATGCCTTCTTTCCATCACTTATCTTCACTACCCTTTGCACACTGGCCTCATTCTTTTTTCTCTGTATAATATCTTTCTCCACATAGCAAAAGAAGTTCCTGAACTTTACATCATATAACCATAGCTACATACATAGAGACTGAGCCAAATTTCTGTGTCCCAAGTATAAAAATTCCTGAAAAGAGGGGCGCCTGGGTGGCTCAGTCGTTAAGCGTCTGCCTTTGGCTCGGGTCATGATCCTAGAGTCCCGGGATCGAGCCCCACGTTGGGCTCCCTGCTCCTCTAGAAGCCTGCTTCTCCCTTTCCCACTCCCCTTGCTTGTGTTCCCTCTCTCTCTGTCTCTCTCTCTCTGTCAAATAAATAAATAAAATCTTAAAAAAAAAATTTCCTGAAAAGAAAGGGGATTGAGAAGTATAAATTTTCCATCATAAAATAAATAAGCCATGGAGATGAAAAGTACAACATAAGAAATATAGTCAATAATATTTTAATAACTTTGTATGGTGACAGATGGTGACCACGCTTATCCTGAGCACTGAATAATGTATAGAATTGCTGAATCAATATGTTGTATGTCTGAAACTAATATAACATTTTATGTCAATTAGACTTCAATGAAAAAAAAGTCCTGCAAAGGGATTCACTGGCTCAAGGGGGATCAGGTACACACCCCTGGACAGGTCAACTGTGACAGCAATGCAAGGTCATATGACTGGTCCATGTGACTTACCAGGAATCCCATCAGCCAGAACCATAGTCAAGTTCTAGGTCATAATCTACTAACATGGCTATTTCCAACAGTCATCACATAGACAGGGAAATGGAGCACTTCCTAGAAATGGAGTGCTGAGCAACCAACCCCAGAGATGTCCACTACATATGTAATTTAAACAGGAAAAAAAATGATCCCATCATTTAACCCACCTACCTCAATTCTGACCTCACAGAACCCCTGTTATACCCAGCCAGCCAGGCATTCATCTACGTGTCTATAATTTTCTTAAATGACAGATGCATAAAATTCTTAAGACAGGGGCACCTGGGTGGCTCAGTCAGCTAAGCACCTGCCTTCGGCTCAGGTCACGATCCTGGGGTCCTGGGATGGAGTCCCACGTTGTCTTCCAGCTCTCTGCTCAGTGGGGAGCCTGCTTCTCTCTCTCTCCCTCTGCCCTTACCCCCCCCACTTATGCTCACTCTCTCTAGTGCTCTCTCTCAAATAAAATCTTAAAAAATAAACAAAAATTCTTAAAAGGTTTAGCAACCCTGATTTCTGTGTGTGTGTAATGTTTGTAAAGTACATATGTTATACCAAATTGTGGGTAGCAGGGATAGAAGGCAAAGTGGCCAAAAATCAGACCAGGAAACATCTAGCAGTTGTACAGTGGTGAGATCACTGTCCTTAAATAACAGATTCTCCATCCCACCTTTTTGTTTCCTGTTTTGTTTCATTAGTTCTATTTTGATTTGGTGTCAGGGTAACAGAGATAGTACCAAGAAAAATCATGCATTGACAGATACATAAGATATTATCAAGGTCACTATTACAAGTAGAAGGATAAAATCAAATAACAAAACTTAAAATGTTGTCTGCTCGGTCATGTAATATGAGTGAAAAGTATCTAGTAACCATCTTTCCTTGGGCTTTTGAACCATGTAACTTTTGGGTATCTAATTTAGGTAGAATATGTTTTTGGAAAACTATGTCATCGGCTTTCAAACAAACTGATTCTTGCTACGCTGTCAATTAGGATCCAGAAATTACTTTTTTTTTAAAGATTTTATTTATTTATTTGACAGAGAGAGAGAGAGAGATCACAAGTAGGCAGAGAGGCAGGCAGAGAGGGGGAAGCAGGCTCCCCGCCGAACAGAGAGCCCGATGCGGGGCTTGATCCCAGGACCCTGAGATCATGACCTGAGCCGAAGGCAGAGGCTTTAACCCACTGAGCCACCCGGGTGCCCCCAGAAATTACTCTTTTTAAAAAATTAGTTTATTTCCTGGATTATGGAGATTACACAGAGGGATCCAGAATTGGGAGGTAGAGGAGGAAACAATGAAAACGTATTTTCCCCCCAAACCTTAAAGAAAAAACTGGAAAGACTACTGAGCTGTTACATGAAAGCGCTTAATATATACCCACTTGTGCCAAGAGAAGCAAAACTCAGGGTAGGCAATTTTGAAACAACAGTGATTTTTATCAATTTCCCTACCTTTCCTCAGTTCCACTTTTATGACTGCTCATCAAATCCAAGTGTTGAGATGTTTGTGTCTTTAATGCTCTCCTTTTCCTCTAACAATTTCCTCTTGCTAAAAATACCAAATTTAAAAAATAAATAAATAAATAAATAAAAATACGAAATTTTTTACAACATGTCATATTATTAGCGATATGGGATTAGAGGGCCTCCTTAGGATAGGTACATCTTCATTTGAGGGTGTCATCTTCAATAAAAATGCCTCTTTCAATAAAAGAGGGCTTAAACAGTACAATTTCAGTGGTGCCTCCCCTACCAATGCCTAACTTGATCATTCTTCACCCTGTCATGCCCACCCTCTCTCCCACTCAATTCACCTTCACCAACAAATTCAGTTCTCTTCCATTTATTCCTCACTCTACATCCTACTTCTCTCCATTCTCCTGCCCAGCCACTTTCCATATTTTGTCACACCACCCCAAGTTTTATCATCCCAGCTAGGAAATAGAGCCCCGCGTTAGTCCCCAGGGGAGCCTGTTCAGCTGGGCCAATGTAGATGCCAATTCTGCCATTCCTCAGGCAAGGAAAACCAACAAGTACCTCCGATACAATTATAGCTGCACTGGGATGCAGAACCATGAGGGGAACAAAGCTGTAAACATATTTCACTCTCTTTGCAAAAGCTCATGCTTCAGAGTGCATGCAAGCTTTTAAAACTTACTTTACAGTAAGATTTATATATTTCATATATGCTAAGATCACGCTGGCTGTTTGAATTCATAAAACATGCTTTGGGGTATAAATTTGTATTTTGTGCTTTTTGGAGATGGGCCATACAAAAACAGGGCAGTGCCAGTAGTATTCATTTACTTTATCTTTAGAAACACTGACGTTACTCTAGCTGGTTTCATCTTTATGTGTGATATTTATAGGATTGTTAGACTGCTTTGTTTGGTTTTTATAAGTAATTAACTAGCACATTGCACAAGACATCACATATGGCTTCTGTTTGGCCTCATCTGTGGAGGGAGGAAAGATCCTTATTTCACTCCTAAAAGGCTCTTTAAAGTGCCCATTTCTTCCTTGACTCTAGTTCCTCCTATTACCCACAATTCACCACTCCCTGCGTATTGCTCGAGCTCCTCTATCTCCCTCACCCTGGCCCTGGCAGCTCTCACAATACTTCCCTGAGCAGATAGATAGTGAGAGTGAGGGACAGAGACAGAGAAAAGAAGGAGGAGGAGGAGGAGGAGGAGGCAAAGGGGAAGAAGAGGTGAAAAGAAAGAGATTACAGACACATACATACACACACACACACACACACACACACACACACCAACTGAGAGCTTGAGTTTGCTAGTAGAGGGCATATTCAGGACCCCCAACAGTACTGAGGTCTAGTGTTGGGACACTAGAGAAACAGTGGCACCCGCAGGAGCTCAAATGAAATACTTCAGTGACTAGAGCTGCTCCGTCTCTAACTGAAGTCTGGCTTCCCATCTGGGACTATAAGGGTTGAGAAAAACACTGTGGGTGGCGGATGAGGGAGTGGACAAGCAGGACTTTGAGAGGGGTTCTCTGTTGATGGGGCATATCCAGGAGGCTCAGAATACTGTTGAATCATTCTTGAGCCAAGAGCCCTACTGAGACCAAGCTGCTTGGGGTGCTTCCTCCCCATGCGTGCAGCTAGCCTGCAAATTCTCTGCATTCCACATAAGCCAGCCCATACTGGAAGAGAATGAACATCAGCCAGATTCAGTCCCCACCAGTTCTCGGGCTTTCCCTCTCTAACACTGACACCGCCACCATTTTGTCTCCTCCCCTCATGCCTCCCCACTTCCTCCTTCAACACCACAGACAACCACAGAGATTCAGTGACATTTGAGAGATTAAAAACACAGAGATATATAATGCACAGTCCTGGACCAGGAGAAGCAAACAGCCTGAGAGAGAGAGAGAGGAATGTGGAAACAAATCAACATAATTTAAGGACATTAACTCTAACAGAGGAATATGGAAAGTTCCCCTGATACCGCACGAACGAATTACTTCTGGACAATGTGATTTGGACAGTTTTTCCTCACCCACGATATTCCTTTCCTACAGCTGCTAGAACAGATTTACGACAAACTTAGTGGCTTAAGACAACACAAATTTATTATCTTACAGTTCTGAAAGTCAGAAGTCTGACACAGGTTTCACTGGGCTACAATTAAGATATTGGCAGGGTTATGTTTTTTCCTGGAAGCTCTAAGAACCCATTTTTTTTGCTCTTTCTGGCTTCCAGAGGCCACTTGTACCACTTGGCCCGTGGCTCCTTTCCACCCTACGTGAAGGCCCTACACTACATCTCTGTGCCTTGCTTCCACAGTCACATCGTCCTCCGACTCTCTCTCTTCCACTCTCAATGACCTGTGTGATTACATTGGACCCACCAGGACAATCCAGGATAATCTCCCTTACTGTCAGCTGATTAGCAACCTTACTTCCATCTGCAACCTTAATTCCCCTTTGTCATGTAAACTAAGATACCGACACATTCCGGGAATTAGGATGGGGACATTTTTGGGAGGCCATGATTCTGCCTATTGCACCCACCAAAAAACAAACAAAGTAACAAACAAACTCTATAAATATATAAATACATACACCCTAACCTCAGTTCCACACACATTCCTCCCTGTCCCATTGTATAGCAGCACCTTTACTTCCTCCTGCTGATTAAGGGCAATCACCCCTGCCAAGATGATGACTCCTTGGCCACAGGAATCCAAAGTCCTGGCAGTAGCCATACTTGTAGTTCAATGGACCCTTGCTGTGTCCGTTGGCAAGATTGTGACCTTATGTGGAACCGAACCTCAAGCTTCGCAGAGCCCAGAGCTGCAGATTCAGAAAGCACGAAGTCCCCCATTGGGTCATTAGGAGTGATAGTAATTGAGGCTACACCTGCTTCTGCCCTTTGGTTCCCAGACTTAACCTATTTTTCTTAATAGAGGCGCAGTGCCATTCAGAGGTCTCTCATTCAGGGCTTGTGGTAGACAGAGTCCTAAGATGGCTCCCCTGATTCCCACTCCCTGATGTCCACGTCCCTTTTATTCAGTGTGGGTGGAATCTGTGACTATGACAGGTGTTGCTCCCGTGATTGGGTTATGGTATAAAGCAAACATAAGGGGGCGCCTGAGGCTCTGTCAGTTAAGCCTCTGCCTCCGGCTCAGGTCATGATCTCAGGGTCCTGGGATCAAGCCCGCATCAGGGAGCCTGCTTCCCCCTCTCCCTCTGCCTCTACCCTTGCTGGTGTGCTCGCTCTCTCTCTCTCTGTCAAATAAATAAAACCTTAAAAAAAAAAAGCAAACACAGGCATTTTGCAGATGTGATTAAGGCCCCAGTTTGTCTCTCAGTTTAGTCAAAAAGAGTATCCTGAGTGGGCCTAAGCTAATCAGGTTAGCCTTTAAAAGACTTGGGGTCTTCAGCCTTCCTTGGAGACAGTCTCCTGCTGGCTTTGAAGAAGCAAGACACCATGAGTTCTACAACTGCAAGAAAATGAATTCTACCAATAACCACCTGAGCTTAGAAGAAGACCCAGAGCCTCAGATAAGACCCCAGCCCTGGCTGACACCTTGAGTGCAGCCTTGTGAGACCCTGAACAGAGGCCCCAGCTAAGCCACGGCCAGACTCTTCACCACAGAAGCTATGAAATAATAAAAGTGTGCTGTGTAGGCTGCTAAGGTTGTGGTATCTGGTTACTCAGCAATAGAACATTGTATCTTGACTTTTTAATACCTGAATTCTCCTCAGGCTTATGATCCTATGCCTGATCGTATTGTTCAAATTTGTCCGTAATTCCCCACTTTCTCTTTGAACTTTGATCCTATCCCACAAGGAGACTGCTTCCTCCCTCGTTCCTCTTCTCTCAGCCTCTTATCAGAACTACCTGCAAATCAGTTCTGGGCCCGGCTTCTTACAGTCTGAGCTAGAGAAACTAATGATAATGAACATGAGGAATTTTTTTGGATGAACTCTATCTCCGATTCTTTAAAAATTATCAATAGATGCAGGCGCCTGGGTGGCTCAGTTGGTTGAGTGACTGCCTTCAGCTTAGGTCATGATCCTGGAGTCCTGGATCGAGTCCCTCATCGGGCTCCCTGCGCAGCAGGGGGTCTGCTTCTCCCTCTGACCTTCCCCCTCTCATGCTCGCTCTCTCTCATTCTCTCTCTCAAGTAAATAAATAAATAAATTTATCAATAGATGAATGGATAAAGAAGTGGTAATATAGATACAATGGAATATTACTCAGCTGTAAAAAAAAAAATAATGAAATCTTGCCATTTTCAACAATGTGGATGGAGCTAGAGAGTATCATGCTAAGTGAAATAAGTCAGTCAGAGAAAGACAAATACCATATGATATCGCTCATATGTGGAATTTAAGAAATACAGCAAACAAGCAAAGGAAAAAAGAGAGAGAGAGAACAACAAATGAAGAAACAGATTCTTAATTTAGAGAACAGACTGACGGTTACCAGAGGGGAGGTGGGTGGGGAGATGGGTTAAAAAAATGATGGGGGAAAAAAGGTGGTGGGGATTAGGGAGGGCACTTGTCCTGATGAGCACCGGCTGTTGTATGGAAGTTTTGAATCACTACATTGTACACCTGAAACTTATATTATATGTAGGTTAACTAACTGGAGTTTAAACAGAAACTTGGGGCACCTGGGTGGCTCTGTTGTTAGGCGTCCAAATCTTGATTTGAGCTCAAGTCTTGATTCAGGGTCCTGAGTTCAAGGCCCAGGTTGGGCTCCATGCTGGGTGTGGAGCCTACTTAAAATAAATAAATAAATAGAAACTTAAAAAAATTATCAATAGAGCCAATATATTAATTTAATCCATTTACTGAGCACTGACTATATCCCATGTGCTGTGCTGGGAGCTGAGGCTACAAAGATCAAACAGGGAGAGTTCCTGACCTCCAGGAATTCACTGCCCAGAAAGAAAAAAAAATGCAATCAAATGTACTGTGATAATAAATCCAATGAATAATGTGCCACAAGGTCTCAGAGGAAGCAGTAAATAATGCATTCTGCTGAAATGGAATACTGAAGGAGTCTTGGTGAGGTGACAGGATAGTGGCCTGGAAAGCCACAGAGAGGAAGTGACATTTGAGAGAGTTCCTCCCTTAGAAAAAAAGACACTAAATTATCCAAATTGAATTTTCCAGTTTCATAACTAAACTCTTTAGAAAAAGGCTAAGAAACATTTCTAAGAAATTAAAGGGGACAATGTTATTTGTCCCTCTAACTCACATTAACACACATACCTGGCTACTTAAAATATGTCATTTGAATTAAAGGCACCCATGGAAGCTGGCCAGGTACCATTGCTCATTTCCTGGCCAGAGAGTTCCCTGAGTGACCAACCCAAATAAATCTTGTGCTAGAGGCAACTAGTGCTATGTGCCTTCAACAGAAGGGAAGTGCAGAAGCAAGACATCCGTTTTTGCTGTGTTCTCATAGGACTTAAGTCCACATCCTGGGAGAAGTACGTGCCTCTGTCAGGATGGCTCCGAGCTGGGCCCCAGCTTCCCGAAGGAGAGTCACCGTTAGCTAACATAGACAAACGTAGACAAATCTCCAAACCGTCTCCTCCGTATGTCATATTTGTTCAAGTCAAGACCCACAGATCTAGTGCCAATTCTATGAGAGAAACACTGCTGCATGCTGGACCCACAGGACTGAAAACAGCAGTCGCTGCCACAGAAGGGCTCATGTCTTCCTTCCTGATTCATTTCACAGATGAGGAAACTGAGGCTCTGAACTTTCTTCCTCTGGTCTGTTCATGCTATGCTCCCTTTGCTGAGCATCTTCCTCTTTTTATGGATTGGCAGAACCTAACCAAAGTCCTACTTCTTCTAAGAGGATTTCCTGACTCCTGTAATCATCATTAACTTTTAATTGCTCTAAACTTCTATTTCACTAAATCTGAATCTGACAATTTATCACTTAATTATACTTTGTATTATTTCTTTAATGACTTGAAGTGTCCATCATGGTATTCCAATGATATAGCAAGGTTTTTTAAGATTTTTATTTATTTGAGAGAGAGAGAGAGAGAGAGAGAGAGGGAGGGAGAGAGGGAGCACAAGGGGGGTGGGCAGAGGGAGAGTGAGAAGCTGTGGGGCTCGATCCCAGGACCCTGAGATCATGACCTGGGCTGAAGGCAAATGCTTAACTGACTGAGCCACCCAGGTGCCCCTGGACACAGTTAATTCTCAATATGTAGTTAAGATTTAATTGATCAGAAGATGTAAACCAGTTTTTGAGGAGTCTAGTAATGGAGGGAAAGGAACTATAAGCAATGCTCCCACCTTCAAAGGCTAGTTTGGTCCTAATCCAGCCTTTAAAAACCAGCCAGACGGAGCTTTAAGAATCTTCCATAAGAGCATGACATAAAAACAAAAGGATCTACATTATAGGTCATATTCAGAGTCCAAATTAAAGATTGGGTCCATCACAGTAAAAAAAAAAAAAGGGTGATTTATCGTAGGAGAGAACAATATAATATGTGATAAATGTCAACCTCAAAACCTATCCTCCCCAGCAACATAAATTCAATCTAATCAATTATCCATGCATTAATCTAAACCCTTTGAGATGTTTTTTAAATTAAAAATAACTTTTTTTCTTATTACTCTAAAGGGTTATTTTCTCCCCCACCCACCCCCACCCCATTGCCACCCCTATTCTTGGAGTCTGGCGCCTCCTACGAAAGCTCGATTAACAGAAGAGGACACTTAATAGGGAAAGAGACAGCGACTCTTTGTAGCATTATAATGCCTGAGAGCACATGAATGTTGGCAGTGGGAAAAGTCTGATTTTTATAGCTTACCCTCTCTGAGGGAGGACCATGATAAGGGCTTCTTTCTTTTCTTCCCTCTTCTACTGGATTCAAGCCCCAGGAAATTCTCAGTCCTTTTCTACCCCCCTAGCCTGTCTCATCCAGAAGAACTGGATGACTGACACCCATTAAGGAGAGGAAGAAGTTCAAAGAGCTGGGTTTTCCCTATGGACTGGGAAAATACAACTCCCCTATTTTCTTCTCCTTTCTTGTGGGAAGGTCAGAGTGGACATTTTGGTCTGTGTTGCTTTGCTTCTATATTCTTTTCTCCTGTGACAGCAGAATTTTCCTCCTAGTACTTTAGCAGAACTTCCCCCCTCAAACCCGCCTTGGTACACTAGATTCTTCTGGAAAGGAAAGGCAAAGCAAAGCAAAGCAAAGCAAAAGTCCCTTATCTTGAGCAGCTTATTTCCCACCTGCCTATATGGGGCAAAGGCTCACATTTTTATACCCTCCCTTCCATCCTATAGTCAGCCAGAACTTGGCACATTATAGGAAGGCATCTGTGATCTCTTCGGAGGAAGTCCAGAGAACTCATAAGGGAGAAAAGAGACTCACTAGTAAAGCCAGAAAAACTTGTCCAGAGCCTTAAAGGTTCGGTCTTATTTACTGCTGTGGCTCCCACCCATACCTGGCACAGTGCCTGATACACTGTAATTTAATTATATAATAATATGGATTGCCAAATGACTAAAAAGCAATATGATAGCTACCATGTGCTGACTATTTATCTCAATGCCTAACATACTGAAAATACATGATGAATATCTGTTCGACTACGAGGGAATAGTAGCAGGGACAGGATTATTTATTGAGCACTTGTGCTTGTGGCTCAGTTATCTGATTTAATCCTTACAACACTCATAGGAGATCAGTATTCCCATTTTATAGATCAAGATATTGGGGCGGAAAGACATTAAATATCTTTCCCCCAAAATCAAAATGGCTAGCACGTGATGGCTAGCAAGTATTTCCCAAATAGCTATTACCAGACACGCAGTAGCAATGTCCTCCACCAGAGGGCATAATCTTGTACCCCTGACTTGCCCAGAAAAACATGATATGGGTAGGTCTGGGGGAAGTAGTCTCATGATCCCAGCCATGTATAACAGCAATCACTGCTAGACTCAAGCAATTCTGTAGAGTCAGGGAAACCAAAAGGGGAAATGAGAAATTATCTAGAAACCTAGATGATCACGGGGCCTCAAATCATAATCCTTAAGTTCCCCTCTGATGCACACATTCAGTATTTTCCAGGCCTTCAGCCAATATTTCTCTCTGATTAGTTTCCCCATGTGGAAAAAGGTATTCTAGGGATGCCTGGGTGACTCAGGCAGTTAAGCATCTGCCTCAGGCTCAGGTCATGATCCCAAGGTCCTTGGATCAAGTCCCGCATTGGGCTCCTTGCTCAACAGGGAGTCTGCTTCTCCCTCTGCCTGCAGATGCCCCTGCTTGTCTGCATGCACGCTCTCTCTCTTGCTCCCCCTCCCTATCTATCTATCTCTGACAAATAAATAAAATCTTTAAAAAATATTCTATAGTTATTTTTACTTTGGTAAATTATAAAGTAACAACACATGGTTCTAGCTTAATTGATGGGTTATCAATTGGCTTCCCAACATAATGCAAAATGTCCTGAAATTTGTCATTTCAGAATCCTATCTCTGAATGTTAATTTTCCTAAACTGGGACTCTTTTCTATCTCAAGCCAGTAAATAAGGAAACTCTATTTCTACTTCTTCCCACTGCGCTTGGCAAAAATAGATTTAGAACTTATTACTATTTCACTGGATCTGAGTCTGTCTCATTTATTGGCTAGATCCTTACACACATATCATCCTTATCCACCCCCTGGTCCTGTCCACCATGAAAGCAGTAAGTGATGAAGGGACAGAAGCAAGTATGAAATTCAAAACCAGAATGATAAGCATATAAGCTGGTACTGGCTACAGGGCCCATATTTTCTGCAACTGGGGTGGACCATTCCTACTGGTCTGTTCTCAGTATGACATTAACATAATGATACAGCAAGGTCAAAAGTCAAGATTAGGAGAAAAGATCTATCAGGCAAATACTTACAAAAGTAAAGCTATATTTGCTGTATTTATTTCATAAAAATGGACTTTAAATTTTATTTTTTTTAGAGTGGGAGAGAGTTGGGGGGAAAGACAGAGGAAAAAGGAGAGAAAGAATCTTAGTAAGACTCCACGCCCAGCAGAGCCCAACATGGGGCTTGATCTCACAACCCTGAGATCCTGACCTGAGTCGAAGTCAAAAGTTGGACACTTAACCAACTGAGCCACCCAGGTGCCCCATCCCCATGGACTTTAAATTTTAAAGGCCACTAAAGATAGGGGTGCCTAAGTGGCTCAGTCATTTAAGCGTCCAACTCTTGGTTTCAGCTCAGGTCATGATCTCATGGGTCATGGGACTGAGCCCCATATTGGGCTCCATGCTCAGCAGGGAGTCTGCTTGAAGATTCTCTCCCTCTGCCCCTTCCCCCACTTGCAGGCACGAGCATGCTGTCTAAGTAAATCAATCTTTTTAAAAAGCCCATTAAAGATAAAGAGCCACAAATATAAGAAAAAGGAAAATTCATCATGAAAATATAAAAATTCTGAACTTGCTTGTACCCAATAACATAGTCTCATTTCAAAATGGATTGATAAATTTGACTATTATAAAATGAAAAACTTCCATAGAACAAAAAAAAAAACAACACTATTTTTTTTAAACCAAAGACACTATTAACAAAGAAAAATATCCTAGTCACAGATTTGGTACATGTCTGGAATAAAAATAACAAAAAGGAGGAATGAGGAGTTAAAATAATAAATTATATAAAAGAGTTATTACAAATGAATAAGAAAAAGATAAATAAGCCATTAAAAAATGGACAAAGGTCATGAATTGGCAATTCAAGTAGAATTAAGAATATATGGCTAAAAAATATGAAAAGATCAACATCGCATTAATCAAATTCAAACCATAATGAGATACCATTTCATACCCATCAGGTAAGCAAAAACCAAAGAGTCTGAAAATACCAACTGTTGGTGAGGATGGAGGATGCCAGGCAAGAATTCCCATTCACTGCTAGTAGAAGTTATGAATTGGTATAATCATTCCAGAGAGCCATTTGGCTCTATTCCATAAAATTGAACATGTATAAACCCTTTGACCCAGCATCCCAGTCCTAGGTAAATACTCTATAAATTATTGCTCCTGTACTCAAGGATGTATACAAGAATGTTCATAACAGGGGTGCCTGGGTGGCTCAATCGTTAAGCATCTGCTTTTGGCTCAGGTCATGATCCTGGGGTCCTGGGATCGAGCCCCACATCGGGCTCCCTGCTCAGCGGGAAGCCTGCTTTTCCCTCTCCCACTCCCCCGCTTGTGTTCCCTCTCTCGCTTTGTCTCTGTCAAATAAATAAATAAAATCTTAAAAAAAAAGAATATTCATAACAGCACTGTTCGAAATGGCAGGGGAAAGAAAGGAAACAACCTAAATGTATATCAACAGGACATTTTTTTAAATCTTGAATCCTCTGAGGAGGAATTTTATTTTATTTTATTTTTTTTTTTTTTTTTGAGGAGGAGTTTTAAACCCATCAGTTCATAATACATTACACAAATCACAGAGTTTCAAGGTCAGTGCTCCTTTTTTTCCAGAGATATTAAATGCTTAAAATTCAGTATTTCCTTCTTGTATCCCTTTTATACAAATTAATAAAAATAAGCATTCCAAATGGGAGAAAAATGCAGTACTAGGGTATTAACTAGAGAAAACTGTGTGGCTTTCTGTCTCCCATGATGGTTCACAGGGTTGAAATGCCTTGTTGAATTTACCATGATTCAGGTATTGGCCCTCAGATATGCAGGTCAAAAACAAGATTTGTCATTTCACTAAAGGTGAAATATTTGTCCCTAGCAGGACCAAAAGACTGATATATGAAATAAAAATACTAGTTTTTGAATTCACAACGAGAGGTGAGACTGCTTGGGGGGGGCAATAAGAAACCCAATTATAATCAGGAAATTCACTGATGAAAATGCAATCCGTTGCATACAGCTAAGATACATTCACTAGAATGTAAGCATGATGAGGGCAGAGATGTTTTTTCACTATTTTTAGATTTTAGTTAACATATAGTGTATTATTAGTTACAGGGGTAGAATTTAGTGATTCATCAGTTGCATATAGCACCCAGTGCTCAATACATCAAGTGCCCTCCTTAACGCCCATGAGATTTTTGTCTGATTTTTCTACTGCTATAATTCCAGAGACTACAACAACAACCGACAAAATAAAAATCTGTTAAGTAAATGAATAAGGAGAGACTGATGTATCCATCTCCACAATATTCAAAGACCCATCTCGAGATTCAACTACTACAGTTCTTGCATCAGGGCATTCTTGTTTCAGTATACTGCCAAATTGAGTAGGGCCAATCTTGGCCTCTGAAATTCTTCTTTTTCTATGCTTCCAGGACTGATCCTAGAAGATACCTTTAGTTGCCTATCCTACAACCATTCCCTTCTAATTCCTTGCCAACAGAATGAAGGTTTTGTTCTGAGACTGCAATGTGCCCAACCTCAAAGAAAGAATCACAATTCACCTTGGCCAAACACAGCATATCTGTTCCCCTTTCCCAGATACCCACTGTCCCAGCCTCCCTTGAAGCTGTGGGATAAAACATAAAGGGAAGACTTCTGGGGTATTCTGGGAAAGAGGTCACTTGCCAGATAAAAAGACAGATAGATCCTCATTAGGAGAAAGATTAATTGCTCCTGACCTTTCCTCCCTGCTTGGGAAGCTGAGGTGAAGACATGATGCCTGGAGCTACTGCTTAGAGCAATAGCTTGATATTGCTTGGAGCTACATCCCTGCTATGTTCATGAGATGGATTAGGGTGACTGGCAGAGAAGAAGGCTGTTAAAAGCCCAGGTCATTGATACATAGTTAATTGGTGAACTAGCCCTGGAAGTGACTACCTCCAGGTTTCTGAGGGTTGTTTTTTTTAAGTTTCTATGACCGAGGGAGGAGTTAAGATGGCAGAGAAATAGAGGGATCCTAAGCTTGCCTTGTCTCTCGAAAACAATTACATCAATCATTTCGAACACCTAAGAAATCAATCTGAGGCCTGAGAGAGCAAAACTGCATAAATGGGGGTAGAAAAACAGCCACCTCATGGAAGGTAGGAGTTGCAGAGAGTTGATTTGGGGAAGAAAAGAACTGCAGGTGCTGCAAAGCGGAGGGGCCCTGGGTATGGAGAGAGGAGAGAGAGAGGGAGGGACAGAGAGAGAGAAGGTGCATGCAGGGGATTGCACAAGAAAAACTCTTCCCTAAAACTGTGGACTGGGAAAAGGAGAGGGGCTGATTACCACAAGATTTTATAAGCAGCAGAGTGCAAAGTGAAGTTTTGGAGGTCCACGCCATCACCAGGATTGTGCCTGGTGGGATTGGTGGTGCTCCACTGGGGAAGGAGGGCAGAGACCTGGGAGTGGGCAGCATGGTCTGAGGACGCCCTGGGCCACACAGGGAGAAACAGTTCCCCTGCTTGGACTGTATTTGGGAGAGGTGGCACAGCATCTTCTGGGACAAAAGAATGAGCAGCACCAATGTGCTGCCCTATTCACTGGCATAGGAACAGAGACATGGGTTGAGGGCAACAAACATTGGTGCTGGCTTTTTTCCTGTGCTTTACCATAAACTCTGAACCACTGCACAGTGGCATGACTGATTTCTGAGACAAACCAACACCGGCCACAGTGCAACGAAACTCTCCCCCAGAAAATCGGTACAGGTCCGCGCTGCATGGATCTCTAAAATATGGAGTTTTGAAACCCAGCCATGTTCCTGAGATAAAATACAGGAGTACAGTGCTGCCTGGAAGGCAGATAGCTCAGACACAGACAGGGTGAGGGCAGGGATCTGAGGGAAGCCAAGAACACTGGAGGGGAGGGGTGACTGTTTGCTCTTCTGCAAACAGGACTTCCTGAAACACAAACTTCCCACTCCAGAGACAAGAGAATGGGGCAAAACCATTCCATGCCCCCCCCACCCCCCCGCTCAGCATTGGCCAACTTCAGTGAGCAAAACAGCACCACCTATTGGAGGCTGGAGCCCCTTACACCAAGCCCTGCCCTCCTGTGACCTGCAGATGCATCTCCACCAGTGCAAGTCCACCTGAGATGCAGCACAGCAGGCCCCTCCCCCAGAAAACCAGCACAAACCCTTTGCACACACCAAGTCTACTGATTATAGAGTGCTATAAAGCTTCAACTCTAGGGGAAATAGGATCTACTTTCCTTTTGGGGGGGATCTAGCTTCTTTAAAAAAAAAGATTTTATTTATTTATTTGAGAGAGAGAGAGAGAGGGCATGAGTAGGGGAGGGGCAGAGGGATAAGTAGACTCCCCACTGAGTGTGGAGCTCAATGGGGAGCTTGATTCCAGGACCCTGAGATCATGACCTGAGCTGAAGTCAGATGCTTAACCAACTGAGCCATTTAGGTGCCCCAAGGATCTAGCTTCTTTTAACAAGCAAACCAAAACACACCTAGGATCTAGCTTCCTTTTTTTTTTCTTGACCTCTTCTTAATGTAGCCATTACTCTCAGGAGCAGGAATACAATAGGCTTTTCTAACAATCACACACACACACACAGTGACTGAGACAAAATGACAAGATGGAGGAATTCACCCAAAAAGGAAGAACAGGAAGAAGTCATGGCCAGGCATTTAATCAATACATATACAAGTAAGATGTCTGAACCAGAACTTAAAACAATAATCATAAAGATACTAGCTGGGCTTTAGAAAAGCATAGAAGACACTAGAGAATCCCTTACTGCAGAGATAAAAGAATTTAAAACTAGTTGAGCCAAAATTAAAAATGCTATAACCGAGATGCAAAACCGAATGGATGAAATAACAATGCAGATGGATGAGATAAAGGAACGAATCAGTGATACAGAACATAAAATTATGGAAAATAATGAAGCTGAAAAAAGAGGGAAAGTAAAGTATTAGATCACAAATGTAGACTTAGGGAACTCAGCAGTTCCTTAAAGTGTAATAACATTCATACAAAGGATTCCCAGAGGAAGATGAGAAAGAAAAGAGAAGGTTTATTTGAGCAAATTATAGCTGAAAACTTTCCTAATCTGGGGAAGGAAACAGACACCGAAATCCAAGAAGCACAGAGAACTCCCATTAAATTCAACAAAAGCTGACAATCACCAAGACATAACATAGTCAAATTCACAAAATACACAGACAAGGAAATAATCCTGAAAGCAGCAAGGGAAAAAAAAAGTCTTTAACCTACAAGGGAAGATGGACCAGGTTCCCAGCAGATCTGTCCACAGAAATTTGACAGACCAGAAGAGAATGGCAGGATATATTCAATGTGCTGAATGGGAAAAATACGCAGCCAAGAAAACTCTATCCTGCAAGGCTGTTATTCAGAATACAAGGAGAGATAAAGAGTTTCTCAAACAAACAAACAAAAAGAACTAAAAGAGTTCATGACCACTAAACCAGCCCTTCAAGGAATAGTAAAGGGGACTCTTTGGAGGGGAAAAAAGACCAAAAGCAACAAAGACTAGAAAGGAACAGGGAACATCACCAGAAACACCAACTTTACAAGTAACACGGTAGCATTAATTCATACCTTTCAATAATCACTCTTGTTTAAATGGACTAAATGCTCCAGTCAAAAGATATAGGGTATCAGAATGGAGAGAGAAAAAAAAAAGAAAAACAAGACCCATCAATATGCTGTCTACAGGAGACTCATTTTAGACCTAAAGACATCTGCAGATTGAAAGTAAGGGGATGGAGAACCATCTATCATGCTAATGGATGCCAAAAGAAATGCTCGATGCTCAATCCCAGGATTCTGGGATCAGGACCTGAGCCAAAGGCAGACGCTTAATGACTAAGCCACCCAGGCGACCCATACCTCAACATTATAAAAGCCATATATGAAAGACCCACAGCTAATATCATTGTCAATGGAGAAAATGAGAGCTTTTCCTCCATGGTCAGGAACACAACAGCGATGTCCACTCTCACCATTACTATTTAACATAGTACTCCAAGTCTTAGCCTCAGCAATCGGACAACAAAAAGAAATAAAAGGCATCCAAATCAGCAAGGAAGAAGTTAAACTTTCACTATTTGCAGATGACATGATACTCTATTCAGAAAACCCAAAAGACTCCACCAAAAAATTGTTAAACTAATACATGAATTCAGCAAAGTCACAGGATGTAAAATCAATGTACAGAAGTCTGTTGCATTTCTATACACCAATAATGAAGCAGTAGAAGAAATCAAAGAATCGATCCCATTTACAAATGCACAAAAACAATAAGATACCTAGGAATAAACCTAACCAAAAAGGTATTAGACCTGTACTTTGAAAACTATAGAACATTTATGAAAGAAATTGAAGAGGACACAAGGACACAAGAACATGGGGGGGAAAATTCCATGTTCATGGATTGGAAGAGCAAATATTATTATATAATCCCAAAATTTATATGGAACCACAAAAGACCCCAAATAGACAAAGCAGTCTGGAAGATGAAAAGCAAAGCTGGAGGAATCAGAATTCCAGACTTCAAGCTATAGTAAAAGCTGTAGTCATCGAGACATTCAGTACTGGCACAGAAACAGACACAAGATCAATGGAACAGAATAGAAAACCCAGAAATGGACCCACAACTATGTGGTCAACTAATCTTCGACAAAGCAGGAAAAAAAATCCAATGGAAAAAAGACAGTCTCTTCAACAAATGGTGTTGGGAAAACTGGACAGCAATATGCAGAAGAATGAAACTAGACCACTTTCTGATACCCTACACAAAAATAAACTCAAAATGGACCTAAATGTGAGACAGGAAATCATCAAAATCCTAGAGAACACAGGCAGCAACCTCTTTGAACTAGGTCATAGGAACTTCTTACTAGACACTGCTCTAGAAGCAGGGGAAACAAAAGCAAAAATGAACTACTGGGACTTCATCAAGATAAAAAGTTTCTGCACAGCAAAGGAAACAATCAACAAAACTAAAAGACAGCCTACAGAATGGGAGAAGATATTTGCAAATGACATATCTGAAAAAGGGTTAGTGTCCAAAATATATAAAGAACTTATCAGGGGCGCCTGGGTGGCTCAGTGGGTTAAAGCCTCTGCCTTCGGCTTAGTTCATGATCCTGGGGTCCTGGGATCGAGCCCTGCATCGGGCTCTCTGCTCAGCGGGGAGCCTGCTTCCCCCCCTCTCTCTGCCTGCCTCTCTGCCTACTTGTGATCTCTCTCTGTGTCAAATAAATAAATAAAATCTTTAAAAAATAAAAAATAAAAAAATAAAGAATTATCAAACTCAACACCCAAAGGACAAATAATCCAATTAAAAAATGGGCAGAAGTCATGAATTGACATTTTTCCAAAGAAGACATCCATATGGCTAATAGATATATGAAAAGATGCTCAACATCACTCAGCATCAGGGAAGCACAAGTCAAAACTATGAGGAGATATCATACTATACCTGTCAGAATGGCTAAAATTAACAATACAGGAAACAGATGTTGGTGAGGATGTGGAAAAAGAGGAACCCTCTTACACTGCTGGTGGGAGTGCAAACTGGTACAGCCACTCTACGGAACAGTATGGAGGTTTCTCAAAAAGTTAAAAATAGGGACACCTGGGTGGTTCAGTCAGTTAAGCTTCTGCCTTCGACTCAGGTCATGATCCCAGGATCCTGGGATCCAGTCCCTCATCAGATTCCTGGCTCAGCAGGGAGTCTGCTTCTCGCTCTGCCTCTACTTGTCGCTCCCCCTGCTTGTGCACTCTCTGACAAATAAATAAATTAAATCTTTTTTTTAAAAAGTTAAAAATAGGACTACTCTATGATCCAGCAATTGCAGTAGGAGATATTTACCCAAAGGATACAAAAATACAGATTTGAAGTGTTACGTGCCCCCGAGCTTTATAGCAGCATTATCAACAATAGCCAAACTATGGAAAGAACCCAAGTGTCCATCAACTGATGAATAGATAAAGAAGATGTGGCATATATATACAATGGCGTATTACTCAGCTATCCAAGAGAATGAAATCTTGCTATTTGCAACGACATGAATGGAGCTAGAGTGTATTATGTTAAGTGAATTAAGGCAGACAAAGACAAATGCCGTATGATTTTACTCGTATGTGAAATTTAGGAAACAAAACAGATGAATATATGGGAAGGGGGTTAAAAAAGAGAGAGGGAAGCAAACCATAAGAGACTCAACTATAGAGAACAAACCGAAGGTTGATGGAAGGAAGTTCATGGGGAATGGGTTAAATGAGTGATGGATATTAGGGAGGGCACTTGTTGGGATGAACACTGGGTATTGTATGTAAGCAATGAATCACTAAATTCTATTCCTGAAACCAGTATCACACTATTATGTTAACTAACTAGAATTTAAATTAAAATTTGGAGAAAAAAAGTTTCTATGACTTAAGCTACTATAAGTAGGCTCTTCCCTTAGCTGTAGTTAAAAGCATTCCTAACTGATGATCAAGTTCATTATAAGATATACCGCCTCTCTTTAGGTGTGTTAATACATTCAATCAGTTTACAGTCAAATATTAACTAGTCTGGGATACATTTTGAATATCTCTACTTGATTTCAAGTTTCACTTTCAGAGGCTGTCCTAACTTCACTCATTTCTAATTCCACTACCCAATCATGCAATCACCCCAACTGTTAGAGCATGAGTACCTCAGGTCTCCTTTCCCAGCACCCTGTTCTTTCAAATCTTTCCAATTCGTGCCAGGTTGTAGGCATTTCTGAATCAAAATAATCTCTTTTACCAAGATAAACAATTGATTTCAGTGCTGAAGGAATCAGAATATTGTTGATGTTATCATTAACAAAAGCTATAGAATTCCATTTGTGGGAGTCTGGATACCACGTTTACTTACTTATTCTTTATCTCATTCGAGTTTCAAGAGGTAAAAACAAGATGTGCTAAGCTTTTCCTTTGGTGGTTTCTTACCTGATAGAGGAAAAACAGTAGTCCTATGTTTCCGTTTGTCTTATTTGTTCTTTGTTCCTTTTTCCCCTCTTTCTCAGTCTTCCCTTGGATTATTTTTTTTTGAGTCCATCTTATCTTCTCTATTGACAAATTAGCCACACCTTTTTTATTTTTTTAGTAGTTGCTCTAAGCTTTACAATACGCATCTTTAACTTATCACCATCTACCTCTGAATGTTACAGCATTTAACATACAATGTAAGAATCTTTTAATGATATACTTGCACCTTATCTCCCCCATTCTTTCTGTTGTTGTGCTCATACATTCTACCTCTATAAATGTTATAAATCCCATAATATACTATTATTATTTGTGCTTTAAGCAGTTAATTCTCTTTTAAAGATATTAAAAACAAGAAAAATGTCTTTTATATTACCCACATATTTACCATATTTATTCTTCATTCCTTTGTGTAAATTCATGTGTCCATCTGGTATCCTTTTCCTTTAGCCTGAAGGACTTCCTTTAGCATTCCTTGTAGTAGAAGTTCACTATTAAAGAAAAAAAAAAAAAAAAAGAAGTTCACTACTGATGAATTCTCTTGGCTTTGGCTCAACTGAAATGTCTTTATTTTGCCTTCATCTTTGAAGAACATTTCCACTGGGTATAAAATTCTAGGACAATGTTTTTCTTATAATGCTTTAAAGATGTTCCACCATCTTCTGGTTTGCATTATTTTTGATGACAAACCAGTGATTAATCTCATCTTCAAGATTTTCTCTTTATCACTGGTCTTCAGAAATTTAATTCTGTAGTGCCTTAGTGTGGTTTGTGTTTATGCTGCTTGGGGTTCACGGGGATCCTTGGCTACGTTGAAGAGAGTTTTCGATGAATTTGGAATAATCTGGAAATTGAACAACAGAATTACAAAACTGTACATTCTGTTTCACTGTTAACATGTTGCTAAAGCTAAATGAAGAGTGCTTAACCACTGTTCACAGCTCCTTCACAGCTTTTTCTTTTTAATCATGGTTTCAGAGGGGCGCGGGGGTGGCTCGGTGGGTTGAAGCCTCTGCCTTCGGCTCAGGTCATGATCTCAGGGTCCTGGGATCAAGCCCTGCATCGGGCTCTCTGCTCAGCGGGGAGCCTGCTTCCCCCTCTCTCTCTGCTTGCCTCTCTGCCTACTTGTGATCTCTCTCTCTCTCTCTGTCAAATAAATAAATAAAATCTTAAAAAAAAAAAATAACCATGGTTTCAGAGACCAGGTATTGAAAAGAAAGTTTGGGAAATTGTTCTGTCTGCTGTCCTGCCCAGATTCTAAGCACTGTAATGGCATAATTTCCCTCTATTTTATAGGTAAAATACCTGTGAAAAGGAGAAAGGAAAAAAGTTGCATGCATTAATATGTTCTGCATAATGGCCTTTTCAACATTTTCTCCTATTTCCACTAAGCTGCTTCTTTTCTTAAAAATCTCCAGGTATGGTCTATAGTTGAATATTAATCAGGTCATGGATGCGGTCCACTTCTAAAGTGAGACAGAGTTGTAAATAATTTATCCTGGGGATCTGTCCTGGATTGAACCTTGTCTACATGATGTCTGGCCAGGCAGATAAAATACTCCAGGCAGAGTACAACAGGGATTACAATACTAATTACCCAGTCTCTGTAATGATTCCTGAGTCTATGACCACTGGGGCAGGCCTCATTGGTTGGCAAATGTTAACAGAATCACTGCACAATTATTATTCATGAGGAAGGTCAAAGCTTCATGAAATAAGAGAATGATCCTGCATAAAGGCAGAATAAAAAAATATGTTTAGAGATAAATCCTTCTCTGTCCTTATTGGACCATTCATGATTATTCTTCCTAATCCAAAAACTGTTATACTTCTTATATCACCAGCTAGACAGAAAGGAATAAACATGGGGCGCCTGGGTGGCTGTCGGTTAAGCGTCTGCCTTCGGCTCAGGTCATGACCCCAGGGTCCTGGGATCAAGCCCCGCGTCCGGCTCCCTGCTCAGTGGAGAGCCTGCTTCTCCCTCTCCCTCTACCTACCGCTTTGCCTACTTGTGCTCTCTATCTCTCTGTCAAGTAAATGAATGGAATCTTGGGGGGAAAAAAAGAAAAAAGAAAGCCCAATGCAGGGCTTGATCCCAAAAAAGAAAGGAATAAATATTTAGAGGGTACCTACTTTATTCTAAGCACTCTGTAAAGGGTTTTTAATAAAACACTATTTAATATTTACAACCATAGGAGGAGGAAATATTTAACTCCATGTTACAGATAAACACAACTGAGATTCAAGAATCTCCTCCAAAGTCACACAGCTGGTAACTGGCAGCCCTGGAATTTGCCTCTAGGTCTGCCTGGCCTCAAAACTTCCTGCTTTTGCTGCCACACAGTGCATTCAGCTCCAGCTTCCAAAAAGTACTTTCTGAGGGGCACCTGGCTGGCTCAGTGGGAGGAGTGCGCAACTCTTGATCTCAAGCTTGGGAGTTTAAGCCCCATGTTGGGTGTAGAGCTTACTAAAAATAAATAAATAAACTTTTTTTTAAAAAGTACTTACCGAGCCAACTGCCCTTTGATTTCATGTCAACAGGCTGGCATTCTCTATGTCACTTGCTTAGATGGAAAAACCCACTCCTCCCGTCAGATGGTGCGTGTGTACTCTATCTGGAAGGGAATAACACGGATGAAGAGCTATGGACCATTTGCAAAGTACTGGACTAGCACTCTGTCATGCCCCAGATTCACTGGCGAGATGTTCAGAGGGGAATCCTCCATGAACACAAATCCCTGTGGCCTCTGGAATTCTGTGAAGAAGTCTGGACGGGGGTGGCCGCTTGCAGTCTCATAGTGTGGCATGGATCTCCTAGCATGTTGATTGTTTACCTGTCTCAGACTGTAGGTGTTCCTGATCCATACTGCGGAGTCCTATTTATCAGTCTCATCCTTGGGACAGGGGGCAGGAGCACAAGGCAGAGGAGGAAGGCTTAGGAAAAGGAAAAAATTGAGGAAAGGTACTGTCAAGACCAAGCGTTCTTCGCTGTAATTAAAACAAGGCATGAGGGGTGCCTGGGTGGCTCAGTGGGTTAAAGCCTCTGCCTTCGGCTCAGGTGATGATCTCAGGGTCCTGGGATCCAGCCCCACGTCGGGCTCTTTGCTCGGCAGGGAGTCTGCTTCCCCCTCTCTCTCTGCCTGCCTCTCTGCCTACTTGTGATCTCTCTCTCTCTCTCTGTCAAATAAATAAATAAAATCTTTATAAATAAATAAATAAAACAAGGCATGTGCTAGTGAAACTTAATTTATGAGAAGTGGACCAATGCATGTAATGTTCACAGTTTTCTACCTGAGCTCCAGCCTCAGGACAGTATTTAATACACTGGCTGTCTTTTAATTTTCCACTTTTGCTATAAGATCTATGAGGTATAGTAAAAGATCTCTTGACTTAGAATCAGGAGACCTGAGTTGTATTTCTGACTCTGCCACCTTCTAGCTGTGTGACCTTGGGCAAGTACTTTACCCTCTCTGGGCTTCAGTTTTCTTAGCTATTAGATGAGAAATTTGTACTAGTGAATCACCACCATTCTGTGTTTCTATGATGTCAGAAATCTCAACAGTAGAGGTCGGAGAACTTTAAAGAAAAAAAAAACATTATTCCAGATTACGTTCATCCAGGGTAGCTTTATTTAAATGGCTGATTTCATTCCCAGTTTTCCCTGAAGCTCTGGAATGGAAATGTATAATTAACCTTTTTTTGAAGAACAACAACAAACACCTTTTTAATTTAATAAAATCTAGATGACAAAACAGAACACATGTTAAAAAAAATCAGTTATAATACATAGTAATCGAGACAAAATGAAATCACATCAGCAAAATGCCAAGCAAGGCATGCCACTCATAATAGGCACTAAGAAAGTCTAGTTGCAGATCTGGTTTCTTCCTCTCCTATGTACCCTCCTATAATTAATCTTTTAAGGAGACCTTAAGATGTATTAGAATTCTCTCAATCCTATGGTCCTGGGTCCCCTTTTGATGTTCTTGTACCCTTTCTCCTACTTCCTTCATCTCTTCAAAAGGAATGACTCACCCCCTTACCCTCTACCTCCAGAACCAGCGCTCAGGTAATAACCTTTGCTGTCTCTAGCACAATATGCCCAACATCTGCTCACGTAAGGGCCAGAATGTGGGTCTGTTCCTTGTTCCTCAAGTCAGACAGACGCTGCTTGGGTGGAGTTCACTCCCTTACCCTTCCTTCTTTGAAGTATCCTCTATTTTCCTGGATTCACAGTTAACACCTAATTGCCAGTTTATGAACGGTACAAAGATTGGTAAGCAGGATTCTGAACTTGCAAATCTATTGCATGTACCCAGGGGCCATAGGGAAAAGAGGGGGTGTCTTATACTTTGTGCACTAACAGGCAATTATTTCCTATGATCTTCTTCCCGAGTAACCTCCATACCCAGATTCAAAGAGCTGATACTTTGGGCGGCCTAAGGATGGCTGACTGCACTTTGCAGGTTTCCTAAGTATTTATGAGGAGTTAGAGCCTTGATCCCTGAGCTGAGTGGTTGGCAGTAAGCAGTCTTCCCTTCAGACAGGACTTCAGAAGAGGAGAGAGGGAGTGTGGCCTAGAGGAGGAAGGTGACACTGACTGGGAGACAAACCGTGTGTCTGCCCCCTCAGTTCTGGCTGTTCCTGTCCCTTTTCTCTAGGAGGCTGGATCCCTTCCATCCACAACTAGAACCTGTAACATTTGACTGTAAGGCCCTGGTGAGCAGGATCTCGGCCACGTTTCTTTCATATTCCCCAAGCACAGTGCTTGGCTTGGCAGGAAATAGATCTTAATAAATGTTTGTTAAATGTTAAATAACAAACGGGCTTTTGCTGACCTTTCAATGCAGGCTGACCTCTCAATGCGGGCTGACCTGAAGGTGGCCTCCATGATCCTGCCTCCCATCGCTCATGCTTCTGTGCACACCTCTCCACCTGTGCCCGGGCAGCACCTGTGACTTGCTTTTACCCAAGAGACTATGGTAAGGGTGATACGGTGTCACTCCCATGATCATGTTACATTATGTAAAACCCTCTCTTGCCAGGCAACAAAAGCAAAACTAGACAAATGGGACGTCAAACTTAAAAACATCTGTACCTCAAGCAATCAACAGAGTGAAAAGGCAACCTAAGGAATGGGAGAAAATATTTGCAAATGGCATATCTGATTAGAGGTTAATATCCAGAATACAGAAGGAACTCCTACAGCTCAACCATAAAAAAACAAATAACCGGTTTAAAAATGGCCAAAGAACTGAAACGCACATTTCTCCAATGAAGCTATACAAATGGCCAACAAGCATATGAAAAGATGCTCAACGTTACTAATCATCAGAGAACTGCACATCAAAATCACAGTAAGCTATCACCTCACCCCTGTTAGGATGACCACTATCCCCCAAAAAACAAAAACAAAAATAAAACCCGGAAAACAACAAGCGCTGGTGCAGATGTGCAGAAAAGAGAGGCCCCGTGCACTGTTGGTGGGAATGTAAAATGGCACAGCCTCTACGGAAAACGCTGTCTAGGGTCCTCAAAAATTAAAAACAGAAATACCATGTGATCTAGCAGATCCCACTTCTGAGTATATATCCTAAAGAATTGAAAGCAGGATCTTGAAAAGATACTTGCACACCTATGATCACTGTACCGTTATTCCGAAGAGCCAGAAAGTGGAAACAACCTAAATGCCCATCAAGGTGGCATATCATATGATTGCACTCACATGTGGACTTTAAGAAACAAAACAAATGAGCAAAGAGGGAAGAGACAGACAGAGACAGAGAGAAACCAAGAAACAGACTCTTAACTGTAGAGAACACACGGCTGGCTACCAGAGGGGAGGTGCGTGGGGGGGAGTGGGTGAAACAGGTGAAGGGGATGAAGGAGGGCACTCATCCTGATGAGCACCGGGTGATGTACGGAAGTGCTGGATCACTATAGTGTACGCCAGAAACTAATATTACACTGTATGTTAACTAACTGGAATTTAAATAAAGACTTAAAAAAATAAAATTTGTGAAACTTTGCAGATAGAAAAAGAAATGTGGGATACACACACACACACACAATGGAATATTATTCAACTTTTAAAAAGAATGAAGTTTGGGGGCACCTAGTTGGCTCAGTCGTTAAGCATCTGCCTTCAGCTCAGGTCATGATGCCAGGGTCCAAGGGAGTCCGCATCAGCCTCCTTGCTCGGCGGGGAGTCTGCTTCTCCTTCTCCCTCTGCCTCTCCCCCTGCTTGTGCTCTCTCTCACTCTCTCTGACAAATAAATAAAATCTTTGAAAAAAAAAAAGAAGGAAGTTTTATCATAGGCTACAACACAGATAAACCTTGAGGACATTATGCCAAGTGAAATAAGCCAGTCACAAAGAGACAGTGTATGATTCACATATATGAGGTATCTAAAGTAGTTAAACTCATAGAGTCAGAAAGCAGAATGGTCGTTACCAGGTATTAGGAGGAGGGGGAAATGAGGAGGTATTCAATAGGTGTAGAGTTTCAGTTTTGCAAGAGAAAAATTGCTAGAGATTTGTTATACAACAATATGCATACGGTTAACACTATGGTATTGTACAAATGGTTAAAAATGGTTAAGATGGTAAATTTTATGTTACGTGGGAGTTTTTTCACAATTAAAAGAAAAGACTATCTTGCTAACAGTCTACTCTGTAGACTCTCCTTGTTGGCTTGATGAAGGAGATGGCCATCTGCATAAGCCTAAGTGATAAGGAACTGCAGGCAGCTTCTAGAAACCACAGGTGGCCTCAACCAACAGCCAGTAAGAAGCCAGCATCCTCAGTCAAGGAAATGAATTATACCAATGCCAACAACTTGAGCTTGTAAGTGGATTCTTCTTTGGCCATACTCCCACATGAGAATGCAGCCTGGCTGATGCCTTGAGTAGAGGAACCAGGTAAGCCAGGCCTGGACTCCCAACTTACAGAAACTGCAATAATAAATGCATGTAGGGGCCCCTGGGTGGCTCAGTGGGTTGAAGCCTCTGCCTTCGGCTCAGGTCATGATCTCAGGGTCCTGGGATCAAGCCCCGCAACGGGCTCTCTGCTCAGCAGGGAGCCTGCTTCCCTCTCTCTCTGCTTGCCTTTCTGCCTATTGTGCTCTCTCTCTGTCAAATAAATAAATAAAATCTTTAAAAATAAAAAATTAAAATTAAAAAAATAATAATGTATGTAATTTAAGCCACTATGTTTGTGGTCACTTGTTATGTGGCAAAATATAACTAATACAAAAGGGATAGTATAAAAAACTCGCTTCCAAATAACTGCCTCACTATTGTGGAACCCTGAAATAAAAAGGGTTCACAGTGGAAACTAATGGCCCTTGGGCCAACAAGAACAATCTTAAGCCGTAAACATTCAGAGACTTGGAATATGTCCACATCTTTGCTTGAAAGTCACTCAGCCTCTATATCTTGTTTCCAGGAGAACTGAATTTCCAGAATCCAATTGCTGCAGATTTAACACAATTGCCAAGAAGAGGGTAAAAAGAGTCATGATCACACGTCTTAAAGTTCAACCCCAGGGTCTCGATGGTCTCTCTCTACCATAATTCTTCATGATCTTCAGCGAGAGTCCCATGGAATGCAACAGTAACAGCCTGGGATAGGTTTAGACTAGGATGGTAAATTTATAGATCTCATCTTATAAATACATAGGGAGGCTTGGGATAACTCGTTACAACATGGGAATGTCTCTGCCTCCGTCTAATGATATGACCTCTCATTCTTCGGTTTGTTGTAGACATTCCTAGTGGCAAGGGTCAGAAATGAGGAGAACTTGGCACATCCGCGGGATTTCAAGTACGTTCACTCCTATTTCTGCATGTTCCTGAATAGTATCTACCACTCCCAACCTTTCTCTTTGGCCAAGGAGATTCTTATTTCCACTTCTTTGTAAAGTGAATGGAATGGAGACTTTCTGACCATTTGGTTCCCTTTTTCCTTGCAAGCGTGTAAAATGGTAGTAGCTGGGTGTGGGGTGTGTGTGTGAGATGGACAAAAGTAAGCAATGGGGGTGATTGGAAGCATGCAGGCCATCCCATCTGTGGTTAAGCCAAGCCAGAAACTCAAATATGGTCCGTCTTCCCTGGCAGGTCGAAGACATTGTCTCAGATCTCCACGTCTTCCCAGATGTGCCAGCAGAAATGAAAGGACTTTCTCGGTGCCAGTGAGAAAAGACACTGATTGGCATGGCTTGGATCACAATATTGACAAAGCAGGTGGCATGCTCTGACTGGCAGCCCCCCCCATGGACCCCCATGGCCAAGGAGAACCATGTATTTGAGTGTAGGGGGAAAATAATTATTCAAAAGGAGAAGATGCTTTTCTGGGAAACACAAGCCCTCATCTTTCCTCTTGTTCAGTATATTTTAAACTGTACCGTGAAGCCCTAGTTCCAGTCATATCTGTGCTCCTTGTGGTGAGCAGTGAATCCCCCTTTTGCCTAAACTAGTTAGAATCAGGTACTATCACTTGCAAACAAGAGTCCTGATGGATATCTCACTTATTACTGACCAGCCTCTTAACTGCAGCCTAAAGTTACATAATACTTTACATTTACGAAGAGAAGTCTTATACTTTTGATGGTCCACCCCTAAAGATGAAACAGATTTCCAGGTCCTGGAACATATAATTTCTCAAATAAAGAAAAAGGATAGAAAAAGAAAAGAAAATCTTGGGCGGAAACAGGGTGTTTTCCTGGAGCTAGTTGTTTTTATTGATCATTCCCAAAGGGTGTCACCCACACATAGCAAGAAAACTCCCTCTGGGGAAGACCCAAACTCTATCCCAAGTATTATAACCTGTGGAATACAGATGTCAGGTGTTATCAAAATTTAGATACTTTGAGCTAGAGCAAGCACATCTGGAGAGTCATCTCAAATTATACTTTCATGTAATGAGAAACCGGAATTCACAGTGTTTCTCTGGCTTCAGATCAACAAAATTACATCCTTGCTCACCTAGTAATTTCACTTCTAGGACTCTTCCTAAGGAAACAATCAGAAACCCAGGCCAAACTTGGATGGAAGGATGTTCATCAAAGCATTATTTATCGTTGAAAAAAAATCGAAATCTTCAACAAGAGAATGGTAAAATAAATTGCAAAGAATTGAACTCTAAGAAGCCATTACATTTTTTAAAAAAATTTAAATATACTTAATGACATGGAAAAATATACTACGAATGTTAACAGTAATAAAGCTAACAGGCCAGGTGCTATGCTGAGCACTTTATATGTACTACCTCATTTAATCCTCACAACAACTAACCATATTAAGGCTTTTCTTATTATTTACTCATTCTAGACAAAGAAATGATGACTTAACAAGATTAAGTCAATGACACAATCACACAGATGGGGAATCCAATTCCAAAGTTTTAGTAACTAAGAAGCCACTGCACTACTCTGAAAGATAGAAATTATAGGATACCAATTTGTTATTATTACACACATACACACAGAGGTAATTTTTAAACTACTTTAAAGGTACAGCAAAAAAGCACACACCAGTCAGAACTGACACTACAACCAATCATAATGGAAGCCAGATGTAAACAACCAAAATGGCCATCTAGTTTCAGTTAGCCTTTGCTGTATAACAAACCACCCCAAAATTTAGTAGCTTTAAACAACTATTTTACTGGCTCACGATTCTGTGAATTGATAATGTGACCTGCGATCAGCTAGGCGGTTATTCTGTTGGTTTTGTCCAGGGTCACTGGTACAACCACAATCACCTGACAACTCAATTGGGATTGGATGGCCCAAGATGGCCTCACTTACGTATCTTGCAGTTGGTGCTGGCTACCAGCTGGACCCCTCTCTTCATGAGGTCTTTCTTCCTCGAGGAGGCTAGCTCAAGCTTCCTCATATGGTGGCAGCAGTGTTCCAAGAGGGCATGAGCAGAAGCTTTAAGATCTTTTGAGGTCTTGCTTAGAAGTTATCTATCACCACTTCTACTGCATTCTATTGGTCAAGGCAAGTCACAAAGCCAGTCCAAATTCAAGGAGTCGGGAAACAGACTCTACCTATTGGTGAGAGGAACTGCAATGAATTTGTGGCCATTTTAAATCTTCTACACTGTATATAACAACTAAGTCTCGGTCCTGCATGTATATGTACATAGAAAAAAAGACGGGATGGAAATCAACCTACTAACAGGATTATTTTTATTAACTTTTTGTATTTCTGCCATTCTCCAGTTTTCTTTTTTTTTCTTTACTTATTTTTTTCTCCATTACTTTTATTTTTTCAGTGTTCCAAGATTCATTGTTCATGTACCACACCCAGTGCTCCATGCAATACATGCCCTCAATACCTACCACCAGGCCCGCCCAACCCCCTACCCCTTCCCCTCCAAAACCTTCAGTTTGTTGCTCAGAGTCCACAGTCTCTCATTCTCCAATTTTCTTAATGAATATGTCTTACCTTTATAAACAGAAAAAGAAAACCCTGACACCTTCCATAATAGTTTAACAGGGCAGCCTGGACAGCTTCACTTTGGCCTGGAAATCAACATAATTCCTTCTTTCTTGGCTCTGTCACTTCCTAGCTTTGGCAATTTTGTAACCCTTCAGAGCTTCCAATTTTCTCAGTTGTAAAGATGGAGCTAACATCACCTCTTTCACAAGACAGTTGTAAAGATCAAATGAGACAATGAATGTAAAACACCCACAACGTGCCTTGGTGGTTTCCCTTCCTCCTACTCCACCCAAACTAAGACCTCCTTAGTTTTTTTTTTGTTGTTGTTTTTTAAAGATTTTATTCATTCATTTGACACAGAGAGAGATCACAAGTAGGCAGAGGCAGGCAGAGAGAGAGGGGGAAGCAGGCTCCCCGCTGAGCAGAGAGCCCGATGTGGGGCTCGATCCCAGGACCCTGAGATCATGACCTGAGCCGAAGGCAGAGGCTTTAACCCACTGAGCCACCCAGGCGCCCCAGACCTCCTTAGTTTTATAGGAATTCTCTTTCTCACAAACCTTAATTCTGTTGTAGTAAACTACATACACACACATCTCTAAATGTAAACTGTATACCCTGAGGGCTGGTTTCAAAACTTAATCCTCCTTTATAACTCCCAAGTACTTAGCACAAGACTCAATAAGTACTTGATGTGTTGACTCATTAACCAAATCAAAGTTTTCCAGTTAATCCCTTTTTATGCAGTTTTAAATATAAATTCCAGTATCAAGAGTAACATCGGTCATCCATTGTATCTATTCCTGACAATGGAAAAGCCTAACTTGGTTCACCACCATAAGAAAATTTAAATTTCTTATGGGTTCTAAGCTTCTACATGTACACAAATACAATCACAATGAGTTGTTTTTGTTTCTAGGGTTTTTTTAAAGCCATATGCTTTTCATAATAAGTTCTTCTTGGGGCACTTGGCTGACGCGGTGGAGCCTGTGACTCTCAATCTCGCAGTTGTGAGTTCAAGCCCCAGGTAGGGTGGAGAGATCACTTAAAAAAATAAAATCTTTAAAAAAAAAAAAAAAGAATAGGCTCTTCTTGCCATAATGACAAAGTGGAGCATAAAAGCATGAAATTTAAACTGGAAAAACAGAATACATAGGAAAAAATGAAACAAACTTTAATGAAACAATCATTATTCTGAAAAACTAAGCAACCCAAACTGAAAACATACTTGGTATTGCTTCAATGAGGCAGCTATCATTAGTGCTTAGTCATAGAGGTCTAATTTACTGTTAACAGTAAACACAAAGGTAACACGCTCTCCTAGCTCCTCCCACAAGTTAGATCCAAACAGAGTAGGGAAGGGTCTATGAATGGTCATCCTTATGTCATGGTATCAGGAAAGACACTATCTGAAGTAAATTAAGCATATGAGAATCAATGCTATTTTTAAAGATCTTTGAGAAAGACATTTCATAAACTCCTGGGTGAGTCACTTTGCAACATCGCCAGAGGGTGGGAGGGTAACAAAGAGCCTACTTTTGCTTTCTTTCTTTTTTACATACAGGATATTGCTAGCAAAGGCAGAGAATCACTTGTTGAATGTTTGGGGGAGGGGCTCATCTGGTGATAATCCACCTCTCATTCTACAGACAGAGAACCCTGTGGGCCCCCTTTCATGCTTTGACTCATCCTGGAACCCAGGCTGGGGGGCGCCAAAGCAAGCCCTCACGGGCTCTGTCTGGGATGGTGGGTTGTAAAAGAAAAACCATATCTGGGGCGCCTGGGTGCTCAGTGGGTTAAAGCCTCTGCCTTCGGCTCAGGTCATGATCCCGGGGTCCTGGGATCCAGCCCGAGTGGGGCTCTCTGCTCTCTGCTCGGTGGGAGGCCTGCTTCCCCCTCTACCTCTGCCTGCCTTTCTGACTACTTGTGATCTCTGTCAAATACATGGGTAAAATCTTAAAAAAAAAAAAAAAAAGAAAAACCGTATCTGCAAGAGGCTTGAATACTTACTCCAGGGGGTACAATCAAGAAATAGCTATATTCTAATTCAACTGTTCTCAAACATTTTGCTCTCAGGACATTTAAAAATCACTGAAGAATCCAGAAAGCTTACCTTTGAAAATTCTATTAAACATGAACAATGAATCTTGGAACACTGAAAAAATAAAATAAAAGTAATTGGAAAAAAAAGAAAAAGAAAATTCTAGTAAACATAAGATACACAAACACATATTCCTTTAGTCACCAGAGCAATGTCATCACACATTCTGTAAATCTGTAATTACTTCAAAATAAAAAGTTAAAGAAAAGGGGCAAAAAGAAGCACATAGGATGGAGCAAGTAGGGATTACAACAACTTTCAACAGCAATGGAAGCCAGAAGATAATCTGACATCATCACTATGCTGAAAGAAAATAACTTCCAACCTCAAATTCTATAAGCAGTGAAATAAATCCTTCAAGAATTTTAAGATGAATTGAAGATATATTTAGACAAGCAAAGCAGAAAATTCTTCAAAAGCAGATCTTCACTGAAGGAAATTGTGAAGGGTGTACCTCAGGCAGGAGAATGTTTCCACAAGGAAGGTCAGAGATTTAACAAAAAATAAGAAGAAAAAAGAAAACAGTGTGCTAACTCTAAAAATTACAAGTATGAAAGAAAAATCATTAAGGAATCCAAATAGTTTACCTTAGGAAATTTTAGAAAACACAGAATATACAAGCACACATTACATTAGTCATCAGAGCAATCAGTGACTTCATCACTCGCACATCAGGTCGCCTCTGGAAAATTCCAGCAAGAACGAAAAAGGCCAATGACGTCTTAACTATTATTATGAAACTAGTTTTGACACAGACTCTCTGAAAGGACCTTGGGACCGACAGGGTGCCCCGAACCACACTTTAGAAAACCGCTGCTCTAACCCCCATGTTGCCTAAGTCTGGCTCTCTTGAGTTTCACTTCCCGACCGGCCGAGGAATAAACAGCAAGGTCACTGGCCAGCGTTCACAAGAGGAACTCCTCTTTCCCTTTTGCGAAGGTGCCTGGGTGACGCGCAGGCTATAAAGTCGGGTTTCCGGGAAGGCTTTGAGAGGCGGCGCTAGAGGGCGCCAGGAGAGAACTCCGCGACGCACCTCACCGCCCCCTCCGGCGCCCCCGCCCGCGCCCGCGCCCGCCGGGTTCACACGGAAGCCCGGAAGAGAAGGAGGCGCCCGGAAGAGGGGGGCGGTCGCGGCCTCATTGGACGAGGTGCCTCCGCCTCAAGGTCGGAGGCGGGGCTTCTTTGGGCTAAAAAGCGGGACCCGGCGGCCGCTAGAGCGCGCAGGTTTAGTCGCAATCGGGTGTAACTTTTCTGTCCCATATCGAGGTCCGCCGGGTCATGGTGCCAGCCTGACTGAGAAGAGGACGCTCCCGGGAGACGAATGAGGAACCACCTCCTCCTGCTGTTCAAGTACAGGGGCCTGGTCCGCAAAGGAAAGAAAAGCAAAAGACGAAAATGGCTAAATTCGTGATCCGCCCAGCCACCGCCGCCGACTGCAGTGACATCCTGCGGCTGATCAAGGTAGCGGAAGGCCCGGGCTCCTCCTGGGGAGGGAGGGGGAGGGGGGAGGGGGGAGGGGGGGAGCGGCTCCGGCAGGTCCCCCTCTCTCCGCCCGCCTCCCCCAGCCTCGGCCGGGCCGCTCTGGGCAGGATTCTGGGAACGAATCGCCGCCCCGCGCACCCCATTCCCTGTGAGCTGGTTGGGTCAGGGCCTCACTTAGTTTTCTACTTCTCTCCCTCTCTCCCATGTGCATTGTCCCAGGAACTGGCTAAATACGAATACATGGAAGAGCAAGTAGTGTTAACTGAAAAAGGTAACTCGACTGTAGCTGGGCGGGGGAAGGGTGTCGGGTCCTTGTCCTCTTCACCGAGGCCATCACTGTGTGTCCTTGCTGCCCCTTCTTGCAGATCTACTAGAGGATGGTTTCGGCGAGCACCCTTTCTACCACTGCCTGGTTGCAGAAGTGCCCAAGGAGCACCAGTCTCCGGAAGGTAACCGCCCTCCCCTTCCAGAAACCAAACACCGAGTGTTTTATAAAACGCATAGTGTCCGTGGTGTAGAACCACTGACAACACAGGCCAAAGTTACTGAGAAATTGGCCAGAAATAATAGCCAGTGTTCAAACTACTGAGGAAAAAGAAAATAGATGTGCTGCACATAATAATAGGGCAGGTCGAAAGAGCTGTTTAAGTAAGTATCAAAGTGCTGTGGAGACCCGGAAGAGTTTGAGCTGTTTAAGTAAGTATCAGAGTGCTATGGAGACCCGGAAGAGTTAGGTATAATGTCATTTGTTGTAATTCAGTTTCATAAATGGTTCTTGTTTGACCCTAACGTAACCTTTTTTGTAACTGTGTTAAATCACATTTTTTTCTTTAATTTGTCCCAATCTTCAGGTTACAGTCTCTAGCTTCGCCATGTACATGGCCCTTCCGTGTACATGGATGGGCGGGGAGGTAACTAAAAGATCCTTTACACAATAAAGTAGATGATCATGATAAATGAGGTAAGGTCCTATTATCACACACTTAAAACACGGTAGATCAGAAACTCCAGTGTACTCTCTTCCTGTGTTTGCAAAGGACTATAAAATGGCTAGAAAGTTTAATTTGAAACCTTGGCCTCCATTTGAAATTATAGACACCCTATAAGAGGGAGTCAGATTGTTTTATTTTTTGCTGGTCCCTGTTGACTGGTCAGAAGACAGAGCTAAAAGGGGAAGTTGTTTGGGTGGGCGCTTCATTTTTTTCTGAAGTCTCTTCCCCAAGCTAGAAGAAATGAATGGAAAACATAAGGGATGAGGTACTTTTTGGAGGTATGTAGATGTTACATAATAACCTGTTTCTGGGTACCTCTGCTTCTTCTGGCTTAAAACTGGGGAGAGCAAATTGAAAATCTGTGAATTGGAAGGCAAGTTCTGAAATTAAACATTGCACTTTTGGCCTGATGTCCTGACCTGAAGGAAGCAGAGTTTCTCAACTACAAATATTTACTATTCTGAACTGCCGTGTAAACCCGACTTATTCCCAAGTCAACATACCAATATATCAATAGGATGTGAATAATGTGTGTGTTTAGTTTAAGACTATAGCAGTTTTGCTCTGGCAAGTAATGAAAGCATTCTCACTTCTGAGTGTGAGATCCAGCAGATTGCAGAGCGGCCGGTCCATGATTTTAGCCTCGCTTCAGCTAGTTCTAATGTGTGCTTTTTGCAAATACGTGTCCTGAGAACGGTGAGATCATCCAACAGTGGCCTGGACTGCACTAGCGTAAGAATCAGGAGACAGTCCCGATTCAGTGGCTACTTATTTCTGTAATACGTGCATGTCGATTTTTTAAAACCTACGATAGGCTTCCGATTTTGCAGCTACAACTTTTATGGATTGCTTTTCGTCCACATCTCATGTGATACTCTTATTACAGGACACAGCGTTGTGGGTTTTGCCATGTACTACTTTACCTATGACCCATGGATTGGCAAACTGTTGTATCTTGAGGACTTCTTCGTAATGAGTGATTATAGAGGTATGGCTGAGTTTAGGACGGATTTGCTCTAAAGAGAAACCAGGGCTTAAAGTCCTAAAGACGACTTTTTAAATGGTACTTCTCTTCCCTTTAGGCTTTGGCATAGGATCAGAAATCCTGAAGAACCTAAGCCAGGTACGTCTTGGTTCGGGAGAGAGTTGGTTTGGTTTCCAAATTTGTTAGTGTTACTGAATTATGTTAATAACTGAATCAGATCGGGTCTTGGAAAGCAGGTGAAACGTCACCGAGTTTGTTTCGCTCTCTGTTACAACAGGTTGCGATGAAATGTCGCTGCAGCAGCATGCACTTCTTGGTAGCAGAATGGAATGAACCATCTATCAACTTCTACAAAAGAAGAGGTGCTTCTGATCTGTCCAGCGAAGAGGGATGGAGACTCTTCAAGATCGACAAGGAGTACTTGCTCAAAATGGCAGCAGAGGAGTGAGGAGTGCTGGTGCAGACAATGACAGCTTCCATTCTGTTTTAGATTAAATTCTCAACTGATCTTGCTTTCTATCCTGTTTGTAGTCAAATAATAGAATGAACACCCATTCCAAAGCTTTATTACCAGTGGCGTTGTTGCATGTTTGAAATGCGATCCGATTAAGATGGCAATCTTGTATGCAGTTTGGAGTCAGATTTCTCCTTGAACATCTTTTGATAAACAACAAGGTGGTATGGTCTTCATGTATATGAAAAAAACTTCATTCTTGTGAGTCATTTAAATGTGTACAATGTACACACTGGTACTTAGAGTTTCTGTTTTGATTCTTTTTTTTAATAAACTGCCCTTTGATTTAATTGGTATAAGCATTTTTTACTAATCTTTTATTTCTCAAGACATTTTTCTTGCTGTTGAATGCGAAATAAAAATGACCAAGAAACGTAACTTGATAACCTTACAATTGTTGAAAAACAGTTTTTAACCCAATTTAAAGTGGTCACGAGCTGTTCTCAAAGTCTACAAAGAAGCCAGTTGAATTCCGTGGTTTTATAGGTAGCAGCGTGTAAAATGACTTGACACTGGTGACATTGGACACTTGATCTGACAGAATTTTCAAGAGCTGAGAACCAGGTTAGCAAGTGAAGCCCACAACAAATAAGCCCAGTGGTTACCCACGTAAAAGGCGGAGACGCGATTCTCAAACACGGGATGGACGGGGGCACACGCCTTGCCCGCAACAACCTCATCCCACCCAGAATGCCATTCCGAAGGGAAAATGGACCGCTTTGCTAATCAGGCAGGAGCGAACCAACATTTTTACAGGAAATGTGCAAACTAAAAGGCTGGAGGTGGGTGCGGGTCCCAATCAGGGAAAGTTTAATTGGAGCGCCAGTCTATGGTACTGCCCTACCACAGTGGGTTTCTATGTAAGAACAATAGTGCTTAAAATGGGTAAACAAAAACTGGTAAACAAAAGCTTTCTCCAGAACTGAAAATGAAACTACCAAGAGCCAGGAGGAAGAGACAGCCTCAGGTAAATGTGACCTTTTTAATGTTTTATTTGTCAGTAACTCTACACCCAACGTGGGGCTCGAACTCACAACCCTGAGATCAAGGGTCCTCTGCTCCTCCGACTGAGCCAGCCAGGTGCCCCTGTTACCTCCTTTTATCACTCATTACACTGAGCTAAATTCCTAAACCCAGCAATTCGCATAATAAAGAAAATGGTGGTTAATAACCACTGTGCTGATTTCCAAGATTAATGTTTTCCAAGTCATCAGATAGCTGAAAAACAATGCTCCTTATCTTCTTTCTGTGTTTTCCAGGAAAGAAATACTAGGCTCCTCCGTGAAAGAGGGGTTTTGCCCAGCGTCCCTTGCTCCGGTGTGTGTTCTGGCTTCCTAAGTTAGAAGGCAGCCATATAAACAAGAGGGATCCTGTACTGTACTGAATACAGGAGAGCTTTGGGATTTATTGGTGGCTCAGAGAGCATGCTATGAAAACAGGTTTCCAGAGTCCAGGGTCCTGCTGGGATGATAAGTAACTAGGAGAGAGAAGCTGGCAAACATCAAAAGAGTTAACTAAACACAAGAGAACCTCGTGGGGAGAGCAGACATTTTGAAAACCGTGTTTTGGAAAGTGGGTCTCTTTGAGGAAAACAACTACATGCTGACTGTGGTTAAATATGTGAATAAATTAGATTAACCAAGGGAGTTACAATATAACTCTTTGTTTTCTCATTCTTCCTAGAGCTTAGCCCTAAAAATCCAGGGTTGTCATACAAAAGCTTTTAGGAAGGCTGTGTCCACTCTAAAGTAGTCCCTTACGTTTAAAATTTAGAAGCTTCAACACCAAAGCATCAGCCCACTGAATGCTTAACTAGATTGCAAAGACACCTCTCGAAAAACTAAACTGTGAAATCCATAAAGTTTGTAATCCCTAGGCAAGTAAGAAAACACATCCTGGGAAATTTTATGAAAGGAAATAAAAAACAATGATAAAACCAGAAAATGGGGAGAAAGAAAGCTTCATGTAAAGATAACTTTACAATGATCATTTTACTAAAATATTATGCCTGACATAATCATTTGGGAAGAATAGGATTTCAGACCTAAGGACTTGCCAATCATTATATTACATAGGATATTTCAGGGGGTTTCTGTGTGTGTGTGTGTGTGTTTAAAACAACTGCTATTCGCTAAGTGTATTCTGTTCCTCCAAAAACTTATAAAATCAAAATTTCCGAAACTATTAAAACGGGAAGGAGCTGGGTTTGTCCATGTCCAGGCTTATGACACCCTGCTACTGGTGCCACTACAGGGCTGCCGGTAGAGCCATGGTCCGTCACTGTCCAAACCAGAGCGCAAGGCCATCAGCTGCTTAGACTCCACGGCGCAGCCTTTCTAGGGAAAGGAAGTGGGCCTTCACACAGAAAGGCAGAAGCAACAAATCAGAAGAAGCCTAATGACCGATTAATGCCTTATGCCCACTCTACCCCATCCTGTGAGTCTCCTTCTCATTGGGTCCCCAGCAGGGCCTAGAATGGATGGCACTTAACCACTGTTCCGGGAGGCAAGTGGCTGCTCGGAGATCCCGGCCACCATCTCCTGCCAGGGGAGGCAGCTTCCTCCCCGACTGCCGCCGGCCTGGCCTCCCATTCGGAGTCCGCAGGCGGCCTTGCCTGCTCCTGGAGTTCTGCTCACTCGACTGGCTACATCTTTGTTTTCTTGTTTCATCATCTCTTCCTGTGGACTGTCACCTCTGGTTGACCCTGTGCATTATTCTCGTCCCTTTTCTTTGTGCTGCCAGGCTAGGCTTCAAGCCAGTCAGGGGTTACCACAGCTCACAGTGAGTCCCACGCCCTTACTGAACATCCCCTCCGTCATCAACGCCTTCCTTGCCCCACCTAAGGCCACCAAATGCCCTTCCTCAGAATGTTCTCCCAGCACCCCATTCCCCCATCACTTCTTTCTTTCTTGTGGTTCACCTCTGCCCAACACATATTTTAGTAGTTTCCAGATGGCTATCAACATAATAATAAGAGTTAACCTTTAGGAGGTACTCCCCAGGAACCAGGCATTACACTTAGCACTCTGTCAACATGGTTATCAAATCCTCGCCAACACACTACAGAGGGAAGCACTCTCACTGGTTTCTTCTTATAATGAGAAACTAAACCTGAGAGGTCAAGTTGCCTAAGGCCACACAAGTAGGCCCGGGAATCGAACTCCCACACCAAATTTCTCAAATCCCTGGAGGTTCACTGCCATCCTCTCAAAGCACCTCATATTCTCTATAAGAATGATTGAATTTGGTGTTTCCTCTGGAGTATACACTAAAGATTAATCGGTATAAGCATTTTTCTAGATTATCAAAATCACTAGTTCTCAGTATTGGCCGCAGGTTAGAATCACCTAGAAAGCTTTTAAGAAATACTAAAGCCCCACCCTGAGAAACTAATTTAATTGTATTTGCATCTGCATTTCAAAGTGAAGCCAGGATGGAGAGCCACTGATCTAGATAATGACCTTATAACTGAATCCTGGTTGTAGTTGTGAGCACCACTTCAGTTTGTGTTTATGCTGTCACCTTAGCACCGTGTCATTAACAAAGAGCAAGTCCCACCATACAGCACGAAGGAGAATCTTCTAGAGGATTTTTAGAGAAAAATTACCACAGAATTGTGTCATCCAAGTACATACAGTGCTGAAACCAAAAACGTCCACCGCAGCCATCCGTACCATGTTCCGCTGCAAGCAACAACTTCACTTGAGCAAAATGTCTTCCCTCGTGTTAAACCGGTGTGGTTCATTTGAATTTCATTAGTTTGGTCATTTTTTTAAGATTTGATTTGTAAATGTATACTGGTTTTAACCGTTGTGTAGGAGCTGTGAACATAATATATTCACATCCAGTTATACGTCTATAGTAAGTAATATAATAAAAGTAATTTCTTTGGGGATCTGTGAGAATTCTGTATTTTTGAACAATTTCTTTTTTTCTAATTTAAAACTTTTTTTTTAGTTAACATACAGTGCAATATTGGTTTCAGGAGTAGAATTCAGGGATTCATCACTTATGTGCACTATCCAGTGCTCATCACAAGTGCCCTCCTGAATACCCATCCCCCATCTAGCCCATCCCCCACCCACCTCCCTCCATCAATCCTCAGTTTGTTCTTTTTTCTTTTAAGTAGGCTTCATGCCCAGTGTGGAGCCCAATGTGGAGTTTGAACTCACGACCCTGAAATCAAGACCTGAGCTAGATCAAGAGTCACCTAACTGACTGAGCCACCCAGGTGCTCCTGTTCTCTGTCTTTAAGAGTCTCTTATGGTTTGTTTTGCTCTCTTTTTTCTTTCTTCTCCCCACCCATATGTTCATCTGTTTTGTTTCCTAAATTCCACATGAGTGAAATCATATGGGGTTTCTCTTTCTCTGACTTATTTTGCTTAGCACAATACACTCTAGCTCCTCCATGAAAATGGCAAGATTTTATTCTTTTTGATGGCTGAGTAATATGTATATATATATAAACACATCTTCTTTATCTGTTTATCAGTTGATGAGCGTTTGCGCTCTCTATATAGTTTGGCTGTTGTTAATAATGGTGCTATAAACATTGGGGTGCATGTGCCCCTTCGAATCTGTATTTTTGTATCCTTTGGGTAAATGCCCAGTAGTGCAATTGCTGGATCGTAGTGTAGTTCTATTTTTAACTATTTGAGGAACCTCCATACTGTTCCACAGATTGGCTGCACCAGTTTGCATTCCCACCAACAGTGTAAGAGGGTTCCCCTTTCTCTGCATCTTCATCAACACCTGTTGTTTCTTATGTTGTTAATTTTAGCCAAGAATTCCATCCTTGAAAAGGGGTCTGTGTTAAGTTGGAGACACACTGCCACAGCCATAATGTGAAACTGCCTGCTTCTGCGGGGTCAAAAAAAGAGGATGTCAGAAGCAAAACTTTACCAGTTGGACTCCAACTTGATCAGATTCAGGTTTGATTTTCTGGGAAGAAAATTTCACACACATACACACACACAAAGAAAATTTCACAGATGATTTTCCCCCATCAAGATGCATAAAATGTCTAGTCATCTCTTTGTGCTGCAGCAGCTGTTAATATCAACCCCTACTTGGTCCACTGATTCACCAGGAGTTGCAATACGGTGATATTCTATTTCCATCATTGTTTCTTCATTTATTAGCTAAAATATTTCTATAAAAAGAGTGCTCTCCCATCTTGCACTTCATTAACATGAAATACACCCAGCAAAGGCAGGATAAATACCTGATTCTTCCCTTTTATTTACTAGCTCTCAAAAGAGTGAATTGGCTTCCCCAGCATCTTTCAATTAGCAGCCCCCACCCCACCCCATCTGCCTCCAAATATCATTATTAACTCATGGACTTGAAACATTTCCTGTGCCTTAATTCATTGTCCTTATTTTTCTTATTGAAGCTCAGATGGCCCTGATTGTTCAGTGAGAACTTCCTCCAGTTGGCTTCAGAGTCCTTTGGACACGACCCCAGAAGCTGTTGTTAGCTTTCTCACTTTTAAGATGTCTCAGGTGCACTTGTACATTCCCTACGCCAGATGTGCCATCAATGGCTACGTCATTCTGAGCTTCAGAGGTTCCTAGAGAAGCAACGTTTACCGGGAGCAACTGTTTTGATAACAGGGAAACAGCAGGGAGAGCCTTTTAAATGGGGACTGAGGGTAGTGGCATTTCCCTTCTGGCTTAGCTCAGAGAGACTTTCCCCAGCTCTCTTCTTCCACCTGGTTGCTTATACTGCTTTCTTTCATCCAGTCCCTCAACAACAACAACAATAAAAGTGATTTCAGAGGCAGTTTGGTCGGTGGAAAAAACACTCCACTTGGAGTCAGAGGTAGCTGAATTAGATCCTAGTTCTTCTTCATTACAGTTGCCATTCATAAATGAGATTATGAATATGAAAGTGCACAATGTACATTATTAATAGATTCTATGTGATCTGCTTATCATAACCTATGTTGAGCATTTACTATGTGCCAGATGTTGTGATTTTGTTACTTCATTAATCTTTATGACAACAGCATAGGGTATTTGAAGGGTGGCAGAACATGCCACCCCCAAATATGCCGCTTTGGCAGAAGGATTATTTTGAGCTAAGGGCACTTGAAAAACAGCAGATGCAAGAAGAGCGTTCTTATCTCCCCTTTTCTTTCTGAAAACGGGAGATAAAACTCCCACGTACAAAGTTGCCCTCCCTGTACCAGGAGAAAAGAAACACACTTCCACAGGGAGTCAATGCCAGAATTCTGTACAGAGTTTGTTAAAATAATCCTTCTCTTTCTTTATCCTCCCCATATATTTTAGCTACTTTTCTACAATTGCCTCTCTTTGTTTGACCTAGTTTTTTTTTTTAAGATTGTATTTATTTATTTGACACACAGAGAGAGAGAGAGAAAGAGAGAGAGCACACAAGCAGGGGGAGAGGCAGAGGTAGAGGGAGAAGCAGACTCCCCACTGAGTGAGGAGCCTGATGTGGGACTCAAACCCAGGACCCTGGGATCATGACCTGAGCCTAAGGCAGATGATTAACTGACTGAGCCACCCAGGTGCCCCTGTTCAACCTAGTTTAAAAGCATTTAGGTTTTGCCACTTCTTCGGATCTTCAGTTCCTTATGAGGGCTCTCATGTCACATAAAATTTATATTAAATAAATGTGTAAGCTTTTCTCCTGCTAATCTGTTTTATGTTAATTAGATCCTCAAGCCTGGCCAAAGACCCCGGAGGATGAAGTTTTGCCTCCCCCACATATTCCAGAGGTGTGCTGGTAAAGCAGTTGGAAGTGGGGGTGGGGGCCTTGATTCCTAGAAGTTGCTGATTAATATGGGGTAAATACTTCCACCGAGGCTGATTTGAAGCTACCAATGGTTTTAACCACTGGCTTGCAAAATTCCTGAATATTTAACAAGAGGTTCTCCCAAGCCGGCAGGAGCCTGCTTCAGCACACCACTGAATCAGGCCCACTTTAAAAATGAGGAAACAGAGGCTGAGGGAGATTGAGCAACGTGGATTCACTCCGGGTGTGCAGGTCCGGGCTGTCAGCTGGCTTTGTCCCTCCACGGCTCCGCACACACGTGCTTTCTCTACCACACACTTGCCCCTTCTCTAAGCCGTTGGTTCATAATCTTTGGCCTCAGATTTATGCTTAGGCCTAACAGTGTGACCGAAATGTTTACTTCCTTGACTGTTAACATCCTGGGAGCAGAGGCCGTATCCCATAATCTTAATATCCTCGAGGCCTCTTTTCCATGCATGGCACACAGTGGGCACTTGATAAAATAATTTATTTCATTAAATAAATGAAATAAACCAGCCCCAGTTTTAGAGGGGAAAGTGAGAGAATCAGCTCTAATGTTATTCTTCACTTGTAATAGGCCCCCATTTTGAGAGTCACAATTTAATTGGAAAAAAAAGAAGAAAGCTCATAATTAGAGAGCACTTTTAATCCTTAAAACAAAGCCATTCTTCTGTGCATGAGGAAAGCAGGGTGGAGGGGGTGAAGCAATTTATTCAATGTTATACAACCACAAGGCAGTGGGGTTGAGATGTGAACTGGTAGCCAGGCTCTGGCTACAGCTCACAAACCGTAAGTCACCATCTAGGGTAACCGTACATGGCGGCCTTTGGTCATTGGTACTGGTGGTGCTTCAGGGCTAAGACTGTTTCTTTGCCATGGAAAGAGTCTTGCCTGCGCCTAGATTAGGTGTGAAGGACCCAGGGGGAATGTGGGCTTTCTATCAACTGCTCCCTGCCTCAACCCTTCTCAGCCAGCCCTGTAAGAAAATTCAATTTTTCCACAGACGACCAGCTTCAAGACAAGGCAAGTGGTTCAGGAACCATCCCATTTCACTTTTTCTTCCTCAAATTATATGTGAGTTTTGTTACTAGAAACAAAAATATGCTCTCCTAAATTTTCCACACAGGCCTCCAAGGAGTTGAAAAACAAAAATCATTTTCCAGTTTCTCTGGCTTCAAGCCTGATTCTAGGACGTGATCCAACACTAATCACCATCCAAATGCCTGTCAGCAAGACAGTCGCTCTGCACTCTGGCGTATAGTACTGAGGCAGTCTTGTGCAATGTTGTTAAAGCATTATGTTATAATTATACCCCGGCCTTGTTTCCTGCACATCTCACAGATGCTTATCCACCAACGGGGTGTTAGCTGACAACCACTCTAAACAAGCCTGGACAAAAGAAATAATAGCGGTAACCCCAAGGAACTTCTGAAAGAATATGTAGCTAATGTTCCAGAATGTTCGGGCAGTTCGATATTCTCTTACAAGCAAGTCAAACGTCAGGCAGCCTTTCTACCTTCTCCTCTTCTGCCTTTGACCTCTCTTTGTGCTCTCCTGTCTGGTCCAGAACATCGCTTTACTCCTCCGCATCTTAAAACAAGTCAACTCAAAACATGAAACACTGGGGGAAATTCTTACAACCCCTCAGCCTCAGAACCCAACACTACCCCACCTCCCAGAGAAGCTAAAATGCTTCTCTATAAGGAATGGCAGACGCACGCTGTTCCTTAGGACTGTTAAAGAAAGGCTGCCTACCTACTGTCTTACTGCTCCTCCCCTGGGATGGAAGGAGAAGGGTTATGCCAGGTCCATGGACACTCATGGTCGTGAACACTATGGTCTCGTGCCAGACCGGATGGAACTCTGGGGAAATGTTCCCACTGAAATCCAGGGAAGTGGTAAAGAGAAAGATCCTGAGGGAAGACTCTAGGTGGTGGTGTGTGTGGCTTACATTCTTGTCTGTTTTAAGAGGTTTCCAAGCAGGTTTTAATTAACCTTCAGCTGAAACTTGCTAAACAGGTTTTGCAACCCAGGTTATTGTGTTAGTATTTTTCCGGGTGTATTGCCCTAGGTTTGAATTTCATGAAGTTTATTACTCTAACTACAACTCAATGAGAAAAAGCTAAGCATACGTTTTAAAACCTAGGTATTTCCTGGTAATGACTTGTAGGAAAGAAGGATATATTCATGAGATTTGGACCAAAAAAGGAAGTGAAAATTTTAAAGGTGACATTTACGAGTGACAAGATAAAACCAAAACTCTTCAAGAATATGCCTTTCTTCAAATGAAATATTCAGTCTTTTGGTTCAAATGGTAATTTATTTGAGACCAAGCTTTTAAAACAAACCCTTAGGTTTCATATGCTCCAAATGCGGCAGGAAGGAAGGGAGGCTCAGGAAACAAGTTAATCAAAGTAAAGCCGTTTTGGTTTTAGGCTGATGCTTAACCTAAAAGTCAGTAGGTCATGAAAAGAGTCACAAGATCCAACTCATGGAAGACCACAAGACCCTACTCCTTCTGGCAGTAAAAGCCACATGGGCTGGACATTTCTTTTTTTTTTTTTAAAGGAGGCTCCATGCCCAAGATGGGGCTTGAACTCCTGACCTGGAGATCAAGAGTCGCATGATCTACTGAATGAGCCAACCAGGTGCCCCTAGGCTAGACATTCTTAAAATTGCTCCCTATGGGTAAATCCACAACCCTAAGACAATGGAAGAACTAACCACCCAATTTAAGTGATAAACCCAAAATTAAAGAGTAAGCCCCTCCCTGTAGGGTTAGCTAACTTAAAAATAAAGAAACAAACTTATAAAACCCTTCGGTTGAGGCAAAGGGGGGTCCTTTTCCCATCTGGGAGGAGAGACCAATTCTTTGTCTGTGAAGCAGCTCCTTTCTTACTTCTATACTTTATAATTCTATACTTTATAACTCTTTGTCCCTTTCTCTAAATGATTTGCTCTTGAATTCTTTCTCAGGCAAAGCCAAGAACCCTCTTGGCAATGGGCCTGAAGCCTTTCCTCTCAGGGCCTTAGCTGTTAGGCATCACAACCCCTAGGAGACAAATTCAGAATAGTTTCTGTTTCTTTCTGGTCTACTTCATCAAGTCCTACATTTCAGAGACTAAAGTACCACATGATCTTTCTGCAACGATAACCACTGAATAATAATCACTCTGTCCTCAAAGCGCCACTGAGAAGAGTAAGCTTTGAGGAAACTCAGAAATCATCAAAAGATGCTGCCCAAGAGGCCTCCATCCCAGAGCTCTTAAAATAATTTCTTGACATGATCTCTGGTAAGTCACTCTCTATAGTCATTTTTATAAGCCTCTGCCTCCAGCACAAAGGAGTCATCTAGCTCAAGGCCTTCAAACTGAGAAACATTTGCTACTTGAGGTATGTGAGAACTTTTCAGGGGACTGAGTTTTAGGAATTTGGTTTCCAAACCTCACATTCCTGGAAATAATCTGCCTGATAATGACCCTGAGGGGAAGAGGTCAGTCTTGGTATTCCTTGCCCATCTCCAGTTTCATAATTGCCCTTCTCCCACAAAGGTGTATCCCTCACTCACCCCAAATCCCAGCATGGTATGCTACCTTAAACTATAAAACCTCTGGGCACGAAACCAAAGAATAATTCAGCAATGCACAGCTCCAAAGGGAAGAGTTCCTTGAAAGTAAGGCCAGTGTGAGGTAGGAAAAATAATTTTCCCTCTACCCTTCTAGATTCTTGGCTGAGACTCCCTGGAATAAAAGATTAGCAGGAGAAAAATAAACAAGAGTTTAACAACATGTATACCTCCCGTGTACACAGGAGAGCCCAAGACAAATGAATAACTCTCCCAAATGGCCCGAACCACCACCTTAAACATCATCTCCAGTTAAAGACAAAAGAAGATGCTGAGGGAGGGCAGTTATGGGAGGCTATCAGGCCAAGCACAGGAAACAAAGGCATGGTTGTTAGGCAGGTTTGTCCTTGCCTTCTCCACTGATTAGAGCTTCTAGAGATTTATAGTCATCCTTTGCTTCCTGGTAGAGAGAGTGAGAGAGAGAGAAACAGATGCTCTTACAAATGTAAATGTCTCTTACAAAAGGGTAATTTCTAGTCAGTTTTCAGAGCTTCTCCTGTGTCTGCTGTCTCTCAAAAAATAACCAGCTCAAGATAACCTGTATCCCAAAGAGACATATTTTTGGGTGACATATTCTGCTCCCCTTCACCAGCTTCTCAGATTGCTTAGGAGCATAGAAGAAGGTTTCATTTCAAACTCCACAAAGGAAGAGACCCCTAAGCAAGCTAATCCAAAGGTTCTCTCTTGGTAGAGATGTCAGTGGTACAACACAGAAACTACTAGTTAAAGAGCATCAGCAGTCAGTCAGCTAGTGGGTAACCATAACATTCCATGAAGAGATTGCTCAAGGATTTTGTCAGGATTGTTAATTACCTCCCAGAAGAGACTGCAAATTACATCAGACATAAAAGTTCTATCCCAGACTAGATTTAGGACAATTTTCTCTCTCAAGACCTAAAAAAATAGATAGGAATTGCAACTCATTTTATCCAGGTGACAAACTGCTTTACCAAGCATTAGAATGAGATAATATTTCGTGTCTATTTGAATTGAAAAATGAAGTGAGATTTTCTTGGAAGATTTCCATTCCCCTTCACCTAATTAGCTCCTATTCCTCCTCAGCTCTCAGCTTAAACTATCATTTCCTCCCAGACCACACACACACCCACCTCCTATTACACATTCCTCTAACACCTCCTGACTTGCTCTCTGCCCAGTTGTGATTTGCTGTTTGTGGATTTCTTTAAGATCTGTCTCCTCTACCAGAGCACAAGCTCCACAAAGGCAGGAATCCTGTCAGTTACAGGTCCACCATTGTTCAGTGAGCAGGAAGAGGGCGAACATTTTGCACAATTCTTTAAAAGTGAGTTTGATCTGTCTAGTTTGACAGTGAGGATTGGCTTGGCCATTAGGTTAACAGAGCAATCACCTTCCATCAATCGGCTGAGCTAAATGAGCTGTGCCAAGATTTTGAAACAACAAAAATAGATTTAAAGAAGGCGTACAATGTATAGTATACCAGAAATCACATTCTCTGCAATTACTTAATCTATGTTTTTTACAAATAGGTCAGTTTGAAATATGCACAAGAAAATTTAAAAATTAAAATTTTAAAAGACAAAATATGCGAGGGGTACATAGCTGTTCAAAATTCTTGTAGGGCACATGCGAACAGAAATACTTGAACAAAACTGAAACAGTAAAATCGCTGCCTTAACGCAGGACTCCCATCTCTACTGTTCCTGCGTGGGGGTCAGTCAGCATCTACTTGAACACATTTGGTGATAGGGAAATTATCTACATGATAGCTCAAAGAATTTCTGGAAAGTTCCATTTGTGAAAAACTTCAGCTAGCCTGGAGTCGAAAGCTGCCTCTTTTGTTATTATGCATTCACCCAATAGTGGCCTTAATTCTGCCCACTGGAGCTGGAACAGCACCTCATCCCCTGAGCAGGCTTTTGATGATTCCAAGACAGATGCCTCAGATATCCAATCCTTCAATCTTTCTTTATTAAGTATAATTTCTAGGCAGGGCACCATCCTTCTTTGAAGATTTTGGTGTCCCTTTGCCTAATTAACTCCTACTCTTCTCGACAGTTGGCTTCAGTGTCACTTCCAGCACCTCTAAGTGATGTGTCCATATTCCACATAGGGATAGCAAGAAGGCAGAGGGTAAAATACCCAGCCTGTCCTCATATAGCTTGCCCCCGCCTTTTCTTTAATTCTGAAGAAAAGCATCTTTATTCACGGCTACCTACACTTCATTTGCTGGGATATGTCACATGGTAAGCTTTAGCTGCAAGGGAGGCTGCAAATGCTAATATTCTGCTTTCCAGTTACTTTTGTAGAGAAAGTCATGGTGGTAAAATGAGCAAAGTGATAAAACATATATTGCAAGAATTATAAGCTATAATTTTTAAAGTAATTTGGAGGACTGTAAGGTAAACTAAGTAATTAGCTAACAAAATAGTTACTTAAACAAAACAAACTTTTGCCACCAGGTAAAGCTGTGCAACTTTCCAATTGGGTTTAAAGCAAAAATATAAACAGGTCACCAAAAAATGCAAATTCTCAAAAAATAAAAAGCAGGACATATGGCCTGACACTGCTCTGTTCTTAAACTTTTCCAGTGACTTCTCCTTTCACTTCCAACTCCATCCACCTCATTCCTGAATATTAAAGATTGTGACTTTTGTGTTATCGAATCAGCATGTAAGTCAGAAATTCTTAAAATACATTTTAAACTGTGGATCACACCAACAGATGCCTTGGTCTATTAAGCAATGTGATTTTTTTAAAGGCAACTTCATTTTAGAAACACACACAAATGTTCAGTTGATTACGCTGAAGACCATTTTCTTCTGGTGCGTCAGCATGATTTCTTCATCAAATTAGGTACTTTGTCTGCTTTGTGAAACATTGGCAGTTTCATTTCCTGCTAAGGAAACAGTATCTTCAGAGCTCAGATAAATTTTGCCTTTCCAATTTGAAAATAAACAAAGAAAAAATTTAAACACATTTATGTATATTTGGGAATAGTAGAGCAAGTCTGTTTTTAGAATCATTTAAAGGTTTAGAAAGGGATTATTGTGACTGAAAAATAATCACCTTTTAGTATGAGTATTTACATATGGAAGATCTATTTTTTTTTTTGGAAGATCTATTTTTGAAGCTATTCTGCCTGATGCTGCTGGTTTTGTGCCTAACTTCTTTTTTTTTTTTTTTTTTTTAAATAGTTAAAATCACATCACCACCACAATCTACACACGCCTACCTGGCCTCTTAAGTGAAGTCTGGGGTGGGTCCAGGGCCCCAGTCCTCCCCAGTATATGTTGCATACAACATCCGAAAAGCTTTTAGGAAAGTTTTTCATTATTAGTGTTTTGTTTTACAAAGAGGTGAAAATCTAAAGGCTAAGTCAGACAAGGAGGAAGAGAAAACATTTAAAAATAGAATCACATGGTTTGCAAGTGGGAAAGAGCAAGGAAAAGGGGGACTTGGGAGAAATCGTAGAGAAAATGTGCTGAATGCCAGGGAAGAGAGGCAAGCAATGTAGTGAACGTTTTCTCAAATGCCTGCATAGGGCTCAGTATGATGCTGACTTTAATGTGGCATCCAGTAGGTAGTGGAGGAGGACTACATACTACATTGTTTGGCTTCTGGTGTATTTATGAAACAGCCCAGATTTGTTGGTTTTCTGTCTAGAAAGCAAAAACTCGGAATTCCAAATATCGTGGCCGGCAGTGCCTAGTCTTTGCCCAGCCCACTCCCCATTTCCCTTCTTTGGCTCCTTTGCAGAACTCCCCATCTTCTTGGCCCAGGTGTCCCAGTAAGGTGATCAGTCATGGTACCCTGCCCCCACCCCCAGCCTCCTGCCAGGAATTGGCTCAGGGCTGGGTAAACCTAGGCTTCACAGCTCCCACTATTTCCAGATAGTTCTCCAGACGGAGGCTGTAGCCAAGGGCTGCTGGCTGCCATCTTCCTTGCCTTGAGGGAGCACCTGCTGCAAATGGAGCCAAGGCCTGTGGGAATCAGAGCCAATTACTGAGGTAATGGTCTAGTCTTTTGAGCTGCTCCTCCTTAGAATCCCTCCTCATTCTCTGTCCTTGAACTCCCAGCTAAAGCTCCACCCCAACCCATGGGAAAGAACCATAGCCCCTGCTTACAGACTGCCTCATATTACTGAATATATCGCACGGGGGTGGTTCTTCTCCCCACCTAGGTAGGTCCTGAAAGGCTCAGTAGGGGCCTTTTTCCTTTTTTTCCCCGCCTCCTGTGTGTACAGCACAAGCCTGGCATGTAGTAGAGTAACAGGTAAGACTTGTTCAATTCTTTTCTTATGACAGAAAATACACTAAAACCGGAATGTTTTTCTCATAAGTGATCACATTAAGTGGCTGCTTAAGAAACATTTACTATGCATAACTTCTATTATCTCATTTAATCTGCACAACCAACCTATGGGGTAGATGTTCAAGTTTATGACCTTGGAATTTTGAAGTTCTGCGTTATCAACTGCAACAAACACAAGTACCTCTGACTTCAAATTCTGTCTAAGAAAATGTGCTGCCCATAATGCCTCCTCTCCACCCCCTCCCACCAACAAGCCAACTTGCACCATGTTACTATCCCCGCATATCCAAGATAAAAGACATTCAAGGACAAGGCCTTACAAGCTGAATAAACTGGGACAAATCATCCATTTTGAGTTCTGCCAAACACATTTCCCAAGCAACAAAATATGCAATTCAGCATAGAAAAAAACTAACCATTCACTCAGATAACACGTTTTTTGAGAAAGCTTTTGGCTAACCTCAGTAACCCTGCCTCTGCAGGAGAGGCCCCCATTTGGGGAGCAGAGGGAAGGACCACAGCCAGTTGTTGGACTGGGACCTTCCAGAACCACAGCTGTGACCCTTAACAAGATAGCTGACCTCGGCCTTTCATTTGCTTTGATTTCATTTGTGTTTAATTCCAAAGTTGCAAATAACAGGAAACGAACCACAGTTTAGCCAGTTAACATCAAAGGTAGGAGACCAGGAGGCCGACTGTGAAAAAGAATTAAAAGGGTAAAAAAAATCCAATGAGTCACACCCTTTCAATACTCCCAAGAACCACAAGAAGCCAAATGTGTGGGAAGCTACAAGTGGACACCCCAAATAAGAACAGCCCTGGAGCTCTTTGAAAATGTAAAGTTCCACACAAATGTGAGAAATAATATATAAGCCATAGTTCGGGCAAATACTCATCAGCTGGAAAAATGACTTCTAATGGTAATTAATTTGGGGACATTCTGATTTGGAGTACATACATTTCATCCATTTGTTATTTCTTGTAGAGAGAATAATCCTTGCAGGAACTTGCTCTTGTATTTTAGACCATAAATGTCACAGATTTTGTGGTACTTCAACTTTGAAATAAAAGTTTGTATGCTGTTCTTTAATAAAAATGGCAAGCTTACAAATCATGCTGCTGGGGAGAAAGCAGTAGCAATTTGCTCTCTGTCACAGCGGCCCCCAGCCTTGGGGAGCTTTACAAAAATACCGATGCCTGGGTCGCCCCCTTCCCAGCCCCCCTTCCCTGAGATTCCGATGTCACTGGTTTGAGTATCTGAATTTTTTAGATTGCCCCAGGTGATTCAAGTCTGTGGATAAGGGCAAGAAGAACCACTGTCTTCAGGCCTTCCTAGGAAGCAAGGCAGCTGCCTAGAGAAGGAAGGCAATTTCTGGAAGTGAGCAGAATCCCCAGTCTTGATTCCATACCCTTTAGATTAGCGCCCTCCACTCCAGGACATGTCCTCGGAGTGTTTCTACTACAAGCAATCTGGACTTTGAATAGCACCTCTTAACCTTCCTATTATTTCAGATGTCTGGGAGAAAAAGGAATAGAAGTCGTGCTGGGTCTGCTCAACCCCGCCACTGAGGCTGAGTTTGGACAAAACAAAAATGTTCAAAATGAGACTGTTTAAGAGATGGGACCCTCTTAGAGAGAGAGAGAGTGTGTGTGTTAGCTGAAGTACAGCTGACATACAATATTATATTAGTTTCAGGTGTACAACACAGTGATTGCACAACTCTACAGATGATGAAATGCTCACCATAAATGTAATCACCATCTGTCACCATACAAAGTTATTACAGTATTATTGACTATATTCCCTTGCTGTACTTTTCATCCCCGAGACTTATTTTTTTTTAAAGATTTATTTATTGGGACGCCTGGGTGGCTCAGTTGGTTAAGCGGCTGCCTTCGGGTCAGGTCATGATCCCAGGGTCCTGGGATCGAGTCCCATATCGGGCTCCTTGCTCGGCAGGGAGCCTGCTTCTCCCTCTGCCTCTGCCTGCCACTCTGCCTGCTTGTGCTCTCTCTCTCTGACGAATAAATAAATTAAAAAAAAATCTTTAAAAGATTTATTTATTTATTTGAGAGAGCCAGAGAGAGAGAGCACATGGAGGGAGAGGGAGAAGGAGGAGTCTGATGCGGGGCTCGATCCCAGGCCCCCAAGATCATGACCTTGAGCCAAAGGCAGATGCTTAACCAACTGAGCCATCCAGGAACCCTGACTTATTTATTTTATAACAAGAAGTTTTTACCTCTTAATCCCCCTCACGTGTGTGTGTGTGTGTGTGTGTGTGTGTGTGTGTGTGTGTGTCACAAGCAGAGTAATTTGGTACAAAGGTGTAGCACAGCAGCGCTTGACAGCAAATTTACGGCTAGCATCTCTGCCCAAAGCACACATAACCTCAGCCATAAAAATATTCATGGAATGGTGCACATGCAGGGGTTTTGCTTTCTGTTGGCTCTTATTTCACCTAACAATCAAAGAGAACTAGGAGAGAAAAAGTGATCTCTAACTCTTAGGTCTGACAATTCATCCGAGTAAAGGAGAATGAGGTTTAATGAGAAATAGCCACAAATAGTATAAAGAAGTGAAAATCAGATTGAAAACAAAGACAAATTTTCAAGGGTCTGATTTCAAAATGAAAGGTTCATTGCTGTGACTTTGCTCTAACTTCATTTTGATAATTTCAATTTGATTTAAATTTGGCTCCCCTCTTTTTCTCTCAAGTGTCTGCCAAAAACATTGATGTTTCCGTGATGTACGCTTCTGAATCTGCCAAAGGGTTAAGATATCCGTACCTCTGGGTTAACACTCAAAGAGGAAAACAGTATGGAGGTTTCTCAAAAAATTAAAACTACAACTACCACATGATCCAGCAATCCTGCTTCTGGGTATTTATCCAAAAAAACTCAAAGCAGGACCTTGATGACCCCCATGGTCACTGCAGCGTTATTCACAATAACCAAGATGGGGAAGCAACCCAAGTGTCCAGTGATGGATGAATGGACAACAAACCGCAGCAGATACACAGAATGGAATATCATTCAGCCTTAAAAATGAAGGACAGCCTGGGGCACCTGGCTGGCTCAGCTGGTAGAGCATGTGACTCTTGATCTCAGGATTTTGAGTTCAAGTCCCACATAGGGTGTGGAGCCTACTTAAAAAAAAAAAAAAAGGACATCCTGTCATATCCTGTCATATACTATAACATGGATGAACCTCAAGGACATTATGCTAAGTGAAATAAGCCAGTCACAAAAGACAAATACTGTATGATTTTATTTATGTGAGGTATCTAAAGTAGTCAGACTTATAGAAACAGGGGCTGAGGGGAGGAGGGAATAGGGAGTTATCATTTATTGGGTTTCAGTTTCGGTTTTACAAGATGAAAAGGTTCTGGAGCTCTTTTTCACAAAAGCCTGAATATATTTAATGCTATCAAAATGTATACCTAAAAACGGTTAAGATGGTAAATTTATGTCATGTGCTCTTTATCATAAATTAAAAAAAAATCTTGGTTTCAAGCATCAAAAACAGAATTTGGGCAACTTAAAGGAAGAAAATTTTGGAAGACTGTTTGATTTTTCTTGGAATCTCTGGGAACCCCGAAGATCCACGGGTAGCCTATAAGAACAAAAAAGGGTAGGAATCCGGAAATTCAGTGTTCCTTCCCTTTAAGTTGGAGAGTTTTCTGTGTTCCCTTGACCGGAAAGCATCCAATAATAAATCTCGGGTTTGTAAATATCGTGAAAAAACCCTAAAAACAAAAACACTAAAAACTACAAGAGGAAGACTGAGTTCAAAGGCGTCAAAGGGTTGGGCAGCAGGTGTGCTCCATTCTAAATTAGGATGGGAACACTCATTCCGGGGCAGACTCGGAAACAAGGAAAGGCAGGGAACTCAACGGCCCCGCTCAAAGATACTCCATTGTGATGTCAGCATTTTGATCTGAGTCTACTATTCTCCCAGTATTAAAAAAAAAAAATCTCTATTTGGTGGGAACTAACAACACGATCTGATTCATACTGCATTTTTCCCAAAAGTTACACAAAGGGAAGTAATAATGCTGACTGTGAGAACTGAAGTGGAAATCAGATCTCAGCCCAACCAGAACAACCAATGGAGACAATAGACAATAACTGTGACTCTAATGAAATTCATTTCTCAGCTGAAGGCACTGGGCCCATGTTTCTCTTGCTCTATTCTTAGTACTAAATCTAACTGTTTCCCCTTCAGGGAAACAGCTCTCTTCAGTTTGAAACAATAGATATTCACACCACATTCCATATTTTCTGGGTTCTCAGTGTTGCCTAAAATGTCATGACCAGCTCACTTCCCCCACAAGGTATGGCCAAGATTTCCCCATCTGCAGGGAGTCATGGCTGTTTCCAGAACATGAGTGTGCACAGCTAGGCTAGGCGGCCTTAATCTATGCAGAAGGAGCAGTAGTGATAAAGGGAGGGAAGGCTCAAAAGCTGTGTCTTATTCATCTCTTCATCTCCTAGGCCATGCTTGCCATTTACTGGCATTCAGCAAATGTTGTTGAATGAATAGGACAACTCTGGTATCTTTATACGTAACACATCAAAAGGAGCTAAAAGTTTTAAGGTTAAAGTGGTTCTTGCATTATAACCCCTTAATAAATGGTAAAGGAACATGTGGTTCAATAAACTGGATTTCCTAATGACCATGACAGGCTTAACTGCCCACCAAATATCTATTCTCCAATATGCTCTCAAATTTAAACAATCCCAGTTTCTCAGTTGTCATATTATTTCCCAGCTAAAAAAACTACATTTGTCAGACTCCATTGCAGCAAGGTTAAGTTATAGTCAACAAGTAAGCTGAAGTAATGAGTGCAAGTTCTATGAAGTCTTGAAAGGGCAGTGGCATGTGCTCCTGCCTCTCATCTTCCATTCTGCAGCTTGGAACTATGATATGATGGCTGGAGCCGCAGCAGCCATCTTAGACTCTAAGGATGATGAACATATCCTAGGGATGGCAAAGTGGAAAGCTTGGAGGGAGCCTGGGTCCCCTACGACCATGGAGCTATCATAATAGCCCTTGATTGGTACCTTCTAAACTTCTTTTATCTGAGAAATAAACTTCTGCCTTTTTAGCCCTTAGTTGCAGGGTCTCTATGACTCACAGCTGAACCCAATCCTAACTGACACAGCTGTCAGAAAACATAGAATTAGGGGAAAGGTCTCAGGAGTACACATCCCTTCTCCCCTTCCTCTCAAGACATCAAACTCTGTCTAGGGAGGGTACCAGTCCTCTACCTCATAAAGGCATTCCAGCTTAGACTGTTTTTATGATCCATTCCTATAAAACAGCAAAGGTGGTTTAACTTGACTGGCAATCTCCTGGCTCCTGACTTCTCTCCCCAGCTCCTAGAAGCTAGCGCAGTGCCATGGTAATTACCAAAGACTCTCTTTGGCCTGTCTCCCTCATTCCTGTCCCTTTCTTTCTTCCATTCTTTTTAAGATTTATTTATTTATTTTAGGGGAAAAGAAAGAGTAAGCAAGCGAGTAGGGGAGGGGCAAAGGGAGAGAAAAATCCTCAAGCAGACTCCCTGCTGACTGTGGAGTCCAACGTGGGGCTTGATCCCAGGACCCTGAGATTGTGACCTGAGCTAAAACCAAGTCGGACACTTAACTGACTGAGCCACCCAGGTGACCCAACTCCCAACCCTTTCTAAGCCTGACTTCTTCATACAGCAAAATTATCTAGTGCCCCTTGCAATCTGATTAAACTGATTCACAGTGAGAGAATAAATGACCCCGGCCTTAATCTGAGAAGAAGAGTAGGAGAGCACATGTTTTACACGTGTATAATTCAGAAAGGATTTGTGACAGGTGGGGGGAGAGTGAGAGTGGAACACATGGTTGTAATCCGACTTGTTCAGGCCACATGGGCAGTGAGGCGCACACGTGGGACACGAATCCAGGCCTTCTGGCTTCCGGTTCAGGGTTCTTTCCTTGGAGCCAAGGGGCCAGACACCTTGGGGGCTCCTTCAGAACCAGGGTTACCAAGTCCAGGGTCACCACAAGGTGCATGTGGGCAAGATGTACGCCTTATGAGCTCTGCCAAGTTGGAATATGTTGACAGAGCTGAAGCCACAGGAAGCCACAGGAGTGGAAGCATGTGGGGAAGATCATGGTTGAACTCTCAACCCAAAGTCTCTCAGTGGCACATGACAGGAAAGGAAGTGGCTCACACTGTGTGCGCTTGACTTCTTTTCCTGTGTAGCTCTTCCACAGAAATCTTCTGAGGAAGAGATGAAACTGTCCAGAAAGTACCTCTATCACTTCTTTCCAGGGCTGAGTTTGTGTATGGGTCCCATGTCTTGTTGGTGAGATTCAAAAGTAACAGGTTAGGGGCACCTGGGTGGCTCAGTCAGTTGAGCGCCTGCCTTTGGCTCGGGTCATGATCTCAGGGCTCTGGAACTGAGTCCCACATTGGGCTCCCTGCTCAGCGGGGAGCCTGCTTTTCCCTCTCCTTCCCACTTGTGCTCTCTTTTGCTATTTCTGTCTCTCTCTCTCAAATAAATGAACAAAATCTTTAAAAAAAGTAACAGGTTGTACAGAAATCTTTTTTTCCAATGTGGTAGAATTTACATAACATAAACTTTACTGTTGGAACCATTTGTAAGCATAGTTAAGGGTCATTAAATACACTCACATTGTTGTACAGCTGTCCCCACCATCTATCCACAGCTCTTTTCATCTTCCAAAACTGAAACTCTATGCCCATTAAACACTAACTTCCCATTCCCCTCCCCACTGGCCCTGGCAGCCACCCCTCTACTTTCTGTCTCTATGAATTTGACTACTCTGGGTGCCTCATAGGAGTGGAATCACACCGTCCTTGTTCCTTGGTGTCAGGCTCATGTTTTACTTAGCATAATGTCTTCAGGGTTCATCCGTGTTGTAGCAGGTGTGAGAACTGGATGCCTTTTTAAGGCTGAATGATGTCCCCTTGTACGGATATACATAGGAATTATTTTAAAGGAAACACACACACACACACACACACACAGCTACAGGCCATGTCTGATATTGTACGAGGGGTCTGGATTTTGAGTCTATGGTTCCTGCAGTGAGTACACAAGGAGCTGTTAGCCTTGCCACATATCCGGCGCCAGTGAAGAGAGAATACGGGGGCCTGTCCTCCAGCACAGCTCAGAAGTGACCTGGGATGCAGACACAAGTAGCTTTAACGTAGTATGACGAATGTTGTGTCAAACCAGGCGACACAGATGAATTCTCCCTAGGAGGTGTCAGCACGATCACACAGAGCTTGGCCTTCGACAAAGCCTTGAAAAGCGATGGAGACAGGGGTATCCAGGCTGGTGACCTCAACGGCAGGGCTGTAACTCTCACAGGTGTGGGGTGGCTGTTCTGGTTGCGACGGCTGCGTGCCAAATGAACCCACGACTTGGGAGGCATAAAAAAAAAACCCATTCATTACACTCCCAGATTCAGTGAGTTGTCGATTCCATCGTGGCTCAGCAGGGGCAGGTCGTCACGTCAGCTGGAAGACCTGAAGGCTGGCTCTGTCACGTTTGACAGCGGGTGCTGGCTGCTGGCCCGACTGCAGCCGGAACTGCCGGTGGAACCCCTACCTGGGGCCTCTGTGAGCCCCGTGCTTCCTCACAGCATGGTGACTGGGCTCTGAGGGCGAGCAGAGCGAGGCAACCAGGTGGGAGGAAGCCACATCACCTTTTATGACCTAACCTCAGAAGTCATGCGGCCTCACTTCTACTGCTTCCGATTTGGTAGGAAGAAGTCACGAAGGTCAGCCCATATTCCAAGGGAGGAGAATTACACTCCACCTTTTGCTGGGAGGGATGGCTAGGTTCTACAAGAACATGTGGAACCAGAAATATTGCTGTGGCCCCATTTGATCATGACAGGTTTGGCAGCACATGCCTGAGGCTGGAACCACCTTGGCGTGGGGACTCCCTTTGGGACAATGGCTGAGTCCATGAGTATAAATCGGCTGCTAGAGGAGTGTTAAGAGTGGTAACCTTGGGCCACTACGTCAGCCTCTGTAATGCCTAATTTCTGTAGTGACCAGGAGGTAAGAACCCCACGCATCCATCTTTCATTTAGAACTGATTAATGCAGGCTTAGGAAAACCCTGGGGTTCAAATCCCTAGGGTTCTTGAAAACAATTTGCTGAGGAGGGGGAGAAGAGAGAGAGAGAGAACGAGCACACAGTACTGGATTGCCTACTGATTTGGATATGTAAGTGTGTGAGCAATAAACTTGATTATGGGGAAGTGACACTTATACCTCCAAGCTGGTGAAGAGCCCATACCTACTATAACCTTCATATGCTAATTTGTGGGACCATCTGCCCCTCCACCAGACTGGGAGCTCTTTTGAGGAGAGGACTCTTCTAATCGGGTCTCCCCAAAAGATTCAACAAGCTTGGCCTCTGGAATCACACTTTTGATTTAAATCTCAACTCTGCCACTTCCTAGTTGTGTGGCCATAAATGTCATTTGATTGTGCCAGACTTGAGTGCCCTCACTTCAAACTTATTAAAAAGATTAAGTAAGATTATTTTGCCCTGAACCTAGAAGGCACTCAATAAATGGGAGATCCTTTCTTTCCCACTAAAAATGGTGAATGGCCAGGTACACTCCCCTCCCCCTGCCCTCCCCCATTCAGCTTTTTTTAGTTTCCAGGAGTCCTTCCTCTCCAACCACTCCTCTAATGGTGAAGGTTCCAGGGACTTTGCCTGAATCCCGCAGGTCTGCTTTTCCCAGGGGCCACCCCCGAGGAGTTTCACTCCTTCCCTGTTCCCACCAGAGGAGGAGGATTTGGGGAGGCAGGAAGAGGTCAGAGGCTTTAGGACCAAGAGAGAAAGAGGAGTTGGCTTATGCCCTAGGGGACAGGGAGGAGGTCAAGTTACTAGAGCAAATTAAATCCTTTTCATTCTTTGATGAAACAAATACTGAGTTCATCTCACTAGGACCTAAACATTACATGAGAAGCTGGGGATATGGCAGTGAGGAAGAGGTCTCTCATCTCTGCAGACTTCTGGAATTTATATTAGTCATTAGTATACTGCATATGGAGACGGGGGGGGGGGGAAGACTGTGCAGACAAAAGACATACAAACAAAATATAATGCTAGTGTAACCAAAAAAAAATAAAACCAAACTACTTTATGATGGCTGCTCAGAACCCACCCAAGCAAAGATCGATTGAGGCCAAGACCTGGGTGAGAGAAGGAGCTAGCCCTGCAAAGGTCTCCAGGGCACCGGGGCCGCTTGCTCCCCTCCAGTACTACTGGATCATTTTCTGCCGGGGCGCTGTTCTGTGCTTTGGAGGAAGTTCAGCAGCATCCCTGGCCTTTTTCCAAAAGGGGCCACTAGCACCCAGCCTCCCCAGTTGAGACAACCAAACACGCCTCTGGACATCGCTAAAGGTCGCCTAGGGGCAGAACCGCCTGATTGAGAAGCCCAGGGCTAAGGCATGGGCATCCCCGGCCCCGAGGCTGCCTGACCTCGCCAGTTCCAGCTGCCCCTGCCCTGCGGGAATCTGTCAACTGCAAAAACTGGCAGGAGATCTTAGAGAGCAAAGGGCTAAACCAGGAAGTGAGAATACTTTCTGGTTCGACACTGCAGCTGTTGGCTGTTCCGCTTCCCCACTCACAGCCTTGCAACAGGCCGGCCGGTCTCAGAATGCAGCCGCGGGTGCGGGGGGCACCAGCGCTCGGCGTCACTTCCTGAAGATGAGCGGCTCCCCGGCTGCCCACCAAACTCAGAGGAGGGCCAGGCGGACGCATTCCCATCACCCAAGACCAGATCTTATCATCTTAACCATTTCCAACTGTGCAGTTCGGTGGTGCTAAATGTTTCCACTGTTCTGTGGGAGATCTCCAGAACTTTTTCATTTTGCGAATCTGAAACTATAGCGATTGACCAAGAACTCCCCATGTGCCCCTCCCCTCCGATCCTGGCAACCATCATTCTATTGCTATGAATTTGACTACTTTAGACAACGTCCCATCAGTGGAAGCACACAGCATTTGTCCTTTTGTGACTGGCTTACTTCACTGAGCGTAGTATGTCCTCAGGGTTCATCCACGATGCAGCACGTGACAGGATTTCCTAACTTTAAAAAAAATTGTTTGTTTTGGATTTCCTTCCTTTCTAGGGGTAATAATCCACTGTATGGATATCTCACATTTTGGTTATCCATTCGTCTGTCAACGGACATTTGGGTTGCTTCTACCTCCTGCCTATTGTGAATAGTGCCACTATGAACACGGATGTTCAAGTATACATAGAGTGTGTATTTATACCTTATTAGTGATACTAACATCTTTTTGGAGATATAATTCACAAACCATACTATTCATACATTTAAAGCACATAATTCAATAGTTTTCCATATATTCACAGAGCTCTGCAACCCTGACCGCAATTTTAGAACATTTTCATCAGCCCAAAAAGAAACCCATTAGCAGTCACTCCCCCACCACCCACCCCACAATGGTCAGTTTTTTTTTTTTTTTTTTTTTTTTTTAAGTAGGTTACACACCCAGCACGGAGCCCAATGTGAGGCTTGAACTCATGACCCTGAGATCAAGACGGGAGCTGATATCAAAAGTAGGAAGCTTAACCAAATGAGCCACCCAGGTGCCCCAACAACAGTCAGTTTTGTGTGTCAACTCCGTACTGCTGTGAAGATATTTTATAGATGTGATTAAAGTCCATAATCAGCTGACTTTAAGGTAAATGGGCTTGATCCAATCAGTTGAAAGGCCTAACAGTAGAAGTGAGCTTTCCCTAAGAAGAAATTTCCACTTGCGGACTGTGGCTCCAGCTCGCGCCCGAGTATCCTAGCGTGCCCTTCCTGATGACTTGCCCTATGGACTTCAGTTGGACCTGACTAGCTGACCCCAGCAAACACCTAAGCCAATTCCTTGCAATCAACTTCTTGACACATATCTCCTCCTTGTTCTGTTTCTCTAGAATCCTGACTGATACCCTCTAGAGTGCTAAGCGACCACTAATCTACTTTCTCTATGGATTTACCTATTCTGGACATTTCAAATGTATGGAATCATCCAACATGTGGTCTGACCATACAGTATGTGACTGGCTTCCTAGCATAATGTTTTCAAATGTCATCAATGTAGCATACACCAGTACTCCATTCCTTTTTATGGCTGAGTAATATTCCACTGTATGAAAATGCATTTTGCTTATCCATTCATCTGCTGATAAGACATTTAGTTGTTTCTACTGTTTGGTTGATATAAATAATGATGCTATGAACATCTGTGGACAAGTTTTTATATGCACCATGTTTTCATTTCTCTTGGGTATTTACCGAGGAGTGAAATTTGAGTCATATGAGAACTCCGTGCTTAACATTCTAAAGAACTGCTGGACCACTGGACCATTTCCTCCACATCCTCATCTACACTTGCTACTGCCTTTCTTTCTTATTCTAGCTATCCTAGTAGATGTGAAGTGCTATCTCATCATGGTTCTCATTTGCACTGCCGTAACACTAATAATGGTGAAAATCTTTTCATCTGTTTATTGGCCACTTGTATATCTTCTTTGGGAAAATGCCTCTTCCTTTGCCCAGTTTTAATTGGGTTGTTTTTTTATTGTTGAGTTACAAAAGTTCTTTATATATCTGGATACAGTCTCTTATCAGTTATATGACTTGCAAGTATTTCCTGCACTGAATGGGTTATCTCTTTAATTTTCATCCTACTGTTTATATATGGCACAAAAGTTTTTAAATTTTGAAGTAGTCCAAATTATCCGTTCTGTCCCTTTTTGCTTCTGGTGTTGTAACTAAGAAAACACTGCCAAACCCAAGGTCATGATTTACTCCTTTACCAAGATTTACTCCTATGTCGTCTTTTAAGAGTTCTGGTTTTAGCTCTTACATTTATGTCTATGATCCCACACAGTTTCCTAAAAGTCTTACCTATGTGGTAGTGTTTTCCCAGAAAATATTTATGGCACCATCACAAAACAATTAAACTGTTGTGTTTAAAACAAAATGTGCAATGTGTGCTCTTTAGCATTCTAATCTAGGCTGAGAACAATATTTGAAATGAGCCAGTACTCTGTCTGTAGGACAAATAAATGCTTTCATAAGTACGTCACTTTTGAATGGAGTGCAGTTTATGACCTATTTACTTATGAACCAGCCCAAATAGCTTGCCTCCATAGCGTGAAGGAAGGAAGAAAGACTCTATTGTGAGAATCAGAAAAAATCTAATCACTAATTTGGTCTAAACAAGGGAGCTTAGAGCTTTCTGTGGCTTTCAAAAACTACTTTCTCTTTGCTTCAGAAAGATGAATAAAAACTGTTTTTTAATGTCTTGTGACCTGGAACTATTTAATGTAAATATAACAGTCCTTTTCTTTATATTTTAACTCTAAAGCTGAGTAGAAGAGAGCAGAACATAAAGGAAACAAATACCATCTCAACATGCTGTTTCAGGGGGGTCCCCAAGACTACCCACGCATGTGGCAATTCACTAAAATGACTCACAGGACTCAGCATACACTTGTCCTTAGGCTTAGATTTATTCCAGCAAAGGGTACATGACAAGACCAGCAAGGGAAAAAGACACAGGCAGAGTCTGAGGAAATCCATGCACAGACTTCCTTTGTAGGCTCCGTCCTTCCCAGCCTGCGAGGGGATACCCCGAACGTGTTCTTTTCCCTGGCAGACAAAATGCAGCCACACCCGTATAATGCTTCTACCTAGGGAGGCCGTTAGAGACTCAGCACCCAAGATTTTTACTGGGGGCTGGTCACATACCCTGGCCCAGCTAACACCGAAATCCCCAATTCCCAGAAGGAAATCAGGTGTTGGCCATAAATCACATCATTTACACGAACAATATACACGTAGAGTCTCGTGCCCCAGCTTTTATCGGCTTGGGGAACTTCTGAGACGCCGAGTTTCCTAAGGGCCAACCACGTAAGCAGGCCTTTCTAAAAGACGGCGGTCTTGCGCCTGCTATCTTCACTCTCTTCTGCACAGAGGCCATGGCACTCATTCAAGCTCGAATTTACAGTTTACTTAGGGGAACATTCAAATTTGGTGTCTAGGAATATTCCTAATTTATCATCATTGCAGTGAGGTGAAGCTTATCCCAACCATGAATTTTTAAAAAGTCAGTATATTACTCTAGTAAATACTGTATAGTGGCGTGTTTAAGCTCCTAAGAGATTTTTAAAGGTCAGTGGCATTAATTTTAAATAAAATATATCTATTCATTAAAGCACGACCTGCGGGATCCCATCTGGTACTACTCTTGGGCGGATGTTTAAATTCCTTTTTGTACTTGAAAAAAATATCGAATATTGTCTATCTGCAGCAACATTAAGAATGAGCTAGAGGACTACATCAAGAATGCTCCAAAAGCCCAACTCTAAGACTTGCTGGGGACAGAAGGTGTTCCAAGAGGAAAACAATAATCACACAAAGAGCACTGGTTAGGTCCCAACAGACTAAAAGTTAAAACATCCATTCAAAACCAATGTCCTGTTGTACGAGACTTGTCTCCTTCGATCACTCTGCTTCCTTCTCTAAAAAGGCTAGTGTACATAAAAAACGTACAACCACGGCCTAGGTACACTATCTTCACATTTTAGACAAATACCCTTGGGTGCTTTTTTGCATAAGACCAACGCACGGAATTACTATCAGACAGTTGATCTGTACGTTATGGCACTGCTGCCTGTAATTATTGTTTTGTGAACTTGCTTTGTCTTCCCATCTGAACCGGAAACTGTGTTTCTCCTCCCTGTACAACATAAGAGAATATCCAGACCATGCACTCAAGGGGTGCTTAATCAATCTAAGGGGGAAAAGTCACAGAGACTGAAGGCCTTTCGAGAGTAACAAGCCCAACCTCCTCTGTGTTTAGATTCGGAAGTCAGAAACAGAGGGACACACGCTCTCGGACTGGTGGTCCTCAAACAAAGCCAATGCTATGGGTAGCCTCAAGGGCTCAAATAAAAGCAGATCATAATGCAATTTTGAGCTTTAAAGAGCACACTCAGTCCACATTCTGCCACGTGTATGTCAGCGCAGGAGGTCAGCACTGCAAGAACGCTACAGAGAAAGACAGCTGCCCCTGGTCTCGGGGAGAGTAGTCTACTAGATGCCAGGTGCGAACTCACGAGGGTAGAGCACGCGTGAGGACACAGAAAATCTACAAAGTGATCCGGGAGTTCAGAGAGAGAAGGCGTTCACGTCTGGAAATGTAGCTCTTTAGAAATGTAAGCATGATGGTGAATTCAACAGGACTACAAACAACCTAAAAAGGTTTTGTAAAGGGACAAGCTTTGCCTAAATCTCACATCCTGCCTAGAAATGAGGAACAAGAACAGAAGGTGACCCAAGGGGGAAAACAAGGATCACACAAAGAAATCTATTAGTAGTCAGTTAAGGGTCTTTAGCTCAGTGGTGCCCACGAAGAGCCAGGAACACAGAGTGAGGAGCAGAAACCCAGGTCACGTTTGCCTGACAGGACAGAGAGGAGATGCGGAAAGGAGGACATTTCCTCCTCACCAGCCTCACCAGCAGGAGGCAAGAGGGGAACACGAAGCAGGGAAGGCCCTGGGAGCTCAATGGCCATGGCCACGGTATGTCCAACACTACACGAAGCAGTCTGTTTTTCTTCACTGAAACAACATGACTTTCCATCCCAGGGAACATGCCCACAGACGAATCACAGCTTCCCTCTTGAGTAATGCATTCCTGAAGGAGTCAGAAACGAAATCAGAGAGATACGACCCACAAAATGCCATAGATAAGAGTCACACCATGACCTTCTAAAACTCGAAAAAATGGAGAAATATATCATACTGCACTCATGACAGGAAGGCCGCGTTGAACACACGGAACTAAAGTTTACGAAGTAAGTATGAGACTTTTAACGTTAACTTCCTTGCTTTTCTTAGAATTCTCTTAAGAATGTTTTTGTTACTTTTATTTGTGTCAGTGTTATACGGGCACAGGGTTGCAAAAATCCAACAGTTCCACTAAGTGTGTTGCAAAAACCAGGGGTCCCATTGTCTCCCTCCCCCCATCCTTTCCTTGCGTGCTAATGACAACCTAAAAATCCCTCTCTTCCTAAGGAAAAACAAAATTCCCTCTCTCACAGCCTTCCTGGGGTCTCAGGAGAAAGTCCTATGTGCATTCAGACACTCATTAGCTGAGGACCATCTTCTCCCAGTTTAGAAGAGATACGGAAGATAAACCAGGGACGCACGAGTGGCTCAGTCGGTTAAGCATCTGCCTTTGGCTCAGGTCATGATCTCGGGGTCCTGGGATCAAGCCCCGCATCGGGCTCCCTGCTCAGCAGGGAGCCTGCTTCTCCCTCTGCCTCCCCCCTGCTTGTGCTCTCTCTCCCAAATAAATAAAATCTTAAAAAAAAAAAAAGCACCATAAACCAGACAGCTGACGTTTAAAAGCTGCTATTTTCTCTATAGTGAAGAAAGCATTTAAAATCATGCCTCCAACCACACTCAAATTTGGAGTCACTAACAAAATCTGAGTATTGCGTCATCTAAGCCCTGGAAGGATTCACTCGGCTTCACTCTTGAGTGTGGGGGGCAGTCTCTGAATCCTGTTATTTCTCCATCTTCGCCTTTACTTTTGTGTCCACCTGTCCTTTGCAGTCTCGAGACAGGCCAGCGCGGAACGGAGAGTGTCCTAAGGTGCGCCTGAGAAGAGAGAGTTTACGGACTGATTCTGCAGCTACAGAGTCGGAAGACTATTTCACAGGTTGGGGGTAGGCAGGGAGAAGAGCCACTTCCTATGCTGTTCCTCTGCCTCCCAGAGTCACAGCTAAAGTGCAACAACAAAGCTCTAGAATTAAGAAGACAAAGGCCCTTAAATGTGAAACACAGGTCACTCGTTTCGGCACTGCTAAGTGAACAAAATGTGAAACAGTGAAACGCTGGCTTATGAAAACAAACTTTTGCTCCGTCCAGAAATTTCTTTGACTATCATTTCCTAAGTATAAATAAGCCTGAACTTTGGTCACGTCTAGAGTCTGACCTAATTGCACCTTTAGAACTATGTGCTAGCTAACTGTGGACTTGAAACGTGAACCTGTCAAAAGGGAAACAAAACATCAGACAGGCGGTGTAAGGGTGAAAACCAAGACTGCAAGCAACTTTCTTTCAGCTGGTGGTGAACGAAACCATTATTTCTTTTATCATTTTTTTCCTGTTATGATAGGTATACTCTTTAATTTCCATCTCCTATTTCACTCATTCCCCGACCCTTCTCCCCTCTGGTAAACCATCAGTTTGTTCTCTGTAGTCAAGACTGTTCCCTGGTTTGTCTCTCTTTTTTCTTTGCTTGTTTGTTTTGTTTCTTAAATTCTACATATGAGTGAAATCATATGGTATTTGTCTTTCTCGGACTGACTTATTTCACTTAGCATTATACTCTCTAGCCCCATCCATGTCGTTGCGAATGGCAAGATTTCGTTCTTTTTTACGGGCTGAATAATATTCCATTACACACACACACACACACACACACACACACACACACACACAAAAATATATGTCACTTCTTTATCCATTCTCAATTGATGGAACACCTCTACTGCTTCCATAGTTTAGCTATTGTAAATAATGCTGCTCTAAACACAGGGGTGCATGTATCCCTCTGAATTAGTGTTTTGGCATTTTTGGAGTAAATACCCAGGACAGCAATTACTGGATCATAGGTAGCTCTATTTTTATTTTTTTGAGGAACCTCCATTCTGTTTTCCGCAGGGGCTGCACCAGCTTGTATTCCCACCAATGGTGCATGAGGTTTCCTTTTTCTCCACATCCTTGCCAACACTTGTTGTTTCTTGTGTTTTTGATTTTAGCCACTCTGACAGGTGTGAGCTGATACCTCATTGTAGTTTTGATTTGTATTCCCCTGATAATGAGTGACAATGAACTTCTTTTCATGTGTCTGTTGGCCATCTAGATGCCTTCTTTGGAAAAAGGTGTCTGTTCGTGTCTTCCATTTTTTAATTGGATTATTTGCTTTTTGGGTGTTGAGTTGTATCAGTTCTTTGCATATTTTGGACACTAAGCCTTTACCAGATATGTCATTTGCAAATATCTTCTCCCACTCTGTAGGTTGCCTTTTAGTTTTGTTGACTATTTCCTTCACTATGCAGAAACTTATTTTGATGCAGTCCCAGTAGTTTATTTTTGCTTTTATTTCCCTTGCCTCAGGAGACTTATCTAGAAAAATGTTGCTTCAGCCCATGTATGAGAAATTAGTGCCTGTGCCCTCCTGAAGGATTTTTATGGGTTCAGGTCTCACATTTAGGTCTTCAACCTATTTTGAGTTTATTTTTGTGTATGGTGGAAGAACGTAGTCCAGTTTCATTCTTTTGCATGTAGCTGTCCAGTTTTCCCAGCACCATTGGTTGAAAAGACTTTTTCCCACCGTATATTCATTCCTCCTTTGTTGAAGATTAATTGACCATATAATTGTGGGTTTGTTTCTGGGTTTTCGTTCTATCTCATTGATCTATGTGTCTATTTTTATGCTAGTACCATACTGTTTTAATGACTACCCCTTTGTAATATAACTTGAAACCTGGAATTGTAATACCTCCAGTTTTGTTTTTCTTTTTCAAGACTGCCTTGGCTATTTAGGTCTTTTGTGGTTCCATACAAATTTTAGGAATGTTTGTTTTAGTTCTGTGAAAAATGGCTGTTGGTATTTTGATAGGGATGGCATTAAATATGTGGACTGCTCTGGGTAGTACAGACAACCCAATTTTTCCATCCCATGAGCATGGACTATTTTTCCATTCCTCTATGCCATCTTGAATTTCTTTCATCAGTGTTTTGTTTTCCAAGTACAGGCCTTTCACCTGTTTAAGTTTATTCCTAGATATTTTATTGGTTTTGGTGTAACTATAAATGGTATTTTCTTAATTTCACCTTCTGCTGCTTCATTTTTAGCGTACAGGAATGCCACAGGCTTCTGTACATTGATTCTGTATCCTGAGACATTATTGAATTCATTTATCTTGTAGTTTTTTGGTGGAGTCTTAAAGGTTTTCTATATACAGTATCATGTCATCTACAAAGAGTGAAAGTTTTGCTTCTTCCAAACCAGTTTAGATTCCTTTTATTTCAAATATTTACCTTTAATTAAAATTAAGCCTTGCATGAGATTTTAGTCCCACAAATATACTGCTGGTCCCTCTGACATAAGTTTTTGCATTAGATCAGGTGGGTTCATTAAATTAAAAAGTGACAACATTTACACTCAACTCACCGTACAACATTCAGCTTATATAATAAGCATGAATACTGCTGGTCACAATGAAAAGTGTTTCTCTACATAGCAAACCTTTCCCAGAAAATGAGTGCAAAGTGCATTCATTAATATAGGACAATGAAAACATAATCTCTCTCTTTTTCACTGAATTCAAGGATTCTGAACTTTATCTTTAAACGAATAAAAATCAGTAATATTCACTATGTGGCCTAATTTTAACTGTCATTGGTTGGCTATTTAACCACAAACAAGTCACATTATTCCATTTGTATATGTGAACCGAAGCATTTTACCTTATTTTGAATTTCCTGTAGGCCACTTGAATCTAATGTCATTGATCCATTAGGGAAGTACTTGGCGGCACAGGGGCCACCTGTGGGCTGGGATCCAGCAGTGCATTTACAATAAAAGCTGCTAACCCAGTGGCCCAGGCACCTGCTACTGTACCAATAAGGTGGGCGGTCCCTCAGCTCGCCTTAGTTTTTCTATCTGCTGCTATTGTTCTGATTTTGTCCCAAGCAGCAACACAGGTGATAAGATTGATAACGGCATTCTTTAGCATCTCTGGTCCCTTTTCCCCCACTGAATCAATTGCTTTACAATCTTGATTTGTGATAAAGCAATCTTTCTTAGGACTCCAACTACCACATTATCCCAGACCACACCATATTTGTCTCTTCAGGGCACCTTAAATCGCTCTGTATGGTAGAGAACATTCCCTCCAAAGTCTCTAAAGTTATTCAAATAGAATTGTGCTGAGTAAGTTCCAGATAAACTGAATTGAGAGTCACAGTTTTATCATAAGGGGAACTGGTCATAAAAAAACAGAATAAAAAGTATAAACATAAGTAGAAAGTATTACCTCAGGACAGAGACAAACAGAGTACAAACGTACTGAAGTCAGGAATAAGCCAAGAGAAGAAAGATATCAACTAGCACTGTGAAAAGTATAAAGAGCTGGAGATATGCAAGATCTTATAATATGCAAATTTTATATTCCCTACAGTTCAGGGTTCATGGAAGGCAAGCAAAAAGTGATAAATGTAAAAGGCAGGCAGCACTGGACACAAATCCTCATGGAAGGAAAGGATCATAGTATAAAGAGTGACTGAGTTAGCCTGGTTGGAAAGTGACGACCCTGCTGTCCTAAATCCAGGCCACGACTACTCCAAGCCGGCTCTGTGACCCCTACCCCACCACCCCTCTTGGAGGATTTAAGAGGTTTTAAGGCAATGTTCCAATACCAACTAAAGGGTTAGAAATGGGAAGTAATACCTTACAGTTAGGAGGCACTCAAATACCCTCTGATTAATGATCTCAAGAGCCATTTCTTCATCTTCTCTAGATCAAGCATTCTCGAGAACGAGGAAACTTGTGGAGTTTCTACTTTCTGGGGGTGATAAAAGAAGCCAAGACAATGGGAAAAGCCTGAAATAATAACAGTATATTTATGAGATTAAATTTAGGGCACAGCTTTAATATATTTGGATGACTGGCACAGTTAACATAAAAGTATTTCAGCAAAAAAGGAAATGAAGACTTCTGGGTCACTATGGGGATTATTCTAGGGACAAATTTGCTTCAGCTCATCAGTCTGGTGATAATGCTGGCAACATTCTTGGCCATTCTGGCTGCATCAAATGTGGTGAACGTTAACATGAGCACGTTCCATTTTGCCGTGCTAGCTTACCAGATGCTATCAAATCTGGAAGGTCAACAATTCGGAATTAAATTGACACTCCGAGAAGACAAAGACAACTTTTAATTTCCAATCCGGCTACAATTTGGAAATTCTTAATTCTCTTTCACATGCTGTTCCCCTGCCATCTTCCCTCGCTGGCTGACATGTCAAAGGGAGCTCCTGCTGTTCCCACCAGCACTGAAAATACAAAGTTCAACGAGCTGTGCACTCAGGGGCCACTAACGTGAACACAAGACCAACACATACAGAACCAACACACACGACCACATACCGTTCCTCCACTGGCCTAGGACGGGCTGCTTCATTATGCATCTCCCACCGGCATTCAAGAAGAGGAAGATCTGTGTAAGCTGGGAGGCGATGGAACACAACGAGGGGTCCCGGTGACTGTTTTCTTTTGTATGTCTTCTCTTCACCATCAGGCCAACTCTTACTTCCAAGTTACGTTCTCGCGCTGGCTGGTGAAGCCTCGTGTCTCAGCTCTGGAGCCGCTCTGCTTGACTCGACTCTTGCGGGGCTTGTGCCTTGTACACTGCCAGCTGGTACTGCCCTGGGGGGAGTTAACAGTTTTCTTTCACATACACGCGCGCGCGCACACACACGTACACTCAGACATACCACACACACAACCACGCGTACCACACACATGGGCACCAGATACGCTTCAACTGTCACTCAAGAACATAAAAAAAAAGCAGAACAACTTTTTTTTAATTTGGAATTTTAATTATGTACATAAATAGCAACACGAGAACGAGTTCTAAGGCTAGACATTCTCTCTAGGGGGAAGGATTTCCGATTAGTCCACTTGTAGTATGGTATCACCCAAGATAACAAAGAAGCCTAGCATAGTTTGTCCTGAAGAAGAAAGCCAATTTACTACATTCGGTACTGACTTCTCTGCCATTTTTCTGTAGATATATTGGTTTACTGCATGGAGTTTCCAATGTTTACCTAAAACTAAAAGAAAAAGAAAACCATAAGTAAACTGCCAAGGGAAAAAAAGAGACTCTAAAACTTGGCTGTTTGGAAAATTCATTAGGGCTAAACTGAGAAACCATATCAAATATTTACATTACTATTATGACCATAAGGACCATCATGCACCAGAGAAAACTATAATTATTTCTATTTTACAGACACTTAAACTACAAAGCGGAAAGGTTTTGTGTTTCATCCAAACTATATTCAGATTCTCAACGGGCTGTGTACCTGAGCATAATTAAACAGATGGATGAATAAACAAAAAATAAATGCTTAAACAGCACAGCACACACCACATCTCCCCCCTTCTGAAAAACCAAACAACTACACTTCCGTCCATCTGCTGAAGAAGAGAGCGTGATTATATCACCATCGGTCCGGCGTATACCTGTCCTCATATCACCTCACTATTCTCCTCTGGAATGGAACACACATCATCCAAAGACACACCAAAGACAAAAGGATTCTTCTCCAGATTGCTTTCTTCCCAATATGTAATGAATCTACTTGGCAATTAGAGGTTTATAAATATCTTAGAGATCTATTTTTAGATAAAAGTATATCTTTTAATATAAAACCAAAACTTCTTAAGTTAAACATGTAAGCCTCTAGCTTACCTTTTCCATTTCGGTTTATTAATCTCTTTTGGACTTCTCTAAGAATTCAGTATATTTACTGCGTTGTTAAAACTGCAAACTGGAAACGATCTATATTGATAAGGATTCAATAGGCCATGGGAGTCCATACTAGGAAATTATTAAGCAGCTAAGAGGAGGAATGAGATAGACCTCTAAGTACTAAGAGAAAAAGATACACATAATAAATTAAGCGAAAAAAGGCAAGTTATTTCACTTGTTCAACACAGCTAACCACAGTACTGCCTATGAAGTATTCTTACCGAAACTGAACCTCAATCTGATGGAGCCTTCAGATCTAACTATCATTTTACAGAAAATGCAGAAAAGAGAGGAACCAAGAGATAAACAGAATGACACTAAATGGATGCACTCAGCCACAACCAGAATGTGGGATCTTCTAAAGGATAAATAGGACTGTTTTTCAAAAAATGAATGGCAAGGGGAAAATGAAGGAGAAGGAACTGTTATAGTTTAAAAGGGACTTCAGGGACCTATCAGTCAAATGCAATGGGAAGATCTTGTTTGGATCCTGATTTAAATAAACCAAATGCAAAAAGACAATCAGGGAAATCTGCATACTACCTAAATATGAAATGATATTAAACAATTAGTGTTAATTTCTTTAGGTGTGATAACAAAACTGAGATTCTCTCATGGAGGTTTCAGTGTACTTGCAAAACAATTCAAGGAATATGAGCTCATTCTGTCAAAAAAACAAAAGAAGGTATGGCTGTGCACACATTTACACACAGAAAAAAGTCTGGGATGGTATGTCAAACTATTAACAGAAATTAACCATGGAAAAGGAACAGAGGACTAAACTAAAAATATTTATCTAAAAAAATTTCTTTTTAAAAGGATTTTATTTATTATCTATTTGAAAGCGAGTGTAAGAGCATGAGTGGGGGGAGCAGCAGACTCCCCGCTGAACAGGGAGCCAGCCGCCGAGGGGCTTGACTGGATCCCAGGACCCTGAGATCACGACCTGAGCCAAAGTCAGCTGCTTAACCAACTGAGCCACCCAGGCACCCGTAAAAAAATTTCTTTACAACAAATATGCATCGCTTTTATAATTGAAAACTCCATCTCCAATAGAGAAGTAAAAAAGTAAAGAATGAAATCAAGGTTTTATATACAGTAAGCTGAACTCTGGCCCATAGTATTTAGGAAAGAGGAAATAGATATTTACGTAGTTTCCCTGTATTCCAAGTCTCATTGTCCCTGCAGCGAAACATAATATATTCAATGTCAAGTTTCTGGAGGACACATGTGGTTTCCTGGCTGCTCACGTTCTAGTCTCTCTTCCAATAGCAGATCCATCCAGTACACATCTGGCCTGGCTCTCCAGAGATGCTGATTCTGGAGGTAGGGCTTAGGCCTCTGTCTTTTAACAAGCTCCTGCGGTAATTTGTTTGTATAATAAAATTTGAGAAGTACGACTTGGGGTTACCATATGAAGGGCTGAGATATGAAAGAGGATCTGAGTTTGTTTTCTGTGACCCCTACGGCAGGATCAGAACCACTGCACAGGAGTTACAAAAAAACATATTTTTGCTTAGTATAAGAAACGGCTTCCTAAAAATCAGAACTGTCCAAAGATGGCTGCCCTGTGGGGTGAGGTGCCTCTCAGTGAAGACGAAAAGAGAGAACACACAGGGCTACAGGGTATTTATGCTTGAGGCTGGCTCGGGGGCCAGAGGAACCCTCTCAAATTCTAAGACTATATGCCTCTTTGCATCTCTAAAAATATGGCGACAGCTTGAGAAAGAAAAACCTCACACTGAGGGCTTTCATGGATTGTAAATAGAAGTCATGATTTACACTAAATGTAGCAGTGATTAAAAAAAAAGACTATAAAAGAAAATTCATATTCACTGCAGAACATTTTAAAATATAGAAAGTTCTATAGAACAAAAACTATAAAAAACATCCATAATTCTACTATCCCAAGATATATACTTACATTTTTTTATTTCCTGGTCTTTATTCTCTCTCAAAACATACCATATTACCTTTATTTTTCAATTAACAAGTTTCCATGCAATTAAATATTACTGAAATGTAATAACATTTCTCTTCATAGATATACCAGAATTAAGCCACTTTTTGTAGTTAAATATTTAATTATTTCCAAACTCAATATAATCTTATCAGGAAATCACAAGTGCTATTATATCATTTTTAATATATACACAAACTAACATTAATATAACTAGTGTTTTGTACTTAGCTGGTACTCTTGAGTAAATATTGAACAAATGAATGAAGACAGTGAATCGAGTATAAGAGAAGAAATCACACTGATTTTCTGACTTCATCTGGTATCCTAAATTCCTCTAGCCTCAGGTAACTCAATCTTAAAGGAAAGAATAATTACACCTATGAATCCCCTATGGCACTTATAATAATATTTCTATATAATCTTGAGCTTCTCTATAACCATCACTCATTCAACAAATGTTTATTTAATGACTACCAGATGAATACAAGGATGCCTACTATAGTAAAGTGTTATTTGAAAAAAACACAAACATAAGAAATAATGGCACTTTTCAATTGTTTGAAATAGTTTTGTAGGCAAATCCGAACTGCCAAGTTCTAGCTTGTCTAAAAAACCCAGGTACTTCTCAGGAATGGACACAATTAAACAAGTGAAGGCACTTAAGTCCACAAATTAAAGATGGACTGAAACATCATACAGACCGTTATGTATCTACATGAAGCTGAAACTGCTATAATTAATTAAGTTAAATTAAGGGCAAGTCATTTCAGCTGGTGCTAACAAGGCTAAAAAATGACTACAGAATTCCCTTGTTCTTTACCTGATTAAAATGGGCAGAGCATGGAGCATTCTATTTACTTCCAGGTGAATTCTTCACATTTCCTGGCTTATAGAACAAAAATTAAGAATATTAATACAGTTTAAAAAGAAATAGTGATGCTTCTAAAGAAAGACTGGAATGTCTCAGCATGCCCATCTTCAATATTTGGCTGAATACAACATTAAATATTCTTATAACACAACCTGACCCATTTCTCAGTTAACTGAAGGAATTACCATGGCTCCCTTAGGGCCCTGCTCTAGGCAGTGACTTAGGTACAGAGAAGATCAAGAACTAAAGCTCCATTAATCCCCACCACAGAGATTCAGCCAAACAGCTGATTCTATAAAAAAAAAATCCAAGAGTGCAAAGATTTCTTTGCTACTTCATGCTGCTGCCATTGCTAAAGAATTTTAAAAAAATAAAAATAAAGAATAAAGCTGTTCTTCTCTGTGTATCATCCACCATAGGGGCCAAATCACAAAACATGTTTTCTGTGAAAAAGGTTATAATTGGACCACACCCATTCTGTCTGGCCACCATCTGGGAACGTATAATTAGTCATGTCATCTACCAGAAGTGATGTAGGAAAGTTTCTAGTAGGAAAAGTTCATGCGCTAAATGTTGAAGGCTTTACTTTCCTTCCTATATGTTTTCAATACTGTGATTCTGAAAACATGTTAATAAGAACTGATGTTCATCAAGGAGGTGAACTCTCATGAGATGGCAACGTAAAAACAGTAGGCTGTAGGTAAGGGGGCAATGGGGCTGGGATCCCATGGTCTAGACTTGGTGCAGGTTCTCCTGGTGGCCTTCTCGCAGTTATTCATGGGTGAAGGAGGGGGGAAAGTGAGAAAGCAGGAACACATAACTAACCTGTAATTTCAGAGCATGGTTTCCAGGCAACTCCAGTCTTATTGGAGTGGATGAAAACTGGTCTCTAAGCATGGTGGTCATTCATCCCGGCAGGCCCAAGTTATACTGGTTTATACCCACTGTCCCAGTATAATTAACAGCACCCCCTTTCACTCTCAAGCATATCCTGACTTGGAAGATAATTATATGGTTACCCTATCTCCAGACCACATCCACTTGATGATGAAGTTCTGGGGAACAAGGCCCTGTGTATTGCTTGGCGGATCATCACACAACACTCACATCTACTTGTTGCTCCAAACAGAGCTCTCTCTACAGGACTCGGTACCATGTGCTTTACTGTATTCCTTTACAGCCACAATCTCACACACACACACACACACACACACACACACACACACACCCAGAGGCCTTCATGCTGTTGCTTTTCCAACCTGCCAAGTTCTTTCCTAGAATGAGAACTTTGCAAAATGTATCCCTTGACCTAGACTGGTCAATCCCACTTTTTCTGCCTGGCTAAATGCTATTCATCCTCTAGATCAAGGCTTTCCCATCATGTGTCCTTCGATTTAGATGAGAACCTTTTATTCACATTCACAGCACCCATGTGCTTCCTGATTTGTATAATTCTTCCATTCATTTACTAATATATAAGCTGAATCATTTACTAATATATAAGCTTCGTGAGGGCACAATATCCCTAGGACCTCCTAGCACATGGTATTTAAACATTTGTTGAATAAACAAATGAAATGCAATAGAACCTAGAGATCTGATGAGGGTAAAAAAAAATGTTTGGGTATGCAATTAATGAAGAACAAAAAGAGATAAAAATAAAAAGAGGCTTCAGGGCGCCTGGGTGGCTCAGTGGGTTAAAGCCTCTGCCTTCGGCTCGAGTCATGATCTCAGGGTCCTGGGATCGAGCCCCGCATCGGGCTCTCTGCTCAGCGGGAAGCCTGCTTCCCCCCTCTCTCTCTGCCTGCCTCTCTGCCTACTTGTGATCTCTCTCTCTCTCCGTCAAATAAATAAAATAATATAATATAAAAATCTTTAAAAAAAATAAAAAGAGGCTTCATTTATGAAGGTAAGTGCAATAACCATGTCCGGCAATTGGGTCCGTCATAAAAACCACATAGTTCTCTACCTAGTTAAATATATTTTAGGTGTGAATTACCTTAATGCTTGCCAAGTACTTTTAATGATATTCTCATATATTCTACTATCTATACTTGCCAGCATCTCAATCTCAGAAATATAAGATGCTAAATCCACAAGCTTTTTTTTATCTTTCGGACATTCAGAAAATGAGCACATTAAATATTCTTCTGGTTGAGGAAAACAATTCTGTTGCTAGGAAATTTTTCTTGTTTGGTTACGTATGACTTATAGTATAACAAAACATGACAGTCAAATATCTCACTAAAGAAATACTGAGCCCATCCACCCTATTACAAATCAGATCTCTCTTGGCAGAAACTGCCATGATCTCAGAAAAAAACAACAACATTCTCCAACTTCAAAAGACAGATTGTGATTAAGTACAAGCCAGAAATTAACTTTTTTTTAATTTTTCAGACAGTTTTATTTGAAATATATGTTTTTTTATTTGACAGAGAGAGATCACAAGTAGTCAGAGAAGCAGGTGGGGGGTGGGGAAGCAGGCTCCCCGCTGAGCAGAGAGCCCGATGCGGGGCTCGATCCCAGGACCCTGAGATCATGACCTGAGCCGAAGACAGAGGCTTTAACCTACTGAGCCACCCAGGCGCCCCTATTTGAAATATTTTATAACTGATTCTCTTTATAATTTAATTTTGATGCCTATCAGGTTTCACTGATTTTTTTTTTTTAGGATTGATTTATTTAGGGGGGCCTGGGTGGGGTGCCTGCTCTCAATTTATTTATTTTAGAGAGTGCGTGTGTGTGTGGGGGAATCTCAAGCAGACTCCCCACTGAGGACGAAGCCCAACACAGGGCTCGATCCCAGGACCCTGAGATCATGACCTGAGCCGAAATCAAGAGTCAGAAGCTCAACTGACTAAGCCACCCAGGCGCCCAGGTTTCATTGTTTTTTAAAGTAATTAATACATTTTATTTAACCCAATGTATCTAAAATACTAACATTTCAACATACGAGCAGTATAAAAATAATGATAGTTTACATTTTTTTTATTTGTACCGTGTCTTCTAAGTTTGCTGTGAATTTACACTTACAGCACACACCTCAATTCAGACTAGCTATATTTCAAGTACTCAACAGCTGGTGGCTGCCATATTGGACTATATAGGGCTAGAGGAATAAGCTAAATAGCGCTGTGATGGTTAGTTTTATGTGTCAACTTGGCTAGGCTATAGAAGAAAATTTATTTTCTTACCATAGCCACGAACATGAATGATAATATTTATTAGCAAAATCAAAACACTTGTTTTAGTCCAAACGTTTACTTCTAATTAGTATGCACTGCCATGTGAAGAGGGATTTCCAGATAAACCTGTGAGGGATACCAGCCCACTGAAATGTCTGAGCCCCTCACCAGTTGATTATTTTGATCAATTACTTAACTTCCCCAAATCCAGTTTTCTCGTTCGCAAAATGGGGATAATAAGAGAACCTGCCGCAGACTCTTCGTGAACAAAGAGTTTAGCATCCAAGGCCAAGCTCATAGCAAGTACTCAATAAACATTATTTATCCTAGGTAAAAGATCATGTATCTTTTTGATGAAGAAATAGAAGGTAAGGATGAATGACCTGTTAAAGACCCCAATGACACTCCAGTTCACTGGCTGTGGTAAGCAGAATCAGGCCTCCCCCCAAAATGTCTGCATCCTAAGGCTGGAAACTGTGACTATGTTATTTTACATGGCAAAGGTGAATTTACACGGCATGGAGGTTCAGGCTGCTATCAGCTGACTTTCCAACAGGGAGATTATTTTGCATTATTATATGGGTTCTGATAGTCAGAGAGGGAGGCAGAAGGCAAGGTCAGGGAAATGAGACGTGAAAAGAACTCAACTAGCAGTGGCTGGCTTTGAAGATGGAGGAAGAGGGCTGTGAGCCAAGGAAAGCTGTAGCCTCTAGAAGCTAGGAACAGGCCTCAGCTGGCAGCCAGCAAAATAGACCTTGACCCTACAACCACAAGGAACTGAAACAAATTCTGTCAACAACCTGAATGAGGGGGGAAATGGATTCTCCCCTGGAGCCGCCAGAGAGGAATGCAGTCCTGCTGACACCTTGATTTAGCAGACTTGTGACCTACGGGGTCTAAGAGAATATAAATTTGTATTACTTTCAGCCAGTAAATTTGTAGTCATTTGTTACGGCAGGATAGGAAACTAAAATACTGGCGGGAGGACTCTTGACTAGTAGATATAAGCCCTACGGTTCCATTTCCCATCAGGAGATGTCAGCTTCTCAAGCAGAAGCAAAAGTATACAGTGTCACAGGACGTCTGTCATGGCTGTCACGTGTGAGAGTCTGGCCATTTTATAAGTTTCTTACAGGGATAAACTCATTTCATACTCAAAGCAGTCCCATGCGGTCCTATTCCCATTTCCCAGAGTGCCTGAGCAACTTCCCCAGGTTTCAAGGCTTGTAAGAGGCGGGGGGCGGGGCGGGGCGCGGCGGGGCGGGGCCTGGAGCACCTGCTCCGGAGTCCACTCTCTCTGCCACCAAGTGAGGCAGCATTCTGCTTGGTCCACCTTTTCTGATGCAAAAGCTTTATACCTTTCAAAACAAGAGACGCTTCCCTTGCCCAGAATTTTTAACTTTTTATTTTGTTAAGTAGTGATGTTAAAAAAGAAAAGAAAAATCATTGCCTAGTACCTTTAGTTTTTAAACAGCCGACACTAGAAAAGGCACCAATTCAGAACAAATTTAGCTTTATGGAAAACCCACCACATTGCCCTTATTTTTATTTATATTTTATTGTGTTAAGAACACTTAACAGAAGATTGACTCTCCGGACAAATTCTGAAATGTACGATACAGTCCCATTGACTTGCAGGCACAGTGCTGTACAGCAGATCTCTAGAACATACTCATCTTGCGTGACTGAGACTTCACACCTCTTGAACAGTAACTCCCCCATCCCCTTCCCCACACCCAGCCCCTGGCAACCACCATTCTACTCTCTGTGCCTCTGAGTTTGACTATTTCAGACACTTCATGTAAGTTGAATCATGCAATATTTCTCCGTCTGTGATAGAAATATCAGAAAGGATCATTGTGAAACCACGTAACTTACTGAGAGCTAACCTTGAGTGTGTTTAGCAAGCTGAGGAATTTGGAATGGAGGAAGAGAAAGCACGGTGTATTTACTCAGGGTGGTGGCTGCTGCTTCCCTTTCATTTTCCTGCTGAGCCAGCAGGGGCCTGAACACAACTATTAAAAGCCCGGCTTCAGAAGTTCTGCTCAGTTTTCGCGTTAGTAACAGGTTTATATTTCTTCGTGGATTTTCCTGCCCTTTAAAGAATTATTAAGATTTTGCTTTTTAGGGGCGCCTGGGTGGCTCAGTGGGTTAAGGCTCTGCCTTCACCTCAGTTCATGATCTCAGGGTCCTGGGATCGAGCCCCACATCGGGCTCTCTACTCAGCAGGGAGCCTGCTTCCCCCTCTCTCTGCCTGCCTCTCTGCCTACTTGTGATCTCTCTCTCTGTCAAATAAATAAATAAAACCTTTAAAAAAAAAAGATTTTGCTTTTTAGTTTTTGTTGGCCTTTAATGGTCATTCTACAATTCTTTCATAGTAACTTGTTACATTTTTCTTTTAAAACCTGGTGAAAACTAAATGTGCCATTTACTGAGATGCACTGCTGTGTCTGGCTAATTATAGGACAACTCCAAAAGAGCCATCTGTGACCCTGGAGTCCCACGCCCACAACTGGCATCCATCTCGGATACTCAGACGTTGGGCTGATACTTGCGAAAGGGTTTCAGATCAGCAATGGACAATCAGTAAATAGTTTCAGGCTTTTATTAAGCTCCTAGACTCAGAGTGAAAACCATAATGGAAAAAAAAATCAATAAAACCAACTACAATAAGGACTTCTGATCGTCAAAACACACCCAAACTGAAAAGACAACCCTCACACTGGGAGAAGACATTTGCCAACACGTGACCCACAATATTAGCATCTAGGAAAAAAAATAAAAAACCCCTATAAATTATTAAGGAAGAAACACATTACTCATACCAAAAAAACGCCAAAAGACATGAGTAGGTGTTTCAAGAAGAAACCAATAAACATGTGAAAATGCTCGACCTCATTAGTGATCAAGGAAATGTACGTTAAAACTACAGTGAGAAATTCTGAGGCCATTGTGATATGCCAGATAGTGAGGAAACCATCAGACTACTTGGGTCATGTCAAAAGGACTCAAAGCCAACTTCTACTAGCTTAAGCGGGACAATTTGAATTTAAATAAGGACTATGAATCATAAAACATTCAAATCCAAATATGTATAAATCTACAAATTCATAACTATATTTAAAAAAGTAACTGGTGACCCTCTCAGGATGAGAGGGAACCGATCCATTATTTTGAAAACTGGATGCATAAGAGAAAAAACAAAGCATTTATCCTATCTTTCTTCTAACTGGGTAACTAAATAGTAGATATGGGGAAGTAGTTCCTTATTAAGGTATTTCAGCTAATATGTGAAAAATGACATGACAGAGGTAGAATATAACCATTTTCTAACCCCCAGTGAATCAATGGGTCTAGGCACTGGGCGTCAATACCTGCTAACAGCAAAACAGCAAAGTGAAAAACAGACTTAGGTGCCTATGTAGACCTACAGCCTTACCAAAAGGATCAAACACAAACCTCATCAATCAATCATCTGAATCCAGCTGCCAATCTGCAGGAAATGCAGAGAAGACAAGAACATTGTCAACAGCACGTTAAGTGTGCCTTCAGCAAGGTCCAAACCAATGGAGACTCTCTAGGTCCAATATGCCGGGTTCTTTTAACAGGTATGTTGTAAGGAAAATAAAAAGATGGAAGGGGAATCTGTAGATTAAAAGCGACTTAAAAAGCGGGGGGAGGGAAAAAGGCTTAGAAGGCATATAAAGTCGGGAATAATAAGAGGCAAAAAAAACTAAAGTGACAAGAATAAATACTTAGGTGATAAAACCATAAAGAAAAATAAGAAAGCTATTACTATAAAAGTCAGAGTAGTAGGTAATCTTGGATGGAGGGAGAGAACTGTAATTGGAGTGAGCTACATCGAGGGGGTCCTGGGAAGCCTGGCAAAGCTCTGTTGTTTTGTCTTTAGATGATGGTCACAAGGGAGTTTGCCTTATACTAATTCACTAAGCTAAAAAAATAAATTAAAAAGTTGTTGAAGGAATGCACATTATTGGGGCAGCTGGGGAAACCTGAATATGGACTGCATATGAGGTAATGCTTACGTAAACAAGGAGATGTTCTTTCCCCAGTGTGATAATGGTATTGAGATTATATTAGTGAGTGTCCGTGTTCTTTGGAAATACATGCTGAAGTAGGTATGGGTGGGAAGTGCAATGATACCTACAACTAATTCTCACATAGTTCAGAAAAAGAAAATACATGTGTGTGTATGAGTGCCCACACATGTGTAAAATAAGAGACAAAGCAAATGTGGCAAAATGTTAACTGGTGAATGAAAGTGAAGGGGATAGTCATTATATACTGTTTCTGCAACTGTTCTATAGTTTTGAAATTTTTTCAAAATAAAAACTGGAGAATAAAGCAAAACCACACACACACACACACACACACACACACACGCATGCATGCACACAAACACACACTCCACAGTGAAAAACTATTTTAAAGCCACCAGAATGGCAAAACTGGAAACAACCACTTCCTAAAACTACTTGGCGTCATCTAGTAAAACTGGTGTGCAGACCCTATAAACAGGAATCCCAGCCTAGGGAAACTCTTAAACCTGACATAGGTACAAAAATGCTCACAGCTGTGTATGCAACAATATACTGAAAATCACCCAACTAGTCATCAACATGGTTATTTTCCCACAAAGGAATATTCTACAGCAGTGAAAATGAACAGACTATAGCCATACACAGCCCATAAACATATTAAGGGGACAAAACAAGTTACAAAATAGTACACATAGTAAGACTCCATTTAGATAAACTCTTTATATTTATACATATATTTTTTATATTTTAAAGACAAAAAACAGGCAAGCTCAGCTATAATGTTTTAGAAGAAGAACAAGGAAATGAAAAACCAAATTCTGGATACTAGTTCCCTCTGGGGAAACAGGGGCAGGAGGGAGAGGGCATGGAGAACTTGGAAGGCATTGGTATTTTCCTATCTTTTAAAGGTGGGTGGATGATTGGTATATATGTGGTCATTATACTGTCAGATTTGAAACTCTGTCTCTGTAAACAGAAGCTTTTTAAGTTTTTATTTTGTTTAGAGTAATCTCTATAGACACCCAATGTGGGGCTTGAACACATGACCCCGAGATCAAGAGTCCCATGCTCCACTGACTGAGCCAGCCAGGTGCCCCCGTAGACAGAGTTTAAAATCCAACAGATATCTTCTATCTGAAAAACAAAAACAAAAACAAACCCTAGACCACACTAGGCTGACTATTTTTGGACACACCCATCACTGCTTCACAGTTGTGACAAAGAGTTCATTTTAGCTGAAGCAGATAAATTTCTCTGACCTGACCAAAGGCAATGACAGAACCGAAAGACCGCCTCATCCAAACTATTGGTCGAAGACTCAGTGCAAACTTTAGCATCAATTTCTAAAAGGGGAAACGGATGTGGCAGAGCAGAAAAATGCCACAGACTTACTTAGGGTCTTTGAGACTAATACAACTCCATGGCAAATAATATAATTGAGAACTGAGCCATCATTCATACCACTAAAAATTTCAGGGCCCTGTTTTAAATACGCCGTCCACAAATTCCTTTTGACTGTTTAGAACCACAAGCATGTACCTCTGTTAGATCACTACAGTGATAACTATGGACAACCATGAATTAGACTGCATCTAATTGAGACTGCTAATTTCAAGCCTGACTTGAAAACTGATTTCCAAATAAGCTAAGAAACAAACAAAACTCTCAATCATGAGGTGTCCCCCGGGTCCCTTCAAAGACACAGTTCCTGGGCCCCAAAGGATTCCTGATCCAGGGTAACTTAAATCTTTGCTCTCATCCACGAAACAAAATAAAAACCACTGAAACCCATAAAAGCCAACAAGAAGGGGGAAGAGCAATCAATAAAAAACAATGGCATTTCACCATCAGATAATTCCTGAAATCTAAGTCTATCAAAATTTGACTAAAGCCTTCTGTTGTTCTTCATTCAAAACTTGTGCTAAATGTTTAATCAACATCAATTTTATTACCTTCTAGTGAGAACATGCAATGGTCAGGAAGACACTACACTTTCACGGTAAAAAGAACATTACATTCTCAATGACTCTGAAGAGGACCAGGGCACAGAAGACTAGAGAAAAAAAATCCGGGCCAACCGTGAGCTAATTGGACATCTTTACTCTCTCATTCCCCAAAGACTCGCATATAAATGTGAGTAGCTTTAATATCTACCGTTTTCAAATTACCATAAAATGCTGGCCTGTTTAACCTGCATTCCAACCACAGTCCCGCTGCTTCTGCCCTGGGCTGAATTTTCAGAGCAGAGAAAGCTATTTCCAGGCTAGAGGCTCTAGGGGGATCCCCTCCTTGGCTTTTGTGTGCAGTGGGACTGAGCTGCCCACAGACACCACGGTGAGCACTCAGAGGCTCCCAGGAGACCCCCCCCCAACTAGCTTCGGGGAACCTGTGTTCCTGCCACCACTACAGTGAGCACTCGGAACTGAGCATGAGTTTCATTTTCCACGTTTCTTTCTAGGGCTCTGTAGAGCCTTCCTGACATTCTATTTCCTTTCCCATATAAAACTCAGTGTGGACTTAAGGAATTCTTTAAACAGGAAAGCAAGCTGCCAAAGAAAATGTCAGAGGAATGGAAACCAAACTACGGGTGTTTATTTTTTAAAGGGGATTGCCAAAGGGCACTTGATATTAATGCAGAACTTCCTACTCAAAGCTAGCTTAAACAGGCTCCAGAGAGACTAATTCCTTTAGCTACTACTAACACAAATACGAGTCTTAAGATTTCACTGGAAGACTATTTCTGTAAATAATAAGGAGGGCTTATTAATTATTAATATAATTGATTCTATAATGTTATATCCAAATTCCAGTTCAAAATTCTGGATTTCAATTTTGACACAGTTCTTTATATTTTTAAAAAGTATTTTGAAAAAAAATGAAAAAAAAAAGTATTTTGACTTGAGATGATAGAAGTCAAAATGAACTTCCTTCCATCTATAACATAGAAGCTATGTTAATGTAAGAACCCTAATTCTTCCTTATCGAGCAGTGCCTCCAAGGGCTTAAAGGAGACATACCTTATTCTATACTCATTCTTCCTTATCGGAGGAAAGAAAGTTCTAGCAAACAGGGGCAACATTCATTCATCTATGGGGCCGCAAGAAGAGATGAAAGAGGACAGCCTCTTCCAATTACACAACCTCCTCCCTCTGCTGCTCATCCACCAGTCAACACAGAGAATATGGTCTGTGGCTGGTGGCTGATCCCCTGCACACCATGGCTCAAGCCCTTAAGTGGGCCAAGGAAGCCAGGGGATGAAGAGATCCAATCCTGCTAAAGAAAAGGAGGGACCCCATAATAAGTGTAATAGCAAGAGGAGGAGCCTTGGTTAGTTTTTTTTGTTTTTTTTTGCCTGGGAACACAGTATGTTCCCTATGAATCCAGTTTTGATAAAACTTTCAGAAAATACGCTACACTTTGAGCACATTATAAATACAACAGAAAGGAAACGATTATCTAAGACTTCAGTGGAATGCATTTTATGGTCACCACTTTTTAGCCCTACTGTTAATAACTAAATACACAGAGGTGCTCTTGCTCCTCCAGTAAAGGCCACAAATAGAGAATCTGAGCTGGAGGCATAATGAAAACAAACAGAAAAAGCAGGATCAGGCAACGGTGTTATCAAGAATCTTACAAAACCCTAGAGACACCATATATTTAAACCAAAAGGAAGATAATGAAAAAGATCATTCTCACCTTTTGAAAGTTGTCCTTCCACAAATCTTCTATGACTATGTATCCTCGTAAACCCCAGTCATATAATTTCTCCCCACTGACCTTGAAACAAAATATAAAAGATCCATTGCTATTCCATACATGACTGGTAAGAATGAGAATATTCCACTTTCCTTTTTCCTGCTTCCAAAAGAACTGTATTTAAGCATACGACAACCCCAGAAGCCTTGGGCATGTACATTAAGGCTGCGCAACATAAGCAAATACAAAGATAGCAAGAATCGTAGCATTAAGAAGAAAACACAGTTTGGTCATGCAGTTAATGTTTGAAATAATTTGCCATAAATTACAGGTGAATAAGGAAAAAAAATGAAGGAGGTCAACCGCTGATAGGTGAAATTCCTGAAAATGAGACACAGAAAGGCTTCTGCCTATCACATCTAACACGTCCTAGCCAACCAAGGCACATGAAAATCACTCATTCATTTTAGGGGTCTAGTTAAAAAAAATAGGTGAACCTAATGAAGATGGTCTTAGTTTTCCAAGGTTCCCCAAAAACATAGTCTTCATGTTTCTATGGGGCTTTTGCCTTTTGATCCAAATCCTTTCTACAACATCCTGAGAAGTAGGCCCCGGGGTCAGAGAATACTCTGGGGCCGAGACGCTCACATCTTCATATGATACTGTAATAGCATTGCATGGTGACAGATGGGAGCTACACCTGTGTGAGCATAGCAGGATGTATAAACTTGTCAAATCACTATGTTGCACACCTGAAGCTAATGTAATATTGTGTGGCAACTACACTCAAATTAAAAAATTTTAAAAATTAAAAAAAAAAAAATGCCCTGGTCCACCTTTCACTAGCTGACTTTAACTGTTGGAATTTTTTAAGTATTGAGTTTTCTTAAAAAAAAAAAAAAAGTTTCCAGTAATTTGCATTCACTGGTCCTACACATGACAAACTATGTTGATTACTCTTCCACATGGAATTTCCACTGCGAGTTTCTGAAAGCAGTTATTATTCTTCCTAATTTTTATAATGATAATTTATCTATGTATAGCATTTTCATTTACAAAGCACTTTCACATGAATTATCTCTATTCTAAGTAACAACCCTGTGCAGTAAGTAGGCAAAGATTATAAGGAAATAGTCAGCAGCCAAGTGACCAGTCCAACTAAGGTCACAGGGCTAGCAAGTCCAGAGGTCACTGCAACATGCTGGTTTCTTACAAGTTATTTTCTTCTGGTTGCTCTAACTGTTCTTAAAATATACAATTCTCAGACCCACTGGTAGACATATCGAGGATTTACCATGTGTATGACACTATTCTTGGTACTTTAGATCTCTGAGAGGAAAAGAACATTTGCCATCACTTTAAGCATTTTCTTACGGTACTTCTCTCCAAACACTACTGAACAAAAAACAACGTGAGCAATTATGTGGCTGGTCCAAGGTCAGTATTCATAAAAAAAATTAAAACTGCTGAAATAGGAACTAAATGGCACTAAAACAGTAACAGAAAATCCCTTTCGATCACTGATGTCTCTTTTGTTTTATTGTAGCAAAATATACATACAATTTACCATTTTATCCATTTTTAGGTGTACAATTCAGTGGCATTAAGTACATTCGCAGTGTTATGAAACCATTAACGTTATCCACGTCCAGTACTTTCTCATCATCCCAAACAGATCGCTAATGTTTTATGTCTAGTGAAAATGAAGTTAATTGTTTTGCTCTGGCTTACTCTAAGTACAAAATAAAAGACAAAACACTCCTTCCCACTGACTTGAAAAATAAATTAGAATACAACGCATATTTGCATCCTACGATCTTGGCTGCGAATACAAAAGCTCTTTTGCAACATATGTTGTGGCATATAAATAAAAAAGACCTCTACTCAGGGGGCAGCCACATATGCTTCTGGAGCAGCAGCCAAGCCCACTCTGCACACCCTATCCATTTACTGTTGAAACCACAACACACTGAGATGATGGATGATTATGCTGATGAGCCGGGGCAGGCAGACGTGATTCACCGTTCCTGAGCCTTCCTGAGCCGGGGCTGAAGCAGGCAGGGGGACATTAACTCTCTACCTCCAGGACAGCTATAAACAGTGTCAAGCCCATGCGATAAAGACCTTCCTGGCATCTGCTACCAAAGCCACCCATTTCTCACAGCTGGGGCCACTGGGCTCCCACCTACAACTGCAGTGCAATCCAGGAATCCAGCCTCAATCCTGTCGCGAGCACTCCGGGGAGCTCAGTGTCAGAGTGGCCTGGCTCAGAGCCCTGAGGGCCCAACTCTGATGACGGCACCGCTGCTCCTCTGGGACCAAGCCTTGGCATGACAGAGTAGCTCCAGGAACCGGGCAGGTCCCTGTCTCCAGATGCTGTCCAGGACTTCAAAACCTCGAGCCCGCTTTGTTCTTGCCAGTTTTCCAAGGCACTCGATGTCTAGAGTTCTACTAAGTCTAGACCCCACTGCCCTGAGGAAGTCTAGCCTCTATCAGTGGTTCTCAAACATCAAGGACATTCAAACCCCCTGGAGAGCTTGGTAAAGCCCAGATCGCTGGCCCTCATCCTCAGAATGTTCTGAGTCAGTCAGTCTGGGTTGGGGCCTGAGAGTATGCATTTCTAAAAAGCCAGGGGATCCTTATGTTCCTGTTCTAGGAACCACACTTTGCGAACAGCTGGTCTAGCTGTTAAGGACTGAACTGTGTCTCTCAAAATGTGCACGTTGAAGTCCTAACCCACAGCGTGACTGTATTTGGAGATAGGGCCTTTAAATGAGTGACCGAGGTTAAATGAGGTAATAAGAGTAGGGCTCTAATCCAAAACGACTGATGTCATTATAAGAGGAGGGTGACACACGTGGGATGTCCACGCACTGTGGAAAGGTGGCAATCTGCAAGCCAAGGAGAGAGGCCCTGGGAGAAACCAATCCTACCAGCATCGTGATCTTGGACTTCCAGCCTCCAGAAGGAGGGCCAGAACTGAGACACGTGGCAGAGAAAAGCATTTAAATTTGTGGCAGTTCATCTATATGTGCAAACAAATTTTAGTCAGGTGCAATAAAAGCTGCAAAATAAAAAATATTAAGCAGTAAACCCAAACATACATAAGCAAGAAAAAGGGACACCCCAGCTTATTGGGTCTAACTTACCTGGACAAATACGATGGCTTGTTGTGGATAATAAAGAGAGGCAGCAAGTCCCATGAATCCAGGTGGATATACCAGCTTCTTTATTTTTGAACCTATTAAATAAAAGGTTGTAGATGTCAATAGATGACTCATGACCCTTACCATCTCAGTTTGCCCTGGACACCTAACACTCAATAAGATTTCTTTTCTCTGATCCTAGATTAACAGAGAATGTGCCTAATAATGTCACATACACCAAAAAGAAACATCTCATCCTCATAGCTTTGGTGATATATAATTCACACAAATCGCCCATTTAAAGTATACATTCATTTTGATGTATTCACAGAGGTATGCAAACCATCACTACAATCAATTCTAGAATATTTTCATCACCCCCAAAAAGAAACACCATATTCATTAGCAGTCACCCTACCTATTCCCCCATGACCCCAATCCCTAGGGAACCACTAATGTACTTTCTGTCTCTACAGAGTTGCCTACTCTGGACATTTCACATAAATTGCAATTATATAGTATGTGATCCTTTGTGACTGGCTTCTTTTATCAGCACAATGTTTGCAAGAGAACCACCACTTCTAAGGGAGCAAAAATAAAGACTGTTCTGAAAAGAAGCACATGGCACTTTGGTTTCTAAGGTTTATGTTCTTTTATAGTAAACTGGCTTCCAATTTAAGGACTGAACACAAGCACTGCCCTCCTCTCCTTTCTAATACTCTATGAAAATAACAGTAAAAGAATAAAATACAGGTAATAAACCCGCAATGAAGAGGAAATGGGTGAAGGGGCCATTGGGAGATAAGAAGTATCATCCAGTTTACAGAAAATGGAGAGTGGACAGAGGCAAGAGGACACACAGCTATGAAGTCCCAAGGAGGGGCTGCAGAGGAGGAGGGAGAAGCAGGTCCCCAGGAGCCCAGAGATGGCGGGTACTGTGGAGGATGGAGAGGGCAACCAAGGATCAAGAGGGAGGGAGGCGGGGAGACATGGGGACTACGGACGGATGCAAATGCAAGTCCTGTGCAGAGCCTAGGGGTGATTCTCTCCTTCCTCTGTGCCATCTTGGTGCAAAACTGCCTGTGGCCAGGCAGTCTATCCAGCCAAACTTTTATAAAGGGGGAGAAGTATCTCTAAAGAGGGGCGCTTGGATGGCTCAGTCAGTTAAGCTTCCGACTCTTGATCTCGGTTTCAGGTCTTGATCTCAGGGTGAGTTCAAACCTGCATTAGGCTCCATGCTGGGTACAGAGCCTACTTTAAAAAGGAGTATCTCTAATGACGAACACGAAAGACAAAGAGAAAATCATAAGAAGTGCCAGAGCAATAACTACAAATTGACAAATATTCCTCACTGGCAGAACAAGCTTATTGCCATCCAACATGTATTCTCTCTTTCCATCTTTACATCATTTTTTTTCCAAGCAGTACATCAGATTAAACAAACAACAGCAGCCAAAAACACAGTTGGTTTTGGACCCCCTCATATGCCAGAGTGGCCATGTGACAAGATTCTCGTCAGTGAGACATGGATGCCAGCTCCCACTTGTGGAAAGTCTTTTTCCTTTCTGACACAGGCATTGCCCCTTCATATAATGTTCATGGATACAGGCCAAATTTCTGATTTCTCTTTTGTGAAGAGAGGGAGAGACCAGGGAAGAAAAGAAAGAAAGTATTCAACATTAAACTGTAATTGTAATTTCTTATCTTTTATAATGTACATATCCAGAACAAACATGAAAAATTCCTAACATTTGCTAATTTGGGGTAATAACTACGTGTGTGTGTGTGTGTGTGTGTGTGTGTGTGAAAATTTTGTCTATGGGGGCGCCTGGGTGGCTCAGTCCGTTGAGCATCCAACTCTTTGGTTTCAGCTTATGGGTCCTGGGATCAAGCCCCAAGTTGGACTCCATGCTCAGCAGGGAGTCTGCTCCAAAGAGGCTCTCCCTCTACCCCTTCCCTTGCTCTCTTTCTCTCTCTCACTCAAATAAATGTCTTTTTTTTTTAAGATTTTATTTATTTATTTGACAGAGAGAGAGAGATCACACGTAGGCAGAGGCAGGCAGAGAGACAGGGGGAAGCAGGCTCCTCGCCGAGCAGAGAGCCCAATGCGGGGCTCGATCCCAGGACCCCGAGATCATGACCCGAG
>CM052901.1:86442638-86468552 GCA_028534135.1 Potos flavus | reverse complement strand
ATTTTCTGCTGAGAACCAGGATAGCCGATGTGCATGCATGTGAACGTTGTACCCAAGGGCAGAGTTTTCCTTGCAATGGCCCCAGGCAAAGGCACCCTCCATATAAAGTCAGTTCCCTTTCAGCTCACCCTGAGGTAGAACCTGCTGGCCAGTAAGCCCCATTTATGCACAAAAAGTTCTTATTAGCATTTCAATCACCTTGCTCTTAAGCATGACTGTATAACCAAGGATCACTAGTCATTTGAGGAAAACCTGCAGCATAAGAAGAGATCGAGACAAGCAAGCAAGGAAAAAAAATGACCCTACAGGAAACAAAAGAACTTAAAAACAAAACTACACCAGTTATTAAGTATAATTGAACAAATTTAAGCAGCTACTACATTAAAAGAAAAAGGTCCTATGAAAAAGGATCAAAGAACAAGAAAGAGCTATTTGGAAATGACAAAAGTAAAAGCAATCAAATCAAAAGGAATAAAATGAACAAGAAAATAAAAGGGACATATAGGGTCACTCAAACAGCTTCATTTCTAATTCAGAAAGGAAAAAGAATGAGAGTAAATTTTCTTTTTTTTTTTTTTTTTAAAGATTTTATTTATTTATTAGAGAGAGAGCAGGAACACAACCAGGGGGAGTAGGAGAGGGAGAAGCAGGCTTCCCACTGAGCAGGGAGCCTGATGCGGGGCTCGATCCCAGGACCCTGGGATCATGACCTGAGCCAAAGGCAGACACTTAACAACTGAGCCACCCAGGTGCCCCGAAAATAAATTTTCAAAGAAATACAAACCAGATTACGTTCCTACAGCTGAAGATTGCAAGCCGCCAAAATGCCCAACTAGTACTGAGACACCTATATGTAGTCACAGCACTCTGGAAGTTCAGAACATTGAAGATTAAGAGAAGATCCTCAAAGCTTCTGGGGGAAAAAAATGAATCACTTCAGAAGGAACAGGCATCCAGGCTGGCTGCTGACGCTCACATCAGCAATGCCAGATGCTAGAAGACATGGCCTTCAAAGTTTTGATGGAAAACAGATTCTATACCCAGCCAAATTATCACCTAATATGAGGGTACAAAGTAATTTCTAAACTTGCAAGGATTTGTAAAGTTTCCTTCCAACATGGGCTTTTTTGAATGTGACTTGGGCATGTAGTTCAACAACATGGCAGAGCAAACCAAGGAAAAGAGGACATGGAACCCCCAAAAAGAGGATCAAACCCAAGAGAGCATGGAGCCCTGTCCCAAGACCACTGCAGTGCTGAGTCTCAGTCCAGACTGCAAGAGGATATAGGAAAGAGAATGTCAACTACCTCCATTTTGACCTCAGTCTGCACTTTCTGAAAAATTTTTAAGATTTTATTTTTAAATAATCTCTACACCCAACATGGGGCTCGAACTACAACCCTGAGATCAAGAGTCGCCTGCTCTAATGACTGAGCCAGTCAGGCACCCCTCAGTCTGCACCTTCTAAATGCTTCAATTTCCCTTTCCAGCTTATGTCTTAACTCAGGCAAAAAACCCTGCATGCAAAATATTCCCTGGTGGGAACCAAACCTACCCCCTCCCTCAAGTAATAAGGATTGCCCTGAGCCAGTAGGACTCCATGTGACTGACTCCAAGACAATGATGGACTTGACCTTCACTGACTACCTGCACTTACCTTTGCCCCACATTTCCCTTACACAAACCTGGAAGCATTTTCGGCACTTTGGAGACAGTCTCTGAGATGCTAGTCCACTGTCTTCTGGGTGTTGGCCTCACTGAAATAAATTCCTTTCTTGTTTCAACACCACTCATCTCTCTGCCTTTGGATTTTGTCAGTGACGACTGACTGAAGCTGGTCTGTTTAAGACTCCTAAAGACAGCTGCTCTTATACCCGTGCACCCCAGGTACACGTAGAGCCCTGGGCAAAGGGGAATGGCAGGAGAGGTAGCAGCACAGAGAGCCGGAGAAGTCTGAGAATGAGGTTCAGAAAACCGGTACAGGGTGAAACAGGAAAAGCCTCTAGAAATGAACTTGGACCTACAGAGTCTCTGCCAAGAGGCACAGGGCTTTTCACATGGGCCATGGATAGATGCTAGTGCAATGTATGTTAGTAACACACAGTTAGAATAACCTAAGTGCTGTTGACTGGTTTTAAACTTTAAACAGACGTATCTCCAAAGATGGAACTGGGGTCACAGGAGACAAAACAAATGTTATCAATCCAGGCTCTTAATAAATTAATGTTTCTCTCCTTGTCCTACTGCCTTGATTGAAAGGATAGAATTACTCTAGAAAACACTGTTTTATCCCTGGGGTCCCACCTGTACACTTAAAGCTTTAAGTTCCTGAGCAGCTCACATAAGTGAGGACCAGGTGAAGGGCAGCACACCCGACAACCAGCCATTTCTGGGTCATTCACAAAAAACTGATAAGCAGCAGCGCTTGAGCCTCCAGCTCCTAATGGTTACATAATGAGCTGGGGGCTCCAAAGCTTCAGGAAGGAAGTGGGGAGGGGGAGGAGCCACCAGAAGGCAATGACAGTGGGCAATGACCACCTGCCACCCTTGAGTGACCTGGCTGAGTCCACTTCCTTGGAATAATCACCCACTCACCTCCCAGAGAGGTGCCTCTTGTCACCACCAGTCATGGCCATTCTCATCAAATGAGGAGCACTACCTTAGCATTTATGCTCAAGAAATCCTATCATATGACTCGGCAATCCCTCTTCTGGGTACATACCCAAAGGAAATGAAATCAGTATCTCAAACAGATATCTGCACGCCCGTGTTCACTGCAGCATTAGTCACAAGAGGCAAGACACGGAAACAACCTAAGTGTCAAGGGATGAGTAGGTAAAGAAATTGTGATACCTAGATGAATGGAATATTATTCAGCTTTGAAAAAGGAGACCCTGCCATTTGCAACAACATGGATGAACGCAGAGAACATTATACTATGTGAAATAAACCTTAAAGAGAAAGAACAAGGAAACCGCATGACCTCACTAAAATCTGGAATCTAAAAGAGTCAAATGCATAGAAGCAGACAGTAGAAGTGCGGCTACCAGAAGAGGTGGGGGCGGAGATGGAGAGATGCTGGTCACAGGGTACAAAGTTGCAGTCATGTAGAATGAGTAAGTCTAGAGAGTAATATATGGCTTGATGACTATGGTTAACAATATTGAATCCTGGAGACTTACTAAGAGAGATTATTGGTGCTTTCATCTAGAAAAAAAAGGTAACTATGATAGAAGATATGTTAAATAGCTTGACTATCATTTCACTATGTATATGTATACATACATGTAAGTCAAAACATGTCGTACACCTTAAATACATACAATTTTTATTAAAAAAACAAGTTTTTTTTAAAAGTTAGACCAAAAAAAGAAAGAAAGAAAAGAAATTCTGTGCCAGGATGCATCTTCTCAGCTCACTCTGCTGCTGCCGGCATAGAGGGACCACGTACCTGGAGGGGGCTGCAAACAACTCCAGACCCCCAATAAACATACTCACCATCCTGCCCATCTTATTCAGTGATCACCTGACATTGTTCACCTCAGGCCTTTCTACCCCAGCCCCGAGCAAAAGATTCGTTGTTGAATATTTGTGCACAAATGCATGTGTGCACATGTGTACTTTTTTTTAGAGATTTATATATTTATTTGAGAGAGAGAGAGAGAGCATGAGAGCAAGGAGGGGAAGGGTAGAGGGAAAGAATATCCAAACAGACTCCCATTGAGCATGGAGCCTGATGCGGACCTTGATCTCACGACCCAGGAGATCAGGACCTGAGGCGAAACCAAGAGTTGGATGCTTAACTGACTGAGCCAATCAGGTGCCCCCATGTGTACTTTTCTGAAGAAGAATTAGGGTTTTACATTATTTTAATGCTACCGAGCCCTCCTGGGAAAAGGAAAAGGAAAGAGCAAAAGATAACCCAGCAAGCAAAAACGAAGGACTAGAACCTGAAGTAGTGTGCATCCTTCTGCTGCCGTTATGCCCGGGAGAGCATAGTCCCTAGTTCTCAGGATGGTCACCCAGTGGACGTGCAGGGGATAAACACCAGACAGCACAGCAATGCACGCACACACACACACACACACACAGCGCAGGAAGCGTGCTTTAGGGCCTGCTCTCACCATGGTGGGGGGCGGGAAGCTAATCTCATTTGATTCCACATTCCTGGCTCCCTAAGAGTAGCCAAGATTCCAACGCCCTGGCCCTGGGATCTTCACAAATTTCAAACGCTATCTAAGTAAGACAGGAATGCTTTTTTGGATAGCTTTACAGAAAGGAGGGGGAAAATGTTTGCGGGGGGTGGTTCAACTCTTTCACAAGTTTGTTAGTAAAAATGAACTCTAACTTTAATTCTTATATATTCTGCACAGGATGAGAGGAGGGCACAGAAACTATGACAGGAGTTTGTTCCACAGGCTGAGGGAGGGGCACCAGTGCCGCCTGCCTCTAGACTAAAATAACAGATAAGGCATGTACAGAAAAGCTTTTTTTTTTAATTTTTTTTATTTGTTTTTTTCAGAACAGTTTTTTAAAATTGGAAGAATGAATGGGGCGCCTGGGTGGCTCAGTGCATTGAGCCACTGCCTTCAGCTCAGGTCATGATCTCAGGGTCCTGGGATCGAGCCCCGCATCGGGCTCTCTGCTCAACAGGGAGCCTGCTTCCCCCTCTCCCTCTGCCTGCCTCTCTGCCTACTTGTGATCTCTCTCTCTGTCAAATAAATAAATAAAATCTTTAATAAATAAATAAATAAATAAATAAATAAATAAATAAAATTGGAGGAATGGGTACTGAAGGAGTCGCTATAGTTAATTTTTTATGAGGGTCTGATCACAGGGTTCATAAACTCTCCATTTTAGGAATTTTTGTAAAGTCTGAATTTTAAAATCAGTGAAACCTCAGTAGTTTATAACAAATTTATCTCATTATAGTGAAGTACCTTGTCATCCTTTATTTCCTATGAATGTTTGCAATCCAGCAGTATAGTGTAGTAATACATTCAGGTGACATTTGTTAGCTTTTAAGTGTTTTAAACTTTTTAATATCATCACTGATAACTGAAGCTATGACATATCAAGAAATTAATAAAATCTCTATGAAATCACTGTTCTATTTACTGTGATTAATAGCCTGATTTCAATAGTGAAAACAATAGAAGCAGAGTCTCAGGTGTGACAGACTTTGGTTAACAAAAATTCACTCTTTCTGTACCAGAGAGAGATAGTAATTTGATCAAGTAAATGTGCCTATAAAGGATAGAACTATATTATTCTTTTAACCAGGAGTATATAATTTCTTCCATTTAGTATTTTTATAATTTCTATGTATGTTTAAAATCAAATACACTGGCGAAAATAACCATATCAATTATATATTAAGAAAGCTATACTTCAGGAACCGACTCATTATTCTGACAACTGGCAAATAAAAAGGAAGAACCGAGTATCTATCTTATCTTTTCCTTATGAACGGTTTTAAAAAAACCCATAAAAGTGCACCTACCTCTAGCCAAAAGAAGTCCAACAATGCCCGCAAAACCAATAACACCAAGTCTTGGAAAAAATCCAGGAGGTGCATTTTGGAGATATTCATAGCTGTCTACAATAGAATCAGACCAGGAAACAGTTCTATAAATTGCCCATTAAGAAACAAACCAAAAAAATCTTACACGTAACTAGTATATATAGTATCAAATGCTGCTCAAATAATGTGTTCTTTGCTTTATGCTAATATGCTTTTTTTCAACACATTCTTTTTATGTCATATATAAATATGCTTTATTATTCACATAGCAAGTAGCCAATTTTCAAACACTTCTGGTTTGATGACCTACTGACAGGAAAGTAATGTTAGACTACCTTCATATTCCTGAATGCAACAGGTCTGAATCAACTACACACAGGGGGAGAAATACCAATATGGGGATTCCTTGCCTTCCAAACACAGAAAAAGAATAGATTTGGATAGATCTGCTGCTATCCTGAAGCTCTGCTGCTCGTTCTCTGAAACCCAGGAACCAAATACACGAGGCTTGGGGAAAAACGTATCCTTTGCCATCTGAATTCGTTATTTGAAATCGAGAAGAGAATAAATCAGGGCAATGAAGGAAACTTAGTGCCCATATATGAGGGAAATCGTCACTGGTGATAGATAAACACAAAGAAATGCAGCACGTGAGCCTAGGCGCCCTGCCTGAGCATGCCTTATGACCTCATTGGAATGATGACTCCTCTCCTGTCCACTGAGCCAATCCCACCAAGTAAGAGCCACCTGCATTCCTAACCCTCTCGGAAAAGCCTTTCCTAGACTCCTCAGCCCACGCCTCTCTCTCTCTCTCTCTCTCTCTCCTCTAAAGTCCCATCATATTTATTCTGTGTACCATCATTTGGTACGGAATCCTATACAGCACATTGTGTTTAATTATTCAGGGTGTGTTTTATGCCTCCTCAAGGAGAACATATGCTCCTGAATGGTACATTGCTTGGACTTTTATGTTATTTTCCCTCGGTGGTAACAGTGGATGTTCATCCAACAGCTGTTTACTGAAAGCACTGTTAAGGTGTTGACGGATACCGAATGAATTAACAAATGGGTTTCAGAGAGGCTGTAACTTAAAAACCCTTCACGTCTGATTCAACCCCATCTTCAGCACTCCCTATCTGCTTCCAGTTTCTGGCTCAGGAAACACTGAGTCACTCCTCCAAGCCCTGATCGTGCTGTGCCCTCCGTGTGGAACGCTGCCCAAGTTCCACCCCCATGTCTTGGTGTGGCTGACTCCACTCTAAGATTCAACTCAGAAATCCTTCCCTGACTCTTCCCCTCCCTCCAAACCCTATTAAACTCGTCTCCTTCCTCTGTACCTTCAAAAGCGGTCTGTGACTTTCTCTGTATTTGTGCTACTGTTGAAAATGTATTATACGCCCCTCAGTGGTTGTGACCATTGTCTTAATCAGCCGTGATCTTCCGTGCCTGCTGTGAGGGTGACTTAACAAATGTATGTGGAACCGAACTAACTGGACTGCTCGGTAATTCTCTCCCCCAGAAAAGAGCACACACAGGCCAGTTTTCTGTTTCCTGGCTGTGTGGGAAACGTGGTGATCATTTTAAATACTACTATAGGGTTTGTGGTGTTTGCACGAATTCCTGTCTGGCCTTTGAGTTATTTTGCCTTTAACTTAGTTTTCACTTTCCATCTCTTTGTCTGGGTCATCTGAAGCAATTTTCTACTTCCCTTTATTTTTGCCTATCAGCACAGTGTTTTTAATTCGAGATGTGCACAAAGAGCAGTTGACAGGCAGTCACCCAGATGGCCTTGGTGAGCTGAGCTGAAGTGGGTAAATCACAGAGAAATGGGAAAGAAGATACGCTAAAAGGCTGCGATGAAGCCCCAGCCCGGCTTCTGGTACCGTGTCCTGGCGAGGACTGACGGGAAATGGATGGACTGCCCTGGCAAACGACAGCACAACTCATAATGGAATGTTTCTTCTTAAGAGCTTTTGCAGTAACCAAGAGAAGTCCAAGAGAAGACAAACGAGACTTAGGTTGCAAATAATGCCTATTGCTGTGAATCAATGGGAAGTGATAGGTAACAATGAAAAGCCCTTCATGACAAGAGATCTGGAGTTCATTAGTTTCCTCAGATTAAAATATGAAGGTAATAAAAGCACCTATCTCTCAGGGTTTTGAGGATTATACATAAATTAATATTTTAAAGCACTCAGACTAGTTCCTGGCATGTAATAAAAACTAAATAAGTGCTGATGAAATTAATAAAACTAAGATGTTACTTATTAACATACATATTATTCATGGGTGTTAATATCCTGTATCAGCCCATCAACACCTGATGATCTTTGGAAGGAAATAAACTATATTCGTGTTTGTTTTATTCAGTCATGGAAGCGAACGCTTGTAAAAACAGGAATTTTTCTTTGCTGAGATGCCCAGCAAAGGGAATGAAACATGCTCAATGTCCATTAATTCACCAGTGTCTGATGGAGATGAGTCAGAATATAGACTGTGAACCCAGTTTACGAGTGTACGGGATAGTGGATGTGGAAAACAATCAAGGACAATAAAAACCCAATTAAAAAATCTACGAACACTACTCATGCAGTAAGGCCTTTCCTAGGCACACCAGCCCAGTTCCTTCCAGCCTCTAAATTTCTGTAACATGTATTAACAGCCATACAGATAAGCTATCCTGATTCTGAAAACCTAGTTAGTTAGTAGGGGTTAGTGTCAGTCAGGGACACTGCACCTGGAAACAGATTTCAGGAAAAAAACATCCGGTGTATCTGAACTTGTTAGCCCAACAATTCCAATGATCTTGAACAGACTTCCCAAATGTTGAGGGACATTAGTCCTCTGAAATCTGATGAAAACAACAGATCTTCTTTCCAGAAAAATCCACATAGCTCTAATATTCTGCATTCAATTTCAAGGAATTCCCAGATCTCCTGGAGTCCATCCATGGTATCCCAGTTAAAGAATTCAATGTTAATGAAGAAACTGATTATGCCTAATTAAAAATCAACTTACCTAACCCCCATTGAACCAAGCTCTGCATCTTGGGCTTAGTTTGTGAGTACATTTCCTAAAAAGGTGAAAAGAAAATGAATGAGAAGGATATGCTGATTAGAAAGTAACAATAAATATATTTGTCTTTACTGTATAAATTATCATGTTATTAACACTTCTTGAACAAAGGGATATATTGTCTATCTGGGGTTTTTTGTGTTCTTTTTCTCTTGTGTAATTTCCCCTTCACTGCAAATTGCTCAGCAGAACAGTTTATTATTGTCACAGGAAGCAAACATTACAAGCAGAGTGATTTCAACAACCCAGCCTTTTTATTCCTCTATTAAATTCAAAGAGAATGGACAAAAATCAATCCCCTTGATAATTAAAGTGGCAATCCGCTCCCTGCGAGATGAAATCGGTCTTTCTTTTTTTTTTTTAAAGATTTTTTCTTTTTTAAGATTTTATTTATTTATTTGAGAGAGAGAGAGAGAGAGAGAGAGCGAGAGCGAGAGCATGAGAGGGGAGAAGGTCAGAGGGAGAAGCAGACTCCCCGTGGAGCTGGGAGCCCCATGTGGGACTCGATCTTGGGACTCCAGGATCATGACCTGAGCCGAAGGCAGTTGCTTAACCAACTGAGCCACCCAGGCGCCCGAAATCTGTCTTTCATATTAAGTCTATTTCCTGATAGGTCATGATTTTAGAGTCTGTATCTAAAAACTGCCCTTCTGAAGCAGGAATGACCACCTTGAATGGGACAAAGGAGTCTATATCCAAGTTCTGAGAGACACTTACCCTAACCCTGGAGCAAATGAAGTATTAACGTTCTCTTAACAACAACGACAATAAAATGGCTTTGTACATGAACATCGTATAACCTAAAGAAAACAATGGACTGGCTAGAAGTACTCCACCTCCAAGAAGTATCCAACAGGGGCACCTGGGGGGCTCAGTTGGTTAAGCATCTGCCTTCAGCTCAGGTCATGATCCCGGGGTCCTGGGATCAAGTCCTGTGTGGGGATCCCTGCTCGGCGGGAAGCCTGCTTCTCCCTCTCCCTCTGCCCCCTCCCAATCATGCGCTTGCTCACTCTCTCAAATAAATAAATAAAATCTAAAAAAAAAAAAGTCTAAAATAAAGTTAGAAAAAGAGACACGTGGGCATCAGAAGGTATCAGAACCAGTTGCCACTTGGAAAAGGGTTTTTTTTTTGTTTAATTTGGTCCAGGTCAGAACAAGTTATTAAATGCCCTTAAACAATAAACACTGAATTTAGGGGAGGATATAAAAAAATTAGAAAATTGAATACTGCTTCATTAAAATTCACTATTGGGATTTTATGCCCATAAAAAGAAAGAAAAACTACAGATAAATGTCTACAGTGATGACCTATTTCTTTTGCTAGCATCATCTTCTCACTATAAAGAAAAATTAAATTAGTTCTTAAAGGGGTTAGAAATTATTGGCCTGAAAAAAGAGCCAGGAATTAGAAATATTTCTGTTGAAGAAGACATCATCCTGTAGAAAACTAAAGCCATTGTAATCACAAAATGGCTTTTTTATTTAGAAGTAGTACAAATAAACATGTTGATAATTATTCTATCATTTAGAGAGGTATTTTGCTGCACTGAGCATGATGCGCAGATGAAAAAGTAAAAAACAAAAGGCAATCTGAGGTTGAAAGGTTAAGAGACAAATTACTTTTATAACCAAAAAAAAAAAAAAAGTGCACAAAATAACCTCAGTCAATGCCTACGTGATAGAAAAATATTTGCACAAATTTGCGGACCTTATCTTAACCAGCAGATGGCTTAAAAATCTTCTAGAACAAGAGAATAAAGTCTAAGCTTTTTACAACACATTAAGTCTTTAGATATTGATAACTCAATAATATGGTTATGATACTTATGTATACTGGCCTAATTTATATTGTTGACAGAGTCTATGCTTACTATTTCCTTCTAAATTGATAAAAAGAAGTTCAGCACTGGCACAGGGAGTGGAAATGAAAACTTTAAGACAAGCTCTGGATGAAAATTCTGCCTGTAAATCTCGAGCAAAGTAGAGTCAGACCATGTCACACACATCTACATACTCTGTACTAATCTGCCATCAATTTTTAAAGTCCAGATCAAGTATGGCAAACACCTGATGCATCAAAGCCCACAAAACCATTCTGTAGATTATAAACTTCCATTTCAGATGTTAAAAATTACAGAAATGCTTCCATGAACATAATCACAAGAGCCTGATCTAAAACCTGAGCAGGGACAGAAGCCCATCTGTGCATGTAGCTCTTTGGTCAACAGGGCAAAGAGTTCAGTACTCAAATACGTAATCCCACCCTTTTTTAGCTATCCATCCTCCTATTACAGCATTCAGAATGTTCTGTAACCATTGCTGTTAAAATGGTTCTGGTGTGTACATTTTCTGGGGGGTGAGAAAAACTTCCCAATTTTGATATAAATGCTTACATTATATCCTTTTCCTTCTACTAGAGTTCCAGCCCCACATCCTCCCCTGGGAGACAATGATGGCTTCCTAGCTGTGACCAGCAAGATAGTGACCGGTCCAGTCAAGGTCAAGGTGCCACACACTGCCTGGTAGGAGTGCCATTCTTCCTGCAGCGATGGCAACAGCTGCCACCAGGAAGCTAGGGAGCTAGGGCTCTCGGCTCCCCTCAGAGATGGCACTGATGAACACTGTTAAGTCAGGCCCTGGGAAGTGGGAGCCCTCTGTCGTGCCTTTTTCTGAAAACATGCAGCCAATAGAGACTTTTCACTCTGGACTCCAAACAGAAACGTGTCACTCCACTTTCAGAACAGCTGTACCTGACACCGACTTGTATATGGCTCGCAATGACGTCGGAGATGTGACATGCTTTCTTCAAGCGGGGTCCTTGGCTCCTCCACATATTTAGACTGACCCTCAGGAACGGAGTAGAGTGAAAGCTGCATACATTAAAAAACAAAACAAAAAAATAAATAAATAAAATAAAATAAAAATAAAAAACAAAACAAAAAGAAATAAAAAAGCACATACAGTCATGAGATAATGTAATCAATCATCAAACTGGTAAGCATCATTCTTTCTAATAATTCATGAACTGCTGTGACTCTAAGGGTTTCACGCCCCCTGAACCTTACTTCAGAGGATCTTTGAACCTGATTTATCAATAAGAACAAGGCCAAGAAGACAGGACTATGAAGTGTCCTATGGTCCTTCCACTCCAGTGGTAGCAGAAAAGAAGCCCCCCTTTTAGCCATTTTATATGGCATTTGCTATTTCACCTTAGATACAGTTTGGAAAAAGGATTCTATTACTCTAAAGTGGGGAAGGGATGTAAAAAAAAAAAAAAAAAAAAAAAACAACAACTGAGTTCAAATGATCAGTCTGTTGCTAATCCAAGCAGGATAGCAAGCTTGTTCCCTACCCAGAGGAAAAAGTGTTCATAGTTACCACTGGTTGCCTTTTTCACTCTCAAAAAACACCATAGTCCCAAGGCCTGAGAGGAGTATAAAGGGCAAAAGATAAACTAATTAGCTTTTTGAGAACACCATTCAAGTGACCTGGTTCATGACTGAAGGCAGATCTTTACTCTAAATCAACAGAAAGCAAATATCCAAAAAAATCGGTGGGAAGTATAGACCAAAAAAAGGATGTAAACAACGGAGAGTTCTTGTTTTATTTATTATTTATTAAGCATCTACTTATGGGCCTCTAATCTGACCAAGAAGAATGAACCCAGGTCTTTAATTTCTTGGAGAGAGAAAAATGCAAATGTTTTCCTGGCTTAAAAGCAGTGTTGGAGGGGTGCATGGGTGGCTCAGTTGGTTAAGTGACTGCCTTCGGCTCAGGTCATGATCCAAGGGACCTGGGATCGAGTCCCACATCCGGCTCCCTGCTCAATGGGGAGCCTGATTCTTCCTCTCTTTCTGCCTGCCACCACCCCACCCCATTCCCCGCTTGTGCTCTCTCTCTCTCTCTGTTAAATAAATAAAATCTTAAAAAAAAAAAAAAAACAATGAAAAAGAAAGCAGTCTTGGATGAGGCAGATCACTTAGAAGTGACAAGCAGATAACCCACAAAAAAATCTAGGAAATACTCCTTAATTATGCCCTTAGCTAACTATCATTCATTAAAGTTTATTGAAAAAGCTATACTTTAGTAGCTTCCCATGAAGAAAAACTGTAAGGAAATCTATTTCCTACTTTTAAGTGTCTTCTAAACTGTCCTATCTCCTGACATACAATTCGTAGACTTCGTATAGGAACTAAAGCAGATGTTCAAAATAGATCACAACATGAACGGCATGTTACCTCATTAACCTTTACAGAAGCTTTGTGAGGTGAGTCCTTTTTGGGTGACGCATAGACTTTGAAGGTGAGCAGACTCAGGCTGGCCGGCCCCACAGACCTCTGAATTACCTGAAACACAGAAGCAATCTTAAAGCCTTCTGTCGATGCAATAAACTGAACGTGCATAACGTGAGCACATTTATAACTTCAGCGACTTCTGCCCTAGAAGGCATATTGCGCTTTATGAGAAACAGATGTATTCCCGAAGTTTTATGGAAGTCAGAAACTAAGAAACGTGTACACACAGACTTAAAATTTCAGGTCACCTTCACCTTAATTTCCAAGACAGTAGTTCCTAAGTTTTTCTACTTAGCCTGACAAGTAAAATAAAAGATACGTATATAGACATGTGTGCATGCTTTTAAAAGTAACAGAGAAATGTTATGGAATGATTTTTAAATTATAAAAGAGTCTCGGTCTCTCTCTCACACATACAAACACCCCCACCAACAGTGGAAGAGGTCTCTAACGATCTCAACTAGTGATTCACTGAACAGAGTGAAGAACTATTTCTGTAATTCTAATAACCAAACTTTCGCAAGCTTTCTCTTTCCATTCCCATTCAGAGCTGGTCTCTCCCAATCTAAGTTCCCCAACTCAGTATCTTTTCATGCCTTGCCCTCCTCACTGGGTCACTCACACCCAGGGCTGCAACGTGAAGGCACAGCCTCCCAGATATGCAGCCCCAGCCCGGAGCTCCCTCCTGAGCCCCCAACTCACTTATCCAATTTACTCCTGGACATTTCTACTTTTCTGCAAGCCATGTCCAAAATCAACTCATCAGGATCTTGTCTGTGCCTCCAAGTCCACACTTGGCCTGATGGGTGGGTGTGTGCTATGGAATCCAGTCAGAAGGCTTTATTTTCAGTCATAATCCCCTACCTTACACAGCACGTGACCATCTAGCATCTTTACCCCAGACCTGTCCCTCTTCCTCTACTTCCTCTCAGACAAGGTGCCACCACCCAACCAGAGAACCCGGTCAGAAACCCTGAGGTCAGAAACCCTGAGGTCGTATTCGCCACTACCCCGTCCTAGCGGGTCAGTAAGTCTTGTTAATTCTAATGTTAATTCTAACCGTTCGATAATCTCAGTTCACTCTCTCCACTTTTTCTCCTGCTGTACAATCTTCCCTTGGGCCCTCATTTCTTTCTTGGATTGTTTCCGGCAGCATTCTAACGGCTCACCTGGCCTTCTGATGACTCGAACCACCACACTGCAGAAGAATGATCTTTCTAAACTGCAAATTGATTATCTTCTACCCTTAATTTGAGATCCTTCGTTATTTATCATTTGGACTTTTATGCGGGCCAAATAAGGCCCATTATGATGTGACCCCAACCACCTTCTTTCACCTCACCTCTTCCACTCTGCCTTCTCCCACAACACACAAACTCCCTAGATTTCTCCCATGCTGTTGGCCAGCTTCCTGGGTTTACACGTGCTGCTTGCTCTACCTGGAATGTCCTATCCTTGCTTTGTCTTTCTGTCCAGCTGCCTAAGAGCAGGGAGATACACTGCATTTTTCTTTTCTTTTCTTATTATCCATTTATTTATGTCTATCAAGTTCTCCCTACCAGATCGGAAGACCTTTCATGAGGCTGCCATGGCTTACTCTGTCTCCCTACCGCCCCTGCCTGTGCCTAGCACAAAAGAAACGTGCAGTAACTGTTCAGTGCCTGCATGAATGGATGGGAGAGAGGCGGAAAATAAACGAGTGGCTGACTTGTTCTAAGTCTGTAGGCATGCTTTAGCCTCATGGAAATCCTATTACTGAGATCTGCAAGGCCTGCATTATGAAAGACTAGGCTATTCCACAACACTCACAAAACGTACAGAGCTAAATAAAACAAAATGTCTGTCGAAATGTACGCCTGGAGTTACACACAAAAAGGGAAATTCCTACTTCAGAAGCAAATAAAGAGCTGGAAGCTATTTAAAGGAGTGGCTATGACTTTAACTGGTTTAAAAATAATTAACATAACCTGAAGCAGTAAGTGTTCACCTTGAAAGGACTTAATTTCAAGGCAATATTGCTACAAATTTCTTTTGTTTCCAGGGTAAAGGTTAACCAGTGACTGCTGGCAGCCAGTGTGGTCCCTCCTGGAACCCCAGGAAAGGGGGCCTATTAGGCTGCTGGTATCTGGAGGTGCCAACTCAGTGCTCTCTACCCCCTGGATCTGTCCACAACCTACTGACAACACTGCTTTGAACTGGGGACTTTCCACTGAGTCAGCTAGCCCTACTCCGGACTTTGATCCCAAGAGCTGGTGCCTCACCCTCTCCCACTCCCCATCCAGCACTGCAGTCCCCAAGCATTTGGGGTTCACACTGTCCTCTACCTTCATCATTCTTTTTTAAAGATTTTATTTATTTGAGAGAGAGAGAGAGAGAGAGAGAGAGAGAGAGCGCACAAGCAGGCAGAGGGGCAGAGAGAAACAGATTCACTGCAGAGCAGGAAGCCCGATACAGGGCTAGATTCCAGGACTCCGGGATCTCAACCTGAGCCCAAGGTAGCCGCTTAACCGACTGAGCCCCCAGGCGCCCCTACCTTCATCCTTCTTTGATATAATGCCTTATGCTGACCTTTTTAATTCTCAATTCCTGCTTTCAATCCTTAATCCGATCTACTTCTCACATATTTTGTTTTTCACCTCATAGCCTTCTGTTGTTTTAATTCAGATTTCCACTTTTTCTGTTCTTAGTGACTATTTTCACTCCCTTTCACCTTTTTAATCTCAATTTACTCACTTTTTAAATGTAACATTTTATTAGACTCTCGATTACTTTTACTTTATTTTTCCCTTTCATCCAGTTTTCTAATTTTAATATTAAGTAAAGCCTGGTCCTTTATTGCTCAAGTTGTTTTCTTCCTCTTCTCTTGTCAGTCTTCCGCCCCCTTCAAAGCCACCGCCACTCCCATCCCACAGCAAGAACTGTGAAAGGTCCCTCCTGCAGCTGCCCTTTTCAGCTTCCCAAAGGCTCTCAACAAATAAAACAAAGAAAAAATAAACCTCACCCCAGAAGACTTGAGAGAACTACAGATGAACACTCCCTAAGGGCCACAGTTCTCCCCGCGAGAGCACATAATTTACTTCAGGGTTTCTCAATCTCAGCAATATTAACACTTTGGCCTGGATTGTTCTTTGATGTGAGGGCTGTCCTGTGCACTAGATGCTTCTTGACATCCTTGGCCTCTACCCACCGGATGCCAGTAGCACCCCCCCCCCAGGCATGACTCAAAACCGTGTCTCCAGACACTGCCAAAGACTCCTGGGAGGCACCTCCTCGCCTCACCCTGCACTGAGAAGCAGTGATTTGCCTAAATAAATAGTATTTTCTGACATCTCTCACCATCCACACTTCAAGAAAATCAGTATGCTTTTAAAAATCCAGGGCCTCAGATCTAATACACAGTGATAGAAATCAGCATAGTCATGCCTGGGGGAGGGGGAGTGAAGCGTGGGGAGAGGATGGACTTACTGAAAAGGGGCACCAGGGAACTTTCTGGGATGATAGAAATGATCCATACCTCGACTGGGGTATGGGTTACAGAAGGTGTATATACATTTGTTTTAAAACTCTAATTGTAAGATCTGTACAACTTAACATCCGTGCATCTCACTGTACATAAACTGTATCTCAAAAAATCCATGCATGCCTAAATTGCACCAAGTTCATGCTAAAATATGAGTGCAAACTGGAGGCCAAGGGGGATTCCTAAGGAATCTGACCATGGTACGGAACCACGTGCTACTGACCTTTGCGACAGCAACCCACACAAGGAGCCTCAGTAACAGGTCCAGAGGCAGACAAGCCTGACGCTGATGCACAACCCAACATCCTGGGTGGTTCCCTTTTCTTTTTGGCATCAAATGGGGCTCCTCTTGGTGAGAGACTACCCCATCCTGCCTCAGCCAGACCACATGTTATCACAAATGGGGATTCTGGAGGCTGGGCCCCTGCCAGGTATTTATTGGAACTTGTGAGAGCTCATACTGAGTATTGAGGCCAACCCATTTGATATCAGAATTTAAGAAGAGAAAGGCTGTTTAAACAGGCAGAGATCACCCCATGAAAGTGTGAGAGCAAAAGAGGAGTCAAAGAAGAACCTTCTTCACTCTTCTGTCTCCTCGGGGCGCCTGGGTGGCTCTGTGGGTTAAGCCTCTGCCTTCGGCTCAGGTCATGATCTCAGGGTCCTGGGATCGAGCCCCGCATCAGGCTCTCTGCTCAGCGGGGAGCCTGCTTCCCCCTCTCTCTCTGCCTGCCTCTCTGCCTACTTGTGATCTCTCTCTCTGTCAAATAAATAAATAAAATCTTTAAAAAAAAAAATCTTCTGTCTCCTCAAGGAAGAAAAAAACCCCACTAATCTGGAAGTTAGATGTCTTGAAGAAAGATTTAACCAACTTCCAGGGGCTGGATCACTAAATCACTAAAGCTCTGGCTTTATCACCTTTTCTCCAATGGACACTTCTGTTGGGTTGCCTTTTGTGAGACTAGAACACAGAGGCATTCTCTCTCCATGAAGGGTCTTGATATATTACGGTACAACCAGACTGAAAATACCTCCTGGGACCTTTTCTGGACCTTTTCTGATGAGAAGCTGGAACCTCTAGGCTGTGCATACCCCTGGCCTCATTGTCCCAAGTGACAGTCCTTGAGAATCTTCATTTGCAAGGTTCACTCTCTACCCAGGACAGATGGCTTGGCTCAGAAAATGGGTACATAGGCACCTTCCAAGAGCCAATTAGACATGCTCTAGTTCAGATTCGATAAGTTTGGCTTGATATAGACCAAAGTTAAGCCCACTCTATTAAGAACTGCATCTTCAATGGGTGCTAAGCTACAGCTACAGAATAACTAGATTCAACAGCTTTGTTGCTTTAGATCCAGCCTATCCTCTGGAATGTATCTTTCAGCTACTAGATGTCTCTCCTGGAACTCAGACAGTTGGGGGTCTCAAAGTAAGGACCCCAGTGTGATGACCTGTCTGAGGTTTTGAATACAGCTGTGAGAGACCCTCAGTCACAGAGAAAACTAAAATCGGACTCAGACAAAGGCGAGGTGGTGATGCTTAGCCTTGCAAACCTCAAGGGGAATACCAGCGAGTTTCCTGGCTCATGTGGCTAAATCCTTCTTTCCTTCTGTCTGATTCTATTCCCCAGCAAGATATCTTAAACTCTCCCTTATTAAGGTATATTCTCCAACTTAAACATTTGGATCCTTCGTCTTTCAACATTTGTTTTTACATAACCCACAGAGGGTTTTCATCATCATTGGAAACTGAGCACTAGGATTGGCAAGCGGTTGGATGGGATCTCACAAGAAGTGTCATAAATGGCATAGACCACCACTGTCTTTAAGGATTTCTGCTTCTTATTCTCTTCAATGAAAGTCATCAAGGACTGATGAGAGCAAAACAAATCTGGCTAGGAAAGCAGGGTTACACACAATATAACAATTAGAAGAGGTCAGCTACAATTTTATTGCAAAAACTAATTTATTGTACACCTACTCCATGTCAGGCATAGTGCTAAATATGCCACAACATTTAGGGAGATATGGTCCTTGCCCTTACAGAGTTTCCAGGAAGCTAATGAGTTTACTCAAAAAGACCCAGGTCACAATTTAAAAAATAAATTAAAAAAAAACAAAAACAAAAACTTGGGCCTGAGATTGAGTTTAGCCTTCAGCTCCAGCAACAAAGGAGATTCTTGGACACAATGAGCCAAGATATGGATCTGGTGAGGTCATAAACACTCAGCTCATAATGGGCACCCAGAAGGCTAAACTGTCCTTGTTTTGCAAATAAACACTGTCCCAGACTCTGTAACTCCGGGATCACTTTCTGATTGTGTCCCAGTAAAACTGCCTTAAAGACATACAAATCTGAAGCTAAATAAGTCATTTTCAGAATTACTCAAGGATGCTCATAAACGGTAGGGCTCAAACCCTGACAACTTGCTTTCTTTTTAAACTTTATGGAGAATCCAGTATATAGTCTCTCACATCTTTAAGAAGGGTGACCCTTTATTCTCCCTAAATTAAAGATCTATTATCTTATTAGACCTTTCATTTAAAATATATACCAATTTCCTTTTGGATAAAATGTAAGCCTCACTTTGCAAGCCTGCGTACAGAAGGTTTCAGAATCACCTGGGAAAGTTTTTTTTAGGAGCAGAAATTCCAACACATTTCCCCATGGTATTTGATTCAGGAAACCTAAGGGGGGCCCAAGAATCTATTCCCACAATCAGCCAAATTTAGAAAACCAGTATTCCACAAGCAGATGTTTAGGGAACAGTTATTCAACTTAGGTTTGTATAAACACTCAAATGTACATACTTTTAAAAACATTTGAAAGCATGAAATGAAAATTGCCCTAAACATAAAAATAAACAGTGACTGGCCACCCACTAGAGAAGTTACAGGATTTATTTACATTCAAGAAAATCTTTCCATCATAAACACAACATAATCAATACCCTACACCCCTAATTCTCATTATACCACCCATCTTTCTATCTCCCTTCAGTGACAAATTTACTTTAAAAATAGACTATGGTTAGGAGGGAGAATAGCGGATATCCATGGGGCACCTGGCTTGCTCAGTCGGAAGCGCATGTGACTCTTGATCTTGGGGCTGTGAGTTCGAGCCCTACGCTGGGTGTAGAGATTACTTAAATAAATAAATATATTTTTAAAAAGAGTAGAGTCCACAATGGCAGAGGAGTAGGAGGCCTTAATTTCTTCTGGTCCCAGGAATTCAGCTAGATAGTCATCAAACCATTCTAAACACCTGTGAACTTAACCCAAGATCAAAGAAAAGAATAGCTGCAACTCTACAAACAGAAAAGTGACCACTTTCTGGAAGGTAGGACATATGGAGAAGTGAATCTGAGGCAATATTTGGGAAGATAGACTGCAGGGGGAGGGAGCCTCTGTTAGCCACTTACTGGCAAGTGATAGAGCCATGGGGCACAAAACTGAACTTTCAGATGTCTGCTCTGCTGAGGGACGTCACTCCAGTGGCTAAGTTGGGGGTGGTACCCTTGCTGGGACAGTGCAGTCTCAGGACCCTCAGGGTCGCAGAAAGACCAGGGGTGCCTGAGTGTGGCAGAGCTCCCAGGTGTTGGAGCAGGGAAGGCAGCTACAAAGAGAGAGCCAAGGAGGGGGGCTCTCAGCTCAGGGCTGCCATAAACCGGGATCCGTGGCACACTCAGGCCACTGCTCTTTGAGCAGGGACCCAATAAGGGACAGATCCGGGGAGACTCCCCTCCTTCCCCAGGAGGAGCAGCATGGGAGCACTGCAGGAATCTGCTGGGTTTGGAGACTCCAAACGGGTCGTGTGCCTGAGACAGAAATGCTTGGTCACAGGTTGGGTGAGCACGGAGTGCAGCCTGGGACCAGGGAGACAGGAGTGATGGATTGCTTTTCTCCAACAGTGCACTGAGAAGTGGGGCCCTGAGCTTTTGGCTCCTCCAGGGCTGGAGATTGGGAGGCCGCCATTTCCTTTTTCGTCCTCTAAAGCTGGGCGGAAAGCTTTCGGGGAACAAAAGCTCCCAAGAGCAAACCAGAGCAGCCCGGCCCCTGGCAAGGGCGGTACAGCTCCGCCTCCGGCAAAGACATTTGAGAATCACTGCAACAGGCCCCTCCCCCAGAAGATCAGCAAGAATGTCCAGCCAAGGCCAAGTTTACCGATCAATGAGAACTGCAAAACTCCAGTGATAGGGAAATACAGCACATAGAATTCATGGCTTTTTTCCCCCCATGATTCTTTTGTCATTCAACTTTAATTTTTAATTTTTTTTACTTGCTTTTTAAAAATATTTCTTCTTTCCATTTTCAACCAACTTCTTATCAATTCCTTTTTAAAAATGTTTAATTTTTATTTTTTACAGTCATATTCTATCCCTTCATTGTATTTTATCTTATTTTGAATATATATAAGGTTTTCTTTCTTTAAAATTTTGGGATGCAGTTTCTTTTAACAGACCAAAATACACCCAAAATCTAATGTATGGCTCTGTTCTATTCACCCACCTGATCATATTCTCTTTTTATTTTTCCCCCAGTTTCGAGTCTCTTCTGATCTGTTCAGTGTATATTTATCTGGTGTCATTGTCGCCCTTCTAGTATCTTGTTCTCTCTTTCATCTCTGTTCTTTTCTGGACAGAATGACAAGACGGGAAAAACTCACCTCAAAAAAGAGAACAAGAGGCAGTACTGACTGCCAGGGACCTAATCAATAAGGATACTAGTAAGATGTTGGAACCAGAGTTCAGAATAGTGGTTAAAAAGATACTAGCTGGGCTTGAAAAAAGCACAGAAGACACTACAGAATCCCTTTCTGGAAAAATAAAAGAACTAAAATCTAAGCAAGCCGAAATCAAAGAGGCTATTAATGAGGTGCAATAAAAAAATGGAGGCTCTTGGAATGCCTGGGTGGCTCAGTCGGGTAAGGGTCTGCCTTCGGCTTAGGTTATGATCGCAGGGTTCTGGAATAGAGCTTCTCCCTCTGCCTGCCGCTCCCCCTGCTTGTGCTCTCTCTCTCTGGCAAATAAATAAATAAAATCGTTTAAAAAAATGGAGGCTCTAACTGCTAGGATAAATGACGCAGAAGAGAGATTTAGTGATATAGAAGACCAAATGATGAAGAATAAAGAAGATGAGAAAAAGAGAGATAAACAACTACTGGATCACAAGGGGAGAGTTCAAGAGATACGTGATACCATAAAGTGAAACAATATTGGAATAATTGAGATCCCAGAAGAAGAATGAGAGAGAGGGACAGAAGGTATATTGGAGCAAATTATAGCAGAGAAAGGGAAGGAAACAGGCATCAAAATCCAGGAGGCATAGAGAACCGCCCCCCCAAAATCAATAAAAATAGGTCAACACCCCAACATCTAATAGTCAAACTTACAAGTCTCAGAGTCAAAGAGAAAATCCTGAAAGCAGCTCAGGACAAGAGGTCTGCAATCTACAAGGGGAGAAACATTAGATTGGCAGCAGACCTATCCACAGAGACCTGGCAGGCCAGAAAGGACTAGCATGATAAATTCAGGGTCCTAAATGAGAAAAATATGCAGCCAAGAACACTTTATACAGCTAGGCTGTCATTGAAAATAGAAGGAGATATAAAAAGCTTCCAGGAGAAACAAAAATTAAAAGAATTTGCGAACACCAAACCAGCCTTACAAGAAATAATGAAAGGGGTCCTCCAAGCAAAGAGAGAGCACAAAAGGAGCATAGACCAGAAAGGAAAGGAGACAATATACATAACAGTCATCTTACAGGCAATACAATGGCACTAAATTCATATCTTTCAATATTTACCCTGAATGTAAATGGGCTAAATGCCCCAATCCAAAAACACAGGGTATCAGAATGAATAAAAAAAAAAACAAGATGTATCAATATGCTGTCTGCAAGAGACTCATTTTAGACCCAAAGACACCTCCAGATTGAAAGTGAGGGGGTGGAAAACCATTTACCATGCTAATGGACATCAAAGAAAGCTGGGGTGGCAACCCTTATATCAGACAAATTAGATTTTAGACCAAAGACTGTAATAAGAGATGAGGAAGAACACTATATCATACTTAAAGGGTCTATCCAACAAGAAGATCTAACAATTATAAATATTTATGCCCTTAACTTGGGAGCAGCTAATTATATAAGCCAATTAATAACAAAATCAAAGAAACATATCAACAATATACAATACAATAATAGCAGGGGACTTTGACAGCCCCTCACTGCAATGGACAGACCATCTAAGCAAAAGATCAATAAGAAAATAAGGTCTTTGAATGACACACTGGACCACATGGACTTCACAGATATATTCAGAACATTCCATCCCAAAGCAACAGAATACACATTCTTCTCTAGTGCACATGGAATATTCCCCAGAATAGATCACATCTTGGGTCACAAATAAGGTCTCCACCGGTACCAAAAGATTTGGATCATTTCCTGCATATTTTCAGACCACAATGCTTTGAAACTAGAACTCAATCACAAAAGGAAAGTTGGAAGGAACTCAAATACATGGAGGCTAAAGAGCATCCTACTAAAGAATGAATGGGTCAACCGGGATATTAAAGAAGAATTTAAATAATTCATGGAAACGAATGAAAATGAAAACACAACTGTTCAAAATCTTTGGGATACAGCAAAGGCAGTCCTAAGACGGAAGTATACAGCACTAAAAGACTTTCTCAAGAAACAAGAATGGTCTCAAACACACAACCTAACCCTACACCTAAAGGAGTTGGAGAAAGAATAGCAAATAAAGCCTAAACCCAGCAAGAGAACAGAAATTATAATAAAGATCAGAGCAGAAGTCAATGAAATAGAAACCGAAAGAACAGCAGAACAGATCAACGAAACTAGGAGCTGGTTCTTTGAAAAAATTAATAAGATTGATAAACCCCTGGCCAGACTTATTAAAAAGAAAAGAGAAAGGACCCAAATAAAATCATGACTGAAAGAGGAGAGATTACAACCAAAACTGAAGAAATACAATTATAAGAACATATTATGAGCAACTATATGCCAACCAATTAGGCAATCTGGAAGAAATGGATGCATTCCTAGATACCTATAAATTACCAAATTGAAATAGGAAGAAATAGAAAACCTGAACAGACCCATAACCAGCAAGGAAATTGAAGCAGTAATCAAGACTCCCAACAAACAAGTCTCCAGGGCTGGATGGCTTCCCAAGGGAATTCTACCAAACATTTAAAGAAGAATTAATACCTATTCTTTTGAAGCTGTTCCAAAAAATAGAAATGGACGGAAAACTTCCAAACTCCTTCGATGAAGCCAGCATTACCTCTATCCAAAATCAGAGAAAGACCCCACCAAAAAGGAGAATTACAGACCAATATCCCTGATGAATATGGATGTAAAAATTCTCAACAAGATACTGGCCAATAGGATCCAACAGTACCTTAAAAGGATTATTCACCACAACCAGGTGGGATTTATTCCTGGGTTGCAAGGGTGGTTCAACCTCCACAAATCAATCAATGTGATACATTACATTAATAAAAGAAAGGACAAGAACCATATGATCCTCTCAACAGATGTAGAGAAGTCACTTGACAAAGTACAGCATCCTTTCCTGATCAAAACTCTTCAGAGTGTACGGATAGAGGGTACATACCTCATAATATCATAAAAGCCATCTGTGAAAAACCCACAGCGAATATCATTCTCAATGGGGAAACACTGAGAGCTTTTCCCCTAAGGTCAGGAACACAGCAGGGATGTCCACTATCACCACTGCTGCTCAACATAGTACTAGAAGTCCTAGCCCCAGCAATGAGACAACAAAAAGAAATAAAAAGCATCCGAATCATCAAAGAAGAAGTCAAACTCTCACTTCTTGCAGATGATATGATACTTTAAACCCAAAAGACTCCACCACAAAACTGCTAGAACTCATACAGGAATTCAGTAAAGTGGCAGGATATAAAATCAATGCACAGAAATCAGTTGCATTTCTCTATACCAACAAGACAGAAATAAGAGAAATTAAGAAGTCGATCCCATTTACAATTGCACCCAAAACCATAAGATACCTAGGAATAAATCTAACCAAAGAGGAAAAGGTCCTGTACTCAGAAAACTATAGAATATTCATGAAAGAAATTGAGGAAGACACAAAGAAATGGAAAAACTTTCCATGATCATGGATTGGAAGAACAAATATTGTGAAAATGTCTATGCTACCAAGAGCAATCTATACATTCAACACAATCCCTATCAAAATACCATCAATTTTTTCACAGAACTGGAACAAATAATCCTAAAATTTGTATGGAACTAGAAAAGACCTCTAAGAGTCAAAGGAATGTTGAAAAAGAAAACCAAAGCTGGTGGCATCACAATTCCGAACTTCAAGCTCTATTACAAAGCTGTAATCATCAAGACAGTATGGTACTGGCACAAAAACAGACACATAGATCAATGGAACAGAATAGAGAACTCAGAAATGGACCCTCAACTCTACGGTCAACTAATCTTCAACAAAGCAGCAAAGAATATCCAATGGAAAGATGACAGTCTCTTCAATAAATGGTGTTGGTAAAATTGGACAGCCACATGCAGAAGAATGAAACTGGATCATTTCCTTAAACTATGGACAAAAATAGACACAAAATGGATGAAAGACCTCAGTGTGAAACAGGAATCCATCAAAATCCTTGAGGAGAACACAGGCAGCAACCTCTTCGACTTAGCCACAGCAACTTCTTGCTAGAAACGTCTCCAAGGGCAAGGGAAACAAAGGCAAAAATGAACTACTGGGACTTCATCAAAATAAAAAGCTCTTGCACAGCAAAGGAAACAGTCAACAAAACCAAAAGACAACTGACAGAATAGGAGAAGATATTTGCAAATGACATTATCAGATAAAGGGCTAGCATCCAAAATCTATAAAGAACTTATCAAAATCAACACCTAAAGAACAAATAATCCAAACAATGGGCAGAAGACATGAACAGATATTTCTGCAAAGAAGACATCTAAATGGCCAACAGAAACATGAAAAAGTGTTCAACATCACTTGGCATCAGGGAAATACAAATCAAAACCACAATGAGATACCACCTCACACCAGTCAGAATGGCTAAAATTAACAAGTCAAGAAATGACAGATGTTGGTGAGGATGTGGAGAAAGGGGAAGCCTCCTACACTGTTGGTGGGAATGCAAATTGGTGCAGTCACTCTGGAAAAAAGTATGGAGGTTCCTCAAAAATCTGTAAATAGAGCTACCCTATGACCCAGCAATTGCACTCTTGGGTACTTACCTCAAGGATAAAATGTAGTGATCCAAAAGGGCACCTGCACCCCAATGTTTATAGCAGCAATGTCCACAATAGCCAAAGTATGGAAAGAGCCCAGAGGTCCATCAACAGATGCATGGATAAATATGTGGCATATATATATATATATATATATACATACATATATATATATATATATATATATGTATGTATATATATATATATATATATATG
>CM052901.1:86275361-86442138 GCA_028534135.1 Potos flavus | reverse complement strand
GGGCGAGCCTGGTGGTGGGTATTGAGGAGGGCACGTATTGCATGGAGCACTGGGTGTGGTACATGAACGATGAATCTTGGAACACCGAAAAAATAAAATAAAAGTAACTGGAAAAAAAAAGAAAATGGCATTGTTTAAAGGGTAGGGGGTTGTAAGTTTTCTGAAAATGTGAAACTGAGGGTATGTGTAAGCATGCCCACAAACAAGTCGGAAAAGATGTTAACCGTTGTTGTCTATAAAAGGTGGGGGAATTAAGGGTGAGTCTTCAGTATCTTCTGTATTTCCTAAAGTTTTTACAACATACATTGATTCATTTTGTAATATACAAAGAATGAAAGTGCCTGGTTCCTGAGTATATTCTAAAGAATCTTCTAAAGTATAAAGATAACTCCAAATGAAGAGAGGTAAAAATATTTTGATCCGTGAAGATATTTTTTGAATAAATCTGTTACTGATCAGTAACATCATGTCTTGGAAAAAATGTATTGACAAGATAATTAAATCTATCCTCTCAAAACGGCCATTTGGATGGGCATTCATTTGGATGTATAAATTTGGGAGCACTTACACTTTCACAACAATGGAAACCACAATCATTTCAGTCTGTTTCATAGTAAATGGATTATGAAGTCAGTATTTTAAGAGTTCAGACTTTAAGCTACAAATAGAAAAATGGTTTTCCAAATACGACAAATACAGAACTATTTTTTAAGAGTTCGTTTAAGGGGGGGGAAGAGAACGAGCAGGGGGAGAGACGGAGGGAGGGGCACAGGGAGGGGCAGAAGAAAGCAAGACTCCCCCCACTCAGCAGGGAGCCTGATGTGGGACTCTGATCCTAGGATCCCAGGATCATGACCTGCGCAGAAGGCAGATGCTTAACCAAATGAGCCACCCAGGTGCCCCAGTACAGAACTATTTTGTGAGAAACTCAATTCTGTAATTCTGCAGTACAGTAACTGATATCTCCCAGTTCCTCATCCACCATAAACAAACTGTGATCTAAAGAGATAAGAGGGAAAAATGAGGCTGTCTTCAAGATTAACACGATCTCTGGCTTACGTAAAACCAACTTCTATTTTATCTTTGGAGGGCAGAATTCACCACAAAATTAGGTCAGCAAAGCAACTACGTTTCATCTCCAACTGTTTCACATTCTATTCTTTAAAAATAGTTATCAGTTTTTGTTAAAGTCATACAAAAAAGTAACAACCTTGTCTGATAAACAGGAAGGAAACCTCAAGGCCAAGGAGTGAGATTACTGTTTCTTCAGGCACGTTTTGAGTCAGCTGGTCGGGCTACACTGGCGTCACAGAACGCACATGACACATAATCTACCATGTTTCAGATTTATCTTGAACTTCCTCATTCAGACAGAAATTTACCACTGCTTACCTATTTCTCTCCCTCTCTCTCTCTCTCTCTCTCTTTCAGAATGGCACCCCAATATCCATTCAATCTTTTCCGAGTTAAGAGAATACAAGGAGGAAAAAAAATCAGAGGGGAACAATTTCCTTCAAGAATTATCTTTCAAATGCTTCCATTTTTTTCAAGTAACTAAAAAATCTACATTCTCTAAGAGGAAGCTATTTTGTCAAAGCAAAGTCTACCGAAACCCAGGTTTCATTTCCTAATAAACCACTGTGTGACAAAGAACAGCGAACTCACTGATGACAACTGCCTCCGACCTCATCTCATTTACTCACAGCTTTTTAAGGAAAAAAAAAACCCAGCAACATTTTTTAAGGAAAAAAAGTGGCTGTGTAAGGCTCAATTCAGTTGATCATCCGGATTTATAATGAAAATCTCTGCAAAAATACGAACAAAAACAAGAAAAGTCAATATTTGGACTATACACAGCAACTTCTAACAGTGCTCCCAAATGATTTGACTCCACAAACAGGCTCAGGGTCAATATTTGCCAAGTGAGGTAAGCAATCAACAGAAGAGTCAGGAAACTTGTTGGAGTCCTCGTATCACTTGGTGCTTACTTACTCACTTGCCAGTTTAACCCATGTCATAACACAACACATGAATCAGCACCTCTAATGGGAGAGGAGATTCATTTCAGCAAGCATAAAGAAGAACATTCTGTTATTTCACAAGGACTGACGTCTGTGGGATGGGAGAGAAAAGAAAAAGAAACCTTTACTATTTTCATATATCCTATATAAAAAGACCAGTCAAACCTCAAGCTGTATTACAAAGCTATCATCATCAAGACAGCATGGTACTGGCACAGAAACAGACAGATCAATGGAACACCAGAGAACCTAGAAATGGACCCTCAACTCTATGGTCAACTAATCTTCAACAAGGCAGGAAAGAATGTCCAATGGAAAAAAGACGGTCTCTTCCAACAAATGGTGTTGGGAAAACTGGACAGCCACATGCAGAAGAATGAAACTGGATGATTTTCTTACACCACACACAAAAATAAACTCAAAACGGATGAAAAACCTAAATGTGAGATAGGAATCCACCAAAATCCTAGAGGGGAACACAGGCAGCAACCTCTTTGACCTAGGCTGCAGCAACTTTTTTGTAGACACGTCTCTGGAGGCAAGGGAAACAAAAGAAAAAATGAACTACTGGGAATTCATCAAGATAAAGACCTTTTGCACAGCAAAAGGAAACAATCGACAAAACCAAAAAACAACTCACAGAATGGGAGAAGATATTTGCAAATGTCTTATCAGATAAAGAGCAAGTATCTAAAATCTATAAAGAACTTATCAAACTCAACACCCAAAAAATCCAGTCAAGAAACAGGCAGAACATATGAATGGACATTTACAAATGGCCAAGAAACACGTGAAAAAATGCTCAACATCACTCAGCATCAGGGAAATACAAATTAAAATCACAATGAGATACCATCTCATACCTGTTAGAGTGGCTAAAATGAACAACTCAGGAAACAACAGATGTTGGTGAGGATGTGGAGAAAGGGGAACCCTCTTACACCGTTGGTGGGAATGCAAACTGGTGCAGCCACTCTGGAAAACTGTATAGAGGTTCCTCAAAAAGTTAAAAACAGAACTACCCTACAGGCCAGCAATTGCACTACTAGGTATTTATCCAAAGGATACAAACATAGTGATTCAAAGGGGCATATGCACTCCAATGTTTATAGCAGCCATGTCCCCAATAGCTATGGGAAGAGCCCAGATGTCCATCAGAAAGAATGAAATCTTGCCATTTGCAACGACGTGGACAGAACTAGAGGGTATTATGCTAAGCACAATAAGTCAGTCAGAGAAAGACAAATACCGTACAATTTCACTTATATGTGGAATTTAAGAAACAAAACAGATTAACAAAGGAGAAGGGAAGAAAAAATAAAATAAGATGAAAATAGAGAGGGAGGCAAACCATAAGAGTCTCTTAACTCTAGGGAACAAACTGAGGGTTGCTGGAGGGAAGTGGGTGGGGAGATAGGGTAACTGGGTGATGGGCATTAAGGAGGGCACTTGATGGAATGAGCACTGGGTGTTATATGCAACTGCTGAATCCCTAAATTCTACCCCTAAAACTAATAATACAGTATATGTTAACTAAATTGAGTTTAAATTAAAAAAATTTTAAATTTAAAAAAATTAAAAAAATAAAAAGGCCAGTCAAATGAATGAATAGGTATTTCTGAAGAAAGAAACCACTGGATATCCCTCCCAATCAGAGCTATTAACACATGCCTGTGAATCTATCTCTAGCTCCCATGAAGGGCTCCTCATCCTCACCCAACCAAACAAAGACATCCTTAAGTTGGAGCCAGTGTGGGCTTTGAATAAAACACACTGAGTTGCTTCAAAGAGGCAGAAAGAGGTAGGAAGACAAAGGATGACTGTATTTAAAGTGCCTTTAAAACAATATTCATTCAAAATACAACTGTACTATCTATAATGCTATTATCATTAAAATAGTTTAATATTCAAAGTTATAGGCTCTTAGCATATTGAAAACTCTCCAACCCTTGCTCTAAATTCTTGCTTCTACCACTTTTAGTATAGAATGAACAGTTTTAAAACCCACTACATTAAGAAATTGGCACTGTTCAAGTTTTCTAAAAGAACTGGCATGAGGCCATGCAGAAATTAGGAAAAACTCCAAGTGAAAAACAAGTAACTTCCAAATTCTAAGATTTATCTTCAGACTGAGATTTTTTTTTTTCCCCTGAAAATATCTACATGAACTTTTGTGTTGTATGCACTAACCGTAAAATTCCACTTAAGCATTACTGGGGAAAATCAACTCTTTTTAAACTTTCATTTCAAAAATCTTTTGGCACTTTCCTGTCATATTGTAAATAAGTCAACTGTCGAGTTTTGGAAACAGATACGTTTCTTTCTATAGAGATGTCTTTTTTTTTTAAAGATTTTATTTATTTATTTGACAGAGAGAGAGATCACAAGTAGGCAGAGAGGCAGGCGGGGGGGGGGGGAGCAGGCTCCCTGCTGAGCAGAGAGTCCGATGCGGGGCTCCATCCCAGGACCCTGAGATTATGACCTGAGTCAAAGGCAGAGGCTTTAACCCACTGAGCCACCCAGGCGCCCCATAGAGATGTCTTATGCATCTAATTACTTGCAGTAATTTTTTTTAAAGATTTTATTTATTTATTTGACAGAGAGAAAGAGATCACAAGTAGGCAGAGAGGCAAGCAGAGAGAGAGGGGGAAGCAGGCTCCCTGCTGAGCAGAGAGCCTGATGAGGAGCTCCATCCCAGGACCCTGAGATCACGACCCGAGCTGAAGGCAGAGGCTTAACCCACGGAGCCACCCAGGCACCCTACTTGCAGTAATTTTAAATGTACCATACAAACAATATCAAAGTTCATTTCTTAGTCTCTAAAAACTTCAGTCTAGCCTAGAAAAGACAGGAGTGTCAAGCACACATACATAGAGATCCTCTAATCATGAAAGTCTACGAATATGCGTAGGCCCCACAGGGTAATAAATTCATTTATCATAAATATCTAGTCGATTATCTACTGTTTTCCATTTGTCTCTGCTCCCCATTCTGTTAAGGTACAATTCATCTACGCCTTCCTTCTCCTCTTCCAGCGTTAGCTGCACACAAGAGGCCATTAGCATTTTAGATGGAAGAGGGTTAGGGTGTCCTGAGCAGAATTCAGTTCTATATGAGAAGTGAATTTATCCAAGTTTCATCTATTTGAGACAGTCCTAAGTCCAGGGTGTTACCCCAAACTCTAGATCACTTCGGGAGACAGATGCAATGGAGAAGGGATAGAAAATAGCTTACGTTCACACGGTGCTTCATAATTTACGGTTCTTTCCACGTGTTATTGTATTTGAACCTCCCAACAATCCTGTGCCAAGTAGAGGGGCATATTACTGGTCCTGCAGTGCCTTGATAAGGGGACTCTGAGAAATTTAGAAACCTCATTAAAGTTGCTCAGCCGGTAAACCAAACACACTATCAGCTGAACCCGAGCCTGTGCTTTCTGACATCATCCAGTGGGGCTGGGCAGTTTTTCCTCTTTGTAATCCACCACCCAACATCTTTGAAGGGTCAGAAAGGAAAAAATCCAATTAATCCTGCACAAAAATATGTATTTATGTGAGTAAATACACATGCATTATATACACATATGATATATACACATAGTAAATATACGTGTGTATGTATAAATATATGTGTTCACTAGAATTTCTCGAGAAGTCCTTTGGAGATGCTTAAATTGTAGGGGAGAAATCTTTACTATCTTTCCAAATGTGTGCCATTTAAAATAATATTCAAGTAAAATAAAGTTACAACACTTCTTTTGCAATTTACAGGTGATTTTCCTTTTCCATTTAGCACTGTTATTCTCCCCTCAGTTTGCACCAGTGATATACTATTCATGGTAAGAAAATTACTTTCAGAAAGATAGGCAATTACATCAAGACCAAACAGCCACAGAGAATGTGAGGTAAAAATGCCTGATAGCCAAGGACACAGTCACCTCAGGCTCCTGGGAGTGGGGAGCTCTGAGTGCAGGTCAGATCTCTGTTCTTCAGGAAGGAACTGCGAGAGTTTTCAGGTCTTCTTTTTTTTTTTTTTTTTATAGATTTTATTTATTTGACAGAGAGAGAGATCACAAGTAGGCAGAGAGGCACGCAGCGAGAAGGGGGGTGGGGGAAGCAGGCTCTCTGCAGAGCAGAGAGCCCGACGCCGGGCTCGATCCCACGACCCTGAGATGATGACCTGAGCCGAAGGCAAAGGCTTTAACCCACTGAGCCACCCAGGCGCCCCTGCCAGAGTTTTCAGGAGGCCAAGTTCTCTCCCTCAAGATGTCTGATGATTCCCCGATCTCCAACCCACATCTCTCATGAAAACGCCATACCCTTGGGTTTCATATCAACTGATCACCACATGATAATGTCCACAGATACTTCAAGGGGGCCAATCTGTTCAAAATCAAATGATGATCTCCCTCCCCCAAACCCATCTCAGCCTTCTTCCACTTTCCCATCTCACTGAGTAGTTCTAACAGTCCCTTGGTTTTCCAAGCTAAAAGCCTGAGCAGCATCCTTAAATTCTCCTTTCCCTCCTCTGCCACAGCCAGTCAACAACCAAATTTTGAAATTAAAAAATACTTTTCGAAAGCCTAAGACTGCACATCACCGTAACAGTCCGTAGCAGCCTCCTACAAGAAGCTCACTAAAAGTTAGCAACGGTTCACGTTTATCGAGCCCCTACTTGATATCAAGCACTGTGCAAAGTTTTGGGTTCGAGTTAATTTAACCTACACAAAAATTTGAGGTTGGTGCTAGTCTTATCCTTGCTTTACAGAGGTGGACACAGCTACAGAGAATTTGAGTATCTTACCCAGGGGAACACGGTGAAGCCTAAGGTCTTAACACCGCGCCGAACCCTTCTGTGTCCTTGCATCTGTTTCTCTGCTCTCCCTGGAAGGCCCTTCCAATCGTGTCCCCCAAGCTTCAGAGGTCAGCGCAGGCAACGTTCTACTCTACAAAGTCTCCTGATGCCCCCTGCTGGGGTTCACTGCTCTAAGTCACTAGTTCTCAAAGGTGGCTGCACACTACAAACTAGATGCTTACATCCCAATCCTAAAGATTCTGACCGCACTGGCCTGGGCGCAGCCTGGGCAGCAGGACTTGCTCCATAGGTGAGTCTAATGTGTAGCCAAAGTTGAGACCCAATGTCTATGCTTCCCGCAACTTTGACATCGGAGCACTTACCACACTGCATCCGCATGGGCCGTTTCCGTGCCACTAACCTGAAGTTCCAGTCACCTGGGGGGCGGGGTGGTTCAAAACCAGAGGTTCCTGGACCTCACATAAAAAGGAAATCAGACCCATGGGCAGGGCCCTGGAAAATGTCTCTCGAATAATTCTGGCGTGCGGCCAAATCTGGGGACTCTCTCCTGGGTAAGAACTAGGATTTTTTATTTGTACCCAGAGGGTGTAGCACAGTGTTCCGTCATAGCTGGACTATGATAAACATTTGTGTAATGAATGAAATCTAGTAACAGGAATCTGGGGACTGGGTATATATATTCAATTCTAGCAGCAGCACCTAGAAAAACTTCCTGGAATAGTGTGCAAATACAGACTGGGCAGCTTTTCAAACGTGTTTTTTAATCCACCAGTGCCCCCTACTGACCTGAAGATGGATAAGTCAAAACAATGGTTCCAGTTTAAGTATCTTAATTGTATATGCACATAACTAGTCTAGTCACACACACAGTACTTTTTCCACCAACACCTATACCATCAATTCCTTTCTGCCTCAAGCTGATAACTCTTAAACCCAGATCAACCCTACCATTTGCTGGTCCCCACTTCCAGGAGGCAGTCGTGATAGACCTCCTGAAGCAGCTCTCAGAAGAGTCCTCAAAGACCCTCACTGACCTTTTATTCCTTTTGTCAGTGCCTCTTGCAAATCCCACCACACTCATAAAATCAATCACCTTTTAAAAACATAAGAAGCCGGGGCGCCTGGGTGGCTCAGTGGGTTAAAGCCTCTGCCTTCGGCTCAGGTCATGATCTCGAGGTCCTGAGATCGAGCCCTGCATCGGGCTCTCTGCGCAGCAGGGAGCCTGCTTCGCCTCTCTCTCTGCCTGCATCTCTGCCTACTTATGATCTCTCTCTCTCTGTCAAATAAATAAATTAAAATAAATCTTAAAAAAAAAAAACCACAAGAAGCCATCCATCTACCAATCTTCTTCAGTTCTTGCTATTCATAGGATGATGGGGGACCATCAGCATCTATATCATCCAGAAGCTTGCTAAAAAAAAAAAACAGGACACCCTGGGGCCCTACCCCAGACCTACTGGAACAGAGTTGCATGTACATTAAAGTCTGAGAAGCACTGGTTCTCAACTTTCTCAACTACTAGACCTAACACTATTTTATGACAAATATTCTAAGTAACTATTTTGCTATCTTGAAATAAAAATTTATCACCCATCTACACATGTAAGGCCAAAAAAAAGAGAGACCAGTATACTGACTTGATGGAAACAAGATGGAGAACAAAAGGAAAAGATTTATAATAAGAATTACATTTCAGTATATAAATGTTCAACATAACTAAATTAAAGACATGCAGAACAATCCAAGTTTCCAAAATGTACCCCAAATGGCTGGTACCATCTGGCTGAGAACCGTTAGTCTACCATCACTCCCAACCTTTTCTTTCCAGTTCACAGAAGGAAGGCAACATCTTTCCTCCTTTTTGAAGCTGAGGGATTCTCTCTTCTAAAAGCCCCCTTTCTACATTCCTAAGGCCATAAACACTGCCAAATCTTGAATACTGGAACAACCACAAAAACAACTCTACAATCTTGACCCAACATGTCCCTTTAGTTATCATATTCTCTCCTTCCCCTGAAGGAGAAAGTTGAATTTATCAACCCCACCATTGTGTCCATTTACTCATGTCTCAATCACCAACCCATATTAATATAGCTTTCATTTCCATCAGTAAACCCATATCAATAAAAGTCATGAAAGCTTTCCAAATTGCCCAAATTAACAAACACGTCTCTAAATTCATGTAACTTATCTCACTGTAATGGACACTGTTGGTCATACATCCAAACTCCATTCCCCACTGTGTTAAATTCATTTCTCTCCCATGTGATTAAGGTAAACTGACCCTATCCCTAGCTGATCCTGTTTAGTCCAAGCCAACCAGAGCATGGCATTCCCCTGGCACTGGCTATCAGGTCAGGGGCGGACATGTGACCTAAGTTGGTCCAATCGGATCGAAGGAAAAGCATAATCCAAGCGTGGGAGTTCTATCCTCTCCCCTGCTCTAGTGAATGGGAAAGCATGTTACTACTGCCAGTCATGCCTAATCATAAGGGGAACCAATCTTACCACGGAAAGCCAAGAAATGAAACCAGGTCCTTGATAACACTGTTGACCCACTGGAGTCCACCCTTTCTCTAGACTTTGTGAGAGAATTCTTACTATTTAAGTAACCAGGTTCTCCCAGATGAAAGCATCCTAACACAGCCTGTCCTCCTTGAAACTTTTTCCCCTTGATTTTCTAAACATCACGCTTTTGTACACCTACTTACCAGAAGCTGCTTCTGGAACATCTCTGGCCTCCCCTCTTCCTCTGCTTATTCCTTACATTTTGGTGTCTGCCAAGGTTTGTTGTGATCTTTTCTACTCAAACTACATGTTTGAATAATTGAAGCTGAGCTATACTAGCACTTCCCCCAAAGGAGTACCACTGCTGATGCTCCCCAGCTCATCCACCTGAGGCACTCCTACTTGTCTTTCAAAACTAAATGTAAATGTCTCCTCTGTGAAGCCTCCCTTTAAGTTCCCAGGGGTTCTAGCCCTTTTATTGCGCCAAAGAACCTATGGACCCCTTCTCAAAATAATGCTTCTAACTGCATAAAATGCCAACTATACTTCAATAGGTATAAAAATTTTTAAAACTCAAAATGTGACATAGTATATACTCCTTACTCCTTAAATAAAAGGACCCAACAGTGAGTCTTATAACTACTGTAATTCTGAAGTAGTGATGACCATAAATGATACCTTGAGATCTGCAACAATTGTGATATGAAAATGCCCATGACATCTATTGGTCCTGTGAGTTCTATTGATGACAGGTACTGTTAATAGTACTGTGATTTATTGCTGTACTAGCTTATTAAATTAATTGCTCCCAATAAACCTCCTCATATCCATGCTCTTATGTAGTGCCCCCATATTGACTCTGGCTTGGCCATGGGACTTGTTTTGACATCAGCAAATGTGATGCAAGCAGGTAAGTTTGCACAATCGGACTTGCCCTCTTGGAACCCAGTGACCATGTGAGGAAGCCCAAGGTAGGCACAATGATGGGCACCGAGCCCCCATACATGACAGTAAGGCCACCTTATAGTCCAGGCACCAGCTGAATTCAGCCACTGGGGGATGCCAGCAGAACCGCCCAGGCAACCCACTGATGGCGAGAAGTAATAAATTATTGTAGTTTTAAGGCGCTGGTTTGTACTGGCTTGTTACCCAGCAATAGCTAACTGGAACAGTTACCTACACTCAAAACTGAAGGAAATGTTACATTTCAGTTGCAGATTGGTGAAAATAAAGATTTTTTTTTCCTATCAGGGTTTAGGGACTCCCCTGGATTCTATCTACAGACCCTCTGAGGGGCTGAAGACCACAGGTCAAGAACCCCCACTGTAGAGGGGAACCCCTGAGGCAGAGGAGATCCTGCTCTCCTTTCTACTACCACAGTGCATCTTTGATACCCATATAAACTGATCGCAGTATATCCTTTGGTGTTGCAACCCTAAAACTGAGCTGAGCTCCTAGCACATAATACGTGTTCAACACAAATTTATCGAATGAATACAAGTTGCTTATGGATCTGTTGTGGTAACCAACTGTGAGCAGCCTGAAAACAAAATAAAAGCAAATACTTAGATGGCACTCCTATATGGCAAGGGCTCTTCCGAGTGCTTTACACTTACTTATTTAGTCCTTATAACAACCCTATGAAGTATATGCTATTCCCCCAATTTCACCGATAGGAAAACAGGCACAAAATGGTTAAGTGATGTGCCCAAGATCACCCAGCTAGAAAGTGGCAACGCCAGGACTGTAAGGCCCAATCCATGTTCTGATGTTATAGCCTGTCCCAATGTGCCCAAAGCACATTGCAGAAGCACAATAAAACTTTTAAACAAGTAGTATAATTTTGAGATTTCATTAGCACTATTTTATGGGTGCTATGCTTCTTTAAGACTCAATTTTGTAGACTAATTTCTGGTAGCTTGTGACTTCTCACGATTAGAAACATCATTTACTTTTTTTTTTTTAAGTAGTAGAATAATGGCTTCAGGTCAAAATGCAGATTTTCGAAACAAAGCCTTCACTCTGAAAAGCGATTTCTTTCAAATGACATAATTTCGTCAAATGTAAAGAAGGGCATCGACTTGTCCATATTAAATAATGTTCACTTGGGAGGGGAACTAGATTCCAGCTTCCCACCCTTCCAGCCATTCCCATATCAGCTTCCCCAAATCCTACAGCAGCTTCTCCAAAGGTGACCCTCCCCCATTCACACACCAGGTTCTGAAACCTGAGCCTGCCAGGCAACCGAAGCCGAACCCTGCAGTGCCCTGAGCTGGCCTCTCCTTACCCACGAACCCTAAATAGGTAACCATCCGGAGGTGGGGTGGGTGAATATTTTGGGGGGTACTTTAACTTTTCAAAGTGTTTTATTCACGAGAGCAAGACCCACAGGACCCGCCCACCCGCCCCGGGATCTCACGCCTCCGCCCGGCAACCTCTCACTCCCAGCAGATCAGTGAATGAACCGCGGGGTCCACACGCACCCGGCCCGGAGGCGGGAAAAGCCTCGGGACGAACCGGGCCTGGCCCCCGGGAAAGCCCACGAGAGCGCGAGCAGGGCTTCGCGAGGCCGGGAGGGGGCGGTGACAGCTGTGACCCGGCTCCATGCTCTCACCTTGAACATGTTGCTGGCAGAGGTGGCTCCGGCGGGGTGACCCCGGCCTCAGCCCCTCCCACTACAGAGAGGTGGCTACGGCGGCCGGGTAGGGCCCTAATTCCTCTGACTGCAAGCAGGCCGCGGTGCGGATGACTGCGGAACAGCCAATTCGATCCCGCGAAGGATTGGTTCAGAAGCCTGGTCTGGGAGCGGCGTCGCTGAGCGGCAACGCGTCGCTCCTCAGGGAGCGAACGCAAGCCCCGCCCCCCGGAGGCTCCGCCCCTGCGCCGGCCGTTGCTAGGCGGCAGGAAAGCGCCAGCACAGTGTAGGCGGCACGCGGGGGCGCGAGGAGGGAGGTGCCGGGTTCCTCGCCGCGCTGGGAATCGGCCTTCGCTATCGCGATTGGGCGCCCAGCGGCGTGGGCTGGGAATCCTGTGCGCCGAGGCCGCCGGGCGAGGGCGCTCGGCTGGTCTCCGGCGTCTTTGAAAGTCTCACAGCCGGAAGCTGCCGACCCCTGGGGCCTGGAATTATCTCACAAAAGGTTTTCAGATTTTTTTTTTCCGTGGGCTGGAAGTTCTTAAGGTTTTAAATTTAATCTAGTTTGCCATATCCTTTAGTCTCGAAAGGCCCTGACTTTTTTTTTCCCCTTTAAAATACTTAAGCTTATGCCCCTCTCTGGGAATCAAATGTCCCTTAATAGTACTAGAAAAGGTAATAATGAGAATAATGATCTAATTAACAAGAATACCAAAACACTAACACAGTGTTTACTATGTGCTCAGCTCTGATCTAAACTCCTTACGCATATTCATCTAATCTTTCCAGCAACCCAGGTAGGTGAGTACGATTATTATTCTCAATCTAGTAGATGAGGAAACTGAGGCACGGAGAAGTAATTTGTACGAGGCCACATGGAAAAAGTGGGAACCCAGAATCCAAACCTAGGTACTCTGCCTTTAAAGCCTGTGATCTCGCCTAAATAATTGTTATACTGTCTCATAATGGGGGTGTGTTTCATATTTCGATCCGTATCACACGTCCTCACCTCATAGAAAGTGTAAATTCATCCGGGTGGGCATCCAAAAGATTTGGGGAGCTTGTGCGAGGCCGCGTCACTGACCTCCAGCCAAAGACCATTAGGAACACATCTGTAGTTGAACAAGTTGGTTTTATTATCCCTCATTGCTGCGAGGAAAACACACAACTTGGCACAGCGGGGCATCTCAGCGAGAGGGAACTAGAAAGATTTATTATGAGATTTGGGCTAGGGCGCCTGGGGTGGCACAGTGAGTTAAGCATTGGGCTCTTAATCTCAGCTCACGATCTTGGCGTCTTGAGTTCAAGACCCCCAATGGGCTCCATGCTGGGTGTGCAGCCTACTTAAAAAAAAAGATTTGGACTTTGGTTGGATAATTCGGGGGCGAATTCAAAGAATTCGCCAGGCTTTGCTCTGGATTAGGTGTTGTTAGGAAGCCAGGATGGTACCAAAGCCCAGCTGTGAGTGCCAGGCCAACTACCAGATGCTAAGGGCTGCTTTTCTGTTTCTCAGGAGAATTGTGTGTTCCAAGCCATCCCCATCCCTATCCCCAAGGACAAATATTGAGAAGACTCTGAAGGCTCTCCATTTGTAATGGAATGTCACATGTATATAAAAGTGTGAAATATAGTGAAAATTAGGGCAGGAGCTGTTAAATCTTTTTTAAAAAAGATTTATTTATTTGAAAGAAAGAGAGAGAGCAGGGCGGGGAGCAGAAGGACAGACTTTTCAAGCAGACTCCCGGTCGATCCCACGACCCATGAGATCGTGACATTTCTTTCACTTATAGTGTAGGCAACAAAGCACAGTAGTCTCAGCAGTACCTGGGACTTTGTCACCAGTAGAAAGCACAAATATTTTCATATAGTGTCACAGTCATGGCACACTTCCTGACATACCATTTCTGCTCATTACCACTTCAAAAGTACAGTAGTTATTAGAATGCTCATTTTATTTAACACCTAAAGAGGACAGATTCCTGTAGTTTTGTTTTTGAAAATATTTTGAGAGTGATTTCAATATAGAGTCCTTTGTGATGCTATGTGTTTTATGTTATGCATTTTATTTTATTTTTTTTAAGATTTTATTTATTTATTTGACAGAGAGAGAGATCACAAGTAGGCAGAGAGGCAGGCAGAGGGGCGGAGGGGAAGCAGGCTCCCCGCTGAGCGGAGAGCCCCATGCGGGGCTCGATCCCAGGACCCTGAGACCATGACCCGAGCCAAAGGCAGAGGCTTTAACCCGCTGAGCCACCCAGGCGCCCCTACGTTATGCATTTTAAAAACGTGATTCTTAGGAATCTGTCCATAGGGGCCCATGGCACCAGAAGAAAATGAAGAGCCCCTGCTTTAGTAGAAGAGACTAAGCAGTGACTAAGAACTTTGAACCCTATCCAAATCGGAGTAATGCATCAAAGGATAGAAAACCAAAGGTGAAATCAGTTCATTTAGTACCTACCCTCTCACTTTACCACAGAGAGAACTGAGGTACCAAGAGGTTAAGGAACTTGCCCAAAGTCTCACAGCTATTCCATGATAAAACCAGGACAGAAAGTTCTTAGACAAGCATGTAAAAATTCTCCACTCTTGCTAGGCATGGAGGATTCCATAGTTAGCAAGGTGCCTCTGGCCCTCAACGAGCTTAGTGGAGTGACAGCCAAGAAAATAAAACATGACATAATATGAGAAGTATTGTGAAAGAAAAACCATTATTGGACCTTGGAGACAAGGTGAACAGTTGTATGAAAAAGAGAGGGTGGAAAACTTCAGAAAAGAGGCATCAATTAGCTGGGGTCTTGAAAGATAAATTGATGTTTGCTGGCGGTAGGGAAGTCACTCCTGGAAGGGGAAATGGCATGATCAATGGCACAGAGTTGAAAAACATTGGCTGATTTTGGTGAGAAGTTCTTGTTCTCACAGAGTCTAGAGAGGAATGCTGGTGAAGGTGGTGTTTTGATATTTGAAAGAGAGAGTGGACTATAGATTGAAAAAAGTCTGGAATACCATTCTAAGGAGTCTGGGCTTCAGTGTGGAGGAAATGAAGTGTCCCTGAAAGATTTTAAGCTGGGGCGTCAGAAAGCTGGACTGTTGCGCTACAGAATTAACTCGAGCTGTGGTGTGGAGGACGACCAGGAGGGCACAGAGACTGGAGACTGGAGGACCAGTTAGAAGGCTATGGATAGATCCACTTGTCTTTTACATGTCCCTCAGAATATTTTTAGTACCTAAGGCATGTAAGCTCTAAGCAACATTAAGAGATCCATGATGCCTTTCTTTGTAAAGGGTTCTGGAATAGCTCAACGATCATATGGCACTTGAGTCTTGTCTAAACAGTGCAGTAATATAGATTATGACCTCAAATGCTGAATCTGTGTACTTTCAGAGCACTTCATCGCAAGGAAAATGAAGCGCTCTTCAAAGGCATCAGTTCCTCATGTTCCAAAATCAGATAAACCACGCTCAGGAAAAGACTACAAAATGCATTTGTCAAGTATTGGAAAGAGAAAGGCAGTACAACAGTAGGTAGCCATCTTTCGGCCTTTGTCATTTTCCACAACTGGTCAGTTTCCATACTGTATTTACCCACCTAACATCAGACACTTCTCGTTTTGTAAATTAGAGGTTTTTTTGTGTGTTTTAAAAGTATTTTTGAATTGAATAGTAGTTATTATAATTATAGTATTTCATAATTTGCAAAGCATGTTAACACACATTTCTTTGATCCTGACAACTCTGTGAAGCAGTCTTATTATTACATTTTGTAAGTGAGGAAGCAGCAACTGGGAGAAGGTAAGTGATTTGCGTAAGGTTCAATAGCTAATAAATGGCATCCCAGGATTTAAAGCTTTGTTTCCATACGTCTGGCCTTTTCTACTCTACATCTTGTAGTCTGCATTTTGCCAACCAATGGTGACATTATACAGGAGTATCTGCCTCTCTTCACATGTAGCCCTGTGAGGGGTAAGGATGGGACTGGGGGGTTTTGGTGAGGGTGATCCCTACAATCTCCTAGTGCTGAGATGTGATCCAAAGTGAGATCATTCTCGGACCTGACTGGGATGAGCCTGTTTCAAGCAAAGATCAGAGAAAGGAGTTTCTTTTTTTAGGGCCTAGTTGTCTGTTCCCAGAAAAGAATTGGACCTACTGTAACTTTGAGTATTCTACATTCTATTTTCATAGCACTTGGACTAGTTGGACAGTGTTCTTAAGAACTAACTATAATGGAATCATTTTAGGTCATGGATGTTTTTAGAAAGCAAATTTGTCTCTTCTTACATTTTTAGTTATATATGCCTTTTGCTGATAAAGTTTTAGCCAGGACTTTTTTTTTTAATCCCAAGGGAAGTATTCTCAAATATCTTATATCTTCATTCTGACTAGATTCTGCAAATGACCAGTTCCAATTACCACATCCAAATGTTCCTCGTTAGGTCAGTCTTAGGGTAGTGGGCAGGAGGGTGCAGGGGGAGGAAGCAGAAATTTAGAGTTCCCCAAGATTTTAGGAAAATGAAAACTACTTCACTAATCTTAACCTCTTGTTTTTCTTCTCAGAGTTATAAAAGATATTTCAGCTCAAAGGATACAGAGAGCTTGGTTATCTCATATGGACAAAGCAATATTTCGACTCTTAAAGCACACAATTTGTGCAGCGGTATGTATTTTGCTTTTTGTTTTCTCTGACAGATCTAATTACTTATAAGCTAAAAGGTCTGTTAAGTAAAGATAGAATACATAACCTTTTTTATCTCTTCTATTTGAATCTAATAATAGTGCATGGGGTTCTGGGATTACTTCTTTGGTTAGCCCTAAATCAATATTTCTGGATTTATTTGTAAATAACGTGGGTGACTGTTATTTCTTTTTCTGAAACCAAAATCATGTTTTTAAAAAATTCGGTTTCTTATTTGAAGATGTGGGACACCAATAGTCCAATAAGAAAAATCTCTGAATTAAAAGTGCCCTTACCTTCCACCCAGTGATTTCACTTCTAGGAATCCATTATACAATATATGTATAATTTCACTGAAGTATTGTTTGTAACAGCAAAGAAATAAGCCATATAACGTCCACCAATGGAATGCTGTTGGCGCTTTCATGGTGTTAAACCTTACAGCCTTGTATGTGATTCTGCAATACAAAGATAGCTAAGATACCTCATTAATGAAAAAGGCAAGTACAGAACAGTATGAATAATATGGTCCTATTTAAGTAAAAAAAAAACAAAAAAACCCTAAGGTGCGTATCTCCCCCACCCCACCCCCAAAACAACTCTGGCAATGCTAGCAGAGTATATAAAGCTTTCCTTCATATAATACCAAGTATTCTAATAAAATCACCCATGATTATAATAGTTTATAATTAATAATAGCCACATTAAGGGAATCTTAGCAGCTCTGAAAAAAATCATGAAGTCTGAGCAGTTCGTACACTTCTTCACCATCTGACCCACAGACCCTTTTCTGATGCCAGGAAAAGCAGAATACCTCAGAGAAAACCCACTCAGGTAAACAGGTTACATTTCAGATCCATAACCCATTGTCTTCACATATGGAACTTGTATTTTGTTATCATTATACTGGTTTTGTTATAACTTCAGATGCTTATAGTAACAGAAAAAAGGAAATTAATTCTTTTTAAAAAAATCTGTTATCCCGTGGGGTGCCTGGGTGGCTCAGTCGTTAAACGTCTGCCTTCAGCTCAGGTCATGATCCCAGGGTCCTGAGATCGAGCCCCACACCGGGCTGCCGGCTTGGCGGGAAGCCTGCTTCTCCCTCTCCCGCTTCTCCTGCTTGTGTTCTCTCTCTCACTGTCTCTCTCTGTGTGTCAAATAAATAAATAAAACCTTAAAAAAAAATCTGTTATCCTAAAACTTCAAGTTCCTACCTGATATTAATAATGCTTTGTCATTTTAAAAGCCTTTTGGTGTGCATTTTTATGTGATTGTCGTAGGCGTAAAGGTTGGCAGGGTCATGTCGGGGGCGGGTGGCATGGGGGCTTTAGAGTCAAATAGAGCTATGTCTGCATCCTGGCTTGTCCATTTACTACCTGTATGCCTTTGAATAAGTTACAGACACTCCCAGAGTCTCAGCCTGCTCATTGGAAAGATGGGAATAATATTTGAATAATATTGCTGAGTTATAAGGATTAAATGAAGTTATATCTATAAGGCATGTAACAGAGTATGTGGTATATAAAAGGTGTTTAAAAGCCAATAACATTACTATCATCTTCCTCATTTTACAGTGATGATTCATTCAGCATCACATACTTGCTCAGCACCTGCTGTGTTCCAGGGACTGTACTAGATGCTGAGAATACATGGAGAAGAAGAAAAACACGATCAGTACCTTCACGCAGCTTAGAGTCTAGTGGAAGACACAGATTAGTTCATAGTTAATTACAATACATGGTGAAAAGTATTGTCACAGGGAAAGAACAGTGCCTGGGATGTCAAGGAGGGACACCTTCTCCAACTTGGAGGCTAAAAGAATGAAGTAACTGACTCAAGGTTATACAGTTAATAAATGGAGGAGCCAAGACTAGAACCCAGGTCTTCAGAACTCCAAGTCTGGTGCACTGTTCACTTTACCATGCTGCCTCTGTTATTCTCAGTAAATTACATCTGGGCAGGGTACCACTTTCCATTTATAGCATCATCATCTATTTCAGGAATGTTGTGTGACACATGAACTACTGAAGAAAGTGAGCCCCTTAGAGGCTGAGCTTCTGAAAGATCCTAGCATGAAGTGTAAAGTTAGATTCAGGTAATATTTCTATGCTCATTTATTTCCAGAAGCACTTGTTAAAATGAAGAAACCTTAGCAATTTATTTTCTCAAGTCCTCATAAATTTTCAGGGTATAATTACAGAGTAAATGTGTTGTTCTTATTCACATTTATTATATGAGGAAAACTGAGCCATGACTCTTGGGCCAAAAGATGCCTCGAGAAGTGGGTCCTTTCCCATGATGGGTCCAGTCTGACACGTGAATGAGGATAATTTTGAGCGCACACACTCCACTGTGGCTCTTTCAGCTCGGGAATCCATGTCATTGCCCATTCTTTCCGTGCTCTTGCATAGCCTCTACCCTGCATGCAGGAAACTATGAGAACTATCTTAAGTATAGGAGGAGCAGTAACTAAGCCCCAGGCCTGATGCCAAGTCACTAATTTTTGGTCTTTATTTCAGACTTAGTGGTGAAACATTTCCACCTTTCATCGTATTTAAAATTTTTCTTCATAATGAAGGCCATGGTTACAAGTATTTCAGTGGAAGAAATTTATTTAAGCCATCAAATGAGGTGATGTTTCATGATGTACATTTTATGTTACTTTATTTTTTTAAGATTTTTATGTATTTATTTAAGAGAGAGAGACAGATAATGACAGAGAGCGTGAGCGGGAAGGAGAGGGAGAAGCAGACACCCCGCTGAGCAGGGATTTTTCCCCCCATGCGGGGCTCCATCCCAGGGCCCTGGGATCAAGACCTGAGCCGGAGGCAGATGCTTAACTGACTGAGCCACTCAGGTGCCCCCGTTTTATGTTACTTTCACTTCTTAACATCTATGCAGTATCTAAATTGCGTTCAAAGTGTACAGACTAAGTGATTTCACCATTAAACAGCCCAGCAACCAGGTAGTATTTTTTTAATCATCATGTTTCAGGGTGTCTCTGTTTATTAGCTGAAAAAATATTTGGAATGAATGACTTTTAGAGGCCCTTAAAAATACTCATCACTTTTCTTTGTATTGAATTTTGGTTCGTTCATGAGAAACTCTTAACTGTGGGAAAGGAACTTAGGGTTGGTAGAGGGGAGGTGGGTGGGGGGAGGGGGTAATTGGGTGACGGGCATTAAGGAGGGCATGTGATGTGATGAGCACTGGGTGTTACATGCAACTGATGAATCACTGAACTCTACATCTGCAACTAATGATGTACTGTATGTCGGCTAAGTGAATTTAAATTAAAAGAAAAGAAAAAAATTTTTGATTTGTTAATAAGGGACTGAAGTGGCCCATTGGTCAGGGCTTTTAAGTTATGCAGAACATTTGATACAATTTTATTTTCATAGCATTTTATCATGGTTTCTTTGATTCTGGTAGCATATTTAGAAAAAAGCGTACTGGACTATTGATTGAAAAATGAACCTTCAGAATATTAATCCTTCTTTATATGAGTTCTCATACTTTTAAGTTTCATGTATATTTACCATAATTGTGTCTACAGCATAGAAATCACCTGAGAATTTTGTTAAAATGTAGTTTCTGATTCATTAGATCTGGGAAGGGACATGAGATTCTGCATTTCTAACCCGTTCCCGGGTGCTGCCGCTACTGCTGGTCCACGGACCCCACTTTTAATAGCAAGGATCTGCAGTGCTACTACAGTATAGGTTTTGCTCCTTTGGCCCTTAAACATAACTATAATTGAGGGAAAAAATGTGTGCATTCTCATACTTAGCCTTTTATAAATCCTACATCAAAGGTTATTTTCCTGTAGCCTTCTGGAGATATTTTACATGAAAAGTATGGCCCATCTGAAATCATCAATAATGGCACATGTTCAGGATAGAAGACCACACAGCCTGGGAGTTTCTGCTCAGATCCAGGATGGACAGCATTTATACTCTGAAAAATAGTAGAAAAGAAAAAGAGACTGCTTTTCTCTGTTCTCAGGCAACATCAGAGAACATTTCATTCAGTTTCAGAATATATCAAATGGACTATGTGTTTTTAGATGGAATATGGTGTTCCAGAAACATTAGTATTTGTTCATTTATATAAAATGACTTCACATACAAAAGTTGATATTTATCCTACACTCAAGGAATGAATTCACGCCACACTTATGTACAGAATAAGCTTATCATCCCTATAAAATATCATCAACGGTTGCTTCTCTGAGGCTGCATGATGAGACTTTTCCAGGAACAGAAATTCTCCTGGGTCCGCTCCTGGTGGTCCCTACTGTCCACAGGCTGGAGCAAATGAGAAACGTAGAGGCCGTGACTAGAAAGGACTGTGTGTACATTAAAACTCATTAAAATGCTGTATAATAACTTTAGTTTTTATTTAAATTACAAAGTTACTGTTGGGAAAAAAAGGAAATAGCACAGAGATTTTTTAAAAAGGAAACTATGCCTCGTGCCTTTCTTCTCTGTGCTGTGACTTTCATTCGCCTGGAGTGAGCACCAGTAATTGTTTACTGTGTATCCTTCATTTTTTTTTTTGCCTGTAAAAATGCTCACACAAATATATTTTTTTAAAACTTTTGTTCTTATTATAAAAATGTGATAACACTATTTAGTTTGAGTTTTTCACTAAACATTCTAAGAGGATTTAATTGATCAGAACGTGAAAGAACAGATTAGGATTCCTTTTTCATCTTCGTAACAAACTCTGGTAACACTTGGATTGATGGTTGATAGTAAACCTGTAGAAGTAGAATTTTTCTCACTATAAGTTTACACCAGCCCTTTGAATGTAGAAATTGTGTGTTGAGCAAACTGATCCAACTTTCCTAAGTTCACTTCTTTTTTTTTAAAGATTTTATTTTTTTAAGTAATCTCTACACCCATCCTGGGGCGCAAACCCACAACCTCAAGATCAAGAGTCTCACACTCTACCGGCCGAGTCAGCCAGGAGCCCCAGCTTATTTCTTAGTATGAAATAAATAAGTCAGTTTTAGTTCAGATGTGTAATGTAAGTTCACTTATGAAGAAGGGGAGTTTCACAGTTTTGTTGTCGTTCTGTCTTTTCCCTGGGTCTTACTTCCATTTTCATTTCCTTATCATTTCCTGATAGTATTTCTCATGTACTTATAAACACACACACACACACACACACACACACACACACACACAGTAAAAACAAGTGAAAGGACGTAGAATAGGCTAAACCACTTTAGAGAAGGAGAACAAAGATTTCCATTACCTGACTTCAAGACTTAAAAAGCTGCAGTGATCCTGACAGTGTTGTGATGGCTTAATGACAGGCATGTAAATCAATGTGATAGAATAGGGAATTCAGAAATACACCCACTCATAGATGATCAATTGATTTTCATCAAATGTGCCAAGTCAGTTCAAATGGTGCTAGAACAATTGGATAGCCATGTGTACAAAATAGAGATCTCATTTCAGTTACCTACTTCGATGATCTATTTTCAGAGCAACGCTTATTTACAGAGGGTTGTCACTATAGTTCATCCTCCAACTATATTTAGAATATTCTAAAGCCTTGCTACTCAGAGTGTGGTCTATAGACCCACAGCACTGGCATCCCCTGGAACTTATTAGAAATGCGGACTATCAGGCCCCACCCCAGACCCACTCAATTAGCACTTGCATTTTAACAAGACCCCCAGACAATCATAGGCACAATATAGTTTGACAAGCACTGTCCTAAAGGTGCCCCCCCCCACACACACACACGGACACCGTAGCCTGGAATGCCTCTGGGTAATTGACAATTCTGAAACATTAACGTTCAGCAACCATTAGTTTCAATTGAAGATCCCTGTTCTTTTTGAGGATTGGGCATTTATGTAAAAAGGAAAAAACATTATTAATAATAGCTGCCCTTATTAAGCACTATCAAGTACTGCGTTAAGCATTTTGCGTGCATTATCATTTAATCTCCTAAACTCTAGAATGTAGATTCTGTGATTATCTTCCGTTTTAAAAATCTAAGTAACTTGCCTAAGGTCTCACAGCTGGAAAGGGAAGGAACCGATATCGAGACCCAGGGATACTGACTCTAGAGCCTGGGCTCTTAACCACTCTCGAGTCAGGAAGCCTGCTAAGCATCTTCTCTTCTATGGCCCCCTGATAACTCCAGTAAGGTGCATGTTATTCCCATTTTGCCTGTGAGGAAGCCGGACCTCGGAGAGGCTTGTCAGGGGCGGAACTGAGGCTAGACTACTTCTCTGTCTATCCGCCGCCCTGTGCACACGTGGAGGTTGAAACACCCCTAGCAGTTGTGGAGGTTTCATGAATTCGGAGCCTGTGTATAATTGAACTGTCCAAACCAGGACACCCTGTGCCTGTGCAGGGATAACAGTTTTTGCCCCCTCCGCGAGTGAGAATTTCCAGCCGGGCAGGGAAGTGACCTGAGACATTAGAGTAACTTCACAAGCACAGGTATGGATCTAGGCCAGCACAGAGCTGCAGGCCTGTGGGGGCTTCCGGGCCACAATGCTGCCAGGTATCAGGGGAGGTGTCAAATTTAGAGATGCCCCCCTTTGACCTTTGGAGTCACCCACTAAGAATGGAACCTGCCTCTCGAATCCTAGACTGATTGGCTGCTGTCCTGGGCCCCTTGCCTAGTTTCCACCCTTCCCTTTCACCTGGGGCTGGGCTCTCCTTTCCCATCCCTTCCGACCCAGAAGCACTTTCCTGAAGCTGGCCATACCCCACAAATGCCGGAGAAAGAACATCCTGGCCATTGGAGGGCAAACGTTTTTCAAGCCCCTGTCGTAAGTGGGCAGCGAGCCCGCCCCGTGCTGCCAGGCACAGGGTTGTTTTGGCTGGATACCGGGATGGGCCTGGCACAGCTGAGCCACACAGCTGAGGCACTGTACCAATAAGGAAACTGGGGCTTGGAGAGGTTGTGGGTGGTGGCTGAGTGGAGTAGAGTGGGGAGGGACTGACAAGAAATACCCCCACTGAGTAACTTGAGCTAAAGTAAAATACAGTTATATCTAAAGAACTTCTCAAAGCAGAAATCATACAGCTTTCAGATGTGTTCACGGTACAGTTTATTTGCTTTTACCTTTAGCGTCACTGTGAGGATGGTTAATGAGAGCCCACAGGAAATTAATTGCACAAAGCAGGATGGTGACAGGTGCCAATACTGCCTTTTGTTTAGCTACGTAGTATATAAAGATACTAATGAAATGGAAAACAAAGACGATCTGCCTAAAGGAAGGGTCATCACATAAACTGTTTCTGTCCCTTCAATTTAGTGCGTTAGGAATAAAACTATAACCCTTGAATATTCTTTCATTTTCCATGTGTGTCTGTGTTCAAAGCTTTGGAATTAGAAAAATAAGTTAAAAAGGAATATTCTCAATAACAAAAGTGAAAACTGAAATGGAAAATACATTCAGGCTCATTGTTGTATTGTGTGTTAAGTAAAAAGAACACATTCCAAATTTCGATCTCGTCTCAAGCGGCCTCATATCAGCATTATAACCCGGAGTTCCCATGCTTTCACAAATACACATTCTGAGATACAGAGGGAAAGAGAAACTGATCTGGAATCCAAAGATATTTGAATTTTCATCTATACCAGTCTCCCTTCTCATAAGCATATGCTTTGTGGCCAGAAGCACAGATATGTAATATAAATATGTGTTAGAAGAGTCAGCACATACAGCACATACTTATGGGGGGTGGGAACAAGGGTGGGGAGTACTTAAGTCTCACAGTCTATGTATAGCTCTTAGCAAAGGATGGGCGTATGTGGAAGGGTATGGTACAAACAGGGCCAGATGAGATTTTCTAGCACTCTTCTACCTCTGCCCTCTCAGGTGCTGTCCTTGACTACAAAATGCCAACATTTCAGAGAGAAAAAAAAATGCTTTGCTACTCTGACCACAGAGAACGAAGTCTGAAGGAGAGGGAGGTCTAAGCAATCTGAAATGTACATGTTTCCATTTGGGGGTGAAGTATTATAACTAACACATAAAAGAGAGCTGGCCTTAGTAACACCTTTCACTGCAGTTCCTAGGGCAACCTATTTAATAACCAAGGAAGTTTTCTCTACGTTGACAGCACGAATGACGCTACAAATTTGTTCTGTTAAGGGAAAAGAATGTTTTTTAATGGGGGAAAAAACAGATTGTTAAAACACTATGTTTCTCTGAGGGTTGTGGACTCAGCTACTCCTCCAGCTACATTTTAAAACTATGTAGATATGGTTATGGAAACAAATTTTTAATGGCTTAAAAACTCCTATACAATCTTTTCTTTGTAAATACAGTGTTTTTATTGAATAGCAAGCTGCTAGAAGAAAGGAACAATATTTGATGTATTTGTCAGAAGAAATATGTAAAATGTGCACTCATAATTTTGCTATTATACTACCGTTTTAAAGATCTATTTTCTATTCTCCTTATAGGGAGTGGCTGATGCTTGCAAAATGATGGGGGAAAAGAAGTTTTACCGTCAAGTTATGGAAGATGAACATCTTTTCCAGAAATTCAAAATAACTGATGAAATAGATATTGTCACCCTGAAAGATTACATGCAAGTAAGGAACTGAGATTTAGATATTAGAAACAACAATTAAAAAAAAAAAAAAAACCTTCTGGGGGCATCTGGGTGGCTCAGTCGGTTAAGCAGCTGCCTTCGGCTCAGGTCATGATCTGAGGGTCCTGGGATCAAGCCCCATGTCTGGCTTCTCCCTCTCCCTCTGCCTCACCCCACTCATGCTCGTGCTCTCTCGCTCTCTCTCTTTCAAATAAATAAATAAAATCTTTTTAAAAATAACCTTTAAAAAAAACCTTCTGACCTTATCCTCCAAGAAGAAAGATCCATTCATTTTTTCCCTATAGAAAAATATGCACAATATGAAACTTACCATTTTAAATGGTACAATTCAGTGACATCAAGTCCATTCACAATGTTGTGCAAACACCACTATCTAGTTCGAGAACCTTTGTCACCCCAAAAGGAAACCTCACATCTATTAAGCTGTCATTCCCCATTCCTCCATCACTTCAGCCCCTATCAACCACTAATCTGCTTTCTGTCTCCCTGAATTTACCTATTCTGGATACTTTGTATTAATGGAATCATATAATATTTGGCTTTTTGCACCTGGGAAGTGATAGCTAATGAATGTGGCCTTTCTTTTGGGGGTGATGGAGATGTTTTAGGATTACATAGTAGTGCTACTTTTCAAATGGTTAAAATGGTGAATTTTATATTATGTGAAATCAAGTATATGGTCCTAAGAGAGTGCCTGATGGAGATTTGACCTAGTAAGGAAGGGTTCTATTAATATTTGTACTATTATTTGGATGCTTTGTGCTACAAGCGATAGAATATTCCCAACCACAAGAGGCTTAAACAACAAAGGACATTTATTGTCCCATGTCGAAAGTCCACAGATAGGTGGGTCCTGGGCTAGCTAATGCAGCAGCTCGAGGACATCAGGGTTTTGGGTCAGCTTCTGTGCAGGGCTCTTGGCTTCCTTCACATGGTAACAAGATGACTATCACATTCTTAACTTCCTTCAAAGGTAGGAACAAGGGGACTCTGAAGCATCGTTTTCCTTCTTATTGCAAGAAGAAAAATCTTTGGGGGTGCTTGGGTGGCTCAGTTGGTTAAGCATCCAACTCTTGATCTCAGCTCAGGTCTTGATCTCAGGGTCATGAGTTCAGGCCCTGCGTAAGGCTCCTCACCCAGCGTGGAGCCTACCTTAAAAAAAGAGAAAAGAAAAATCTTTGCCAGAAGCCCCCAACAGACTTCCCCTCAGGGTCCCATTGGTCAGAACTAGATCACATACTCCCCCTAACCTAATCACTGATAAAGGGAAATGGGATCATTTTCCATGATTGACTTAGAACAATCACGGTTCGCGTGCTGGGGCCCTCCTTCCTGGAACATATTGCTGTTCCATACTTGAAAAAAATAATCCGGGCTCAGGAGGCAAGGGAGAAGTGGGAAATGGTTGATGGGCAGGCAGTCAACAATGTGTCACCGCGTCAGTCTGGGGCTGAGCAGGTGCTGCGCCCCAGGCCAAGGCTCTGTGGCAGGAGGAACTGCAGGGCCCTAAAGCAGGTCTGTGGGGGCGGAGAAGAGGGAGCAGAGGGTTTGGTACTTAGGCAGCCTGGAGGGCTGGTAAGAGAGCATCAGGCAGGCCTTTTGACCAAAGCAAGGTGTTTTTCTTTTTCTTGATGCCGTGTGCAAGTAGAAGCTGGTGCTTCTTCTTCTTCTTCTTTTTTTTTTTTTTTTTAAAGATTTTATTTATTCCTTTGTCAGAGAGATAGAAAGAGCACAAGCAGGGGGAGCAGCAGGCAGAGGGAGAAGCAGGCTCCCTGCTGAGCTGGGAGCCCTGTGTGGGACTCGATCCCAGGACCCTGGGATCATGACCTGAGCCGAAAGCAGCCACTTAACCGACTGAGCCACCCAGGCGTCCCGTAGCTGGTGCTTCTTAATGGGTTAAGAAATGAGGTGATCTAGTCTAATGAGCGAAGAGATCCGTCTGGCTGTGGTGTAGGGAATGGCCTGGAAGACAGCAAGAGCCTTCTCCTAGTTTGGATGTCCCTGCTGTATTTCAGGAGAGATGGTGGTGTCTTGGCTGAGGGCTGTGAGGCTGGAGACGCAAGAGATGAGTAGAGAGTAAAAGCAGTGGTCCTTGGTGACAGAGAGGCAAGTTAAGGAGAGGTGTCTGGCATGGCTCCTAGGTTCCTGGTTTACGTAACGGGTTGGACAGCAGTACTAAGTCAGGAAACTTAAACTAGATACCTGATTAATAATAGTAGTGAATGCTCAGTAGGACCAACTCCTTTTATTCTTACAACAACCCTAAGAGGTAGGTACTATCAATCCCACCATTTCACAAATTCTAAAGACACAAGGGATCCCAAAGTTCTGGCTCATAATAATGGTAATATATGGCCTTAACTATTCAATCAGTTGCTTCATTGTGACATGTGAAATTAATGCAGTGCCTTGGAGACTCCCAATTGTGTTTTCTTTCCTTTAGAGTCTTAACCTGGAAAATGAGTGAACTGAACCAGGAAATAAGTAGTGCTGGGGGATGCCAACTATCTTTGCTAAGGACATGGGTCACATACTTGCAGAGTGTGACTATGCCAAGGATTGGTGTCATAGGAAGAAGTCCCCAGATAGACACGCTGGGAGAGAGAAACATGATCATTGCTGACATTTATTGAGCTCCTTATGGACACAGCTCTGTTGTTGGCTCTTTTTTTTTTTTAAAGATTTTATTTATTTATTTGAGAGAAAGAGAAAGACAGAAACAGAGCACAAGCGGGTGGAGGGGCAGAGGGAGAAGCAGACTCCCTGCTGAGCAGGGAGACTGACATGGGGATCGACCCCAGGACCCTGGGATCATGACCTGAGCCGAAGGCAGATGCTTAACTGCTTAACTGACCGAGCCACCCAGGAGCCCCTTGTTGGCTCTTTTTATGCATATTATCTCCTTTAATCTTCAAGTTTGTAGATTATGTGACCCTCTTTAACAGATGAGAAAAATGGAGTTTAAAAAGATTTTTAAAAACTTGCCCCAGGTCACATAGCTAAGTACAGAGCAGGTCATTGACAGTTCTGAGATGTTTACTCATTTTACTACTCCACTCTCAGCAAACAAAATATACAGGCAGTCCTCACTTTGCACGGTAGTGCAGGGCCATAAAAATGACCGTGCCATGGTGCCTGACTGGCTCAGTCGATGGAGCGTGCAATTCTTGATCTCGAGGTTATCGGTTCAAGCCCCACGTTGGGTGCAGAGATTTTTTTAAAATAAAATCTTTTTTAAAAATGACCATACAAGCTGAAACCATGCATAGCAAATTTAATAATCAATGTGAAAAATCATGATTGTTCCATGCCTTTCAAAAAAATCTCGTCGAAACGTTAAAAACTCTCCTGCTGTCTGTTATAAATATATAGGAAAATGAAAAACAAATCACTTATTATGCTATAACTTAAAACATTGGAAACACTGAGGATTAAAAGTGTTTTATTTCTTTGTAAAAAACTTATCAACTGTAAATATAATAAAAACCATTGAATTGTATACTTCATATGGGTGAATCGTATGGGCTGTGAATCTCAATAAAGCTTAAAATAGTGTATGAGGAGTAGTTAAAACAGTGCTTGCCTTCTTGTTCTTCTCATATGACTTACAATACGTAGTGAGCATCTTTTCTATGCCTTGGTGAATTGTCACACTCCTTTCTAAGTTCGAATTACCTACCAACATTTTATCCTTTGCGCTTTAAATGTTGTGAAATCTCTCAAAGTTCCTTTAATGTGAAGGGTCTTTTTCGTCAGCGTCACTTCCTCTGGAACAGCTTCATCCTTTTCGTCATTTATGCTGTAAGTTCACCTTCAGCACGTTCCTCTAGCTGCCTACCCGCAGTCTCTTGAATGATGACAGTGTCAATATCCCCTCAGCCACCTATTTCTTCTAGAACTCCATTTACATTTAATTCGAATTTCATTTCCAGCATTATCATTTTTTGTTTCTCTTTTGGCCTATTCTTTTGATTATCTTTTTTTTTTTTTTTTTTTTGTAAAATGGCACATGGGTTTATCACTGGGAGACAGAGAGGTGACACAACTACATACTTTGCTGACTGTGTGTGAACTAAATAACAGATCTTCAGTGACCAATCGTTGACACTTTGGAAGGAGCGACATGATTTGTCACTAATCACCACACACATCTGTTATTTCTGTAGTGCTCTATGGACTGGAGAGCTATCAGCCAAGTTTGTACTTTATTCAGTTAAGTTATACTCGGGAAACTGAAATTTGAGATGTGTTGTTGGAGGACTGGGCTTATTCAATCAAATGGTAGTAATTAAAATTTGTGCATGCCTAAATGATACAAAAGAAAGACTGCTTGGGTGTGTGTGTGTGTGTGAGAGAGAGAGAGAAAAATACCCTAAATGCCTAGCTGATACTCTGTTTCCCAGCATTGTAGATCCTCTGGCCCTATTCCTATCTCTTAAATGAACACTATATAAGGTTGCATCGATTATATATATTTGCATTTTAGCATTCCTGATTTGATATTTTAACTTAAAATTAAATAAAAGTGGGATTTCTACAAATGCTCCAAATGAAAATAGTGAAATTCGCCACTTAGTACCAGAGGTAAACTCATTATTTCTAAAAAGTTTTGTGCAAATGTCCTTTCAACCCAAGCATGCTTTGAACAAGCACAAGATCATGTATTTGGCATTAAAATGTTTATTCATTAAATTAAAACTATAATGTTTATCATTAAATAAAGATTTAGTGAATGTAGTACTATGTGCATGATACTGTGTGACAAGGGTCGTGCCTTCTGGTGGGGGAGCTAAGTACACAGATAGCTAAAACATCAAGTAGTCAGGAGTAAACCATAGAAGAAAGTTGCTGATAAAGTTCAGAGATGGGATCAAGGAATGCTTTTTGGATGAAGTGACAATGGACATTTGAACCTTGGGAAATGTGTCTAAAAACATTCCGGGTACCCACAGCTGATCATTCTTACTTGTTTTTTCCATACAGTATTCCAGTCTTCTGGATGAGACCCCTGCATCTTCTGGTGGCAGAAATAACTACTGGCGAAGATTAAACCTCAAAAACATCCCCAGGACAATGATAATATACGACATAGTTGATTATGCAGAGTCTGGAATAATCTCAAGCCGTCTACAAAAAGAAATGAAGTGTCTATTACAGAGACCACGAACAGAAGAGATGCGTGAGCACCAGCTACGGATTGTTTCTGAAGTTAGGTAAAAGTGATATTTTAATGGGATCACAATACTAGGGGCATTTCTGAAAATCTTCACTTTCTGCCAAATAGCTCATGAAAGATAATAATAGGGCATATGGGAAAAATAGGATTGGGCAGATTGCTCAAAATGTAGGCATGTTTGTAAACAGAGCGCTAACAAAAAGGACAATTGGAACCCGAGGAGATAACTCGCAGCACCAGACAGGCAGCTCAGGATGGCTGGAGGCCACCACAGCAAATATAAAAAAATGTACAACAAGAGAGTGGAAATGCTGGCAACTCTTTAATTAGAGCAGATAGTGGGCACAGAGATAATGCAGATGGAAGTGGAGCCCTGGGCTAGTGTGGTTGCCTTTTAAGTGGACATGAGAGGCAGTACAGCCTGCCAATAACCAACCCCGCCCCCCCCACGGCGGGGAGTATGGTGGAGGGCAGTAAGGGTGGACTGGGGGTGGGGGGTGCCTCTGGGGAGAGAGCCCTAGGTGCAGGTGCTAATTCTTGTTTTCATAAATACAGCCAAAAGGGCTCCCATTGCCTGTGCTGCGCAGAGCTGAGGACCTTTTCCTTTTCTGCTGAAGGTTATAATTCTACTCTTGTGATTCTGACTCCCCTTACTGAGGACAAATTGCATATAAATTACAGTGACATTATTCCCTTCTTTAGCAATAGCATCTGAGCCAATTCACATTATAGAAACTCATGTTGTAGCGAAGTAGACTGTATTATGATCTGAAACAATGCGGACAGAATATGATTGCTCTAATTATAGTCCTTTTTTCTTTCCATTACAAGTCCTACCTAGCCCATCTTATTTACAAATGAAGCTTTCTTTCTTCAGAAAAAAGAAAGAGATAATCAGATTGAAGAAGATCTATTGGTAGTCTATTTCCACAGAGTCATATTTGAAATGAAAAAATACTCCTTTAGTACATGAAGACACTGGTGACACACTGTCAGGCAAACACACTGGGTTTTTTCCAGGGCTAGAGATGAGTGGTGCTGACCCAATAATATAATTTAGCCCATATATTTTATGATCAAGGCTATACATTTGTCAGACAGATGGCCTGGTGTAGGGTGTAGTCCGTCATCATGAAATAGATTTTCTCTAACTCCTCCATATAAGCACTGAATATAGAACTTAACCCTATTACCACTAAGGTCAAATAAATGATGTAATTTTCCCTGCCACCATATATAACCCTAGGTTCCCTACTATTTGGACTCTTGCTAGTGATTATCTAAGAATGAGTCACTTGAAGAGCCAAATGAAGTAGCCAAATCCTAAATCAATTAAAGAGGGAAAAGTACTTTCTTACAGGTTTCTTTGAATGCAGTGTTAGTTTGGGATCTCCCAGGAGATCAAATATTTGGATATGAGTAGTCGTTTTGGGAGGTGATTCCCAAAACCACTGATGAAAGGGAAACAAGGAGGGGCAGGCAGCCCAAACAGTGTGTGTTAGCAAACAAGTTACCTCTGCGAATAAGTGGAGCTTAATCCCTCCTGGGAATGTCCAAGCCATTGCAGAACTTGGGACTCAAGTTATCCTGCGGGGGCAAGGGAGTTGGGATATTTATACCCCGATGTACATCACGCATTGGCTAAGGACTGTTTAGGAGGGGAAGTATTAATTCTCAGGCACTTTCCCCCGCACATGGGTTCTTGTTTTCACAAGAAAGCTGTTATGCTGAGCGAGGCTGATGCTGGCAGTTGGAAGTGGGCCTATGTGCTTTGCAGTGGTGAGGCCTGGGGGACTGTGTGCATGGCACCACCTGTATCTGATCCCAGCACTGATAAGAACAGCTTGATTGTTCAGCCATTATGAAATTTAACACTTTTTCGTGTTAGTATATGGTGTGTATGTATATGTGTGTGTGTGTGTATATATATATATTAAAAAATTCAAATGACTACTACATGATATTTTCCAGGAAAACTGATTTTAAATTGATACCATGTTTTATAATTTTCATCATCATTGTGATCCACATCATCGTTTATACACCTCCATAGGGTGTAAATAAAGAACTATGCCATATAATTTAAGCAGAAATGATAACTCTGGCCTAAAAACTTGCATGCAATATTGCTCCAGATACTGAGGCCTATGATCTAGTTGCTGGAAAATGCTTTAATAAAATTTGCAACTTGCTTTACATTTAAATGTTATTTTGTACATTTTTCTGTCTATAATTCAAATCTTTTCTAGATGCCCTTCATCCTTTTCAGCTATCAAACCTTTACATCGGCCCTACCAACAGCAGAGTCAAATTAAACATCTGGGTCGTCGATCTAAGCAAGCTCAAATGAAAGTTGAAAAAATGAAAAAAGCTTATAAGATGGCTAAAGAAAAAAATGCTTCCAAGGGGACGGTAAGTTGAACTTGTACTGAATTCATTGGTTTGGACATTATTCAAACTGTAAGTAATTCTACTTGTGTAAGTAGAATCTTCCTAATCTACAATTAAAGGCCGAAACACCTTCAGTATATGCTTGGGTAGTATAAAGCTGTGTTCCTCTTGGTAACACATGTTTTAAAAATTCTTCAACAATATGGCTAAGCTGATAACTACCAGCTGTTTTGGGTCCACATCAATATGAGGTGACAAACAACAGCAATAATAGTCTCTGTATGTTGACACTGTTTATTCAGCACACCTCATGTGGTGCTTTTCTTGAAATGGAAGTCATTTCTATCTAAGCTTATTAAGAACTATATGTGTAAAGTCTGCCTCAGTATATTCCTACATGGTAGGATATTTACAACTAACATGTACTCATGTATTGCTTTGTAATTTTTTAAAAATCTGCTATAAATGTTTTGAGACAAGGCTAAGTGTAAACAGTCAATATAAAAACAGAAAGTAGTAAAGACCAAGTATAAAATTTTTTCGCTTTTCTTTATAATTCTGCCTAGGAGCCACAAGCGGACACACGGGGTACCAAGCAGCACCAGACAATCATCTTCTCTACCCCATCTTTTGACATTGTGAAAGTTGATAAGCTCATGCCGGATGAGGAATTGGAAAAACAGGAAAAGGAATTATTTGCCTGGTATCAAGACTTGTATATTAATAGTTCTTGTGATATTAATGCGTAGCTAACTGATAGAAAAACGAATTATTCAACAATCTGCTTGTCTTGCTAATATGCATATTAAAGGAAAACGAAGTATAAACAAGCCCTCAGGATGCTCTCTTAACCAAATGTGTGACCGATTTTTAAGCCCTTTTAGTATTACCACAGGTACTAATATTTTTCACTGACAGAATTTTAGTCTGAATAATGATTTCTACTAGATGCCCTCGAACTAGCTGTATACAGTTTTACTCAAGAAATGATGAGTAAGGGGACTCTGGGTGGCTCGGTCCGTTAAGCGTCTGCCTTCGGCTCAGGTTGTGATCCCAGGGTCCTGGGATCGAGCCCCGCATGGGGCTCCCTGCTCAGCGAGAAGCCTGCTTCTCTCTCTCCCTCTGCCTGCCACTCTGCCTACTTGTGCTCTCTATCTCTCTGTCAAATAAATAAATAAAATCTTAAAAAAAAAAAAAGAAATGATGAGTAAATTAGTCCCTGGAACTTTTATTCAATTTTGATTTTCCTTCATTTTTAAAAACATCTGAACAGGCATGCTTAGCATAAATATTAGAATTCACAGAAAAAAAGGCTACCCTTGAGTCAGCTTCCAGTGCCTTTTTTTTTTAACTGGCATGTTATTTTTACAGAGCACCTTCTGATTGACCTATTCTGAATTATAATAAAAATAATAATGAATTTGTTACTACAGTAGGCATGACATAGCATAGCTAATCATTATTGAGGATTATAAGGACCTGGGGCAGAATGTCCCATCTGCTTCAATGTTGTATTTGGATATTTTTCAAGTATAAAAACTGATTTGAGTAATATTTACCGATCTCCTTTTGAATTGATCATCTTATTCCTGATAAAGTACAAATTATTGATCCTTTTTATGATCCAGGCTGTTGGATTATATCAAACCTTACCAGGGACTGTGATAATTAAACAAAGTGCATTCTTTATTGAACTTTAAAAATACAATTTTTGATTTTTGGTTAACATGTAAGATATGGAGATTGATTGCTGACTTAACTTAGGCAAGCAGCCTATAAATGGATCTCATTCTCTGTTAACACATTCTCTTAAATGATAAGGAATATTGGAGTAAATGTGGATGATTCCCACTAGAATATATTTAACATAAACATGTGCTCTACCATATTAATATATTATCATTTGATATCCAAAAATAGGATGGTTAATCCCCTTGTTTTCAGAGCTTGTACTGGATGCCGGTTGAATAGAAAACACTTATTTGTCCTCATGAGTCATACCTACTCATTCGTTAAATTGGGAAGCAGTCCCTCATCCAATCAAATGTGTATCGGGTTCAGTCTACCCACAGTATGTGCAAGAACAAAGCTAAGGAAGATTTCAGGTAACAAGATGAAAGAAAATAAAGGAAGGACGGACTCTTGACGTTTCAGGGCACCCACTTCTCATATTTCACTAGCTCTGACTTTGTCTTATTGTAAGGCCTAGCTACAAGGGAGGCTGGGAAATGTGCACTTGTTTCAGGCAGTTATGTGCCCAACTAAAATTCTATTGTTATAAAAGGATAATGGATATTAAGGCATAAGTAGCATCAGCTGCCAGACAGAGATCAGGTCTTCTACTGATTATTTTAACTCACCTTAAACAGTGTAACCACATCACAGAAAATCTTTTTAAATGTAGAATTACACATAATCTCATCATTGTAATGTAACAACTTTTTTCATTTGCTTATATCTTTCTAAATACATACATATTTTCACTTGGTTATAATCATAAATACAATACATTTAAAATTTTTACTTAATATATTATACCTTAAACATAGTCCATTTTAAAAAAATAATTTTTAATGGCCACATGATAGCCCATTGGGTTGATGTGGCATAATTTACTTAACCATACCCATATCATTGGATATTTCCATGACTCTAATTTCTCACTGTTGTTGCTAATTAACACTAGAGTGAATATCTTCATACAGTCTTTTTTCTTTCAGTTATCTTTCTGTTACTTCTTTTTGGCCTAATTGCACTGTAATCAGAAAACATGATTTGTATGATAGTGATTCTGGGAAACTTGTTGACTTTATAGCAAAGTATATGGTCAGTTTTCATAAATATTTCTTGCATTCTTAAGAAAAAATGTACATTTTCTCTAGTTGGATACATGATTCTATTCATGTCCTTTTGATCAAGTTTATTAATTGAATTATTTATATTTTCTATATACTACTAATTTTTGGTCTGTGTGACAACAATTACCGAGAAAGGTATATGTTATATCAGTTTCTCCTCATACTTCTGTCAGTTTTTGCTTTATGTTATTTGAAGATATCATCAGGTACATATATAACTTCAGATTAGTGTCTCTTCCTGGCAAGTTGAATGTTATCTTTATGTAGTTACAATCTTTATTCCTTTTTAAAAAGATATTTATTTGAGAGAGTGAACGATAGAGCATGAGCAAGGGGAAGGGCAGAGGGAGAGGGAGAAGCCGACTCCCTGCTAAGCAGGGAGCCCGATGCGGGGCTCCATCCCAGCACCCCGAGATCATGACCTGAGCTGAAGGCAGACGCTTAACCAACTGAGCCACCCAAGCACCCCATTATCTTTATTCCTAATAACCCATTTTGCCTTGAAGACTATTTTGTCCAATATGAACACAGCTACTCTAGCTTTCTTCTGGTTAGTGTCAGCCTGGTATATCCTTTTCCATCTTTTCACATTTTCAACCTTTTTATGTGTCAGAGACTGGCTAGATGCTCACTAATTCCATTTCTTCTTCCTGGAAACACAGGAAGAAGCCCAGCTCTCTGCAGTTATGCTGGGACCACTGAGGAAATGTGGGCAGGAGCAATGTATGCCACTTCTAGGCTGGGCCCCTAAAATGCTGTGCATAGTCTTATATGTGCCCTCTCCCCTGCTCACATGGCTCGAGGCAAAGAACTCCAAGACGGTAGAACTGGGATTGGCAGATCCCGGGTTCCTATGTCACTGACTGAAGGAGTGACAGCCAGAGCAGCAGCCTCACCTGATAAACTGTGATGTGAGCAAAAATTAAGTCTTGTGTTAAGCCCCACTGATCTTAGGGGTTGTTCGTACCAGTAGCTAACATTAATTATTCTGATATACCACGTCTTTGTATTTTAGGTTTTCTCTAGGATACAGCAAATATCTGGATTGTTTTGATTTGTTTCATTTTAGTCCAATCTGAGGATATCTTTCTTTTGACTGGTGAGTTCAGAACATTTACACTTTATTTTGATTTTAATTAATTGTTGGTATGTGGAATTCTCTTTACCATTTTATTTTGTGATATCTATCCTGCTTTTTCTCTATCTTCTCCGCTTCCTGTTTTCTTTCAGATTATTCTTTTGATTCCACATTTTCCCTTCTATTGATTTGGAAGTCGTGTACTCTATTTCTCTTCTTAGTGATTACTCTTAAATTTCAGCGTGTGTACTTAAAATCTACATCAATAGCTCCACCCTCTCCCAAACTATCCAGGGGCCTGAGGATGGCCAATCACCATCCTCTCGTCTTAAAAGTTATTGTTAGCCAATATTTTAGCACCATCTTATTTTTAACCTCCAAATTAGACATTATTGTTGTTTTATAAATCTCAGACTTTCCTTCTGGGATCGTTTTTCTTTATCCTAATGTATACTCTTAAAAGCTCCTTTCACGAGCATTTTTTGGTGATAACTCTTTCAGGTTTTGGTTTTCTGAAAATGCCCTCATTTCACCCTATTCTTAAGTACATAATTTAAGTAGTATCAAATTCTACATAGACGGTGGTTTTCTCTCAATCTGAAGTTATTGTTCCACTGTTGCTGCCAAGCTAGTTGTTCCTTTTAGATGATCTCTCTTTTCTCTCTGACAACTTTGAAGATTTTCTCTTTGCATTTTGTGCTCTTCGGTTATGCGGAAGAGTGATTCTCCCACATTCTCTCCCATCTATCTCCATTTTGTCTCACTTTACTATCCCGTGAGAGTCTGGCTTTATGCAGACGCCTCGGTTCCAATTCCCTACCTTCTCTGAGTCCAAGATCTTGTCTCCCACACATATGATGTCATTAAAACCCAAGACTCTAGGTTCCTGAGAGTGACGAATGCGCTTGGAGTCATCAATTACCAACCGCAGTTTGGAGCTCCCTCTTTATTTTTCACTCCTGAGAATTTTCCTTCTTACAAGCTTAAGGATACCTTTTTTTTAAAGATTTATTTATTTTGGTGGGGGGAGGTACAGGAGGAGAGGGACAAGCAGACTCCCTGCTGAGCGCGGAACCCAAACAGGGCTTGATCTCAGGACCCTGAAATCATGACCCAAGCCTAAACCAAGAGTCGGACGCTTAGTCGACTGCACCATCTAGGCACCCCTCAACGATACCTTTTAGAAGATATTTTTCTGTATCTTTTTTAGGGTTTCTTTGATTTTTGCAGTGGAATGGTTTTCAGACTATTTAGTCCACCATTTTCTCATCATAAATGAAAGTCCACATTGTCGCTTCATTCTGTTTAATTATATCCTCAGGATAAAATCTTGAGAGTGGTACTACTTACTGCATCAGAGATATTAAGCATTTTTATAGCTGTTCACACACATTGTTGGATTGCTTTCCAGCCATTCTCTTCTTGAGTGGTGAGTACTGTATTTGTTCATCCACTTCATGGAGGCAGAGTGGCATCAGTAGAATATGGGCTTTGAATCACTCGAACTTGGCTCTCTCTCTCCCTACCCCATCTCTCTCTATCCTTCCACTCTTCACATATATCGAGAATAGAGAAATGTTTTCTTTACAAGTTTTGTTGTGGTTCGAGACGTGAGAGAATTAAGAAAGAAGGCACCACTTGAGAAGGAGAGAACGCAGATACACATAGAAGGACTTTAGGCTAAAAATGCTGGCTTCAATATCTATGTTAGTTTCAGCTCCACCCTCAAACCCCAATAAAATTATAGTAAAGAGATTTTTTTTAAGGCAGAAACCTTCAATGATAAAAAGAGAAAGGGGAGAACAGAGACAAAATTTTGTCAGTTGGAAAACTTACAAATGGTAGTTGACATAGCAGGTCTGAGAAACGAACTTAAACTGGCCTTGAGGAAAGCTAAGAAACCACTTTACACCATGGGACCCCCACAAGACTCAAGAATTGGCAACAGCAAACAAGTTACCTTTGGAAGCGAAGGGTGAAGGAAAAGGATTTGGCTGAAAATCTGTGTAAGAAGTAATTAGAACACCAAATCCCTTCCCCACTGTTACGGGTTGAATTGTGTCCTGTCCTCTCCCTGAGAAAAGATGTTTTGAAGTTCTAACCCTCAGTACCTCGGAATGTGACCTTATTTGGAAATAGAGTTGTGGCAGATGTGATTAGTTAAGATGAGGTCATACTAGAGTAGGGTGGGCCCCTAATCCGTTTGGACTGGTGTCTTCAACAGAATCAGTTAAAATAGGAATTGAAGTGGTTGCCTCCAAGGATCAGAAAATGGGGGAAAGAGAGGGAGAGCCTAGTGGATTTTATATAATCATTGTAGAACTATTTGACCTTTAAAACTCTGTGCAAGTATGCATTTGATTTTAAAAACTAAAAAAAAAAAATTTTTTTTAACACAAGAAAGCAGGAGAAATGTTGGGATAGAGACACGAGTGTGCCACAATAGATAATTCTTAGCTTGCTCAAGCTGGTTGTGAAATTTCCGGAAATTTCATGAGCCATTTGTTAAATGCAGCTGTTATTTTTTTTTAAGATTTTATTTATTTATTTGAAAGAGAGAGAATGAGAGAGAGAGCCTGAGATGGGAGAGGGTCAGAGGCAGAAGCAGACTTCCCGCTGAGCAGGGAGTCCGATGTGAGACTCAATCCTGGGACTCCAGGATCATGACCTGAGCCAAAGGCCGTTGCTTAACCAACTGAGCCACTCAGGCGCCCCCCCCCCCAAATGTAGCCATTATTAAAAATGAAATTGTATAAACTTATGATTAAGTGAACTATTATATTAAAAGCACAGTTACTCAAAACTCATCACTTCTGGGGCACCTGTGTGGCTCAGCAGGTTAAGCGTCTGCCTTCGGCTCAGCTCATGATCCCGGAGTCCTGGGCTCCTGCTCAGCGTGGGGTCTGCTTCTCCTCCTCTTTCTGCCCCTCCCTGTGCTCATGCTCTCTCTCTCTCTCTCTCAAATAAATAAAATCTTAAAAAAAAATCACCACTTCCTACTTACTTTACATTTTACTATGATCCTCTGGTCTCAATGCTATTTATATATATTGCATCTATCTGGTAGAAATGCCAAATAACAGCGTGCTACTGGACATCTCTGCTCACCTCTGTGTTGTGATATCATGTTGGTTGTTTGTTTCTTAAACATTTTAATTAAGTATAACACATTGATAGAAAATCAGATAAAACATATATACAGCTTAATGAATTATTGTAAGGCAACAGACCTTTGTAACTACCATCCGTGTCAGAAATAGAACCATGGCCGACCATCGCAGAAGCTCTCTACTTGCTCCCCCTTTCCTACGAGTAACCGTACTTCTGACTTTTCTGGTAACCATGTCATTACTTTATAGTTTCGTCACCTAAGTATGCATCCACAAACACAAACACTATGGTTTCCTTTCCCCTGTCTTCTTTATATGGCTTTTACCTCTTTTTAATCTGGAGGTTCCCCGCCCCCTCTTTTAGTCCTCCTTACAAATTCTTGACAAACCAGGTTGTTTATCCGTAGCCTCTCCCTTGATCTGCATTTTGCCGACTGAGTTCCCGTGGGATAGCTTAACCTGTTCTTCTGCCCTCTGTATTTCCTAGAAATACAGAATGAGTCCTAGAGACTCATTCTTTATTATTAACAACAATAACAACAGCCAAAATACTAATTCAGCAACTATGTATTGAACACTTACTACATGCCTGAATGGGACGCTATAAAAATACGAAGTAATTTTTTTTAGAGACTTTCATTAATTCAGGCAACTGACAGGCTCTTCTTGAGGGACAAATTGTTCTTGTTCACTCTGTAATGTTAGCTTGGTTGCCAACTCAGAAGGGATCTCCGAAAGTGTTAGGCCTTATGTGCGAAACGTACATTAACTGACAAAGGGACTACTGATAATAGTATAGAAGTGGTGCAGCCATGCCTTCCTGAAGAACCAATTAATGGTAGAACCACTTGTACAGAAACCTCTGTCTTTTTCAAGACTGGTTTTAACACTGGTACATTAACCAAACACTACTGACAACCATGGCAAATTTCATAGGAACAGTTTGTAGGAACTCAGCAATAAAGGACTTTTAAAAAGAAGAGGAGGAAATGTCATTACATATTTCTAAGTAATCAGAACCTTAAGTTACAAAAAGGACACAGAATAATAAGATTTTATAACTCGGGGCTTTCAGCTTTTTCCTATGAGAAAGCAGTAATAGTCTAATGCTAATTACTTTTAAAGTAATACTGACAACTTGAAGAAATGTTGATTTGCTGAAAATCCAACATGAAGGCTTCCTGTTCACGAACAGTACTTGGCGAAGTCGTTTTAACTATGGTTTAATTTAAAATAGTTTTTAAAAGATTTTATTTATTTGTCAGAGAGAGAGCGCAAAGCAGGGGGAGTGGCAGGCAGAGGGAGAGGGAGAAGCAGACTCTCTGCTGAGAAAGAAGCCTGACGTGGGATTCGATCCCAGGTCGCTAGGATATGACCTGAGCTGAAGGCAGAAACTTAACCAACTGAGCCACCCAGGCGCCCCTAATTTAAAATAGTTTTGTGGCTTATTTTCATAGTGTACTAGTGAACATTTTATGTTATATGTATCATGTATATAAAATTAGTTTAGTTTTAGGAACATGAACTTAACTCACTTCTACTATTAAATCTTTGCTTGGAAGGAAGGTAAGATGTTCAGATTTGTGGACCAAGAAGATAGGAAACAGTGAAGATTGCCCCAAACCTCAAAATTTTCAACTCTACTCTATAATTTTACAATATTATATTCAGCTATGATTCATAGAAATGACATTAAGTTTAAAATATTCATGTGTATCATTTTTTAAAGTTCTCCAAGAGGAAGTCATTTCCTTCTGTATTTTTGGAAAAGTGAATATTCATTTCTCCCTCATAATATTAAATTATGACAATCCTTGGCATTCAAATTAACCTGTCAAATTATATTTGAAATTCTCCAAAATTCTCCAACATTTGCAGAGATATGAGAACTTCTAAAAATGAAAATATTAAGATATAATGGTTATCGGCCAGACTGAAAAAATAAATACCAAAAATTACACTATTCCATCATGGAATACTAAGAAAGAATCAAACACAACCTGAGCTTATTTTGGATCAATAATTATTACAGGTTTCTATAAATAACAGGCCTCCAGTGTTAAAAGATGTTGGATCAGCATTTCCGGAAATCTATGACTAATGCCATTATACTATCTGTCCCAGGGAGTTTTATTATGACATTATCTCTTCAGAAACTTTAAATATTAATCCATAGGTTATTCTCAGCATGAAATCCATTACTTTTTTTCTCATTCAGAGTACTTTCTCATTTAGCACAAGCGAGTTAATGTAATTCGTCCAACATACTAAAGAAAATAAGATCAGATCGTGATATTCAGGTTTACGTCAATTTAAAGTAAGTAAAAATGCTCTATGCAGACTATGCCTTGCCAGTCCCTTTTTGCCTCCCCAGATTATTTCTGAAAGCACAGCATCAAAAGAATATTATTTTTGACAAAAATTTTACAGTGTCATCCCCAGGAATATATTTCTACAGTTTGAGCAATTTTGGAATAAATTAAATCATGATATTCATATTTTCCTTCTAAAAAATGCACATCATTCTCTGGGAGGTCACTTTTCTGTCTGTCTCCAAACCGTGAGTCCCTACCCAGCAGTGGCAGGTGCTGCACACGGGCTGGTCCCAGCCCTTTGCCTTTTACTACTTTGGTGCACAGCTTCACGGCCAACTTAGCAGCCCCTGACCACCTTTTTTTCTTATTCATAAAATGCTGTATTCATGTTTAGTGGCATCATTAGGAAGACCATTGCAATGTGCCGATGGTAAACACCTTTTTAAATTTAAACCTGGGGATGGTGTGCCTGGGTGGCTCAGTTGGTTGAGCATCTGCCCTTGGCTCAGGTCACAATCCCAGGGGTCCTGGGATCCAGCCCTGCGTCCCCTGCTCAGCGGGGAGTCTGCTTCTTCCTCTCCCTCTGCTCCTCCCCACCCCATAGATAAATTTAAACCTGAGAAGTTGTGATTTTGTAAATTATCAGGATAGAGAAACAGCTGCAAAAAGAAGAGCAGAGTGGACTGAAAGACAAATGCAAAACCTGTAAGGGAATAACTATTGGGAGCGACAGGTAAAACCAACGCTTTTGTTTTTGTTTTTGATAAGCAGACTGACCTTTGTTCAGGGCGTTCAGCTGCTGGAGCCCACTGTGGCTGGTTTTCACACTGCAGGCCAGGAATGCCAAGTAATCCTGCTTGGGAGGGGCTCTCACTCTGTGCCTGAAAGAAGTTCGTGTGTAAATATCCCAGCTCCTCCTGTCTCTGGTGGAATAACTGAGGGTGTGTGTGTGTGTGTGTGTGTGTGTGTGTGTGTGTGTGTGTGTGTGTGTGTGTGTGTGTGTGTGTGTGTGTGATCCTGGTTCTCAGAACCTCCCCAGCACGAGTGTGTGTGTGTGTGTGTGTGTGTGTTATCCTGGTTCTCAGAACCTCCCCAGCACGATTAAATCTAATCACCCTCAGTGGTAACAAACTGTCTTGTTTTCCTTTTCTTACTTCCCTAGTAACTTCTTCTTTCTCCTACTGAGATTTTCCTTTATTTGTTTATTTTTGTACCTTCCAAATAAACTACTTGCACTGGACTCCTTAGAGTCAGCTTCTGGGAAAACCAACCTAAGACTCACCAGCCCTGACTGCTTTGGCTCATTCTTTCCTCCAAATTTGAATTCAGTTGTCATCTCCTGATTTTATAGTGCAGTGAAGAGAGCAAATGTCAACTTAGTTAGGAAATGACTCTTCCACTCCTTCTGACCAACCAGTCTTTTTACTCTGTGTCGAGGATAGTCAATTTAATTTCTTTGCTCCAAGGTATCGATCTCTACAATTGAATTTGGCTACCTGGAGAGGGGGGGAAAGGGGATCTCTGGTTCTCTAGAGTCAAATCAGAGTCCCAATCAGTACTTGGTGGTTTCATGAGTATCTTCCAGATTTAAAATTCTGTGAGTGTTAGTACCAATTCTATGGAAACCATTCCAGAAAATTGAAAAGGAGGGAATACTTCCCAACTCATTTTGAGTACAATATAGTACCCAAACTAGACAAAAGGAGTACAAAAAAGAAAACTACACAACAGTATCACTCGTGAGCTTAGACATAAAAATCCTCAAGAAAAATTCAAATCAAATCCAGGAATATATAGAAAGAAGTATCCACCATGACCAAGTGGAGTTTATTCCAGGATGTAAAGGTTCAATATTCAAAAATCAACTAGTGTAGGGCACCTGGGTGGCTCAGTTGTTAAGCGTCTGCCTTTGGCTCGGGTCATAATCCCAGGGTCCTGGGATTGAGTCCCCCAACAGGCTCCCTGCTCAGCGGGGAGTCTGCTTCTCCCTCTCCCTCTGCTGCTCCCACTGCGTGTGCTCTCTCGCTCTCTCTCTGCGTCAAATAAATAAATAAAAGCTTTAAAAAAGATCAATTAGTATAATCCATCATATCAACATGCTGAAGTAGAATAATCACATGATTATATAAATGATGCAGAAAAAGCATTTAACAAAATTAAACACTCATAATAAACACTCGCAGCAAATTGGGAATTAGGGGAACTTCCACAATTTGATAAAGAGCATCTAAAAAAATTCTATAGCTAACCTCAGACATAATGGTAAAAGACTGAATGCTTTCCTCCTAAGATCAGGAAGAAGGCAAGAATGTCCACTTTCACTACTCTTATTTTTTTTTAGTTTTTATTTAAATTTCAGTTAGTTAACATACAGTGTTATATTAGTTTCAGGCGTACGCTATAGTGATTGAACAATTCCGTACATCACCCGGTGCTCATCAGGACGAGTGCCCTCCTTCATCCCCTTCACCTGTTTCCCCCATCCCCCCACCCACCTCCCTCTGGTAACCAGCAGTGTGTTCTCTAGAGTTAAGAGTCTGTTTCTTGGTTTCTCTCTCTCTCTCTCTTATTTCTCCCTTTGTTTTGTTTCTTAAATTCCACATATGAGTGAAATCATATTTATCTTTCTCTGACTGACTTATTTCGGTTAGCATAATACTCTCCAGTTTCATCCATGTCACTGCAAATGGCAAGATTTCATTCTATTTTACAACTGAATAATATTCCATTATATATATATGCACCACATCTTCTTCATTCATCAATCGATGGACATTTGGGTTGCTTCCATATCTTGGCTATTGCAAATAATGCTATCAATATAGAAGTACATGTATCCCTTTGAATTAGTGTTTTTGTATTCTTTGGGTAAATACCCAGGAGTATGATTGCTAGATCATAGGATATTTCTATTTTGAACTTCTTGAGGAACTCCATACTGTTTTCCACAGTGGCTGCACCCGTTTGCATTCCCACCAACAGTGCACAAGTGTTCCTTTGTTCTCTCCAGCACCTGTTGTTTCTTGTGTTGTTGATTTTAGCCATTCTGACAGGTGTGAGGTGATATCTGATTATGGGTTTGATTTGCATTTCCCTGATGGTACGTGATGTTGAACATCTTTCCATGTCTCTGTTGGCCACCTGTATGTCTTTTTTGGAGAAATGTCTGTTCATGTTTTCTGCTCATTTTTTACGGGATTATTCGTTTTTTGGGTGTTGAGTTGTGTAAGTTCTTTATATATTTTGGATACTAACCCTTTATCAAATATGTTATTTGCAAATACCTTCTCCCATTCTGTAGGTTGCCTTTAGTTTTGTTGATTATTTCCTTTCCTGTGCAGAAGCTTTTTATTTTGATGTAGTCCCAGTAGTTTATTTTTGTTTTTGTTTTCCTTGCCTCCGGAGACATATCTAGACAAATGTTGCTATGGCCAATGTCAGAGAAGTTGCTGCCTATGTTCTCTTCTAGAATTTTTATAATTTCAGGTCTCACCTTTAGGTCTTTCATCCATTTTGAATTTATTTTTGTAAAGGGTGTAAAAAAGTGGCCCAGTTTCTTTCTTTTGCATGTTGCTGTCCAGTTTTCCCAACACCGTTTATTGAAGAGACTATTGTTTTTCCATTGGATATTCTTTCTTCCTTTGTCAAAGATTAATTGACCATATAGTTTTGAGCTTATTTCTGGGTTTTCTATTCTGTACTGTTGATCCATGTGTCTATTTTTGTGCCAGTATCATACTGTTTTGATAACTGCTGCTTTGATATATAACCTGAAGTTTGAAATTGTGATGCCTCCAGCTTCGCTTTGCTTTTTCAAGATCGCTTTGGCTTTTTGGGGTCTTTCGTGGTTCCATACAAATTTTAGGATTGCTTTCTCCTAGTTCCATGAAAAATGCTGTTGATATTTTGATAAGGATTGCATGAAATATGTAGATTGCTCTGAGTATTACAGACATTTTAACAATGTTTGTTCTTCCAATCCATGAGCATGGAATGTCTTTCCATTTCTTTGCATGCTCTTCAATTTCTTTCATCAGTGTTTTATAGTTCTCAGAGTCAGGTCTCTCACCTCTTTGATTAGGTTTATTCCTAAGTATCCTATTGGTTTTGATGCATTTATAAATGGGATTGTTTTCTTAATTTCTCTTTCTGCTGCTTCATTTTTGCTGTATAGAAATGCAACAGATTTCTGTACACTGAGTTTGTATCCCTGTGACTTTCCTAAATTTGTTTATCAGTTATAGCAGTTTTTTTATGGAGTCTTTAGAGTTTTCTATACATATGGTATCATGTCATCTGCAAAGAGTGAAAATTTTACTTCTTCCTTACCAGTTTGGATGCCTTTTATTTCTTTTTCTTGTCTGACTGCTGTGGATGGGACTTCCAGTACTATGTTGAATAGAAGTAGTGGGAGTGGACATCCTTGTCTTGTTCCTGTCCTTAGGGGAAAATCTCTCAGTTTTCCCCAATAAGGATGATGTTAGCTGTGGGTTTTTCATAGATGGGCTTTATTATGTTGAGGTATGGTCCCTCTAAACCTACTTTGTTGAGGATTTTTATCACAAATGGATTAAGTTCACCACTCTTATTCAGCATAGTATTGTGAGTCCTAGCCAGTGCTTTACTGAAAAAAAGAAAAAGAAAAAAGGGAAATAAAATCAGAAAGAAAGATTGAAAACTATCCCTATTTGCAGAGGGCATTATTGTCTACATAAACATCCCAAGGAATCTACCGAAAAAACCCACAAAACTTGTAGTGCTAATGAGTGCAGCAAGGATGTGGAGTACAAGATAAATACGCAAAAATCCATCAATTCATATAAACAGCAATAAACATGTAGAAACTGAAATTTAAAACAATACCATTTAAGGGGGCACTTGGTTGGCTCAGTGGGTTAAGCCTCTGCCTTTGGCTCAGGTCATGATCTCAAGGTCCTGGGATCGAGCCCCGCATTGGGCTCTCTGCTCAGCAGGGAGCCTGCTTCCCCCTCTCTCTCTCTGCCTGCCTCTCTGCCTACTTTTGATCTCTCTCTCTCTGTCAAATAAGTAAATAAAATCTTAAAAAAAAAAAATACCATTTAAAATCACTACCCCCCCCCAAAAAAACCCCAAAACCAGGTAGGAATCTAAAAAAACACGTAAAGGATCTGTATGCTGAAAATTTTTTAACATGGCTGAAGGAAACCAAAGATTTAAATAAAGGGAGAAACATACCGTGTTCATGAATTGGCAGACAATATAGTAAAGATGTCAGCTCTCTCCAAATTGATATACAGGTTTAACCAGGTTTAACCCAGAAAGACTTTTTTTAATAGATATAGACAAGCTTATGCTAGAAGTTATATGGAAAGACAAAGGAATTCGAATAGCTAAAACAATTTTGAAAAAGAGGAATAAAGGGAATAAAGTGGAAACAATCACTCTATCAGATGTTGATACACTCTGTGGCTACAGTGTAAACGACACTGTGATATTGGTGGAGAAAGAGACACATAGATCAACAGAACAGAATAGAACCCAGAAATGGGCCAGAACAAATACACCAAATTGATTTTCAACAAATATGCATAAGCAATTCAATAGAGGAAGAATAGTCTTTTCAACAAATGGTGCTTAAATAATTGGACATCCATAAACAAAAGAAGAAGAAAGAAGGAAGAAGGAGAAGGGGGAGAAGAAGAGGGAGAAGGAGGGGGAGAGGGAGAGAGAGAGAAGGAGAAGAACAAGATTACCTTTAACCTCACACCAGTGTTTCTCATCTTTGGAGCTTATCTCATTCTGGTTAATTTTTTTTTAATATTATGTTATGTTAGTGACCAATGGTTAATTTTTCATATGCCATTAATAGTGTGTCCAGTTATCTTTTCTGAAAGGGACATGACTCCTTAAATGTCTGAAAATATTTGCCCTTGCACAGGAAGAAGAGCTGGAACAGAGGCTGAATTATAGACTCACATTCCTTTTCTGACAGAGCTGCATTTTTTTCTCTCCTTTGGTTCCAGACTTCAAGTTCCATGCTGGTGAAATTAATAATACTTAATAGTATTTTGGTCAGATTGAAATGAGAGATCAACAATGATAATGGGCAAAGCAATATGAACAGATTTTTTTAATTTAAGTTTCATGTTTTCTTGCCTTTTATTTACTTCCTTCCTGACTTTACTAAAATGGTTCGCATTTTAGCCAAATGTTGAAATGCATTGATTGAAGAAATTTAACTCTGCAAGTAAAAAGATGAATAATTTTCAAAGAGGAGAAACATAACAGCCTTTTAATCCCTGTGGTTTTTTTTGCTTTTGATAACTAATAAATGGTAGGTGCCTAGTCAAGCATGACCATGATTACAATCTTCACATAGAAAATTGGGCCAGGGAAAAATATTCTCAACACACAATACACAATACACAAATTTTAATTTAAAAAATTTCAACTGCTTTGCTGAGGTATAATTGACATATAGTGAATTGCACATATTGAAAAAAGACAATTTGATAAGTTTTGACATATACCCATGAAACCATTGCCACAATCAAAATAGTGAACATATCCTCCATCATCCACAGAAGTGTCCTTGTGCCATTTTAGTCCTTCCCTTCTGCCTTTCCCAGCCCCCATCTCCAAGCAACCACTGATCTGCTTTCTGTCAATATAAATGAGTTTGCATTTTCTAGAGTTCTGTAATAAATGGAATCAAATAGCATGTGCTCTCTTTTGGTCTGGCTTCTTTCACTCAACATAATTATTTTGAGATTCATCATGTTGTCACATGTATCACTAGTTCATGTGAGTAGCATTCCATTGTTTGGATAGACCACATTTTATTTATCTGTTCGTCAGTTGATGGACATTTGGATAGTTTTTACTTTTTGACTCTTAAGAATAATGCTGCTATGAATATTTGTGTACAACCTTTACTCCTTACCTCTGGAAACCACTGATTTCTATTTTGTCTTTATGATTTTGCCTTTTTCCAGAATGCCATATAAATGGAATCACACGGTATGTAGCTTTTTGAAACTTGCTTCTTTCACTTACCATAATGCATTTGACATTCTTTCATGTTGTTGCATGCAGCAGTAACTCATTCCTTTGAATTTTTTTTTAAAGAGAGAGAGAAGGCACCGGAGCCAGGTGGGAGCAGAGGGAAAGAGAGAATCTTAAGCAGGCTCCATATCATCGCAGGGCTTGATCTCACGACCCTGAGATCACGACCTGAGCCAAAATCAAGAGTTGGACACTTAACCAACCGAGCCACCCAGGCACCCGGAATTCATTCCTTTTGAATGATGACTACTATTCCATCTTATTGATGTACCACCATTTGTTTACCCACTCACCAGTTGAAGGATATCTGGGTTGTATCCAGTTTTTTACAATTCTGAGTAAAGCTCCCATACACATTAGCGTGCAGAGTTCTGTCTAAATGTATGTTTTCTTTTTCTCTTGGGTAAATAGGAATGGGATCGCTGAGTGGTATGGCAAATTGTATTAGTTTCCTATTGCTGCTAAAACAAATTTCCACAAACTTAGTGGCTTAAAACAACACAAATGTATTCTCTTATAGTTCTGGAGGTCAGATGTCCAGCATGACTCTTAAGTGACTAAAATCAAGGTACCACCAGGGCTGATTCCTTCTGGAGGCTCTGAGTAGAGAATCCTTTTCCCTGCCTTTTTCAGCTTCTAGTGGCCACTTAAATTCCATCTCCAGGTGGAATACAGGAGGATGAATGGAGGCCCGTTCTTCCATCTTCAAAGCTATCACTCCAATCTCTACTTCCATCATCACATCACCTTTTCCTCTTACTCTGAATCCTTGTGTCCCTCTTAGAAGGACCATTGTGATCACATCAGTCCCACCCAGATAATCCAATATAATCCCCTCATTTCAATATCCTTAATTGAATCACATCTGGAGTTTGTTCTTTTTGCCATATAAAGGAACCTTAACAAATGCCAAGGATTGTGATGTGGGCATATTTAGGGGGCTATTATTTAGCCTGTGTAGATTTAACTTTGTAAGAAACTGCCCAACTGATTTCCAAAGTGGCTGTGATGTTTTGCATTCCCACCAGCAACATATGAAAGTTCTAGTTGCCCCACATGCTTGCTCTGCCCTTGATACTATCAGTCTTTCTAATCTTAGCCATTTTGGAGGGAATAGAGTGGTTTTTCATTATGGTTTTAATTTGCATCTCCCTAATGACTAATGATGTCGAGAAACTTCCCTTGTGCTTTTTTCTTTTTTGTCGTCCATACCTCTTATTCAGTGAAGTGTCTGTTAAATTTTTTTTTACTATTTTTTTTAGTTGGGTTGTTTGTGTTCTTATTATTGAGTTTTGAGAGTTCATCATGTATTCTGCTTACAATATCTTTTATCAGATGTTGCAAAGATATTTTCTCAGGTTGTGATTTGTCTCTTATCTTTTCTTATGTTTTTCTTTTTCCTTTTCTTAACAGTGCTTTTCCAAGAGCAGAATTTTGATGAAGTCCAATTAATCAATTTTCTATGGATTATCCTTATAATAGTGTCAGAGATAAGAAATCCTTGTCTAACTCAGGTCACAAAGATTTTCTTCTGTGTTTTCTTCTAAAAGTTTTATTGTCTTAGGTTTTACATCTAGGTCTATGATCTATACTCAGTTCATTTGTGCACATGATGTGAGGTATCCAATGAGGTTCTTTAGTTTGTTTGTTTTGCATATCAATGTTCAGTGGTTCCAGCAACATCTGTTGAAGATAGTATATTTCTAAAAATTGCCTTTTCACCTTTGTCAAAATTCAGTTCATATGTGGATTTATCTCTGGACTGTCTGTTCTATTTCACATACCTACGAGTCTACCTTTTTGCCAATACCACAATGTCTTTTTTTTTTTAAGATTTTATTTATTTATTTGACAGAGAGAGATCACAAGTAGGCAGAGAGGCAGGCAGAGAGAGAGGGGAAAGCAGGCTCCCCGCTGAGCAGAGAGCCCGATGCGGGGCTCACTCCCAGGACCCTGAGATCATGACCTGAGCCGAAGGCAGAGGCTTTAACCCACTGAGCCAGCCAGGCGCCCCCAATACCACAATGTCTTGATTACTCTAGCTTTATGTCATATCTTAAAATCAGGCACGGTGAGTCTTCCAGCTTTGTTCTTTTTCAAAACTGTTTTGACTATTCTAGTTCCTTTGCTTTACCATATAAATTTTAGAGTCCACTTGACAATTTCTACAAAAAAAAGTCTGGGATTTTGGCTGGGATTGCATGGAATCTACCTGTCAACTTGGGGAGAATTAACATTGTGTTATCTATTACTGCATAACAAATTAGCCCCAGATTAAGCAGTCTACAACATCAAATATTTATCATCTCACGGATTCTGTGGGTCAGGAATTGGGATGCGGCTTAGCTGGGTACCTCTGCCTGAAGACTTTTCACAAGGTTGCAATCAAGTTATCAGCCTGGGTTGAGGGGAAGGCTCAACTAGGGGAAATTCTGCTTCCGAACTCACATGGTTATTGGTAAGATTCAGTTCCTTGAAGGCCACTGGCTGGAATCCTACCTCAGTTCCTTGACCTATGGGCCTCTCTATAGAGCAGTTCACAACATGGCAGCTGGCTTTCCTCAGAGCAGGAGAGTGAGAGAGTGCTCAAGACCAGAGCCACAGACTCTTTACAGTCTCATCTGGGAAGTAACATCATTTTTTGCCACTTTTTTTTAAATTAGAGGTGCATGACTAGGTGTTGCCCGCACTCAAGAGAAGGGAGTTATGCAAGGGTGAGGTACCAGAAGTCAGGGACCATTAGGGGCCATCTTAAAGGCTGCCTGCCACAGACATCTTATTAATGAGTTTTCCAATTTATGAAGACATTATTTATCTAGGTCTTTGATTTTTTTCACTGATGTTTTGTAAATCTCAGCATACAGATCTTGCACATATTTTGTAAGAATCATACCTAAGGATTTCATGTTTCTGGTTCTTTTGTAAATAGCAGTATTTAAAATTTTAAATTTCAAATTGTTTATTGCTGGTATACAGAAATACAGTTGTATATGTATATTGTGTACTGTATATTGACCTCATGTTCTATGACCTTGGTAAAGCCACTTATTAGTTCTAGTGGTTTTTTGGTAGACTCCTCAGGTTTTCTACATAGGCAAGTTGTTTTAGTTCTCCTTTTCTGATATGTGTGCCTTTTCTTTTTCCCGCCTTTTTCACTGGCTAGGACTTCCAGTACAGTGTTGAATATTGCTCACTATTCCTTCTTACGTCCCAGATGTTCTTCCTAGAATCCTTTTTATCCTTCTAGGATATGTTTTTTAAAAGTTCATTTAATGATGTCTCTTTATGTCTGAAAACACCTTTATTTCACCCTCATTCATAAAAGTTTATTTGCTATAAAATTCTAGGTTGACAGTTATTTCTCTTGCCACTTCAAAGATACTATTCCACTGCCTTCTGGCTACTATTATTGGAAAGTCTTCTGCTTGTCTTTGTTATCCTGCAGTTTTATTACTATGTGCTTAAGTGTGGATTTATTTTAATTACCCTGCTTGGAGTTCTTGGGTTTCTGCATCAGAAGATTGGTGTCTTTCATAATTTCTGAAACCTTATCTCTTTGCATATTGCCTTTTCCTGTATTATTGTTAACTCCTCCTGGAACATACATTGGACCTTCTCTCTGCTGTATTTCTCTTAACCCCCAATTAATATTTTCTATCATTCTGTCCTTTTGTCCTATATTGGTAATTTATTAGATCTACCTTCTAAATCTTTAATTTTCCTTTTAGTTCTATCTGCTATTTTTAGCATCCTTTGAGTTTCTAATATAAATTGTTACTTTTTATTGTATAAACTCGTATTTTATTTTCTTCCACATCTGTCCATCCATTCTCACACTGTGTGGACCCTTATTCTAGCAACGCTGTCTTTAATTCTTTATACACAATTAACATCATTGTTTTATACCCTGTATTTCAACATCCCACTATCTGTAGTTGTGTGTGTGTGTGTGTCTGTGTGTGTGTGTCTGATCCTAAAGTTTGATGTGTATGCTGATCCTCGGGGATTTAGTGATTATTTTTTTAATTCTGAATTTGTAACTTTACGGTAATTCTTTGAAGTCTGTAAACATATTCCTCCAAAGAAAAATTTGCGTTTTCTTCGAGCCATTTTCTATGGGTACTACCAAGGTCCGCTTTGAACTCTATTTTTAGCACAGGGTTTATTTTGGGTCACAGAGATTCAGGTTCGGATCTGGCCCCCCTCACGCCAGTTTGCTTGTACTTTGCTGTTCCTGTGGAGCTCACTTCTCCCAGCTCCGTCTGCAAGGTGGGCCTTTTCCAGTTGAACTTCTTCAGGCTGTTGCTCTTGGACCCTCCTGCCTTTATGAAAGGGTCTCCGAGCTGGCCTCTCACGCCGCTTGGGCACTAAGCTTTGTCTCCTGTCGCCCCACTGCAATGGCTCATCAGAACCTGGCTCTAGGCTGTCAGGAGCCAGCAGATACCTCCACAGTAAATATGACTTCTAGCTCTTGTAGATTTGTGCTTTCCTATCATTTCTGCCCCTCACCCCATTACTTACCCACTACTACTCTACATATCGAAATATTAAAACCTCTTTCTTGGGCATTTACTGCTTTCTGAACCAGGAGTTTCTCCAAACATCTAGCCAGCATATTCGTGGAAACAGAAGTCCTGCTGTTAAAATATTAGTGTTTTCCTTTGCAGAAAATTTTCCTATGCATATGTATAATCTGTATAATAAGAAAACACCATGCGTAGTGCTTTCTAACCTGTTGTTGTCATTTAGCAACATATTTTGAACAACTTTTTATGTGAATAAATGTATCAGTGATGCTGTGGGTGTAGGAAACAGACACCAAGACCAAGATTTTCGTTCAGGAAGTTCATTAGGGAGTGCTTTGAAGATCAACACCATCGGGGAAGGGCGTTAGGTAGGTTTAGGGGGACGTTGGGCAGTAGTGCAGTTGTTAGTCACAGAGCTTCGGCTCTGGAGCTGGGAGGGCCATGCCAAGTTGTCCCAAACTGAAGGAAGAAGGCTGGGCCTGTATACTCCTGTGGAGTTCGATGTGGGCTGCCTCTGGGAGAGGGATTTGACATCGGGCAAGGCAGGCAGCTTCAAGTGAGTGCAATTCCTGGAGCTAGCTGGCAGATGAAGACTGTCAGCCTGTTGCACTCCCAATATCTGCGAGTCCTGAAGGGGGATCTCGGGAAGCGCATCACAGTATCCACCACAGTGAGGGACACTTGGGGCTCCAACTAACAGAAAATCCAACCAACTCTTGCTTAACGAATGGTTAATTATTCTCACTTAATATAAAGTCTGCAGTAGATGATTTTTTCCATCAACAGCATCTTTCCCTTTTATTAGGACAGCAAAACAAAAACAAAAACAGAACAAAACAGAAAAGCACTTTCTCAAAGCCTCCAGTAGACTTCTCCGGACATTTCATGGACCAGAACCAGATCCTATGGCCCCTTCCAGGTATGAGGGAATCTGGGAAAGTGGGAACTAGATTTTCACGATTTTTGTGCCTGGAGCAGTGAACATTGCTGCACTGAATAGTATCTGGATTCTGTTAGTACAGAAGAAGGGAGAAAAGATTTTAGACATGCATCTCACACAGCCTGCCACAAATAGACCTCTACAAAATTATTTTGAATAGTATATGGATATAACGTACTGAAATAGACCCTGTATTGCTGGAAATTTTGAATGTTGCCAACCTTTTGCTATTATCCACTGTGCTGCAATAAACATCCATGTTTGCCCAAATCCTCAATTCTTTGCTCAGGATGAAATGACAAATATGTAATTTCTGGGCCAAGAGAATGTACCTTTTTAAGGATTTTGATACAGATTACCATGATATACCAGGAATAGTTCTATAAATGTATGTTTACAGGAGCAGTAAATGAAGAGGCCTACTTCCCCTAGATCCTTGCTGACACTGGATATTAACATTCTTATTAATTTTCATCAGACTTACATTCTCTAAAAAGTATCTTGCTTTAATTTGCATTTTGATTACTTTGTGTTCATCACATTGATTCATTTTTTGAATTGTGGTCCAAAAATAGGGTTTGTGTGGTTTCAGCATTTTGGAAATTATTGAAATATACTTACGGTTTTGTTACTGTGCTGTAAAGGTTAATCACAGCAGGTCTGTAATTAGCCTGAGCTGTTTGCTTAAATTAAAACTCCTGCTTGACACTGACTCTGGGTCAAAGCATGAAACGCTGATGTATAATGTCTCCGTAACCACGAGTCCAAAGGGTGTCAGAGCAGTTTGACCCAGCTCGTCGGCACTGTTTACTAATAACAATGAGATTGAAGACTTGCGGGAGCTGGTTGGAAATGCAGAGTCTCGGGCCGTCCTGGCCCCGCTGCTGCCGCAGAAGAGCGTGTTCACAGCACCCCCGGGGCGGGGGAGGGGGGGGGTTGTGTGCACATGAAGTTCCAGAAGCTCTGCTCCGGAGCCCACGTTACAGCTCTGTAATCCTTTTAGAACGAATCCATCGGTTCTGGCTGCTCACGGCGTCATTCTTTACAGCAAAGACCGTCCCAGACTCCTCACCAGACCACCTCACGTCATGCTCTGACTCGACCTCTGACTTCATTTTCATATGAATTTTCCCTCGACGTAGTGTCATTACGTTGAGTGGGGACTGCATTGCCGGCCACCTGAGTCTTACACGCACAATTCACCCTTTATTGAAACCTGAATTTCACTCGGTCAGATGCCTGCTGTGTCCTTGGCTTCCTTCACCCTTGAGAGAATCCTAAACTTGCCATAGTTGTGACAGCAGCTTCTGTTTTGCTTTTCTCTCAATAAGAGCTCAATGGTTTCAGTACTTTCTCCTGAGTTTAGAAACTTGTTTCCACTCAGGAACCTTGCTGTGTTTTGGATCAGTATCGCCCACTCAACAATAAAAATATGAATGGCTTACATTGGTTACCACACACCGTTGACATGATTAATCTCTTTTATTTCACCAGAACTCCCTCAGGTGGGTTGGAATATTCTCATTTTTCAGATGAGGAAGCAGACTGGAATAAGCAGTGGGAATTGGGATCTGTTTCCTCTTCAGGAGACTTACCATTCTCATGGCAAAATAGTATGGGTACTGTGATGGGTAAAGATTCAGTATATTATTTTGTCTCCTTTTGTGTATCTTTGAATATTTCCATAAGGAAAAGCTGCATAAAGTCAAAATAATTAACTACCATCTGTAATGGCAGGTGACTGGCCAACGTATCTCTTTAATTCTGACCTTTCTTCTCAGTTTCATCCAGATTGATGTATCTGGCGACATTTTTGACCTCTTCACCCTTGAACAGACCTCATAAGCTTCTGAGAGCTAATGGGCCTGGACCTACGCTCCTGTTATTCCCTCCCCAAATTGCTCTTGCACCTGTCTTTCCCATCGGAGCTAATGGCACCATCACGCACCCTGTGTTCAAGATGGACCCAGGAGTCGTTCGGTGGCCACTCTTCTCCGCTACCTCACATAACCACTTCATCACCAGGTTGTGCCAGTCGTTACCTCCAGAGCTTGTCCGCATGCCACTCACTTCTCTGCCTGCAGTGTCAACCACCAGCCTTGTCCTAGTGGTCATCGCCCTTCGCATTGCCTGGCCCCCTTGGTGAATTTTCCAATTCCATGCTTCCCCCTTTCAGGGACCAGACGACTTTTTTTTTTTTTTTTTAAGTTTGTTTTTTTTTCTCAGTGTTCCAAGATTCATTGTTCATGCACCACACCCAGTGCTCCATGCAATTCGTATGACCTTTTAAAATGTAAATCACATCAGCCACCTACTTAGAACCCTTCGATGACTTCCCATTTCCCTTAGAATAAAACACAGATTTCTCACCCAGCCTCTGGTGGCCTTGTGAGATCTGGCCCTAGTATTTGTCGCGTTCCCCGCCTCCCTCTCCCCAACCAGACGGCCCCGTCTTGTTTCCATCTCTCTGATGCCCCACGTGCTGTCCTGCAGCAGGGCTACACACCCCTGCCCACATTCTGCTTGTTGGTTTTCTCTTACTGATCCTTCCTATCTCCGGCTATATCTTCCTTCTTTAGAGAGATGCTCCCTAACCACCCAGTCAGAACTAGCTTCTCCCAGGCAAGCTTTTTAGGACGAGTTTTTAGTTGTGGCAAACATCATTGTTTGCAGTTGTATGTTAATTTGTGTTTAAGTGTTTACTGGCTGCCTCTCACACTCTGATGATAGTGTGAGAGCCTTCAGATCCAGTACCTGGAAGTGACTGGCACGTAGTAGGTGTTCAGGAAGCATGTGGTGAAGAACTGAATGTCATGTTCACTTGCATTCTGGGAAAGTAGCTCAAGGACGTCTTTCTTGTCAGCAGGTGAATTTCCTATATAGCCTTTCTATTCTTTACTGACTGCATACGGATTCGAACTCTGTTGTTGCCTTAGGAATTTTCTTACAGTCTTCTTTGCGTCAACTACCTTTTCAACTTTTGCTCATCTACCTATGACCTTTTGCTCCTTGTGCATAGAGGTTATGGTTATTTGCAATCTTCTGAAGATGCCACATAGTTTGGGCTTTTTCTACTGGCTCTGAAAGGCAGTAATTTTCCAGAAGTATTTCCTTTCTTTGAGTCCTCCACCTATTTCTTTCATGCCATAGTCTCTGTTTGTAGGCCCCAATTTGTTTTTTCTTTTAATCCAAACCCAAATAGGGGAAGACCCCCCCCAGACTCAGTGTGTCAACAGAATGTGTGGGTTGCCTTTAGTCCCAACTCGTATGCATTTGGGTAGTGTTTCCCCCTCGATAAATCTGCAGCTGGAAAGTGGGTTAGTCGATGGGCATGGCTTCCTGTCCGTGTTCCAGCTTCTAACAGGCTTTCCCTTATTGTACCTCCTTGTGCTCTTGTGGTTATCACCTTCCTCTTGTCATCTTCGTCTGTGGTATTGGAAGCCAATGACAGTAAGTGAAACAGTTCTCCCTACATCTGTGGTCGCCTACAGTGAGTGAGTAACGGGGGAGGATACATTTTATACCCAGGCCAGTCTGCCCTTACTTCTTGCCTCGTTGATTAACAGGGCTGTTCTCTTTCAGTGTAAAAATGTAAAAAGGCGGTGGGTAGACTAGAGGGGGTGGGGGCTGGGAGGCTACAGTGGGCAGAGGGGATGGGGACTAGTGGGGAGTAGAGGACACAGACGGGTTTCAAGCAAGGGGCAAAACTCAGGAAGAAAACTTCCTGCCTCACAGTATAGCTCCTTGGGATCAAGAGCTATGAATGCCCAGTCTTCTTGTTAGTAAGGGCCTGAATTTCCACACCAGGACACAGTTGGGGTAGCAAGAACAATGTCCCTTAAAAAAGAAAAAATCTTTCTCCAGTTGCTCTCTTTCATGAAGGGAAGCCTGAGTATTCCATAGGAGGTGAAGTATGCATCTCTTTTTCTCAGTCTAACTCTATTTGCCTCAAAATTATTTTCAAGGCTATTCACAATTTTATATTATGTTGTCCATCAATCTCTTATTATTTTAATGAATTTTTATTATTTTTCTATAAGGTCACGGGACGTTTTAATGAAAAGTTGTGAGGAGTTTTACTGGCGGACTGTAAGATCCAATTTTTCTCTTATCCTCCTTCAACAAAGAAATCTGCAGATCCACAGAATATTCATGAATATGATTTTTTTTTTTTTTGCTTAACATCTGCTCCCATAGCTCTGTCAGTAAGGAATTCATCATTCCCAAAGCATTCCATATGCTTTTCCACTCTGCATTTACCCATGCAATTTCCCCTGGCACAAAACCTCTTCATTTTTTGGCCTCTAGCAGCTCAAGAACAGGATGTTTCGATCCTCTTCTTGTTTTGAGCCCGAGGACACTGTGACTCCATGTTTGTTAGTACAAACATTCTAATCAGAATCATGCCAACATTGAAGAAATTTTATGAAGAACATATTTTCCCAAGCAAACTCAAATCACTTTAATTCCTTGATATCAATTTTCTATATAAGGCAGATAAAATGTTTCTAGTACTTTCATTTGTATTTGAATGCAATTATTTTCATCTGGAAAATTCTTATTCATAAAAATTCACTTTGATTTGTTTTAAAATTTGTCCAAATAAAAATTTTTATGTTTTAACCTCTTACAAGTGAGTTTACTTTTATGGCAATTAGGTCTGCCAGTTTCCCATGTTGCAAATTCTGTGGGCCTAAATTTTGTCAAGAAAACGTGATCTTCCAATTGTTTTGAATCACTAACAAATGTAGTAGATCGTAGTGGTGACCCACCGATACCCCCCGGCACTCACCCTTCAGTACCCAAGAATGGTAGTTGGCTCCTGAGCGCAAACACCTGCAACTCCCTCCAATTCGAAGCCAATAACAGATGGAAGTTGAAGGGTAAATACCCCAGCTTCCCTGGCCTCTGGTGGGATGACTCTCAGGTGTGTTCTGTATGGTTTTCTTAGTTCCCTGGCTTGTGCGGGGGAGGATCGAACCCAGTTACCTCCAGTGGAAAACTGAGTGAAGATGTAACCTTTACTGGTTCATCCCCATCCCTGTCTTACTTCCCCTTCCCTAACTTATGATACTTTCTGGAATCACCTCTTAAGTAAATCACTTGTCTTCTCATTCTCCTCTAGGAGTCAGCTTCCAGGGACCCCACCTTAAAGCTACAAATGTATAAAGTTTTGCCGTTGTCAGTTTTATTGTGTCATTTTTTTGTGGAGTCTAAATTTCCATGTTTTTTTTTTTTTAATTCTCAGAGTTAAAAAAATTTTTAAGGAGTTAAAATAAATCTTTGGCCATTTTTTTTTCATTCATAACAAATATCCTGTTTTATGTTGATCATTTCTACCAGTAATAGAATCCACTGGAAGACAGATTGGATCTCAGTGCATGCTTCATGTGACCTCCTGTGCTTTTTCTGCATATCCTTTCTTGAAACCCTTTGGTGTGTTCTCCACCTAGAGAGATCTTAATCGCCATGACCAAGTAGAAATGCCAATCCCTCCAGAAACCTTTCCTTGATTCTCACCAATAGTAATTGTAACTTGGAGCTCCCACAGCATCTTGCTTTTCCCTCTATTTAGCACCTTTTCTTGCCTTCAGTGATTGTGAATTGTTTCCTCACTAGACTGAGGGCGGAGTGGATCTTGTTTGTTTTCACTCCCACCTAACTACACTCCTACTTGGACACATTCAATAAAAGTTTGAATGTAGGGACGCCTGGGTGGCGCAGTCAATTAAGCGTCTGCCTTTGGCCTAGGTCATGATCCCAGGGTCCTCAGATGGAGTCCTGTGTCGCGCTCCTTGCTCAGCAGGGAGTCTGCTTCTCCCTCTCTCTGCAGCTCCCCCTGCTAGTGCTCTGTCAAATACATAAATAAAATCTTCTTTAAAAAAAGTTTGAATGTATATTTCTATTACAGAAGATGGAAATCTTACAAAGAAACCTCTCATACTCCACATCTAAGAATGCTGTTTGTTAACTTTTGAATAGGTCTTTTTAAATCTGTAATGTATACTCTGCCTTTCTCACTATCTTTATCAGCCTCTATCTCTTAGATATATTCAATTGTTAATCATTTTGCTCTATCAATACAATTCCCATATCTTTTCTCTAAATTGTTTTGCTTTTCACATTCACTGAAATTTGATTATATAATTTTTTACATTGCTCCAATATTTAAAAAGTATTTAGTATTTTTTAATTGCTCCTAGTCATCGTTTGGAATAGTATGCTCAAGTCTGGCAAAGCATAACTGATGAGGAATCCTTCCAAATCCATAATTAAACACCAAAATACCATTGAAAGATACATAAATGCCATATACAGGAATTCACAGGACATACATAGCAAACAGATGTGAAAAATTACTCAACATTCTATATCTATATATTCTATAATCAAAGAAACTGAAAATACAATTTTCACCTATTATATTGCTTATGATTGATTTCTTTTAGTACAGGGTGTAATAAAGAAACTCATATCCACTGCCGATGTGGGTGGGGTATGTTGTACAACTTTCCTGGAGCTTAATCTAGCAATATTTCTCAGGGACTTTAAATAGTTCATTTTTAAGTTTCATCTTTAGGAAATTACAGCAAGGAAATAATCAGAAGTTTGGACACTATATGCGTGTGTGTGTGTGTGTGTGTGTGTAATCAAATCAAAGAACTTTAAAAATGTAGTTATGTCTCACAATAGAGGCATGGTTAGACAAATTATGGTAGAGCCATATTATGGAACACTAAATAATCACTAAAAAATTTTTCAAAGAAATTTTAACGAGCTTTGAAATTGTTTCTAATAAAACTTTACGTGAAATACAGGATACGAAACTATAATTATACTGATTTCCATGAACACTCTGATCCCTTAGAGCTAGTTTTCTATTGACTCCTTATCTTCCTGGGTATGGGCCACACCCTCCTGTTTCTTTGCAGGTCTCATAATTTTTTGTTGGAAACTTGACATTTAGATAATATATGGTAGCAACTCTGAATTCCGTGTGGTGTTTCTGCTATCTTCTGGTTTGTTGTGTGTTTTGTGATTTGCCTTGAGGAATTCTGCTGAGTCTGTTTCCACCCATTCCCCCCTCCCCAACTCGTGTATGGCCACCGATGTCTCTGCTCAGTTGTTTTTTTTTTTTTTTTTAATTTTTTTCTTTTTAAGTTTGGATGGATTTCCAGGGATCACCCAAGTCAGCATAGCTTAGTCATCAGCCAGTGATTAATCAGAAGTTACACTTTAACACCTTGAGCCAATAAGGCTTCCACCGTTTGCTAAAGAATGTGTGTGGCCTGGGGAATGCATTCAAAGCCTGAGTAGTTTCCAAGTCTACTCCAGCTTTTATTCTGTGTTTGCAAGACCTCACATCCATTCAGGGACAAGAAGCTTGCTAGGGCCTTCTTAGGTCTCCCCTTAGGAGCACACAGCCTTGTCCATGAACACAGCCTTCTGGACCACCAGGGTTAAAGTAGGCTGTCTCCTTCTCAAGGTCTGTTCAATTTCTGGCTGGTCTGCCAGTCTGTTGCTAAAACCAAGCACTATTGAGACTTCAGGCTGGCTGCAGCGTTGACAACAATGACATGGGCTTGTCCACTCTCCAAATAAAGGCAGGCCCCTCTGAGGGCCCTCGTAGAATTTTGTGCCACGTAGCTAGGGGAAGGGGAGCTGAGATGGGACTACCCTGGCTGAAATACCACAGACTCCCACCATTACACCACTTAGAGCAGTTCTGCCCATCGTCTTGAATAAATGCTTCTCCCATTTGTTGTATGCTTTTGACCAATTTCCAGAGTCTACATTTTTGTGGACGAGTTTGCTTAGTCTATTGCTTAGTTTATTGTTTTTTAGGGATAGGATCTGCTGAGCTCCTTAACTGGCCACTCTGGAAGTCCTGCTCTGTAAACCATACAAATTGTACAGATTAATTATACAAACTCATCTTACTCCTTGGGGGAGAAAGTGGGACCTTCCTTGGGTTGTCAGATCCCCAGGGTAATGTCACCTTGGCAAAATGTTGACTTCAGCCTGGAAACTAACTGGATCTGCAGGAGGAAATCCAATTGTACAGACCAGAGCACCTGAATTAGTGGTCCTCTGTACTTGTTTTCTTCCAGTTAGCCCTTAGCCAGGCTTTTTCAAGAATATTCAAGGATCATATACATTCCATGAGAAAAAAAACCCAACAAAAACACCAAAAAGAGCTCTGTGGTCAACATTTGGTTTACACTAAGCTAGACAAAATCAAGGAAGTTAACGTCAGGACTTATCAGAACTTTTAATATGCTGTTTGTTGAGATTCTCTAGGAAAGAAAAAATATACATAGTATTTTCTCAACATAATTGTGACCGATGAACACATTTTTCCTCCACAGAGAATTTCAAGGGATTAATGATCTTTGAAACACCCTTTGGTGTGTTTTACTTGAAGATTTCTGCCTGGATCAGACATACGGAGATGTTAAGGGAAGAAGTATGTTCACAACTATGAAAGCTAGATGCATTAACCTTCTAGACAAGGGACCGGTGGTAGTGGAAATGAATGGAGGAAATCCCTCAGGGAGGTCAATTTCAGCAATCAAGCTAATACAGCTGCCCCTCCTCACCAGGAGCATTTCACTGGTAACCTTCCAAGTTTCTGTTTTTCTTTAAGGAGGCCTTCCCATGTGCCTGGCTTAAGTCAGACTTTTGGAAAATAAAGACACAGTATCTGCTGTCGAGGAGTACAGTTAAGGGTGAGATAGAAAAGAGTTATAACCCAGGTGTCAGAAGAGGCGGGCTGGGGGTGTCCACAAGGTGCTGTGGTAAGACCAACAGCACAGTTAACCTGGACCAAGGTGTTCAAGACGACTTGACAAAGGCCATGATGTCCAGGCTGGTTCTTGCAGGCCAAAGAAGGCTTGGCCAGGAAAGGCAAAGAAGAGAGTGCAAAGGCAGAGAGGCCAGAGGAAACACAGTGTATCCAGGGGACTCTCAAGTTGTTTACATAGCTAGAAATGTGGGGTGTAGAAGACTGGACAGGTACAAAGGTAGCAAAACATGAAGGGCTTTGTGTGGCACCCTGTGGAGTTTGGATCTTATTCTCAGAGTGAAGGGAGATTATGAAAGGCTGTTGAATCTCAGGATGATCTACCCTTCAAAAGCTCCCTCTGGCAGCAGTGTAGAAAAGGGATCGTGGAGGTAGATCGGAAAGCCAGCTCCAGGAGGCCAGCAAGAATAACAAGGGCTTGAACGAACCAAGATTCTAGGGCGAAGTGGACAGAGGGAGTGGTAGACCATTCCTAGGCTTCTGACTTGAACAATCCCAGGAATGGTACGGCTACGTAACCGAGGGAACACAGGACAAGGGGCAGGTGTTTGGGAAGGAGATAATGCATTCAGGTTTGCACTTGTTCGGTTTGAAATTCTGACAAAAGATGTGCGAGATGTTCAGGAGATGGGTGGCACTCTGGGTTGAGACAGATTTGACAGGTGTCAGGACAGAAGGTTTTTGAAGCCATAGGTGTGGAAAGGGCAGGGACTGTGTAGACTAAGCAGCAGACAAAACTGGCGGGAACTGTATCTCCCTCTTCCAAATGCCTACAGCATCTGCCCCTAGCTCAGATGGAATCTGTCACATGCTGCAACATTTAGCTCTGTGCCTGTGGGCCACAAAAAGCGTCACGCTAGATGCGAACATACAAAGAGAAATAAAAGGTCCTTTCGTCCAAGGAGACTATGATGTCGTCGTGGAGAAAGAATTCTACCCAACTATTATGAAAATGAAATGAAGAGCTATGAATATGTTGAGTGTAGAAGAGGCAATTAATCCAACAGAACAGATAACACAGGTTTCCGGAAGAGAGGAGAGCATCTGAGTTGAGGTGGGAAAATAAGTGGATTTTGCAAGCAGGGAAGGGGAAAGAAGACAAGTAATTTGAGGCTGGAAACTAACTGAGATCACCAGAGAATGGAGTGAGGGAAGTGACAAGAGAGAAATCTGGAAAGGTGGCTTGAGGCCAGGATCCAGGGAATCCTGCTGAGATTTCTCAGGAGTCCATTTTAAAGAAGGCACACACGGGCCTATGTATATCCAAGGAATAATGTGATGTAGCAGCTTCATTTCTGCCTATTCACTAATTTCAGAAACGCCTTTAAGAACAATCAATCATAAATGCTAAAGGAAACCTACAAAACCACCACACTGCATTTCCATTCTGCAAAACTCTGTGTTAGTGGAACTTTAATTACTTGGCTTCATTATAAAATTTCCATTGCATGTAAATGTAAATAATTTCACTCTAATGCACTCATTTGAATCTGTGGCTGAAAGCATTGGTAGAAATCCCATTTTTGTGGCACTTCCTTGGCACATTGAAGGAAAACAAAATGTATACTGTTAATCAAGTCATGAGTGACTCTGAAAGTGATGGGTTGCATAAAGATAGCAAATAATAAGAGAAAAATCTATTTTAAAGATTAAAAATATTTTATTTAAACTTTTCTTCATAAACACTTTTAACATTTTTTTTCAATTTAAAAACAGAATGGATAGCATAAACATGTTTGAATAGATTATATTCACGGCTTGGGAAAAATTACCTGACAAAAATGTAAAGGCTTTCAAAACAGGTATAAAAGGCAAACCTTAAATTATTCTAAGATTTTTAAATCGGCCCTATGATTATTTGACTACTGGCCCAAAATGTACCTAAAGGTCAAAATATTTTTCTATAGACAAAGTATGCCCAAGAGGTAGAGGGCATATACAAGTTAGGTAGAAAATAACCTCTCTGACCACCTCACTGGAACTCTCCTTCAGAAAGCAAACACCTAATCCTTACTGACACACTGATTGATAAGGTTTTTAATGCAGTTGTTCCCAAAGATGTAAAAAGAAACTCCAGGAATATCGAGGGGGCACAAACCAAGCTGCTGGCGTCTCCCGGTGTTGCTCGCGTAACGCCGGAGTTACACGGGCACGTGTACGGAAAGGCTAGGGACTTCCACGAGCTTACCGATTCCACTCTATGTCTATTGAATATCTGACTTTATAAACTCTCAATAAACTAATTTTTCAGGACTTTCATTTTTAAGATAAATCTCTTTTTAGAAGATATTTATTCCCAAACCAACTCTAATCTGATTGAACAAACATGATCCCTAAAAATGTTCAGAGTACAAAAAAAAAAAAAATCAAAAATGTATAATAGGCAAAAAAGAAAAATGGCACTAGCAGTTTTACTGCCATATAGCCCTCAGTTATATCTAATTTACACTATTATCTATGTTGTGTTTTACTTCAGTCTAAAACTTTAAATTATGTATTCTCAAAAGAGCTAGTCTTTTCTGAGATAGCTTATAAACTGAAATATCGATTTATATTATAAACTGAAATGTTATGACCTACAACCACATATACATATATAAAAATAGTCCCACTGAACGTTTGACAGGTTTAGATTATGCAGCTCAAATAATTTGTTATAAAATATTTTAAAGCTTAGTTTCATGTAATTAAGACAAAACTCTCCATTTTTACCACTTCTCCCCACACAAATGTGTGTGTCCTTTACTATGACTCGAGCAGGCTTCCCAGAATGAGGTGTCCAAAGGTGCTGCTTTAGAAAAGATAAGTGAAGGGCTCAGTCAATATTTCACAAATTAGAGTAACACGCACACAGAGCAGAGTAATGAGGACACAGAGAATGCTGTCTCAAGAAAAGCTAATAGTTCTATTAATTTAGCTTTGCTTTTTTAAAAACCAGTAGTATTTCTTCCAATATAAAACCTTCAATGTGAGAATCTTGAATTTTATGAAACGGCTGTAGTGCAAGGATTTTTTTTAAGCAGACTAAAATCAAAACTGAGAGGGTCAAAGATATGGAAGAGAACAAACATTTCTTATTAGGGTGCAATTAATGAAGATCGGCTATTTTTGTAAAGTCTGCTATTTAAAATGTAAAGTGAAAACACACAAGGATCACAACAGTTACACTGTATAGTTGCCAATTAGACTGAATATTTTTTAAAAACAACTATTTTGAGCACAACAATGTATATTAACAAAAATGGTTCCAAATGAAGCACACAAAAAATAAACTTGAAAAAAATTCTATGGAAAAATTTTCCATAGCTTAGTATAACAAAAATAAATCTCTTTCAACAATTAAACCACAATTTTAAAAGGGAATGTAAGTTAATCACGGATTTAAAATAACCTATATTAGCACTACATATAAACATGAGTTTTCTCAATACATTCAGAACCCAAGCAATAGCAACTATTCTTAAAGCTCAAAACTGATTACAGCTAACATCAGGTCAGACGTGACTTACATGTGAAGCTGAACCCAGAGTTAGTTCAAGTTAAGATTTCACAAATTTTCTAAAACATGAACTTTGATCTTGGTCTTGTGTCTTGAGAATGGAAGACCAAGAATATGCAACTGTTTGCCCAGATCTTACCCTAACTAGGGCTATGAAGTCATATCTAAGCAATTAAAGAGAACCACCACTGGTGTGTGAAGTGTAAAAGCCTGATGGGGTACCCTGTCTCGGTCTTTTCCAGCAAAAGACAACGATGAGGAAAATAATGAAGACATTATTGTTATTTTCTTTAAAGCAAGACAGCACACACACACAAAACACTAAACCAACTAATGTATTAGAAAAAAGATTAAATGGCTAACCTAATGCCTAACTTTCAGAAGTAAAATGATTAAAAATGCTTTTTAAAAAGTAGAAAAAGACTTTTACCCATATTACTATGGCAAACAAGATACTGAATTCCATTTTTAGAAAGTGAAAGTAAATGACAGAACCACTTAATAAAAATTTAAGTCTCATATACAACAGAATATCATTAACTTGATTTCTAAAACCAACGCCAATGTTTCTCTTTCTCAAAAACTACTTGTGTACCTGACTGTTTCTTAAACTCAAACGCCTCCAGTTTTGGAGTTTTAAAATCAGGTGTTTTTTTTTTCATAGTTACCTAATCTAATTGCAAAAAAAAAAAAACAGAACAAAGCAAAAGTCTTCACATTTCCATGACTTCACTCTTCCATTTTGTGTTCAGTGGTGGCAGCAGCAAAAAAAAAAAAAAAAAAAAAAAAAGTGAAACTAGAAAATTTATACAACAGCCATAAAAGAAGGCATTGCAATATTGCACCAATATCCTAAGACCTGGCAAGTTTTGCCAGTGTAGAACTAGTCTGTATCAGATATAGACTCTACTCAGGAGAAAATGGCATCCATGTGATGATCCACTCCCTGGTTATTCTTGCTTAATCTTGTTCTTCCTTCTGAGTGTAAAGAGTTGAAAGGTGCGCGGCTAATCTTAAAACACTTACTATAAATGCTTTTAAACAGTTATTCTTGATCTGTTCTGAACTTTGAGGTTACTATCCTTCATGCTAGTAGCTTTCAGTAAATAAAACAAAGGCTGGGGGCTTACATCCCTGGTGCCACTAAGTATTCTGTACTAAATAAACAAGTAGATATGACCAGTAAGATTATAATTCTGTTTCTTACCTCTATGTCAAAAATGAGCTCAAATTTTCCACGAGTTGCTACTTTCCATTCAACAACAGATGCAGCAGCCTTACTGAGTATAAAGAATGGGAGTTGCACTTACTTTTAAGGGGCCTCTATTTAGCAGTCTGGTATGACCTAAATGCTCTTTAAAAGTGCTTGCACGCCGCAAGGCCCGGGCTGCGTCTACCACTCCGATTCTCACTAAAAACAGGGTAACGTTAAACAGACTGCAAAGAAAAACATTTTCAAAAAGAAGACATACATTGATAAGGAACACTAACGTTTACTTTTGAAAAGAAAATATAAAATGTTAGTTTTCAGAAATCCATACATGTTTCAGGAATACACGGAGTTCAAATATTACTGAATCAGTATGGACTGAAGATAGGCTACTTTGATACCAAATGAGGACTCCAGTTATTTTAACTTTCTAAAAATGTTAATACACGAAAAGACGTTACATCTAAAATTCAACAAGTATGGCAAACCGTGTGTGCAAGTGCACTAGCTTAAAAATATAGAATCCTAACCACGCATAAAAGGAGATGTGCCTTATATGTTCGTAAGATGTATGCAAGTATGGATATGCTTTCACTAACACAATGCAGATAAGACAAGGCAGCTTAGAAATAGTGTTTTGAATATAAAAAAGTTAATTTTGTAGAAAATTTATATTTTTGCATTTTCAGCAAAAAGCCATGCAAAAAAGGTCAAGAGTTTTAAACTTAAATCATAAAACCAAAAGGTCTAACAGACTGTAATACTCTGAAATAAACGTTCCAAGAGATTTCAGATCAAGATAGGAACCGAAATTACATCCAGTGACACTTATCAGGTCTTCTCTTAGAAGATGCAGGACTCCTACGCTGACATCTGAAAGAAATGTTTAAAGCATAAAATCAACTTCCCAGATAAGTGGATCACTCTATTAAACTGCTTCTGGAAGTAGTTTCAAGAGCTAGCGCTTACAATGAACTTATTGCATGAGTTTGAGGCCACTAAAAAGAAAAAAAAAAAAAATGGATGCTAGCACAGAATGAAAAATTGTTTACGTTATTAGACCAATGGCTTTGATAGTAAAACTGGTGAGGTTTTTCTTTACGTTTTTTAATTAACTACTTTGTCACAAACAAATTTTTTGTTTGGCTTTTTTTAAAGGGAGAAAGATGTCATTAGTTGCAACGTCTGACCTCATCCAGTATATATTCCGGGAAATGCAGGTTGCACACTTGTAAACCATCCAGCTTGCAGGGCATCCGCGGGTACTCATCTTCCTTCCACTTGTTTTCTTCCGGATCAAAAGTAAGGATGGAATCGCTGTAATGACCGTTGTAGCAAAGGCCTCCAAGAACCATTATTTGTTTGTCCAGCACAGTCACACCGTGGCCACTTCTGCCAATTGGCATGGATGCCAAGATGGTCCATTGATCAGTCTCTGGGTTGTACACTTCTGTGGAAGGACATCCCTGAGACTCAAAAGAGGCCCTCAAGATCACACAGACACCACCGAAGACATAAAGCTTGCCGTTGTAAGAAATCATCTTGTGAAAGCATCTTGCGTAATTCATTTTGCTCTTATTCTCCCAACAGTTGGTAACCACTTGCGTTCTTCTGGTCCGCTGTTCTATGGTCCCTTCTTTACTGGGGTCGAACACGCACACTTGTTTGGAGGTGGAAGATGAAGTGATTCCACCAGTGATAAACAACTTGTTATTGAGCACTGTCCCTTCATGTCCATATTTGTTAACTGGATAAGGATCCACGAATTCCCATTTATCATTGGTGATGTCATATCTCTCGGTTGAATAGAAAGTCTCATCTCTGGTTCTGCCAGCTACGGCGTAAATAAACTTCCCAATAACACCAACTGCAAACTCTGAACGTGGCACTGACATGTCTGCCATCCGGAGCCAAGAGTTCTGCCTCGGGTCATACCTGAACACTTTGGAAGAAGCATGGAATTCGCCATCTGGGCCCAGTTCTTCCCCGCCCAACAAGAACACGAAGTTATTGACGATAGCAAGGCAGTCCGGGCGCAGAGGAACTTGTGGGCCCTCCAGCTCCCACCAGACCCTTGGTTTCTTTAAGAGAAGGATTTTACTGTTAACCATGCTATGTCCAATCATTCCGCGGAATACTGTAGTTTGGGGTTTGGCAGAGCGGATGCGGCTTGATTTCATGTCCAACAAAGGCTGCTGGTGAACGTTCTGAAAGTAATTCAATGCTTGGTCAACTTCATAGCGCAGCTGTCGGGAGTATCTATAAAATTCAGATGTCTTAACCTAAGAATACAAGTAAAATAATTTAACCAAAAGAAAGAACATCAATGGCAAAAAAAGTATCAAAGCCAACTAAGGTGATTAGTGTATGATCTGAGGCTTGCTGTACTAAAACTGCTTTTCCTGTTAAGATCCACATACTTTTTTTTTAAACAAAGCTATTATCATATTTGTTTTCATAATAATCTATGCATATTCCCAAGCCTTTTAAAGTAAATGAGCTATTTTCCAGGCACAAGCTAAACTCCTCTAGCAAAATGTACTAATCATCTATTCTATGTCAGGCCCTGGGATACAAGTGGTGATTATGAGGACAAACAGAGGTTTCACAGTAGAGGGAGTCGCGGCCATGGTTTCCTTAACCACAAGGAACACTGTAAGAGCAACCATGACTGAATAACTTGGGCAATCAAGTTAGTGAGTTAGTAAAAACTTAAAAAGACAAAATTCTCAGTAGGTTTTTGATATAAAGACTTGGCTGGATACCATCAACTCCTACAACCATAATCCAGGTGACAAGGTCCAAGTTTTTCCTTTTTGTTTTTGGAGGCTGGGACTACCTCATTGTGATAATTTTTTTTTTTTTACCAAGATCTTATGAAGCACTTTTAAGTACTATGCTAAGTTCCATAGGGAGATAAAAATGTTAAGTATAAGATGGGGTCTGTTTCCTCAAAGAACTTTGAATATATCTGGGGAAATGAAAATAGATACAGATTTGCCAACAAGTGAATGAGGCGGTTGACGGTTGGGAATGAGAGTGTACAGCCCATCTTTGAGTGCTGCAGATGCGAAGATAGGAAACATACCAAACACTCGTGGGCTCCCTTGTGGAAGAGGTTGGACAAGCTGGAGAAGCACGAAGAAAAAGCCTGTATCATAATGACAAGGATGAGGTGAGTCTCCCATTTTGATGGGAAAATCAGATATTGAGAGAGAAAATGGGCAGAAGTGCATGACTGACGTGAAGTAGGGATAGGGTGCAAAAGTGAGAACTCGAACTGATCTGAGGATTTAGACTTGAGGCACTCTGGAGAATGGTGTCACTAAGGGACACTGGAGAGGCATTCCACTTCACTCGTGATCCATCTGAACTGCTGGGAGGACGCTGACATGGTAAGGTCTAGGCGCCCGTGTGGAATCCAGGGTGACTGCTTGGGAGGGAGCCAGCACCAGGCATATTTATTTAGGAGCTTCCTTTTCCTAGCTCTCCTCTTTTTCCTCCCTCTTTACTATCTTTCTCATTCACTCCCCACCTTGGTCCAAAGAAAGTCTGAAACAGAAAGGACCACAAATGTGTTTTAAGTATTGTGATAACTGTATTTCAATATAATTGACTAGCATTTAACTATGGATTTAACATCATTATTCTGAGAACGGGTCCTTCCGTGGGTTTCGCCAGGCTAGCAAAAGGGTAAACAGCATAAAAAAAGGTTGAGAATTCCTTGTCTTACTGCATAAAAGAGACAAAACGGACATCAATACTTCACTGGGACTTTCTTTACATGTAATATCTCAAGTTAAATTATTCCTTCCATGAGACAGTAATAATCATCCTTATTTTCCTGATGAAAAAAACTGAGGTGTAGAACCCTAAGTGACTGGCCCAAAATGTTTACATGACTAAAACGGTAGAGCTGGGATCTGAAACTTGAACCAGGACAGTCTTGCTCCAAAGCTATTTCCAATAGGTTACTGCATAGCTTCCACTACTCATTAGAAAACTCTTTAAATGACAAACTCACTTATTAAGACACTTAACATACATGTTCCAACAAATTATCCTAATGACCCTTCTCAAAGAAAAGGGAATATAATGGTTCTTGAAACAAAGAATCAATTGTATGGATCACAATGACTGGGCATCCAACCCCATTCTTCCTAGCAAAACACCTAATGTGGAAGAGAACAAATAATGAATGGTAAAGAAGTAATTTCAATAAACAGTCTAATAATATAATAAAAATATAAGATCTGAAGTCTCATCCTCTACTTTCACTTCACATATAAAAAAGTACAGAACAAAGGAAATGGGGCGCCTGGGGGGGGGCTCAGTGGGTTAAAGCCTCTGCCTTCAGGTCATGATCCCAGTGTCCTGGGATCGAGCCCCGCATCGGGCTCCCCGCTTGGCGGGAAGCCTGCTTCTCCCTCTCCAGCTCCCCCTGCTTGTGTTCCCTCTCTCGCTGTGTTTCTCTCTGTCAAATAAATAAAAATCTTTAAAAAAAAAAAAAAAAAAGGAAATGAAGTGAGCATCAATCACTTATGAGAAACAATGGAAACCTGTATCGCCATCATCACCCCGAGTGTTTATTAACATGGAATGATGTTCACAATAGATTCAGTTTTTAAAAAGCAAAAGTACACTAGTAGCGCAATTAAATAAGATTTTGTGTATGTATGCATGTGTTAATAGTGATTATCTTTGGGGCGCCTGGGTGGCTCAGTGGGTTAAGCCTCTGCCTTCAGCTCAGGTCATGATCTCAGGGTCCTGGGATCGAGCCCCGCATCGGGCTCTCTGCTCGGCAGGGAGCCTGCTTCTCCCTCTCTCTGCCTACTTGTGATCTCTCTCTCTGTCAAATAAATAAATAAAATATTTTAAAAAGATAGTGATTATCTCTGAAACTTCACAAACATCTTTGCATTCTTTTTCATGTATCTTATTTATAAACAAAAAGAGTCTTGCCATTTAAAAACTGGGTCTCTTAAAACCATCAAAAATATATTTGCTTAGGAAAAATGAGCATCTTTTTGTCTTTCCGTCTCTTCTATGAATTGCCTAGTGGTGGACCTCACCCATTTTCCTCACCTTTTTCTTAATTGCAAGAACTAAAAAGCAATACCCTGGAAATCAACAAGAAACATAAACCTCAAATTAAATATTTAAGTGCCTACTGTGCACAGCCAGGGGCGTGAGAGCTACACAGGTTTTGAAGTAATAGAATCCCGTCCAGCACTGTAATTAAGCACCACGTCAAGCTGCCCAGTATAGCTGATTAAGAATCCAGTAGAGAAAACATCCGACCTTGGCACTCAGGAGCTCTGGGATCTTGGGCAAGTAACTCAACATCCTTATAGCCATTTCCTCATCTGTATTATTAGGAAAACAATAATAGTACCTATGGCTCATAACCTTAAGGTAGGAGACAAGCAAGATCATCTATGTGAAAAGGAGAATATGGTGCCCGTCATGTGGCAATGTACAACAAATAACAGCCACTCTTAGCTACCATCACTGACCAGTGGACATCTATAGAAGCGTCAGCTTAAGTCAATGCATTTGATGATGTATTTTCGGTCTGCATAAAAATTCAGTCTTTCCGAAGCAAGAGGAGAAAGGAGAGAAACTGTTATTCTGGACCTATTCTCCCCAATAAAACATGATTGGTAAGATGCAAGGAGGAGGAAGCTTTACAGAAAGCAGCCATGTCATTTGGAAATCGAGAAGGGAAGGGGAATGCTGCACATATTGGATAGGCAGATTTCAAGTTTTTTAAAGGAAAATTAGGATCAATTCCAAGATCAGAAACTGTGCAAAGAAGCTCAAGGCGGCTTGGAGGCTCTCAAAAGCATAATGCTGACTGCATAATTGCAAAACACACTGATGAGGGGAAGAAAAGGGGAAAGTAAAAAATCTGATGTGCTGCACAGAGAACTTTCTGGAATTCAGATGTTAAAAAACCACTTACAACAGATGGTAAAAAAAAAAAAAACCAGAAAACAAGTATTACAAAGGGTGAAATGGAGCTGTAAGAATATTGTGAACAAGGCTGACGCCTCAGGATGAACTGTGACTTAACAAAGTGCCAGATAATGAATAAATGGCATCTTAGAGGTTAAAGTAAAAAAGAAGTAGAGGTAAAAGTGAAGCCTGTCCTGGATGGGGTGGTTAATGTAATATTAACAAAGACAAATAGCCTTCTCCTATTTTATTTCCATTCTTGGCTAAGGATGTTTTATTTTTTCTAATCTGAAGATCAAACACAATGACTAAGAAGAAACTTAAATCCAAGATGGCTGAGAAAAAAAAGAAAAACTAGATAGATATTCCCATTAAATTCAAGTCATTTGATCTCAAAATCATATCCTGGGATCCTGAGAGGCTTCACAGATAAGGCTGCTTAATTGCTTTCCGTAATCTGTGTGGAATCATGAATGGGAAAGGACTAGAAGCCAGACTTCCAAACTACAGACTAGTTAGCCTGAGGCTGATCTGTATTGTTAAAAAACACCACTTGCGATAAGAAAGCGCTAGAGGCTGAGAGGCAGCATGGACTCACCCAGCAATGCCAAAACTTGACCACTTCTAGTTGAATGTTTGAGGATGTAACAGAACTGGCATAGAATGAGAGAACCTATGGCTTTGGTAAAGTAATCAACAAGTCTAATGATAAAGAGATACACCAGGGACCCATGAACCACCTAAAACTACAGAAATAATTGTGTTAATGCATTCGGGGTGGGGGGCGCAGTAAGGTAAGATGGTGGAAAGTCCACAGCTTTTGTCAAATACTCCAGGGATCCGTAAACTCCAAATGTAAAGCTATAATTGACTATCCTCAATACGAACTAACAATGCGATATGGTAGAATAAAATCATGGACTGAATTAAAACAGACAATCCCACCCTCTCCATTTGGTGAAACCACAGCTAAGAGGGCGGAGTTCCATCGCTACAATTTAGACATCACAAAGCGGACCACATCCCGGGCAGCAAAGGGATCCAAACCATAGGAAAAAATGGTAAAACTGACGAGGAATGTTTAAACTCAAGAGAAGACTCAGGAGAAAGATGGCAACCGTTTTCAGGACCAGTCAGTGGAAGTTAGAAGGAAGATTTTGGGCCAGCATAAGGAAAAGCTTTGTAATTAGAACTGTCAAGGTAATGGATGTTCATCACATTATTATAAGAGCACAGAAACCAGGAACAACTCAAATATCTCGCAAATAAGACACTGGCTGGCTAAACTCTTGTATGCAGTCTTTACCATATGCAGTCATTAAAAAGGAGGAGGTTAATCCACATGCACTAACGCAGCTGTTCAAATGTCAAATGATAAAAACTGCAGAAGAGTATAACATTCTCAAAAAATAAAAATGGACTGTTTTACACAGCTGGCAGTATATTCAGAGGAAAACATATGTATACACATACAACATACAGTTGCCTCTTTTCAGGTTCTATATAGGTCTGTACTTGGCTTTTTTACAAGGACTACAGTAAGAAGGGGATCGGTACTTAAGCTCCCCAAGTCAGGACTGTCTGTCTACCTTGAAGTCTGTGAGCATTCCTGCCAGTGGAGGTAGTCCAGGTGTGACCACGTATCAGGAGCACCAGAGAGAGGTCCTGGCATCACACGAGGACGAGGCACCACAGCCTGTGTGACAGCCTTCCACATTACAAACCCAGGTCTTACAGGTCCCATCAAACTGAGTCAGCTTAACTACTTCTTACGGTCATTTTCCTGTCTCTCATTTTCTACCCAACCTTCGGGTCCCTTTGTCCTCTTCTCCCTCCATCCATTCTATTGTGTTCCTTTGAAACTCCAGTTCTAAAGAGTTTAAAAAGTTACTTCGACTCTGTTAAAATCCACATCACAGCTACATATCTTTATCCAGCCAGTTCTACCTGTAGGCCCCCAATAATGGAAGCTGTGTCTGAGATAATTGATTATACCCTAGAATATCTTCTAACCAAAGAAATTTAGCTCCTTCTCTCTGCCACAGCTAGAAGTTCTAGATCTACCTTGCCCTTTCCCCAGAGCTACGATTTTCCTCTAAAACCAAACAATATCAATAAGCATAATTAGTTTCTTCTTTCATCATAGAAATGGGGAATTAATGCCTCTTTGATAATCCTGGACAAAGTAATTACAGATACTCTGCTTTAAAACAAAAAGTGGAGGGTATGTGAATGGAGTCTATCTGAATGCATTAACAAAGGGAGCTATCAAAAAAGAAACATGTGGCTCACCTTTAAATATTTCTCCCATCATTCACTCCCCACCTAACAGTTTTTCTGTAGATCAGGTGCTTCCAAAAGCAAGATATGGGGGAAAATGACATTTCTTTCACGTTCTTAAGACCTTTCCTTATCCTTTCATAGGATTAAAAAAAGCTGTCTTGGGGCGCTTGGGTGGCTCAGTGTTGGTTAAAGCCTCTGCCTTCGGCTCAAGTCATGATCTCAGGGTCCTGGGATCGAGCCCCGCATCAGGCTCTCTGCTCAGCGGGGAGCCTGCTTCCCCCTCTCTCTGCCTGCCTCTCTGCCTACTTGTGATCTCTCTCTAATAAATAAAATCTTTAAGAAATAATAAAAAAATTAAAAAGCTGTCTTAATACTTAGAATACATTCACTATCACTTTTCTTACTTTGATACTTAGAAACTATATTACAAAAAAGCATTTTCTCTTATGCTGAATACAAAATTAAAGTTTGCTACCTCTTAAAAACAGTGATCTGAAAATCTTAAATTGGCTATTTCTTCCTCTGATCTTCTTTTAGTTTAATGTAATTGTGTGTGTGCATATAAAGGAGAAAATGTGAGAAATTATTAAATTTCAATGTGGTTTCTCTACATATATATTAAGGTGAAGAAATAATAGCTAGCCATTACCACTGGGCAAAAATTCCATGTTTCTCCCTCTGCTGTCAAAATGTTACATCACCCATTCACTAAATTTTTAACTTTTAAAAGTAATTCATATATTTTGAGAATTTTGAGAATTAAAACAGAACTGACAATGTAACTAAAACAGCCATTTCCACAAAGCTTACTACCTTCATTTGATTAAAAATCTGCAATTTAAAAAATCTACTAAAACTGGCTCAGCCAGTAGAGAGCATGTGACTCTCGATCTCAGAGTCATAAGTTCGAGCCCCATGCCGAGTGGAGAAATTACTGAAAAATAAAATATTTAAGAAAAAATAGCTGGCTACAGTCTAAAATTATTTTAGGCCTTTAGCCAGCCCATTTAAGATATTATCAGCTATTTCACCTTTCAAAATGTTTTTTTTAAATGCCCAATATACTTAAACAAAACAAAACGAAACCTCACGCCTTTTATTAGTTTATCCATCAGTGGGGGGTGGGAAGTGCCACTAGGGACTGGAATAATCCCTGAACTAAAGATCCCAGATCTTACGCTTGACACGGTCCCCAAACCACTGTGTGATTATGGACAAGCCTCTGGTTTAGATATTTTCTCCTTATAAAAAGAATCAGTTGTATGAAGACGCCTCTGGCCCTCCCTACATCCCAAAATGTTAAGCTAATTTTCAGAATGATGAGTATAAGGTATCACGTGGAAGGAAGACAGTCCTGGCTATTGGTTTTATCATCCCCTCACCATGATTCAATCTGTTCAAAAGAAATATCCAGAAACAAAGCAGTTACTAAAACAAATTATACCTTTGGGAACCACAACTACATTTAATATTATTTTGATATTCAGCAAAATATGGAGCAGTCTTTATGTGCTGTATTACAAAAGCATTCACCCTAGTATGAGAAGTCTATTTATAAAATCATGCTCAGAACTGAAGCTTATACTGATTTATATTAAAATCATCACAAAAAAGCTAGGTGCAAAATACCTTTAATTAAGCCCTTTGTTCTGAAAAACTGAGTTAATGACCAAGGATAAGGCTATAAAAAAATAAGTTCCTGCTAAGCACAAATCCTCTCAGTAATACTCTAATTGCAGTCAAATACCAAGCAGTAAAGACAAATTTTAGTACAGATTTACCTATCTTCTCTCCTTCAAGCAGGCAACAGTCTAAATTACCGAAGAGAACTTCAGAAGTCAAGTAACCAGCATAAATGGGGGTGAGGGAGAGGACTCTCCTCAACATAATACTCCATCTAATAAGAGTTTCAGCACAATTTGGTTAGTCCTCTATCCCTTCAACTTTTCTAGAGTGGAAAATATGTAGTTGAAAAATAAATATGCTCAGAAAGTCTAATTTCCTTCCAATTTCAGCACAAGTCATAGAATACCACTAGAAATTAAATAAGTGTGCACAAGCCTAAAAGCTAGCAAATAGATGTGATTTCTAGAAAGCCCCTTAAGACCATCGTATTATTTAATTATAGTAATATTTAGATAGTACAACTAAATTCTAGAGTTTTTCCTATTTATGGAAATACTCTCAACTACGTAAATATTGTAATTTTATTTAAAAATATGGTAAAACGGAAGGAAAGCCAGAAAGGTTTAATCCTAAAACTAACTTCTGAATGAGCAAGGCTTACCCATGACATATGTAACATTTTCTGAGTAAATATTAAATTTGAGAATTAAAACTTTAAGGCCTAAATTCTTCATATTTGCCCTTGTTCCTCTCCTGCTGAAGCAGGGCTTGATCCCAGGACCCTGAGATCATGACCTGAGCCGAAGGCAGAGGCTTAACCTACTGAGCCACCCAGGCGCCCCACCATTTGGTTTCTCTCCCTTCTTTTTCCTCCGTTCATTAAAAAAACTTTCTCCTTTTACAAGTCAATATAGCTGTCTGTACTCCATCTCTTCCTGCATAGCTAATTTCCAATTCTAGGATTTTGTTTTCATCGCCCACTTATTTTATTTAAAAGGAAAATCAGCAAGACTGAATTTGTAAACTCCTGTTTTCAGTAGGTTCCTGCCTGCTTCATACACCCCCACCAGAGTCTCTCTCCCAGGGGATCTAACAGTGGTCAACACCCTAAATTACTGCACCCTCCAGGAACCTACGAACCTGGGATAAACGCAAGTCAAAGGTAGAAAACAAGAGCACTCTACTTCTCTACATAAACGGCTGAAGACTTGAGGAGAAAAATGCCTTGGGTGATTTTTAAAGAACTGTGCACATGTTAATTACAATCATCCAAGTCCACGGGGCTGGGGAGGAGGGGTAGGCAAAAAGGAGACAGATACAGAAAAAGACACTAAGTGAACTGCAAAAGTCCGCTTAACCTGTTGACCTAGCTTCCACCAGAAAACCTGCTCATCTCTGTGCTTTCACTCCAAGGGGCAAGTGAGCTGATTGTTAATTTAAGCAATTTCAAGTTTATAGTTGTATAAGTACTATTTAATATATGAAGGGGATTTTAAACTTCTTCAAAAACAACTCAAACGTATTAGGAACTCTAACCAAATTTCACATTTGAAATCTAAGTTACTGGCTTTGTAAAAAAAAAAAAAATAATAAAATTTTTTTATTGTCGAATAAAGCACTGCTTATGTTTCTCATGTACTTCAGTGAGGGTTAGAAAGCAAATTTCTGTTTTTTTCCTCTAGATTTGTCTGGCTGTAGCTGAAATTACTAGAAATAAAGTTTTTTTGAGTTTTCCGCTAAACTGTGGTAACACTACAGGTAATGTTCTGTTTGCTGGACAGAAATTTTGGATCACTCAAGTGCTAGATTAGTCAAAACATGTCACAGTATCTAAGTAAAGGAATTCTGGAGGGCATATAGCACCTACACTTTACATAGATGCAACTGTACCCATACAATGTCATTACAAGTGGTCTGTACCCCAATTAAACCGGAATATCACACCATCCAAGTGTGACATTAAAGACAGTCAATTTACTCATGTGTCATATAGTCCATTGTTAATGCTATCTACATCAACTATGCTAATAGAGAAAATATTTGGAAGATTATCAGTGTTTTGTGAAGATCAGTTCTGAGAGCTACTAACGTTCTTAAGTATCCAAGGTATACTTGGACACTTAGTTTGTGATCCTTGAATTCTTTCCCTTTCAAGGTGAGTACAAGACACCTTACCCCCATTTTAACACGTAGCTTTTAAAGCCACAAATTCTGCACCTTAAGTTAAAAAAAATTTTTTTTTAAAGTATTAGGAAGTTCTTCTGCAGCATTTTTTATTCTGATCCTAGGATTAATTATTACTAATATTGAAGCTGTGTTTTTTTTCAGCAGACTATCAAAATTATCTCAAAGTTGTAAAAGTTTCTATAACAAGCTTCCATAAAATGCAGATATGGTTTGTTAGATCTAAATATATTCTCAGTAAAAGAGAACTTTTTTTCTCACTAAAACATTAGCTTTGCTCTTTAAAAGTTACATAAATCCAAATTTGGGGGAATATGATGAATTACACTTAATACAGGAGGAAAAAAGCACACTAGGGAACCTGAATATCAAGAGCTAGTTTATAAACATTAGGAATAAAGCAGAATACATCTTTATAATCTGCTTCCTTACTGAACAGCCAGTGAAAAACCAACTGTAAAAGCCTAATTATAAGCTGAACAAATATGTTATTTTTAGTCTTTATAGGAAAGATTTTCTTTCCTTTTGAAAAACTGGAAGATTTTATGATTATGATTAATACAATTTCTAACGGGATCACTGGTACACTCTTACCTTATGCATATTTATGATACTGAAGATGCCCTAGGTTCAAAAATATTAAAATGTCACTGTACTAAAGAATCAACATATGGGTATTTTAATGAATAATTTAACAATTTTGCTAAAAAGATCTTTTCTATACAAAAAAAGTATAATAGCATTTTGCCAAATATACATTTACTTCATAAAATGTTTTCAATAAAGCAGTAATTGTTTTTTAAAAACCGAAAGACCAAAGAAAGCAAGGTTTAAACTATTTAAATCTTCACATCACTGAAATTCAAAATGACAAATGTCAGGCCTTATCTCTGTTAACAGATCTAAAGACCCTCAGAGCTAGTAAAAAAACAAAGAACACAACCCACATAAAAAAAAAAACAAAAACGCCACAGACATTTGTGTCAGTAAAAACTGAAAATGAAGTCTAATTTGAAAACCCACTATAGAGGGGACCTGGGTGGCTCAGTCAGTTAAGCCTCTGCCTTCGGCTCAAGTCATGATCCCAGGGTCCTGGGATTGAGCCCCGCATCAGGCACCCTGCTCAGCCAGGGATCCTGCTTCTCCCTCTCCCTGTCGCTCCCCCTGCCTGTACTTGCTCTGTCAAATAAATAAATAAAATCTTAAAAAAAAATCCACTATCGATAAAAGGAATCCTAAGACCTCTTCAATAACTATATTAAAAGGACAAGATCCTTAAATTTATTTTTCGCTTTCTTTGATAATACATTGAAATCCCCAGAATTGGGCTTACACATCTGGAAGTTTTCCCACACCTTGTACTTTTTTCAGTGCCATTAAATTTCTCTGGCTATATTTTGTTCATGCAAACAAACTGGAATTTTCATGACTATGTAACAACTTAACGACCCAAGCTGGGCAGAACACCTTATATATGTCAGATTGTGCCTCAAGTGCTCTACACAAAGGTTGAGTCTACAGGTTAGTTCCATTTTACAGATAAAAAAACAGGCTCAGAAAGGTTAGGAATCTTATCCCTGAACAAGTGGCACTGCTCAGAGTGGAACCCAGGTCTGCTCGCTTCCCAGTCTAAGGGCTTCCTATGATGGCTGCTAGAGCAGGGAGGGAGAGGACCGTCAGGAACAGAAGCATGCACTTAACCCTCTGGCTTCTAAGGAACTCCTTGAGGAAATCTGGAAGCCATGATCTCTTTGGTGAGGGTCCCACAGAGTACTCAGTACAAAAGTTAGGACCGTCTGTTTTCAGCTGGGGAGAAAAGTAGAGGATGAGGGGGAAAGATACTACAAAAGAATAAACAAAAGATTTCAGCATAGCTAGAGGGCAAGACTCAGGTCCCTGCGACAAAGGAGGGCTATTCCCTGGTGAGAGGTGGAATGCCCCGTTCCCTCACTATGAAGCTTCTGCTCAGATCTGTTCGTTACTACCAAAGAAAGAATTAAAGTCCATACAGGTTCCTTCCACCAAGCTTTGTTCACTTGCTTTTTATTTTCCTAAGGCCAGGGTCAGGATCCTGACAAAGAGATGCTACACTCAAGTTAACCTCATCAGCCACTCTACAGAATTAGGTAGGTAGATAAGCTCATTTAACACTAAACTGTGCAGAACATCTTGAACGGCTGAGAAACCAGGAAAAGGGTTTAATATATGAGAAAGGCTGTTTATCATATGCATGTTGAGTTTCTAATGAACAACTCACTCCTTGAACTTCTAGAGCAGCGCTGTGCAACAGAAATATAAAGAGCCACAAATGTGAGCCAATGATTAATTGTACACTTTCTGGTAGCCACATTTAAGAAAGTAAAAAGGTGAAGTTGATTTTAATAATGTATTTCATTTAACCCAGTATACCCAAAATATCATTTCAAGCTACAATCAATATAAAAACGAGTAATTAGGTTATTCACACCCTTTCTGTCATCCTAATTGTTAAAATCTCAATTCAGACTTGCCACATCTCAAGTATTCAGTAGCCACAAGCAGTAACCCTATTGAACAGCGCAGTTCTAGAGTCATAGATACACTAATTTTTTTATTAGAGAGAGTAATCTTTTAATCTTGACTTCAGCTAGTTTTAATCCCATTAAACTGAATGGAAAGGTTCTCCAGTTTTTATTAAAGGAGGGCAATTTTAAGAATCTAAAAGAAACCTAACAATACTATGAATAAAATTCTTGATTATCTTAGTCATAGGATCAGGCTACTTAGCCTCCTAATATAAAAAAAAAAAAGAATGGCAAATTTTAAGTTTGATTAGAGCTGCTAAGTGCCAAGACTTCTCTGGCATTACGACAATATTTTCCTATAACTGTTCCTGAAAAAACACAACGCTGAAAAATAGAGGTGTTAACAGGACACATAAGGAAAAGAGGAACTAAGGTAACACCAATACAAAGAAATAATCTGATAAATCCAGAATGTGGGACACACTAAGACAATCAGTGATCTGACCTTTCTCAAAAAAAAAAAAAAAAAAGTGTGGGACTGTTTTAGATTAAGAAAGATTATACAGATGTGATAACCAAAAGCAATGCATAAATAACGACTAGATTCTAGGGCATTTTGAGAAATGGGAAAATTTGAATATGGACTAGCTATTAGATGATATTATTGTTAATTTACCTAAGTGGAATGGCATTGAATTTGGGTAGGGCAGTTCCTGAATCTAGGTGACAGCTACAGAGGTATCCATTATACTACTCATCTAACTTTTCATGTTTGAACATCCTCATCATAAGCAAGAAAAAGGAGAGACACTTCTAGATTCAAAGGGAGACATAATCCAATATGCTGCATGAACCTTGACTAAATCCTTAAAAAAAATTGCTAAAAAAAAGACATTTAGGGGACAAGTGAGAAAAATCACAAAATGAAGTGCATATTACATGACATTAAGGAATTATTGTTCATTTCAACAATGGTATTATGGTTATGTTGAATTTCCTCACTCTTGGGAGATGAGCTGCTCGCTCAAGCAGTTAGGGATGAAGTGTCATAATGTCCACAACATTCTTTGAAATAGTTTTACACAGCTAAAGCCAATGTGGCAAGATGATAACAATATTAACCTAAAGGATATGTTTATGGGTGATCATTCCACTATTCTTTCATACATTTTTTTATGTTTAGAAAGTCATAGGAAGTTTTTAATAATTTAAAGCTAAAAATAAAAAGTGCCTATCAATATTGTTTTTCTAAATTTCAGCAAATAGGATAAAACCACAAATCAAAACTGCCTACACTTTTCCCCATGTAGTTCTCATACTAAAAAAGGACCAGCACAGATGTAACATGTCTTTATTTCTGTGCCCTTTCTGGCACTGTGCATATATAATGGATATTAAAATGGCTTTGTTTGAGACCTGCAGCATACTAAGGAAAAATGGATGGGCCCTATTTTCAAGGGAGCTCAAAATAGTATGGTGCGAAATAGTTCAAATTCTTATTTCACAACCCAATTTTCCATTTTAGTTTGGTTTATTAAGTTTTATTTCTAGAGAGAATCTCTCAAAAATCTGCCTAATGCAATGTTTCTCAACATTCAGAAAGCCATACATTCCTCCTGAAACTAATATAACAATGTATGTTAAACTCTACTGGAATTAAAATAAAAGAGAAAGCCACAGATTCCTTTGATAAGCATTAACTGTCATACATCGCTAAGACAAGAATCACTGACTACTTTCCATTTATCTTACCAATATTACTAAAATAAAACTAAAAGGTTTCTGTTGTATTACAAAAAACAAAGATCCCTCTTTGGCCAGGGCCTTATTAAGTTTTCCTAAGAAATTAACTCAAGAAGGAAGCCTTAACATTTTTATTCTGAGGAGATCTACCTAATACCGGGCCAGTGGTGAATAAACCACACCCTATGCTATATAAGCAAACAAAATCTATCAGAAGGTACAAGTGATGTTTCATATAATTTATAAAACTACCCAATGGTATTAATTTTCATTTCAGCCACTGTCACTATTGACCACCTTGAACTGGTAATTAGAATATAGAAAAGCTCAGCATTCAGCAATTAAAAATACTGCTAACAATTATCCATCATATTGTCCCACAGAAGGAGAAATTTTATTTATTTCACCAGTACTTCCATCTACACTAAAATTGGAGGGTTTTTGTTTTAGCAGTGGGAGAGCATTTGCATTTAATGTATAAAGACAAAACAGGATTCCCCAGAGAAAGAGAGCAATAAAAACAATAGTAAGGAAAAAAACCAAACCAGAGACAAATGATTTACATAGTTGACACGGGGCCAATTATCACCCAACAAAAAGTAATTAAGAAATGTATTCTTTAGTTTCAATTATTTCTGCCAGATCAAGTACATTCTGAGAATAAAGATAAAATCCCATAAAGTTGGGCTCTCTATTAAAAATATACGTTAATGACATTTCACAGCATTTCAGAGGGGAGGGGGGGAACATGCCAAGCTGCTGAGTGTTATCTGAAGGTGCAAATTTGTTTATTTTTCAAATGGTGTAAACAATCCTCCTTTGCAAATATTATATTTTTATCACCAGGTAGTGGTAACTAAAGCTAAAGTGGTAACTAAAGCTAAAGTGGTAACTAAAGCTAAAGAACTATTTAATATGAAGGACGTTGAACCAAAGCTTTAAGTGTGCTTTCTAGAAAGAAGAAAAGATGCAAGAGGTAAACAGAGCCCCAGAGGTAACCATGTGATTAGAAACCAATTAAGTTAAGCAATTACTGAAACTGCTTTCTCTCCTTTTGGCAAGAAAGGATCATAAGTGAGACTCTGATATAAAAATGAAATATGCTTGCATGCAAAAAGGCCAAGGCTGTTTTGGAGAAAGACTATTTTTCAAATAGCAGAACTATTACATGGTAAAATGTGCACAGGGCTGTTTGATCAACATAGATGGAGGATTTATAGTCTATTTAGTTAGAAATGCCAAAACAATGGTTTTAGACATAAACATGTTTTCATGGTTAAATTTAGTTAGTATTCATAGTGAAACGGGAAAAACAGAACTACTTAAGAGTAGGGAAGAAAATCAACTAGGTAAGGGTAGGGAAGCATCACCACTAGGGCCTACTGCTTTTCAAGAACTATTTTATGTTTACTCACTACATTTTAGAGGAATACGAAACTGCAATAATGTACCTCATTCAAAACTACAAAAACGCCTCTCAACTCTAATTTCAGCATGTATTACTTAAATTAATTTTTAAAAATAGAGCTAACCTGACCCAGTTCAGATTTAATTACTTTGTGAAAAAAAAGAAAAGCTAAAGGAAACTTGGAATATTTTGGGTTAAATAATTATGCTTCAACTTTAAAAGTACTCTCAAAACAAAACTACTCTACTACCTACCTGGTTCATCTTTCACCCACAAAATGTGTTTTTAGAAACCTAAATGTACAAGCTACAAATTAGACTGCTTACCCATTAACTATTCTTATAAACTATTCTTTTTAGCTCCTGACCAAGCCTGGGAATCACACCTGTAAAGACATACTACCTCAACTAAACGGTGAGTCCTGTCTGTTGCTTTCAAATGCACTAACCTTCTCAAAAACACTGGATGGAGTCATCAAACAAAACCTGATGTTCTGAATGATGGTATCGGTATGTCTCCAGCGTCTTCTATCATGCCGCAGCCAAGACTGCACAGCCTCGTACAGCTCTATCTCTGGGAACCTGCTCAGATGATCATTATCCAAATAAGACATGAGCTTCTCAAAGCTCAGATAAGACAGGAAGTCAGGCCTGGACATGAGTGGCACAAAGTTGTCTAGCAGAAAGGCGTCCAACTTCTCCCTGACTCCCTCGATGTTTACACCAAAATCATCTAAGAGTCTCATAATTTCTGCACAATTTTCTAAGCAGATTTTCGCTAATAGAAAAGAGCAGCAGAACTTCACCACTTCTATAAGTTGAACATACATGGCAGCCTGAAGGATCTCATGAACAGTATTCATACTCAGTTCTATAGTTCCATAATACATAAATTGAAGGACGTGGCTGAAACCAGTAGCAGTTAGACCTTTTAAATGAATTTTGTCCTGATCTCGCTCCCTCATGTCTGCAGTAAACATAATTCTGAAGTAATCACTCTGGGTGGCCAAGAGTGCTTTATGGGCCTGGAACTGATGATCTTCAATAACCAGAGTGACATCAAGAAGCAATCCCTCCTCATACAGTGCTCTGAACCCAGCAGAGACACTGGTGTCATGGATGGAGGAACAGAATCCTTCCACGTCCCCTGCCATGAATCACCTGGAAAAAAGGTAATCAAAGAAAACTGTGTTAATCATTTCCATGCATTCTGAAGACATTATTAACTTAAGAGCTTAAACAATTTTTCATAATTATCTCAATTCCTGCCTAAGTCTTAAATGTACAAGCCCTTTGGGAAAAGACAACCTAAAGGTTTACAGGCTAATGTTTTTGGCTTCCCTACCTGGGGGAAAAAAGTCTATTACATATCTACCAAACGATGGTAAATTGTTAACTTACAAATAATATATGCCTAGCCCACTGATTTTACACTGTTCACCAAATATATTTCACTATGTCCCCAAATTATCAACACAAAAAGGATTTGTCAGTCAAATGCTAAATTATGAGAAAAAGCAACAAAAAAGAAATCAAACCAAAAAGTACCACTGTTGACCTTGAAAAAACCTAGGAACTTACCCAAAGGAAATAATCAGATAAATATGCCAAACTGTACACACAAGATTTTTCTTTCTAGCCTTACTTATAATAAAAAACGGGAAAATATTCAAAAGCCCAACAACAGATTATTAAATAAATGTGGTGTAGTTCTCTAATGGAGCACTGTAACAACTAAAAACGACGGCAGCAATCTACCTATTCTGACAAAGGATGTTTATTAGGTATTGTTATGTGAAAAAACAATAAAGCAGACAACTGCAGTTTACTTGGTGTATTTTCCAAAAATTAAATACACACATGTATATTGAGATGAGAAAAAGTCTGGAGGAATATAGACCAAAATGATATCCCCAGGTAGTAAGATTTCAAGAAACTGAGGTTTACCCCTTTTCCTTTTTACTTACCTCATTAAGCTTATTCTAAAAAACAATGATCACACGTTGTTTATATATTTAAGTTATAAATATATAAATTTTTTAAAGGAATGAAAGCACATTTTTGCATATCAGAGAAATGAAGCCAAGATAGTGGAATGATAATTAGATCTCCTAGGCAGAATAAACTAATTGAGTTTGTTAGACTGTTTCTGAAGCAAAGTAATTTTCTCCTTTTCACACAACTACTCTCCCTCCCACCCTGCCGGTCAGGCCAAGGGCCACTTATCTTCTCTAATCCACGCACAGCTCCGGAGCTCCTCCCATTCCAAATTCCCTCCCTACCCTTTTGTCTGTGCCCTGTGGAACCTTGCTTCAGAGTAAACAAACTCCTCTACCAGCTCCTGCTGGTCACAAAGTTTTCTCCACAGTCTGATTTAAATACAAAAAAAAAAAAAAAAAAAAAAAACCCTTCTATAGCTTATTAAACCTACCTTCTAAGCCTTCTTTTAGGTTTCCACTGTCCTTTTTCTAAAACATGGCCTTTCGCTCAGATAAAAATTCGTCTTCTATTGCTCCTTGTCACTGATCACATACCCACATCCTCTTCAATGACTCTCACCCGCATGTTCACGGACAACCTCGGCATCCAGCTAAGGCTCCTGTTCACCTTTTCAATGTTCACATAAGATCACTCGTACAAAACCCACAAAGTCCAATTTCCCTGGCCGCCTCAACTCCTACAACCTCCCCCCTTACTCCATTTTAAAACCGTATTCCCATACCTGCTAGATCGCACCACAATCTAAAACCGGTCCCCGTCTAAAATCTCAACTGTCGACTTTTCACTCTGGCTTAACCTTCATCTCTCTTTTCACTTGGCCTATCATTTCCAAACTCTACTTTCCGTCCTTCTCCAGCTTAGACCTTCTGGTATTAGACCCTCTGGTATTAGACCCAATCTGCCAAGTGCTTTCCTTTCCAGTCTCCCCACTCTATTACCAATGCCTCTTCCTTTACTTGCTACAAGAGCGCCTCCATGTGTGCCAGGCATTATGTAAGGCATGGAGGTATGTGCCTTTCGGGAATCCCTTCTGCACCCTGGATTTGGCAGAGCCCTCCGATGTGGCAGTGAAAAGGCAGCTTCCATGGCCATGCTAAAAGCACTACTTCTCCACTCTAGTGAGTAGGCTATCACTGTATTTTTCTACTTTGTTTCATCAATATGTTATCTGTGACATCCTATGCTTAATTTCTTGACCTATTAACCCATTGATTCAGCAGTTATCCCAGTATAAAGTCATCTTAAAAAAAACAACAACCCTTTGTTAATCAGCAAGAAAAAAGTCTGAAAGGATAATATACTATAACGTTAAAAAGGATTACCTTGGGGCGGTAGAATATCAACCCATTCTAATTTTTTCCCTTTTGCTAAACTGTGTTTTCTAATCTCTCTGCCACAAAAGTGTACTATTGTTTTGAAATTTCATTTTTAAAAATCTTTAAAAAAAAAAACCTTTAACTGCCAAATCCAATGATTATATACTGCCCCTATTTCTCAGAATCCTTCTGCAGTATGACTTCCTCCCTTGGCTCATCACTTGCTCTGTTCCATGACACTATTTTCCCGATTGTTTTCCTATTCCTGGGCTGCTTACTTCTGAATCTCCTCCCTTCGCTCATTTTTCTTGAATGAACACTGGTGTTCCCCAGAATTCTGTTCTCAGATCTTTTCTCTTCTCGTCTAAACACTGTCTCCTTAAATGACTTCATTTAAACCCACGGTTTCTCCTATTACCTACCGCTACCCATACCTCGACCACCTCTGTTCCAGTGGTGAATGGTCCGCTAGATACTTCTGGGTGCCTCACTGGGATCTCAAAATCATCATGTCTAAAAATAGTCATAATTCTACCCTCTCCCAATTAGTTCTTTCTTCCGTATTCCCCATCTTACCAAGAGGCATTCTAGGTGCCTGTTGTCCCAGTTTGTCCCTAACTTACCTTCAAGTCTTATTGATTAAATGACATAGTATGTTTACTTACCTAAGACAGCAAAGTATGCACAAGGTGAAATTATTATCAAGTTTTTTTATTAGTACTCCATTAATCCAAAGGCTATACTTTCATTTTGGAAAGGCACAACACAAGAGGGCTGTTTATCATTTGGAAAAGAGATATAAAATATTTTAGACTCTATAAGCAATGCTTGGCAGAACTTTACTAATACATTCAAGATTAAAGTATGGGACTAGGATCTTTTTTCCCGAATTATTTTTAAAGGTAAAATTAGAATTAGAGCTTAGAATTTTCCAAGTGGTATGAGGCATATGTACACAACTGAGTACTGGGAACAAAAGGAACATCACATGATGTGGTATCTGAATAATCAAACATTATGGTTAATAGAGGACTACCCATAACACACTAATGATCAATTTTCAAAATAACTGGAATTAAAAAACACAGAAAGTTAAACTGATAAAATATTTGATATTTAATTATCTTTCTCAGGATCACCAATTATCACTCTGACATCAGTCAAGATATTGGTCACATTTAATGAAGATTCAGTAGTACAAGACTGGACATTAGCGTTCATATACTTGAGAGTAGACTGCTTTGTCTTTTATTAAGCTGTTATTTTGATAGTGACTAAAATACCATATATTTCACTCCTTGTCAAAGTAATCCTCTCTATTCAATAGCTATCACTATCTGATAAGGTCTCAAACAGCTATTATTCACCTTTCTGAAAAAGGTTCCATCTAAAGGAATATTTTAAAAGGAGATACTATGCTGCAATAAACAACGAAGTGTATAGATCTTTTTGAATTCATGCTTTCGTTTTCTTTGGGTTAAATACCCAGAAGTGGAATTACTGGGTCATATGATAATTCTATTTTTAATTTTTTGCAGAACTTCCATACTGTTTTCCAGAGTGGCTATACCAATCTGCAATAGCCAAGATATGGAAGCAACCTAAGTGTCTACTGACTGATGAATGATAAACAATGTGGAGTTTATATTATATGTATATCACACACATGCGTGCACACAAACGGAATGTTACTCAGCCATAAAAAAAGAAAAAAAGAATGAAATCTTGCCATTTGCAACAAGATGGATGGACCTAGAGGGTATAATGCTAAGTAAAGTAAGTCAAAGAAAGACAAATATCATATGATTTCACTAATATGCAGAATTTAAAAAATAAATGAACAAGGAAAAAGAGACAACAGACTCTTAAATACAGAGAACAAACTGGTGGTTGCCAGAGGGGAAGCTCGTGGGGGGAATGGGTGAAATAAAGAGGATTAAGAGTACACTTCTCTTGATGAACACTGAGAAATCTATAAAATTGTTGAATCATTATATTGTATACCTGAAACCAATATAAGGCTGTATGTTAATTGTACTTGAATAAAAAAAAAATAATTAAAAAAAATAAAAGGAGAAACTATGCTTTCTCAAAAGAAGCAATCTAGGTTCCAGATACTTACTATGAGAGAATCATCATCTAGGTTCCAGATACTTACTATGGGAGAAACATCATAGGGCAAAGAAGCAAGGAAAAAAAAAAAAAAAAAAAGAAAAGGAGAATGGTAAACTGGGAGTCAAAAGACCCTAAAAATACAGCACCCATATTCCTCTGGGCACCCAGCCCACTAAGGGGAACTCCGAGTAGGCCGGTTTCCACTCTATGATCCTGTCCAGTCATGTAAGGTCAGAACGGGGTAGGAAATAGGCATCAAGATGAACTCTCTCTTGTCGAGAATTTAGAAAAGGGAAAAAGAGATGTGCACTGACTGCACAGGACTAGAACTAGAATATGTCAAAGAGCAGCTGTGGGCACCAACTTCTGCCTGCCATGCGGGCAGAGTATCAGAGAAAGCCAGTGAACTGAGAAGGAAGAATAAAGCTAAGACAAGAGGACAGGGAGCGCTCCCCAATACCCTCATTTTTCCAGTTGCTAGGCCCAGCTCTATTCCTGCCCCCAGATTCTAAAAGAAATCCTTCCATGCTTAGAATGCATTCCAATTTTACTACCTTAGGTGGGTTTTTCCTTCGTATTATAATCAAGGTCCCTAACTAATATGGTTTCAGAATAGAAATTGCTATACTTTAAGTTACTCAAACCTTCTTGGTCTTATCTGTACATCTGTAAAATTGAGAACATTGAGCACAATGAACTCAAAATTTTTAGTCATAAAACTCTTAGTCTCTTCCAGAGGTATAATGCACTTACGTAGGCATGCAGACTAAATAAACTGTAGTTATTTTTCAAGTCTTAGCAATGCATTTGTCAAATTTACTTGATCTAAATTGACTTTTAAAACTAATTTGTGATAGCTGGAACGTATCAGTAACTTCTTTTCTACATGAAAAAGCTTGGTGCATCTATCAATAAGACTAACAGCTTTAGAGCAGCAGCATTTCACATTTTAATGGGAAGCATGTGCATAAGCAGAAAATGGTAAAATACTCAGTGATTAACTGACCAACAGTTAATCTCTAAATGGAAGTAGTGAATTAAGAGTACAGGTGTGGAGTAAGGTGCCATGTTTGAATGCCACCTCTTACCAGCTGTGATCTCAGGGCAAGCTATTTACTCTCTGTGTGCTCTAACGTCCTGATCTGTAAAAAGCGACATCAATATCAACAGAACCTTCCTTATAGGTTGCTGTGAGGATTACATGAATGACTACACGTATAGACTTGAGAATAGTATGTGGCCCTTAAGAACACCATAATGTTAGGGCTTATTATGCCCTTTCTGTTGGTGTTACTGGAACCAATATAACAGACCTGACTGACCCTTTAAGAGTCCTGTTGTCTCTGGAAAAACCCTTCTCCTTAGCCAGAGCATTTCCTTCAAACCCCAACCTGCCTTTATCAGTGAAGTCCAACTTTAACTTGATAAAGACACTAAGGTTGACGGGTGAAATTTTTCAAGGTCATGCAACTAGTTAGATAAAACTAGAATTTGATTTGCAAAAAAATACAAAGAAATTTGTATTCTGTTGGAAAGAGCAAAACTTTTGCTCACTAGTACTTACCACTGCGTGACCTGGAGAATTTCAGTTAACTTCCTGACTTCAGTTTCCATCTACACATTAGGAATTATCATCGCCACCTTATTACTGAGTTGTGGTGGTGATTAAATGAATTTACTTAAATGCCTAGCCCAGAGCAAGGCACTCCACCAGAGGTCACTCAATCTTGGCTTCCACTGTCCAACTTTTGCCTATTGCTCCTTTATCATTCACAAAACCAAAGGAACTTGATACCCCTCAAAATCACCTCTACAGGGACGCCTGGGTGGCTCAGTTGGTTAAGCAGCTGCCTTCGGCTCAGGTCATGATCCGGGGTCCTGGGATCGAGTCCCACATCGGGCTCCTTGCTCGGCAGGGAGCCTGCTTCTCCCTCTGCCTCTGCCTGCTACTCTGCCTGCTTGTGCTCTCTCTCTCTCTCTCTCTGACAAATAAATAAATAAAATCTTAAAAAAAAAAAATCACCTCTACATATCCCACACTCCCCTAGGGTTTATCACAATGTAAGTTTAGAAGAGAGTAGGAGATGTACTGGTAGTCAAAACACTGGACTTCATTTTGCAATGGCATTATTTTCCATTTTTTCTCATCACACAAGTATAATTTTCTAGCTTTTATGGGCTCTTGAAGTTTTTCTGCCCTAACCAGAGTACCCACTCTCTACATCTGTGCTGTTCAATACATAAGCCACTGGCCACAGGGCTATGGAGCACTTGAAATATGCCTAGTTCAAACTGACACGTGCTGTAAGTATAAAATGGATGCCAGATTTTGAAGAGTTAGTACAAAAAAGAAAGGATACGTTATCTCATTATACAAAATTTTGTACTGATCACGTGTTGAAATAATATTTTGGATATAATGGGTTAAATAAGATATTTTAAAAGTAATCTCACCTATTTTTTACTTTAAAAAAAACCCCGTGGCTATGAGAAAATTTAAAATTATATGTATATTGTATTATATTCTGTTGGACAGCACAGATCTACAACATCAATGCTTAAGGCATCAAACAACCAAACTTACAAATGAACACTTGAAACAAAACCAACTTGTTCACAATCCATACCCTGGAAGCTACAAAAAAAAAGAAAAAAAAAGTGAGGCTTAAATTAAAATAAAAACACAAAACACACATATAAGCAAATTAAAAATATTAATTAGAAAAAGGAAAGTATAAGAATACAAAAAGAAAAACATAAAAACTTATGCATAAGAATTCTGTAAGAATTATAGCAAATTATAGAATAAGTAAATAATTATAAAAATAAATCACTGTAAAATTAAGCTCAAATAAGAACTATAAATCAACGAGGGCTAGTGAAAAAAATCCACTAAGGGGTTTTGAGAAGAGAGATTTACTGACATACAAAATGTTCAATGTACAAAAATTCTGTATCCTCACTTTTCAAAAACAGATCATCAGATTAAAGGAAATCATGATTTATAAACCCACATATGTACATATTCTACACTTGGCTTTAGAATTTCAAATGGAAGATTTTTTTCCCAAAGTGGAACCAACTTAAACTAGTGACAAGACTTACTTACACTACTAGGAAAGAAATATTGAAGAGTTTGTCTTGTTTCATCAACTTGGCGCTGATTAAAAAAAAAAAAAGAAAGAAAGCCTCATATTTTCTACGCATAAGAATGATTAGTAGAGCAATTTCCAAAGTGTAGTCCAGGGACAAATGGGGTCCTCGTCCCCTAAAAGGACTCCACGAAGTCAAAACTATTTTCATAGTAATAATTTTAAAAGTGGCTTTTTTCACTTTCATTCTCTGTGTTTTCCAGAAGCTACATGTGTGATATGGTAACAAGATTAAATGCAGAAGCTGATAAGAAGCCCATTGTCTTCCATTAAGTCAGACATTAATTAGATCTGCTTCTGCAAAAAGGTAAAAATTAGATCTCACGAAGTTTTGTATGGTTTTGGAAAACATTTAATTTTTGTCAAAAATGTTATTTAGATTGACGTGTAATGGTTTTTTTGTAATATTCCAGTTTTAATTTCTATTATGATAAATATAAACAGATACAACCCACACAAACAAAAGCTCTTTAGGAACTCCAAAATTTTTAAGAGAATAATGAGGTCTTGAGACCGAAAGGTTTGAGTACCACTGATGGTATGATTGAGATCAATGACAACACATGCATATACACAAAACATACTCTTCCTACCTCTGCCCTGGAAGCCTATTACTGCTATTTATATCACAGAAATTTCTAACAGTTCAAACTCTCTAGTGACCAGTAAAGAAAGAAATCTGGTGGGGGTAAAATTGGACAGGAAATTAAAGGCAAAGAAATTAAATGCTTCCTTTTCAGTTAGAAGGCTGCCATTCTGATTTGAAGGCAAAATTCTAGGCAATTAAATAGAAGATGTTTCAAAATTAACCTCCATGTTTATGCCATAAGCATTAATTTAATGTTTTCACGTTCCTCCCAAAGGTCCTTAAAAATTCATAGAAAATCCTAAGTCATTCAAAACAAAAGCTAGATTCTCAGAGCTTGATATACTTATTTTCAATGAAAAATTTAAATTATTTCATACTACCTTCATCCTCAAACTGGTAGCTTACCAAAGTTGGTACCTAATGCAGAAAATCCCATACTCACACACTCAAAAGAAAATGCAAGGCTTACTATGGATAAAAATAGAATTAATTTCTGAGTCATAAAGTTTCTCACCATTTCTGTAACTTACAAAGAAAAAAATTTTAAGTTCGGCAATCTCGAAGTGGCTAACTTCTCAATCTAAAAGGCAAGAAAATTTTAAAAACAGACTCACTGTATTAGCTATATTAGCAGTCATTTTACTCTTGGATACACTATTCAGATTGAGAAACAACTCAGTTTAATATGGGAGGAAAGGCTGCATAACTTTAATTTGTTTAATACTGGAAATTCTTTCTTGTCTATCTAAATGTTTTTATAACTCAGTACCAAATTGCAAATGACCGTTTAAGCTTTCAGGAAGGCTCTGGGTTCTTCAGCCCCAGGTTGGCACCTATTATCCAAATTACTTCACTTTTCAGGTATGTTTAGCATTTAATCATTCTATAATACAAGAAACCTTGCAAAAAAAAAAATCACTCCTGCTTCAATGCTATTTTTTCATCATAAGATTTTCATTTAATGCTCCTCTGCCTATTCCTCAGTACGAACAGTAGTAGTCCAAGAGTGATGTCATAGAAAACAGCTTCCCTAGCCTTTAGAGATTGGATCCAGTGAGAATTCTAGGAAAAGCCTCTATTGGGGAATAAAACCCCAAATCTTTTAAGTTATATCCTAACAAGAAATCATCAACATTATAATGTTAAACATTCTAGTTCTCTATAAGAATTATACAATCAAACTAAATCTTTCAGAAGGTCTTGATGTTCTGATACAGATTTACTGCAAATCTTCAAATGATGTAAAATCATTAACTAAACTCAATGATTTTATCAGAGACAAAGGAATAAATTTTCTATCTGTTCTTATTTGTTTCAATGATTCAGCCAGATGAGCTTTAAAGGCCTTATATTAAAAACAGAGTATATGAGGAAATACCTTGCCTTTTCTAGCTTCTTCCAAAGTAAAAATTTCTAATTCTGAAAAGGCCTCCTACTTTTGGACCAGTAGCAGTACAACATATATCCACACCAAGATGAACCATGAGAGCCCCTCCAACGATTCTTAAGATGGTAGCAATAATTATCTATTACTCTCCCCTCTCATTCACCCTGCCCCAGATGCACTGGCCTCTTTTGCTGTTTGTTGAAAACCAGCCACACACCCACCTTAAGGCTTCTACACTTGCTGTTCCCTCTGCCTGGTTCACTACATCTCCAAATATATACGGTTCCCTTCAAAGGCTACTCCAGTGTCACCTCAAGTGAGGCCTTCCCCGAACCCCATCTTTAAAAACAAAAAAAACCCCAAAAACCTCACCCACCCCCACAACCAGAAATCCTCACTTTCCCTTTCTGCTTTATTTTCCTCTATAATATATTAAAATAGAGATAACAGGCTCTTTTTTTCCTTAGTTTGCTTTTTATGTTTCTTTTCTTTTTTTCAGTTTTGCTTTGACTGTTGTATCCCTCACAACCTAGAAAGAACAGCACTTGGCACATAATAAGTGCTTAATAAATATTTGTTGGATGAAGAGATCAATTTAATCTTCATAACATTCCATGTTCTGTAACCATCCTTGATTTAAAGATGAGAAGAATCAAAAGCTCACAGAGGTTAAGGAACTTGCTCAAGGCTATGATTCTTAAGTGGTGGAGTTGGGGTCCATACCACTTCAGATCATCTGTGTTTAACCAGTATCCTACAACGCTTCACCAATGACTCTTTCATTTCTTTTCAATAAAAAACCCCACACCAATTACAGCATTCCAGTTCAAAGGAAATATATGTTAATAAATTAATTCAACCCCTCAAACTAAATATTCATTCTTCTGCCAGTTAATGTTATTTACTCTTAAAATATTTACAATGTGGGCAAGCTGACAACAGGCCAGCTAATTTTTAGGGCCCAAGCGAAATGAAAATTTGGGTCCTTTATCCAAAAGCAGGAAAAAAATGTCGTTAAAGGTACTAGAATAAAAAGGTTTCCCCTTTCTTCTGTGGTCTCTCTCGACTTGTCATGGTGTTTTTTTATTTGTTGTTTAATGCGTTCTAAGTGAAGAAAAATTAAAAATTTAAATTAGCATGAATTTTACCGTTCACCTTTATGTTGTACAATGCCAGTTTTACATGCAGATTACACCAACTTCAGGGCCCTTTTGAACACCCATGAAGCCAAGTCAGCCCTGATTCCAAGATTTTAGCCCCAGGTAAACCAAATCAAGGCAGAGAGAAGGTCAAACCTTGAAATTCCCAATAAAGCAGTGATTTGCCAAAATTTTATCTTCAGGACAAACGGTAAGTCCAATTTATAAAAGCTAGCACGTTAAGATAGGCTCTTCCATTTGCTAATTTAATCGTGCCCGCTTATATTACTCTGCCTTTTTACACAAAAGCATACTCTAAAAAACAACTGGTATTGGGTTATAAATACATTTCAGAAAAAACTCAGAAAAATATTTGCTGGCTAAAATAACAATATACTAAAAAAAAAAATGCTTCTCTTTCACTTTTTGTGGACCATTTTTTTAAGCCAAACCATACTACATTTTTCATGTACCCAGTAGGAATGATTCCGTACTGATCTGTTACACACATATATATGTTCTGACAAATAATAAATCCAATTTCTCAAACCACAAATACTTACTCTTCTATTATTCCTAAGTTATATCAGCAAGAGTGCAAATTAACACCAATTCCCAGTGAAAAACTGGTTCTAAGCACCTACTAAGTGCTGTGATGATTTAAAAAGAATTATATAAACACTATTACACTGTCAAAAAGTTGAAAATTTCTATACATTTCTAGATCTGTTAAGAATTACAGAAATCTGAATGCATTTATAAGCTCTTCAAAAACAATTTTCAAATTAGTAGAGATATTCAGGCATCCTGTTCCCTAGACATAAAAAATAGCATTAGAGTATATATCTTAAAAGCATTTTCTAAGTTACCATTAAATCAGATCAAGGAAATTAAATATAAATTCGGAAAATACATAAGACTAAACATTAAATACTCCGAGTAAGAAAAAGAGCATAAGCGGCCTAGAAAAATGAAAAGCAAAGAACTACGGTGACGTTAAATTTGAATTAAAGAATACCGTTATTTAAATAAGCAGTTAGCATTTCGTAGGAAGAAGGCCAAGCAACGTGACTATTATATACCCAGTCGATTCACAGCACTGCTTCGCTATTCCGTACTTATTGCTTATACTTATAATTCAGAAGAAAAAAAAAAAAAGAGGCAGCAACAGTTAGCCACTACAACATTAACCACTCTGGCAAGGGTTACTTAAAAAATCGCTTTGCATTTTTACAACACTTTACAGCTATAGGTTATTTTCACGTATATGACCTCATATAGTCCTCACTACCCTGTGATGTGGCTATTACTGCCTAGATTTCATAGATAAGAAACCGATATTCGGTAAGCGATTTTCTCAGCGTCACCCAGTCGAACCCAGACCTTCTGATTTCACGTTTTATGCCTCGCATTTCGCATAGTTCTATTTCAGGCATAAACAGAATTTTTAAAGGGAAGGAACGGGTTAGGGAGAAAATAATCATGGTACCTGCAGCTGTGTGCTGCAAAAAATGGCTGAATTATGCTTCTTCCGTTTTTTTCCCCCCTCCTTGAGAAAAATTATATTTCAAACAATTTAAGTAAACTCAAATTAGGTCCCGGCGTCTACCAAATGTTTGACTCGGGTCTGTGCAAAAAACGCTACCGAACCCGTGCCGAGCGCGGGGCCGCGGATGAAGCCCGGGCTCCCGCAGGCCGGAGGGCCAGGGGCGGCTACGCACCTCGGGGGTCTGTCCAACCTCTAGTGGACGGCAGTCTGCATCAGGAAGAAGCGGGCCGGCGGGCCGAGCGGTGGGCGGTCGGGCGCCGGGATGGCACTCGGCAGGCTCCTCGAACGTCTACAAGGGGCCGCTCCCGGACCGGGCCGGGGCACTCCGGCGGGGGGCGAGTCTGCGCGCCTGCGGCCCCCTTGGAACCAGTCCTGGGAAAGAAGACAGCGCTAAGTCGCGAGTCGAGACAGTCGGGCTCGGCGCAAGGCGGCGCGGCGTCGGGGCCGGGCCCGGCCTTGCCAACGCCAGGGGCCTCGCGGCGCCCGGCGGGGCTCGGCCGGAGGGCCGACTCGGGGCCACGGGCGGGGGAAAGAGCTGGGGGGCCGCGGGCAGCGGCAGAAGCACCAGCGATAGCGGTTGTCGACGACGGCGTCTCCGGGCTTCTGCCCCGAAGCGCGCCGAGCCTCAGGATCACCCACGCCGGGGGTGGAGGAAGGCGGGAAAGGGGCGGGCAAGGGGCGGAGCGTGCAGGGCCACGAGCCAGGGGCCGCTCCGGGCCGCGCGCCCCCTGCGGGCCGCGGGAGCCGCCCGGGGCCGGCCCAGGGAGGCGGGGCCCGCCGGCAGGGGGCTCCATGCGCCGTCGTCGCAACGCGGAAACCTGCCATGCGGGTAGGGAGGTCGAAGGGCGGGAAGACGAGGGTTGGAAAGCAGGCCTCAGAGGCGCCCTCGGCCCCCATCGGCGCCTCGAGGGGGCCCGCACGCGGGCCGCGACCCGGAGGGTGTTTACCTTCCCCCTGGTCGAGCGCCAATGCCGCCATGTTTCAGCCAGCGCGCGTCACTTCCGGCGCCGGGGGAGCGGGAGCGGGTGTGGGAGCGGGGTGGGGGCAGGGCTGTCCCACGCCCGCGGGGCCCCACGTTCAGGCAGGCCACGCCGGCGGGCCCCACCGAGGGAATAATGCGGCCGGGCGCTGCTCTGCGGGCCCGGCCCAATGCGCTTTCCCTCGTGGCATCGCCGTCGGGGCTGGGAACGCTTGGCGGTGCTTGTCTCCCCGCCGCGGTCCCATTTAGTCGGCTCGAGCGGTGGGCTCAAGCTACCGCGGTACGCCCACCCTCGACAAGTTGAGCCTGGAAAATGTCTTTTTGCATCTTAAACAACACGGTGGGGTTGGGGATGGGGGAATCTGCGACGACGGGAAGGAAGCTTTGCTATAGCTACCTGTTATGAAATTGCAGCTGCGCCAAATGACATCATTTTGTAAGGCAATGTGCAGGGGGTTATTGCGTCATAGTTCCACTTGGCTTATTACACAACGATTACACATTTCGGAAATGCATTTCCCAGAGGTGGGAAAATTCATAGAAAACGGCATGTCTGCACCACACAGAAATGTCGGATCTAAAAACGCTGTTCTATTTGCGTCAAAATAAGATGGCAAGAACGAACATTCAGAGAGCAGTGATTTTGGGGGTGGTTATTCTTTTTAAGTAAATCAGCTGTAGAATTCTAGCTAATGCTTTTAAAATACCGCCTTTTTTGATTGAAGAATATTAAAACTACACTATAGGACTGTTCTGTAAATTTGTTATTGTGAAATCTCTTTGTGAGAAAAATGTAAATGACAGAAGTACACAGCAGGAGGCCAGTGGTTCTACAACTAACCTTAAATTAAGCCACCCCTTGCCCATTTCTAATCCTAAACTGAGGAATTTCTCCTACCCCAACCCCCACCCCAACCCCCGCCGCCATTTTCTCTCTAGACCAATATCCTGATGAATTTACAGTGAGGTGTGTGGCTAAAAGCGATCATTATCTCTTTCTAGCAAACTTGAACATGTCATGTTTCCCAAGAGGCCAAGATAGCACGCGGTGTACTGTTTTGCTGAAGTAGACTAGTTCGTGGGAAAAAATAGAGAATCACCTGAATCCTTTGGAAACAGGGAAATAAGCTTACCTTTTTTGACTTAAACTATAAAACGAGCTTTAAAAAACTATAAAAAACTATAAGCCCTAAAATATAGCATACATTCAACTTTGAACATTTGAGTTTTCATACCTTATTCTTGAACATTTAAAAGTGGTGAATTTTTATTTTTGTATACTAGCAAACAAACTTATATTTTGCGGTATACATTACATAGTGTAGCACTGACCTGTCCAGAGAGAGACTTAGGTTCTTGATTCAAGCAGGAACCGAAATGTGTCTGTGTTCTGTGTAGCTGGTATGTATACCTCGAGTGAGTGATGTCCTAAACCATTGTGATTAGTACACCCTTATGACATTACCTGGCCTCATATGTGGCATTTCATTATGTCCAAAAGGTTCTTTTTTAAAATACTGTTTCTGAAACTAGGCTGTGTCTTTTCACCAATCTGTATATTTACTATGTAGAGTCCATTCCTGGGTGGGGGTGGGAGTTTCTATTTAATCAATGATATGTCTTTCACTCTCACTTTTTTAAAGTGTTTTATAGAAGGGTTTAGTACTGTAAGGAGCATTCTGTTTCTCTGAGACCAAGCAAAGTAAAACCACGTCATTTAAATAACTAACTCCTCCAGGTAATTCCTGTATTCAATTACTTTTCCCACCAATTACTGGAAAGTAATGGGAGCTCCCAAATACCTTGAGGGAGTCTCATACTGGTAGAGTCCCACGGGGCAAATGGAAGCTATCTTTTCCGAGCCCTCTAACTTAAGTGTTTGAGAATACTCCTCAAATCTGCTACCTTGCAATCTGAAATGTCCTGAGGCATGCTGGAAGCTTGGGTCTAAGAATGGTGGTAGAGTTGGAAGGAGGTTCCAACCTGGAGGTTCTGAGGATTTAGGATACTGTACAATCTTACCTTGCCCCACTTTTTTTTTTTTAAAGCAGTCAAGTCTTTTTAGAAACCCAGAGTCTGCAGTAAGGTAATTGTCTTGGTAATCACTTTGCATGTAACCGGCTCCCACCTTAATCTCTGGGAATCAGAGTTACATCTTCAGTGAACTCTGATAAGGTTACACATGCTTCTCTTTCCTCTTGAACACTGTTTTTGACAGGTGCCCTATAGTTGTTCAGGGGTTTTAAGGCATCTTGTTGAGGTCCAGTCCATTTCAGTCCCTCAGGGCCCACCAGCATCCCCCCCAAAATCAGTACCAGCTTCTGCCAGTGCACACCAAGACATGTGCACTGACACATTCCAACAGGATGGCGGTTATTGTCCTAGACATTATTTTTTGGTCCATATACCACATAGAACCTTCAAAACACAATCTGGGGCTCCTGGCTGGCTCAGTTGGAGGAGTGTGCAACTCCTAATCTCAGGATCATGAGTTTGAACCCCATGTTGGGTGTAGAGATTACTAAAAAAAAAAAAAAACAAGCTTTTTTAAAAAGTGCAATCTGAGAGTACCCAAATTTTCGAACCTTTAAAGTTTGTTGTTTTTATAGCCCGATAGAATAACTTGAGCCTTGGAACGCCTGGGTGGCTCAGTCAGTTAAGCGTCTGCCTTTGGCTCAGGTCATGATTCCAGGGTCCTGGATCGAGCCCTGCATCGCTCCCTGCTCCGCGGGGAGCCTGCTTCCTCTCCTTCTGCTGCTCCCCCTGCTTGTGCACTTGCTTGCTCTCTCTCTTCCTCTCTGTCAAATAAATAAATAAAATCTTTTTAAAAAAAAATAACTTGAGCCTTTATGTTGCATGACTAACAGGAAATGCGTGTCTTCATGAATGTTGGAGGATTGGGCTAATGCCTACATGCCTTGGTTGTTGCTGGTCACCTGTCACTCGGAATGGCTCCTTGTAGCTTCTCTCCTATTATCTCTAGCCTTCTGGTCTGTCACCGCCTCTTCACGTTTCTCCAGCATTCCCCATGTACTTCCCAACTCACAAACCTGACTCTCCCTCCAGTTCTCTAGCAAAGCAGAAACCTAAGGCCATCACAAGGAAACCTCAGTCTCTTTAATTAGCAATAATCGCTCCTCAGATAAACCTCATTGGCTATGATACTGCCACTGGCCAAAGCTTTTTTTTTTTTAAAGATTTTATTTATTTATTTGACAGAGAAAAAGATCACAAGTAGGCAGAGAGGCAGGCAGAGGGAGAGGGGGAAGCAGGCTCCCCACCGAGCAGAGAGCCCAATGCAGGGCTCGATCGCAGGACCCTGAGATCATGACCCAAGCCTAAGGCAGAGGCCCAACCCGCTGAGCCACCCAGGCGCCCCTGCGCAAAGCTTTTTAAACAGGACATGGCTTCTCTGGTCAGCTCTAAGATCTGTGGCAATTAGGTGGGAACCCTTTGCTAAGCACAGGAAAGAGTTTGTCCTATCTCTCTTCCCCGATCTCATGAGCCTTTAAACCCACCCCCTGGGCCCAGCTAGGAGAGTACCAGGTCCCTAAATATCCAAAAGGAATGTGGGCACACACAGAGAAAACCTTCAGAGGGTACTCCCTCTCCATGAGACAGAGTGTATCTGAAGTATTTATATTTGTGTTAGTTCATTAATGTGGGGAGTTACCTCAATGAAAAGGAATTAATAACTTATCTCTGTGTGGCCGAGAGGACTCAACAATGTGATTCTTTCTGGAACCAAATGCTTCTTCATACTTCACTTCCAGCCATAAAGCCCTAGCAAGCAATTCTCTCCTGGCATTTGTGAGAATAACTGCTTTGTGCTTGCGGCCAGCAGCTAACAAGGGTTTAGAAACATTCAGGTTTGGTCTCAGAGTCCCCAACACATTGTGACAGGTTTAGACAACATGGGGTGCTATGTGAGCAAGCACAAAAGTAGGGGGGTGTAATCTGGGCTTGAGACCATCAAGCAAGCCTTCTCAGAGGCAGTAACTTCTAAATTCAACCCAAAGGGAAGAAGTACAGGGGAAAGGGAAGAGAATAAAGGACCTCCTACAGCACAGTCTGTTCCAGGCCTAGGAGAGGCAGCAAGGCAGCTTTATTTAGAGAGCCGCTGGTAATTTAGTAGGATTACAGTGTGGGACACAAGAAGGGGAGAGGGAAAAGAAGAAAAACCACGAAGGCTGCTGAGTATAGACTGAGGCAGTGAAGGGTTCATCCCTCCTGTGTGGCCTCTCACACCATGCTCCTTTTTTTTTTTTTTTTTTTTAAGATTTTATTTATTTATTTGACAGAGAAAGAGCACGAGTAGGCAGAGTGGCAGGCAGAGGGAGAGGGAGAAGCAGGCTCCTCGCTGAGCAGGGAGCCAGATGCGGGGCTCGATCCCAGGACCCTGGGATTATGACCTGAGCCAACGGCAGACTCGTAACTGACTGAGCCACCCAGGTGCCCCACGCCATGCTCTATCAACTATACCATGCTATTATACTGATGAACATACTAAATGATCTTCTATTTTTACTCCTATATAATTCCATAAATTGTTCATTTACTATAGTAATCTACTAGTAATCTAATCTATGCTAATTTACTAGTTCATGCCATCAGTATTTATGAGGGCCTACTGTGCGCCAAGTCCTGTATTAAGCACTGGGAATCTGTCAGTGACCAAAACATACGACAGTCCTTTCCATCTGAAAGATTAAATAAATGAGGTAATAAAATAAATAAGCAAATTATGGGGCCTATTAGAATGTGATGTGTTATAGGAAAAAACAGAGCAGGATAAAGAGATTAGGAGTGTTGAGGAAGAGAGCTATTCCAGTTTTAACTGGGATGGCCAAGTTAGGAAGTCGCATTTGACCTAAAGGAGGTGAAGGACCAGACTGTGTAAAGCTTTGTAGACAACTGTAAGGGCTTTGGCCATTGAGAAATTGAGAACCATCGGAAGCTCTTGAGAAGAGTAGCAATATAATTCACATTAAGGCTGCTGTGTAAATAATAAGAGTTTAGGCATAATGTAATGTACAACGTGATGACTATAGTTAACACTACTATAGGTGATATTTGAAAGTTGCTAAGCAAGTAAATCCTAAAAGTTCCCATCGCAAGGAAAAACCATTTTTTTCTCTTCTCTCTGTATGAGATGATGGATGTTAACTTATTATGGTCATCATTTCACAATATGTTTATGCCAAGTCATTATGCCATACACCTTCAACTTATACAGTGCTGTATGGCAGTAAAACTGAAAGAAAACCACGCACACACACACATAAATAATAAAATAGGCTATTGAAAAATTTAAGTGGACAAACATGGAAGCAGGGAGATGGGTAAGGAGACTTGTCTAACAATGGAATAGAATAGAGGCTAAAGGAGAGACTGTAGGAAGTGGCCAGACTGCAAATATTCTGCAGGTAAAGCCAACAGGGTTTCTTGGATGTAGGGGTAAAGGAAAGAGAGGCGCCAAGGATGTCACCTAGGTTTCCAGCCTGAATGACAGGAAAGATGGAACTGGCATTTCCTGAGATGAGGAAGACCTCAAGAGGAACAGGTTTGAAGGGGGTGTGGGAGAAAGGAGAAGGGGGCATGCCAAGGGGAGGTAGCTGTCCAGGAGAACAGGGAGCTGGTGTAGGAGACCAGAGTGTGCTATGCTACCAGCAGGAGAGACAGGTACTAGAAGTTGCTAAACGTCCACCATCAATAAAAGGTGCGGTGAATGTCGCCATGTTAACTGAGTAGATTCACTTTGAAATGCAGTGTAGACAATGTCCCCTTGAAAATGAAAATGTCAAAAAGAACAAATGTTTAAAAAGTTAATCATTTTTGTCCTCCTTCTGAAACAATGAAAACACTATGCTTCAGAAGCCTCAACACTGCAAGCCACATATTCATGAGGTGTTTATGAGATTCCCAGGGGGCTGAGTGAAGTAGAGCAAGGACAGGGCCCTGGGGCACTCCCGTTAGGGAGTCACCCGAGGGAGAAAGATAGAGGACTGTCAGGGAGATAGAGGAGTAGCCAGTGAGATACTGGTAAAAACAAAGATGTGGTATGCCAAGCCAGATAAAAAAGTATTGTAAGTTGTTAAACATCCACCATCTATAAAAGATGAAATGAATGTCACTATTTTAATGAAATCTATTTACTTTGAAACACAATGCAGACAATGCCCCCTTGTAAATGAAAATGTTAAAAAGAACAAATTTCCTCCAAGGTTAATCGTTTTTTTATGTTCTTTATGAACCAATGAAAAGCAACACTATACTTTAGAAGCCTCAAAGTACAAGCCACATATTCATAAGCACTGCATTTCAGTAGCCGTGCATGCAAACACACACACACACACACACATCCTAAGTGTGAGTGCCAGAGTTGAGGTGAGTGGGAGCAATGAAGAGCTGCTATATGTGTTTGCTCAATGAAAGAAGTGGGAAAAAAGCCTTCAGTAATAACTGTTGCCAGAAGCACAGCTTTAGGGTTTGGGGAGTGTGGTTAAGGATAGAGACGGGATTGAATCCAGGCTCTGAGGTTATTTATTGCTTCTAAAACTAAGTTCTTTAAAAAAACAGTGATCACATAGCTCTCTTGGGACAAAATGTCTTTGTCGATACAGGGCAGAGAGGGACTTTAGGTAAGTCAGTTCTGGCTGCCACAGCTTGGGGTAGTGGTAGGTGAAGTTGAAGCAAGGGAAACATTACACGAGCAAGAGGGCCCAGGCCTGGAGGGAAGGACCACCGAGCTTCATGCTTTCCAGCAACTTGAGGGGAGCAGCACTGTTTTGGTGAGGGGCCCTGAAATGCTAAGTATAGGTGAGGCAGGATAGCCCTGTGGGATTGAAGCCTCAAAACTGTCAAGATGGTGATTCTCCCTAAATTGATCTACAGATTCAAAACAATCCATATCAAAAACCCAGCAGGCTTTTTTTTTTCTTTTGGCAGAAATTCACAGGCTGATCCTGAAGTTTATATGGAAATGCAAAAGCTCTAGAAGGGCCAAAACGGGTTTGAAAAGGACATAGTTAAAAGACTTACACTTTCCAATTTCAAAATGCACTACGAAACTACAGAAATCAAGACAGTGTTGTACTGGCATAAGTACAGACTTATAGATCAATGGAACAGTATTGAGAGTCCAGAAATAAACTATTTTATTTATTTTTTAAATAAACCCTTTTATGGTCAATTTATTTTCTACAAAGATGCCAAGGCAATTCAATAAGGAAGGGACTGCCTTTTCAACAAATAGTGCTGGGACAATTGCATATCCGCATGTAAAAAGAGTTAAGCCGTTTTGGATGGAGTTAAACCCTTTCCTCACACTTTACACAAAAATTAACTCAAAATAGGTCAAAGGCCTAAATATAAGAGCTGAAACTATCAACCTTTGAGAAGAAAACCTAGGAGTAAATCTTTGTGAACTCGAGCTAGGTAAAGCGTTAAGTATGATACCAAAAGCATGATTCATAAATGAAGAAATACACTGGACTTCATCAAAGTTAAAAACTTTTGCTCTTCAAAGATACCATTAAGAAAATGAAAAGACAAGTGACCGGCTGGAAGAAAATATTTGCAAATCATGTGTCTGATAGAGACTTGTATCCAGAATCCATAAAGAACTCTTATAACTCAATAATAAAATAAGCAACCCAATTTAAGAATAGGCTGGAATAAAAGAAGAAATATGAATGGCTAATAAGTACATGAAATGATGCTCAATACATCATTAGTCATTAGAGAAATGCAAATGAAATCTGCACCTCCTAGAATGTCTATAATAAAAAGAAAAAAACAGTATCGAGCATTGGTGAGGATGTGGAGAAACTGGAGCCCTCATAGATTGCTGGTAGGAATGTAAAATGGTGCAGCCACTTTAGAGTTTCCCAGGATCCTGGGTTCAAGCCCTGCATCAGGCTCCCTGCTCGGCAGGAAGCCTGCTTCTCCCTCTCTCACTCTCCCTGTTTGTTTTCCCTCTCTTGCTGTGTCTCTCTCTCAAATAAATTTTTAAAAAAATTTTTAAGATTTTATTTATTTATTTGAGAGAGAGTGAGAGAGAGCATGAGAGGGGAGAAGGTCAGAGGGAGAACCAGATTCCCCGTGGAGCTGGGAGCGGGATGCGGGACTCGATTCCGGGACTCCAGATCATGATCTGAGCTGAAGGCAGTCGCTTAACCAGTTGAGCCACCCAGGCGCCCTAAAAAAACCTTGAAAAAAAAAAAGTTTGATGTTCCACAAAATGTTAAAACATAGATTTACCATCAGACTCGGCAATTGCACAACTAGATATTTATCAAGAGAAATGAAAATATGTTTTCATAAAAATGTGTACAGAAATGTTCATAGGAGCATTATTCACAACAAAAACTTGTACACCAATGTTCATAGCAGTATTATTCACAATAGCCAAAAGTGCAAACAATCCAAATACCCATCAACTGGTGAAAGAATTAACAAAATGTGGTATGCCCATACATGGAATTAACTCAGGAATAAAAAGGAATGAACTGCTATTGATAGATGCTATAACATGGATGAACCTCAAAACCACTATGCTTAGTGAAAGAAGCCAGATGCAAAAGACTACATATTATATGATTCCAATTACATGAAAGGTCCAGAAATTGTCCATACAGACAAAGACCTATAGTGGTTGCCCCGGGGCCAGAGATGGAAAGGGGGACTGACTGCAAATAGACATGAGGGGTCTCTTTGGGGTGACAGAAATATTTCAAATCTGGATTGTGGTTACACAGCTCTGAAAATTTACTAAAAATCACTGAATTGTGTACTTAAAGTGGGTGAATTTCATGATATGCAAATTTTACCTCAAAACTACCTTTTTTTTAAAAGAGATTTGGAGAGAAGTTTTTTTTTTTTTTCTTTTTATTTATTTGAGAGAGAGAGAATGAGAGAGAGAGTGCATGAGAAGGGTAGGGTCAGAGAGAGAAGCAGACTCCCTGCCTAGCAGGGAGCCTGATGCAGGGCTAGATCACAGGACTCTAGGATTATGACCTGAGCCGAAGGCAGTCGCTTAACCAACTGAGCCACCCAGGCACCCACTTCAAAGCTAACTTTTTAAAAAGAGTATTACTTGTATTTGCCTGTGAATTCCAGCTCTGCTACTTACAAGCTGTGGGATTGTGGGCATGTTATGTAATCTTTAGGGACTCAGTTTCCTCACCTGTAAAAATGGGAATTATTATACTATCTACCTCATCAGATTGTTGTGCGGGGTAAATAAAGTTATTACTTGCTAAGTCAGTGCCAATATTTAACTATAATTTTTAATTAATAACATTATTTCTTGTGACATTTCTACTTTCAGTATGTTTCTGACACTGAAGCATATTATGTTTATTATCAATGAATTTTATTTTTCATTGACATATAATTCACATACCATAAGATTCACTCTTTTAAACTATACAATTCACTGGTTTTTAGTATAGTCACAAAGTTGTGCAACCATCACCACTAGTTTGACAACATTTTTTTAAATTGAAGCATAGTTGACCTACAATATTACATTAATTTCAGGTGTACGACATAATGATTCGGCATTTCTACATTTTTATCACCTCAATGGGTTTTCTGAATTGGCTGGTATAACTATTTAGAATGTAAGATAAATTCTAAATTTATAAACTTACAAATCTGTAAGTTCCTAAATTTAGGAACTAAATGCCTCCATTCAAATACAATACAATGTACAGTCTCTACCATCACTTAACCAATTAATGCATTTATTGAAATAGAACTTCCTATGTTAGGTAAACTGTTGTAACCTAAAACTTCTTTACGATAGAAAACATATTCCTTTAAATCTTACTTCAGTATTCTATGAACATAGGTAATCTAAATTCTTATTCACCTCTCCTTACATTTTTTGCTGGCTAGAAAAGAACCCTTGTTCATGACAGAAAATTTGTAAAGTATAGAAATGCATGGGGAGAAACAAAAATTACTTGACTTCTTTTTGATACACCGTGAAAAAAAAGTAAATTCCCCTAAGTGTTTAACACCGATTTAGTGGTAATCTTTACAGTGAAGAAGTGAGTTTTCCTGTATGGGCTTAAAAACAACAACAGCAACAACAAAAAACACCTCCTTGGGAGCTCTTACAACACCTAGCTCCATCCTATGCTAACTCCATGCTGTGCAGTTTAGAGCCACCACGGACCGCCTCCCAGGCCCTAGAAACCTGTCTGAGAACAAGTTAGGGACTTTGCTCTTCCGGAACATCCCTGGGCCGCTGACCACTTCATCAAACCTCCGCGCGAGGGCGCCCTCCCCGCCGCCCGCCAAGTGACGCGCAAGGCCGTAAGCGCGGCCAGCGTGGCCATCACAGCCGAGCCGCACCCCGAGCCGATCTCGCCTTATTAAATTACGGAAATCGGTAAAGATGGACAGCCCCACCGTCTGTCCTCACACCCCCAGAGAACATTCCCAGCTTCCGGGAAACTCTTCCGGCCATCCCCACGGGAACCGGAAATGGCTTCTCCCCGCCAGCGCGCCTGGCGGTTACATCACCCGCCTAGCAAGGGGGGGCGGGGTGTCTTCTTTTGGGGCTGCCCTCAGCGTTGCCTGCACAAAAAGCCATCAGGTCTGCAACGAACGGATTCCGAAACTTTGCCTCCTGTTTTTTAGTGAGTCTTCCGCCAGGCACTGTGTAAACCCAAGCGTAGAGAAGTCCAAGCAGCGAGGACCCTGATGCACGGGCCAGCCTCCTTTCCCAGGCGTGGGCCCCAGTCGGCCTTCCCGCCTCCGCTTCCTCGCCCCACAAAAGGGGACCTGCGTTCGGTCAGGCAGCAGCTGGGGCGACTTCCTTCCTCTTGGAGCAAGATGGCGGGTGGTGAGGCTGGAGTGACTCTGGGGCAGCCGCATCTTTCTCGCCAGGATCTCGCCACCTTGGTAAGGTTTCGTTCTGCAAGGATACGGAGTGAACTCGGAAGTGGATGATCGAGCCTCCGGGGAGGCGTTGAGACGAGGCAGTGCCGGGCTGTCGGGATCATGTGTTAGGAGAGAGACTCGTGCCGCCGCCTGCACCTCGGCAAGTCCGCGAGCTGTGCCTGGGGCTCTGAGGTTGTGGGACCTCTAAGCCCCCGAAGGATTCGGTTAGAAAGTCATGGTGTTCAATGTTACTAAGGCTTTTGCTTCTGAAGGTCTGGGAAGGGAGTATCTACCTCGTCCTCAGTGCTTATGCTGTCAAGGTTGCCGGTGGGGGGGGATGGTCTCGGGCTTTGACATCTCCCATAGTGAGTGGAGGTGTAGTCTTCTGTAACGATGAAGGACCTTTAGGACTTCCCAGTCATCAGAGTACTATATTGCTTTTGCAGAAAAAGTGCTTTAGAAGTAGAGGAGATTTGTTCACATGGTAGCAGGCTATGGGAAGCAAAGGTAAAGTCAAAGGAAAAGTTGTGATCTGTCTTATGTACAGCGATTTAAAATAAAAATGTTTCATTGCAGGATGTTACCAAGTTGACACCACTTTCACACGAAGTTATCAGCAGACAAGCCACAATTAATATAGGTAAGATAAGAATAACTTGGTGACATGACTTGCTTGATCTTGACAATTTTAACTTCTCCCTTTGTGTGATTACTTGAATTTTATTAGGACGCAGATGTTCAAGAAATAGACTTTGAGCCTGTGTGAGTAAAACACCTGCTGGATTTTGTGGGAAGCATATATTGTTCACACCTAGCTTATGTCTAGGTGAGAAGAAAAGATACAGACATATGTAAAATTTAGTAGCATAAGGCAAGATGTAGTCATATGTAGCAGAAGAGGTGAAAATGTGGTAGTTGCCACACGGGGTTGTTGCAAGTGCATAATTTTCAAAAGTTTTATTTGGTATATAAGCGATTATTAAGTAGGAGGGTCCCCTCCCCCCCCCCAAAATTGCCATCTAGAACTTTAGAGGAGAAGGCTTGTTGACTGAGTGTAAATTTAGGGTATTTGACGGCCTGCACAAGCGGCACAATTAAATCTAGTTAAAAGTAAAGCTCTACCATCAGGTTATTAAGAAGTTATAAGATATATGCTACCCTTGATAGCATTACCATAATTAAACCTGGGTCGTTTTCCTATTTTCATGGATTCTTCTTGGTTGTGTCAGGATTCATACCTCTTTACTTCACTCTGGTTATGCTGGAAAGTTCCTTAGTATCTAGGATTTTATCTTCTCCTTATTGAGTATTTATTTTAAATGAAGGCAGTCTTTTATGTGATTCGAAACATAAGATGAATAGCTTTTACTGTACTGGAGTGTAGTTTTTGACGAGATTGTCATTACATGGAAAGTTCCATTCAGTCCTGTATCGGAATAAGGTTTTGGTAAGAAAGAATATGAAGGAGGAAAAATTGAAGTCACTGTTGGTTTTATGTTGATATTTATTGTGAGTTTTAGCTTTGGGTTTTCTACTCCAGTGCTTTTTGAAATAGTGTTTGCTGTAATTGAATGTACATGAATTAATTTCTTATACTTTGTCTATAGGTACAATTGGTCATGTAGCTCATGGGAAATCCACAGTTGTAAAAGCTATTTCTGGAGTTCACACTGTCAGGTTCAAAAATGAACTAGAAAGAAATATTACAATCAAGCTTGGATATGCTAATGCTAAGGTGAGCTTGTGCTATGAAACTAGATATAACTTTGTTGAATGAGCAGATAACAAATTTGAATCTTTTTTCCTTTGGAATTTTTAGATTTATAAACTTGATGACCCAAGTTGTCCTCGGCCAGAATGTTATAGATCCTGTGGAAGTAGTACACCAGATGAGTTTCCTACAGACATCCCAGGGACCAAAGGAAATTTCAAATTAGTCAGGTAACCTCTTTCAAAAAACACCTTATACTTCATATTCTATTGTCTTGTGATTGTGCTTTTTGAAATATTTAACTGAGGTATTAAATTTTGAAACTAATTGCTGCGTGTTTTTATTTTTCTATTTTTTAATGTTTTTATTATCTATAATGACAGTAATTTGAAAAGTCAAGTATTTCAACCTCAGTTTAGATAGTTGCATGTAAGTTCTCCAAAAGAAAGGTATCATGTAAGCGAATGGAATGGAGGGAAACACAGCTCGTTGGATTTAGGGGAAGCTTTTTTTTTTTTTTTAAGATTTTATATTTATTTGAGAGAGAGAGAGAAAGCACAAGAGGGTGGAGGGTCAGAGGGAGAAGCAGACTCCCTGCTGAGCAGGGAGCATGACTCAGGACTTGATCCTGGGACTCTGGGATTATGACCTGAGCTGAAGGCAGTAGCTTAACCAACTGAGCCACCCAGGCGCTGTAGGGGAAGCTTTTTGCCGGGCTTCCTACATTTCTTTTAAAAAGTGTTGTTCCTGTTTTTTAGATAGGGGATAAACAAAGCCATTCTTAATTACCTCTCTTCAGTACATGGGCTTGTTACCCATCTAGTTTCTGAATGTGCTTCATATCCTGGTTCTTTATCAGACGTTACAGACCTCTACTCCCTAGTGATGTTAATGAGGATGGGGGTGGCCCACAAGGAAATTTTACATTGGGGCAAGCCTGGGACTGGGGAAAGGTGAGTGAGGCCCTTGCCTTGGGCCCAAAATGTAAGGGGGGAAATCCTTAAAAAAAAAAAAACCTCAGTGATCAGGATAAACAATATATTGAGGCAGTGCTTTTTGAAATCGATGCAAAGAAATCTTAATAGACTATTATTTGTTTAAATAAAGACAACTCAAAATTACACATTTTTTTCCTCTTGCTTCAGTATCACTATTTTTGGTTCAGTGTGGCATTATTAGTTACCTTTGATATTTTGCTCATCATGAATTTTTTTGCATTTTGTTTTTAAAAATCTTAAATATTATTTATCTTGATTAGTGAGTTTTTTGGCACTCTCTTAAATTTTGCACCTAAGGCAGATATCTCACTCAGCCTCACCCTGGTTCTGGTCCTCATCAGAGATCAGCAAACTTTTTTTTATAATTGACCAGATCATAAATATTTACATCTTTGCAGGCCGTACATTCTCTGGTGCTCTGGTGCTCTCTGCTCTTGTGTTATGAAAATAGATGCAAATAATATGTGCTTGAGTGGATATAGGCCAGATTTGGCCTAAGGGCCATAGTTTGCTAACCCCTGTTTTAGATCTTGACCATGTGAGCATACACTCTTTAAAAATAGTGATTCTCAATGAGTAGCAGTTTTGCTAAAATAGTATTGCCATCTCTACTTCACATTGGCATTTCCAGCTTTTCAAGGTGCTGGCGGAATTTTTGGCAAATTATTTTTTCAGATGGCAGTGCCCATTCTGTTAACACTGTTTCAGCTTTCAAATCGATGACATTTCCTGTATACGTTTTATACCATGCTCTATACCATATTCATTTTGATTGGATTTGGGAATTTCTGTCTGTTGAAATATGGATTGATTTTAGGACTTACTGTTATTTCTTAATTGTTAGGCATGTTTCCTTTGTTGACTGTCCTGGCCACGATATTTTGATGGCTACCATGCTAAATGGTGCAGCAGTGATGGATGCAGCTCTTCTGTTGATAGGTAAATATATCAGAATTGGTTTTTGACAAATCAGTGTGGAGCAAATCCAAGATAGAATATTTAAAGGGGAACTAAGGCCATTAAGGGCCGTATCCATTCCCTAAGGGTGACACAAATGGGAGCTAACATGTCATCCAGGATGACATCCCTGCCTACCAGGTATCACAAAATACTAAGCCAGATAGATGTGGGGCTAATATGAGAATTCTTAGGTTAGTATATATTTTTAAATTAAAGTCAGTAGTGCATTTCTCCCACCTAGATCACATGAGATGATTTATTATTTTGGTTTTAATTTTGTGTGTAAGTGTACATGTATTTTTCATCCACTGCAGCGTTGATGTATAGTGGTTTTGTTGAGATGCAAATCTTATTCATAGTAAGTGCTGAAGTGTAGACCTAATTGGGGTTTTCAAAGCTAGAGTTGTGCTACCTTCCTTATGTGAGCTGTCAAGAGATTTCATTGCTATGGGACATTATTTTTATTTTTTTGAAGATTTTATTTGAGGTTGAGAGACAGATAGCGACAGAGATAGAACGAGAGCGGGGAAGAGAGGGAGAAGCAGGCTCCCCACTGAGCGGGCAGCCTGATGCGGGGCTCGATCCTAGGACTCTGGGATCATGACCTGAGCCAAAGGCAGACACTTAATCTATGGGACATAATTTTTTAAAGGGTGCCAAGTAAATACAGTACAGGACAGCTCAATATCACTGCTTGGGGAAGTTGATTGTTGGAATGCCCAACCAAACATGCCAATGTTTATGATACACTGTTGGTTATCTGTGCATTTAGTGTTCTTGTCTTCCTTTGTTAGGGAGTACCCTTTGGTGGTAGTCGAAATTCACAGACTGTAGTAAGTGTTTTCCCTTAATTACTCTCTACATCTCAGGAGCTTAACTGGGTCAAAACATCTCTAAGACTGGATAGAGCCAGAGGGCTATACCTTATACCCGAGCAAAGGGCAGACCCTGGGATGCCAAACTTGTTGATCCCAAGCTTCTTGATAGCACCAGGGATGAAAGTCAGATGATCTGGAGGCTCTAATGAACGCAGGCACAGAGGGTGAAACAGGGCAAAAGGTGGACGCTTGGCAGTGATATCCAGGACTTTTGCCTGGAGTAAGGCTAGGATACGCAAAAGCTTCCTTCATTAGATGCCAGGTAAATTTGTTTGGGTAGTAAAATACACTTAAAATTTACTATCATAGCTATTTAAAGAGCATAACTGAGTGACATTAAATACATTCACAGTGTTCTATAAGCATCACAAATTTCTAGTTCCAGACATTTTCATTGCCCCAAAAGGATACCCCATGCCCGTTAAGCAGTCACTCTATGCCATACCTTCCCCTCAGCTCCTGGCAACCACTAATCTGCTTTCCGTCCCTATGGATTTGTGTATTCTGGATATTTTCAGTTAATTCTCATGCATCTTTTTTATTCTTCATCATCTAGCTGGTAATGAGTCTTGTCCTCAACCTCAGACTTCTGAACACCTAGCTGCTATAGAAATCATGAAACTGAAGCATATTTTGATTCTACAAAATAAAATTGATCTGGTAAAAGAAAGTCAGGCTAAAGAACAGTATGAACAGATCCTTGCATTTGTACAAGGTAAGAAGCCATAATCACTAATACATCTATGAATCACTTTGAAAGGTATTTAATCCAGATACCAGATGTTAAATTTAACTTTTACTATAATAGACTATCTGAAATAGATAAATTTTTGGATCTTAAGACCTTATTTCTCTACCTACTACTTGTTAGCTACGTGATACAATTAGTGAATTCTATGTTTGTGAATTTGATAAACTAAAGCACATATATTTTTTCATCCATGTATATTTAAAATATTTTACTGAAATATAGTTGACGTACTATTACGTTAGTTTCAAGTGTACAATATAGTGATTCAACAGTTCTGATAATTCAGTACGTTATCGCTTCTCGGCCTTTTGGCTAAGATCAAGTGTAGTATCTGATGATTCAGTACGTTATGCAGTGTTCCCGACAGTAAATGTAGTTACTGTCTGTTACCACACAAAAGTTAAAATATTATTGTCTATATTCACTATGCTACACATTTCATCCTGGTGACTTATTTTATAATTGGAAGTTTAAACAAGTATATTTTTCTGGCTGAAAGTTAGAACTGAAGTTGTATTCTGGAAATTGTGAGTCAGTTTAGGAAGACTAGTCCTCCTTAATGAACAAAAGCTTTTTTTGTTTCAAACTTAAGTCTTACACTATTCTTACCATGTACTTTGATCATTGGAACTGACAATGATATATTTAATCTTTATAGTGTTCATTTCTCTGTTCCATTCATTTCTCTGTTGCATAAGGTTTTTCATCTCAGGGAAGACATAATGCATGTCATTGTTGACAATTCTGTCTCAGCTTTGTTCGAAGGATTGATTCCCATGAACCTAGTTCTGTCGTGATGAAAAAGAATAAGTCATTTTGATTAAAATCTGATTATAGTTGGTCTATTTCTTTGACCAACCTGTTCGACATATAATTAATAAGGAGCAAATATTTTATGAGCCAGTAGTCTTTGATTAGCAAAGAGTCTGTAATTTTACCTTGACATTTATTTGGAGGTTAATTACATGTTACTAGAAATCTTTAAACTAGTAAAGTGCTTTTTCCCAGGAGTGTTAGTATTTTATTCCTTTAGATGGTATTATCATTTTAGCGTAGTAAATACACGTGTAAATATGTTTTAACAATTTTTTCCATAAAGGGAGTAGTAGTCATTTTTAGGAGGAAAACAAACAGAATACTGCCACCTTTCTAAATGGAATTATCACTTTGCACCTGTTGTTGGCATTTGTGTGAGGACATTTAGGCATCTATTTTAGTGTTTTTTGTTTTTTTAAGATTTACTTATTTATTTTAGAGAAGAGGGAGCAGAAGAAGAGGGAGAGGGAGACTCTCAAGCAGACTCCCTGCTGAGCACAGAGCCTGACATAGGGCTGAATCCCACGACTCCCAAGATCATGACCTGAGCTGAAACCGAGAGCCGGAGGCTCTACTGACCGAGCCACCCATGCACCCCTAGGCATCTATTTTTGTAATCTTAACTTTTTCATGTAACACAGAAAGATCAAGTTCTGTAAAAGTAAAGAATCTTAATCTTTCTCAATTTTGTACAGGTACAGTAGCGGAAGGAGCTCCTATTATTCCAATTTCTGCTCAGCTGAAATACAATATTGAAGTTGTTTGTGAGTACATAGTGAAGAAAATTCCAGTACCACCAAGAGATTTTACTTCAGAACCCCGACTTATTGGTAAGTGATAGTATTTGTCTTTAACTCTTAATTTGATCTTTTTCACATTGGTGATTCTTCTTGAAGGGTGTTTATTATTACTTCCTCTTTCTGCAGAGATAAAAACAATCTTCATAAATTTTTTTGATTCTGGGATTGTATTGATAGTGCTAGATTGCATTACTGGAAGAGGGACAGAGTCCCCACACAGAAGGAGCTTTTAACCTTTTTGTGGTCTGTATATGGTATGTTACATGATCAAGATGGAGTCATACAGTATTCTCCATGGAATTAAAATGTTTTAGTCAGTAACAGAATATTAGAACTTTCATACAGATGTTTTTATTGTGCCATTAATGAAGATTTTACTTTTATTTAAGTTCATAGGACCAATATTGGTACTATGCTAAGCTTGTGGTTCCGACACAGATGTAGGAGCCTTTTTAAAACAGACATTTGCGCCTCTCTGGGCCTGCACCTGGTGTCCCCCTTTATATTGTGGGAAGTGTTCTCTTGGGTAATTGTGATGTGTATCCTTGTTAAAGGTCACTGCTCTTGACCTAAGTTCAGTGCATGTAGTTCTAAAGTTGTTTTGTAGTTTTAAAACTAAATTTTAATTTAAGAAGTTTTACAGAGGTAGATAAAGAAAAAAAAGTCCACAGTCTCCCTGCCTTTGCTTCTAGCCCTTTAGCCCAGAAGTAACAAAAGTTAATGATGTGTACTAGTCTCACACCTTCCTCTTTATGCACATCATTATGTATAAACATGTACGTTTCCCATTTCAGTTTTACTTTATGGAAATGGGATCATACTCCGTGTGTTACTTTTGTCTAGTTTTTTTTGTGTGTGCATGTGTTTTTTAAACAGTGTGTGTGGGTTCTCCTTTTAGGTCATTACATTATAGGTCAGACATTCTTTTTTAGGGGTGCCTGGGTGGCACAGTTGGTTAGGCATCCAGCTCCTGGTTTCAACTCAGGTAGAGATCTCAGGGTCATGGGATTGAGCCCCATGTCGGGTTCTATGCTCATCGTGGAGTCTGCTTAAGTTTCTCTCTCCCTCTCCCCATCCCCCCAGCACGCATGTATACTCTCTCTCAAATAAATAAGTAAATCTTTAAAAAAAAAAAAAGAAACATTCTTTAATACCTGCTGATATTCCACAGTATGGATGTACCATAATATGCCCCCTACCAATTAACTTTTAATTTATTTCCACTATTTTCATCATAAGTAAACCTGCAATAAACGTAGGAGTAATGATAGTAGATTTTGTCACAAAGTCGCCCCTGTGTGTATAAGTATTATGTGGCCACTATCTTAGAAAAATTACCTTGGTAAAGAATATTTCCTTTAAAATTAGAATGAGCAGATTCGGCTTTAGTTTGTTTCGTTTTCTTTTAGTTATTAGGTCCTTTGATGTCAACAAACCTGGCTGTGAAGTTGATGACCTTAAGGGTGGTGTAGCTGGTGGCAGTATTCTGAAAGGAGTATTAAAGGTGAACTGGATTTTGATTGTTGTGTTCTTATTTTGTTTATTTTTCCCTTGTCTTAATCATAAGATGAATATAATGGACACTCCAAATTGAAAGTTAAATTTTTTTCGTTGTGAATATGGAGCACATTTTATACGGAGATAGGCTTGTGTGGTAGGTAGGTAGGTAGCAACAGTTGGATGGATGTTTCTGGTTTTGAAACTCTCTTCCCCATTATTTTTTTTAATAACAATCCTCGACATAGAGAAATAATTGCCTTTTGTAGTTTTGGCATCTTCCTGTTAAGACTTCTGGTATATAAGTGGTAATGGTGTTGTCCCCCAGTAATTCTAATTACTAACTTCTATGTTTACAGGTGGGCCAGGAGATAGAAGTCAGACCTGGTATTGTTTCCAAAGATAGTGAAGGAAAACTCATGTGTAAACCAATCTTTTCCAAAATCGTGTCACTTTTTGCAGAACATAATGATCTTCAATATGCTGCTCCAGGAGGTCTTATCGGTAAGGATTTTTCTCTCATCCCTATATTTTTAATTTGTCGTATTTTCCATGGGAAAAGGATTACCCAAAAAGATACACTGTAGATTTTTAATTGGGTATTTCAAATAATTGGTTAGGGCGGAGAACATTAATGTGGTTAAGCTGTTGGTTTTAGTTCATAAGATGGTTTGGTGTGTTTGTAAAAATTATTTCTAAGGATAAAGAAGAATACATTTTGGTTTAGTATATGAAGTAACTCCTTTTAGCAGTAATAAAATAAGTTTTATGATCCAGCATTTAAAATAATTAAGTATACTTCTTTGTCTACACAATTTTGGTGGTAGAGTAGTTGTTTTTTTGTGTGTTTTGCAAATGGAAAGTTACCCACAAATGTCAATTGAATCCTGTCAGATCATGTTTACGCTGAGGTGGGAATAAAATATAACTTCGATTGTGTAGCAATTACTGAGATGATTTTATGGATTTTTCTAGTTCCTTACAACTTAATGTCTTACCAGATACCCAGAAAAAGACAAGATTCAAATGAAAATTAGAAATGTTGTACCTTTGAATTAAAGAAGAAATTGTTGGATAAAGAAGGAGTTTATCTTTTGGTTCTCTGGTTTTTGGGTATATAATTCACTTTTTTATCCTGTAATTAAGAGTTGACTATATATAACTTAATAATAATGCTCATGTAGCCACCACCCAGCTGGAACAGTTAATCAGTACCAGACTTGCTTCATCTTTTTATCTCCTTCCCTCTCCTCATACTCAGCTAAAATATTTTGAAGTGGATCCCAGGAATCATATATGAAGTCCTGAAGTTATTTTTTTGATCAGTCTTCCAGGGGAGAAATGGCAGGCAAATATTCTACAAATTACTCATTATGAATTTTGTATCTTTTCAACCTTTATTAAGTATATTCAGACTCATTTTTGAGTTAGGTTGTCATCTCTGTCCTTGGTTTTGAATTTAAATCAGGAGACTGTTCTAAAATGCTCAACTAATCCATGGGTTTGTGATTCTGTTTCTTCAGGTAAAACAGGTATTTTGTCATGCCTATGAAGCTATTACATAAGTATGAGAATATAAATGTGTATTAAAACGTATAGGTATATGCTGTACTTGTTTGACTAAGTTTTGAATAAACTGCTTTACAGAAAATAAAAAGTTGGGCTTTATGTATCTTGTTTTTATATCAGGAGTGGGAACAAAAATTGACCCCACTTTGTGCCGGGCTGACAGAATGGTGGGACAGGTACTTGGTGCAGTTGGAGCTTTACCAGAGATCTTCACCGAATTGGAAATCTCCTATTTCCTACTTAGACGGCTGCTAGGTGTACGCACTGAAGGAGACAAGAAGGCAGCAAAGGTAAGTGCTTTCTGTAATTCCTGTTTCAGAAAAGTGGCATTGATGTTAGGACCAGTTTTGAGGTTCATTCTTTTATAGTTAACGTGGGATTAAGGTAAAGAAAGGGTGAATAAATTTAGCTTTCTACTTTCAGGAAGTTGAAAAGTCTCATATTAGGTTAGCAGAGATGGAAAATTGCTGGTATCTATTGTTGGCAAGGATGTAGGAAAATAAGCAGTCATTTTTGGAAAGCATTTTCTTCATTTTGGGGTTTATCTTTCCTTGATTTATTTTCCTAGGTGCAAAAGCTGTCTAAGAATGAAGTGCTCATGGTGAACATAGGATCCCTGTCAACGGGAGGAAGAGTTAGTGCAGTTAAGGCCGATTTGGGCAAAATCGTTTTGACTAACCCTGTGTGCACAGAAGTAGGAGAAAAAATTGCCCTTAGCCGAAGAGTTGAGAAACACTGGCGGTAAGTTTACTAGCCTTTGTCACTAACTAATAAAAAAGTCACAGTCAGTTCTGGTGGTGTGCATGCACACTTTACCTTGAACACAACAGTTCTTTAGCTTAACTATTTATTGAGTCTTTAGCTTAACTATTTATTTGGATGACTTTGTATTTCCAGCGCTGATTTGTGATATACACAACCTACGAAAAAAACCAATGAATTTAGGTTCAATCTTTCTGTTTGGCTTTTTAAAACTTTATATTTGGAAGTAATTTCAAACTTAACAAGAAAATTGCAAGAATTGCACACAGCTCTTGTTCCCTTTTCCCAGATACACAGTTTATTTTTACGTGTGTGTGTGTGTGTGTGTGTGTGTGTGTATTCTTCTATATGTATAAACTTTTTTCTCAACTGTTTAGGAGTGGGTCGTGTATATCATACCTCTTGATCTCTTAACACATTGGTTTATATTTCCTAAAAACAAGGACATTCTCTTAACTACTTCAGGAAGTTAACATCGATAAATTACTGAAACCTACGGTTGATAATCCAGTTACACAGCTTTTCCCAATAATGTCCTGTAGTCCCTCTGGTCTGGGCTCATGCACTGCATTTAGCTGTCATACGTCTCTTTGATCTCTAATCAGGTACTTCCTCAGCTTTTTTTTTTGTCTTACTTGACATTGACTATTTTGAAGAATACATTTTTATTCTTCCTCAATCTGAGTTTACCTGATAGTTCCTAAGATAAGATTCAGGTTATGTATTCTTGGCTGGAATAGTTACATAGGTGGTGATGTCTCCTCAGGGAATCACAACCAGATGCACATGAGATCTGATTGCTCCTCCTTGTGGAGGTTAATTTTGATTATGCAGTTAAAGTGTTGTCCAGTTTTTCTATTATATACTCTTTTTATCCATGCACCTGCTAAGCATTTTGTGGGAAGACTCATTGAGACTAAGTGAATAGCTCACTCCTCATCACATCTTCCTGCCCTGGATTTAGCATCTAGTGATGATTCTTGTCTGAATTGAACTTGATTATATGATTAGAAAATGGTGACACCCCTCCCCCAACCCACCACTTCTCATTTATTGTTCTTTCTTCCCTATTGTTTACTTAACTGGTTATAATATAGACTTCATGGAGTTCTATTTTATTCAATAGGTTATGATTCATTACTGTCCTTATTTATTTTGATGCCCAAATTGTTCAGGGTTTGTCTAGTAGAGATCCTTCAAGCTGATTCCTGTGTCCTTTTGACATGTCCCCATCATTTTTTTTTTTTTTAACAATTCCTTAGTTTCTGGCACAAGATGTTCCAAACTCATACCTCCCTGCTCCAGTTTTAACCCACTGAGCCACCCAGGCACCCCTCCTGCTCCAGTTTTAAAATTGGCCGTTTCTCCAAGGAAGCCTGGTTTCTTTTAGTGGGAAATGGAAATAGAAATGAAGATTTGGGTAGTAGGTGTGCTTATTGTCCTAGGGTGCTATTCCTTCTAAATCCTTTGAGTAGATAAGCTAGGAAACACACATCTTTGACTTCTGACTCTTTGCTCTTAGTTACCTGGTCAGTTACTGAATCTACCCTTTCCTTTATATTCTGTGTGGCCTCATTATACCCCTTACTGCCATCATTTCACACTTAAAAGTTACTGCAAAAGATGGGGTGCCTAGGTGGCTCAGTTGGTTAAGCAGCTGCCTTCGGCCCAGGTCATAATCCCAGGATCCTGGGATTGAGTCCTACATTGGGCTTCCTGCTCAATGGGGAGCCTGCTGCTCCCTCTGCCTGCTGCTCCCCCTGCTTGTGACCAAAAAAAAAAAAGTACTGCAAAAGATTCCTAATTTGCCTCTTGCTTTGTTAGTTGAGAGTTCAGTCAAAATTAATCTTCCTAAAACATCGTTATTATGCTGTGTTCATTAATTGCCAGTAGTTTCTTTTTATTTTAAAAGATTTTATTTATTATTTGACAGAGACAAAGCGAGAGAGGGAACACAAGCAGGGGGAGTGGGAGAGGGAGAAGCAGGCTTCCTGCAGAGCAGGGAGGCCAATGCTGGGCTCGATCTCAGGACCCTGGGATCATGACCTGAGCTGAAGGCAGACGCTTAACTGATTGAGCCACCCAGGTGCCCCAATTTCCAGTAGTTTCTCACTACTTTATGATTTTCCAGACATTTCTGGAAGCCTGCTTCAATGGATTTTATGTTTCTTCCTGCTTTGTCTCATACAAACCCTCTAAATTACACTGTTCTGGGTGCTCATTGTCGTCATAATTATTCAGATCACCTTTGGCTCTCTGTTTTTTGCTCACTACCCTTATTAAGGCTTCCCTGATACTGTGCCTCATGCAGGTCTGTCATCACTTACTGTTCAGAAGATCGAATCATTACTCTATAATTTAGAGAGAGTTAAACTTCTGGTTGAATTTTAAGTAAATAATCCTGCTTTGTGGTGATTTATGTCATTTGATTTTACTCTTTGGTGTGATTATACCATTTGCTATTACAGACACACTGATTCCCAGAGTATTTTAAAATAGGCTTAAATAATAAACTTTCAGAAACTCTCAACAGGGAATGTATTATTCTCACTTAGTTAGAATGGTACATTTCCTAGATCAGAACAGATTTTAAAATAAAAGGATTTTTGTGTGTGTGTCTGCCCACTAATACTATAAGAGGATTTTATCCACATGAAACTAGATTTTGCTTAAAAATTAGCAAGACTCCACCAGAAAACTGTTAGAACTAATAATAATTGGATTCAAGAAAGTTGCAGGATACAAAATTAATATATAGAAATCTGTCGTACTTCTATATGCTAATAATGGTAGCAGAGAGATTAAGGAAACTGTTTTATTTGTGGTTGCTTCGAAAATAATAAAATACTTAGGAATAAATCTAAGGAGGTGGAAGACCTATACTCTGAAAACTATAAGACTTTGGTGAAAGAAATTGAAGACAACACAAATAGAAAGATATAATATGCTTATGGATTAGAAGAATTAATATTGTTGAAATGGTGTTACTGTCCAAAGCAATCTACAGAAGCAGTGCAATTCCTATCAAAATACCATTTTTCGTAGAACTAGAATAAATAATCCTAAAATTTGTGTGGAATCACAAAAGATCCCGAATAGCCAAAACACTCTTGAGAAAAAAGTACAAAGCTGGAGATATCACAGTCCCAGACTTCAAACTATCTTACAAACGTGTAGTAATCAAAACAGTATAGTACTGGCACAAAAATAGACACACAGATCCATGGAACAGAATAGCCAAGAAATAAACCCATGCTTATGTGGTCAGTTAATCTATGACAGAGGAGGCAAGAATATACAGTGGGGAAAAGAGTCTCTTCAAAATATGGTGCTGGGAAAACTGGACAGCTATACACAAAAGAGTGAAACTGGACCACCTTTTTTTTTAAGATTTTATATATTTATTTATTTGAAACAGAGCATGTGTACAAGGATGGGGGGTGGGGGAGCAGAGGAAGAAGGAGAAGCAGACTCCCCGCTGAGCAGGGAATCTGACTTGGGGCTCTATCCCAGGACCCTGAGTTCATGATCTGAGCTGAAGGCAGGTGCTTAACTGACTGAGCCACCCAGGCGCCCCAAAACCGGACCACTCTTTTACACCATACCCCAAAACAAACTTAAGACCTAAATGTGAGACTTAAACAGACTTAAACTCTTAAAACAGGCAGTAATCTTTGACATCAGCTTTAGCAACATACTTATGGATATGTCTCCTCAAGCATGAGAAACAAAAGCAAAAATAAACTATTGGGACTACACCAAAATATAAAAATTTTGTATAGCAAAAGATACCAACAAGATGAAAAGACAACCTACTGAACGGGAGAAGGTGTTTCTACATGATATATCCGATAAAGGCTTAGTATCCAAAATATATAAAGAACTTCCACAACTCCACGCCAAATAAGCCAAACAATTCAATTTTAAAAAGGGCAGTGCACCTTAATAGACATTTTTCCAAAGACATACAGGTGGCCAACAAACACATGAAAAAAGGCTTAGTATCACTAATCAGGGAAATACAAATCAAAACCACAATGAGATATACACCACTCCAAATGGCTAGCGTCAAAAAGACAAGAAAAAGGGGTGCCTGGGTGACTCCGTTGGTTGGACATCTGACTCTTGATTTCAGCTCAGATCATGATCTCAGGGTCGTGAGATTGAGCCCCATGTTGGGCTCCATCTCAGCAGGGGGTCTGCTTGAGATTCTCTCTCTCAAATAAATAAATAAATCTTAAAAAAAAAAAAAAGACCAAAAATCAATAAATAAGTGTTGTTGAGGATGTGGAGGAAAGGGAGCCATCATGCACTGTTTGTGGGAATATAAATTGGTGCAACTAATATGGAAAACGGTATGGAAGTGCCTCAAAAAGTTAAAGTAAAAACACCATATGATCTGGTCGTTCTACTACTGGGTATTTACCCAAAGAAAATGAAAACGCTAATTTGAAAAGATACTGGGTATTTACCCAAAGAAAATGAAAACGCTAATTTAAAAAGATACGTGCGTGTATGTATCTATGTTTATTGCAGTGTTATAATAGCCAAGTGTCCATCCATATATGATTGGATGAAGTAGATATGGTATATATACACAATGAAATATTACTCAGCTGTGAAAAAATAAAGTCTTGCCATTTGTAACAACATGGATGGATCTAGAGGATTTTATGCTAAGTGAAATAAGTTGGAGAAACACAAATAACTATATGAATTCACTCACAGGTAGAATCTAAAAAACAAACAGGCTCCTAAATATAGAGGACAAACTGGTGGTTTCTGGTGGGGGCGTGAGGTGGATAGAGGGATGAGTACAATAGGTGAAAGGGATTAAGGCTTCCATAAGTCCTGGAAATGAAAAGTGCACTTTAGGGAGCATAGTCAATAATATCATAATGTATGGTGCCAGATGGTGAGTACACTTACGATAAGCATAGAATAATACGTAGAATTGTCAAATCACTATGCTGTACATCTGAAACCTATATAATATTGTATGTCAGTTATACTTAAATAATAAAGAAATTGAAGTAAAAAATAGTCAAATTTTTAAAAATTAGCAAGTATGTTAAAATTGTTAGATGAGGGCATCTGAGCCATCTTTACATTCCTTAGGATTGTGGTTTTATCCCGTGTTTAGATGGGTTTTGTTCTAGAAGCTATTGTTGAGGTAGCAATCCAGCCTGGTCATTGATTAGAGCAAACATTGAAAGAGAGAGCAGAGGTCCCTCTGCTATTGAGAGTAATCTGCTAATAGACTATACATTCCTCTAGTTCTCTCTTAATTTTCTTTACCAGCCAAGGTCATGTTAAATCCTTTGTGATCTGTTGAGTGCTGTGAATGGTAAAAAAGCATTTTCCAAGGAGAAAAGGATAGAAAAGGAGATTTTTTTAGAAAATCAGACTGTGGTAGATTGTGGATCAGCATGATTCCTTAGGTGGACTGGAAGACTCTGGTGGTTCTGGAGGGGTAAGTATATTTCTATAGAGTGAAGACAAGCATATTTGTAGTAGCAACTTTTTGTTTGCTTTTTTGGTCATTCGTTGTGGCTAGGGTCCATCTTTGCGGGTCTGAGGACCTAAGAAGAAAGTGTGAGCTGTCTTAGTGGAGCAGCAGGTTTGGGGAACATTCAAATTTTGCAGATAGGCAAGTAAAACCAGTTATGTCCTATGATTGTGTGGTAATGATAATGAAATGGGTGTAAAATTCATGGTTTTTAAAATTTTCTTTTTGCAGTTTAATTGGTTGGGGTCAAATAAGAAGAGGAGTGACAATCAAGCCAACAGTAGATGATGACTGAAGAATTCCAATGAAATCATACCTTCGGATGGAGTTGGAATTTCTCTTTACAACCTAGGGGTATATTTTCAAAGCAATACTGGGAAATTAATTTCACAGCTCATTACCTTAGTGGTAGCTGTAAGGTTATTCTCATTTTCTGGTGATGAAAATTTAACCTCTAGTACTAAAATAGGGTCTACAATAAATGTAAAAATTGGCATAATGTTGGATTGAATCTACATTATAGCAGAAATTAATCATTCCCAAATAATGTCTAATTTATACAGCACTGCAGGTTTGAAATGAAACTGCTACAACCAGCCTTTTCTGTAGCACACATAGTAACAAACCTGTTTCAAATAAAGGTTTTCTTCTTACTTTGCATGATTCATCTTTGAGTGGTTCCAGGCTTGAAGGACTATTGTACCAGTAAAAACTTGAAGACACAAGTTCTTGAAAACCAGCTTTCCTTTGCCCCGTATTTTATGTTGCTTTATCTTTGAAATTATGAGTGAAAGGACATAAATAAAAATTATCCTTTAGAGCATAGGAGCTCATTCCCATGGACACACCTTTTTGTCTACTTCCTCTTTTCCTGAACTAGAACACAGGAAACTAGAGCCAGAAGTTCTCTTCTTCTCCCTTTAATGCCCTGCAATTGTTTCTGCATTGGTTTATACCTGAAACCTGATAGCCTTCCCACATTGGAAAACACTGTTAAACCAGATGACTCTAGATAAGTAACATAGACCTTTCTAGGCCTTATTTTATGTTTTTTTCTTAACTGCTTCATTGATATGGTTATAATGTAGATTCTAGTATTAGTAAACTTTGGATCTTTCAAGAGGTCAGTGATGTTAGAAAGCAAAGGGTAAGCCTTTTGATTTTAAATTATTCTCCATTTTCTTACATTTTTCTTGTGCTCTGCTTTATTTTTGATTTTTTTTTTTTAAGATTTTATTTCTTCATGAGAGAGAGAGCACAAATAGGGCAGAGGGACAGAGACAGAGGAAGAAGCAGACTCCACTGAGCGGGGAGCCTGACGTGGGGCTCTATCCCAGGATCCTGAGGTCATGACCCAAGCTGAAGGCAGATGCTTGACTGGCTAAGCCACCCAGGCACCCCTGCTTTATTTTTATTTATTTTTTCTTTGTAAGATTCTCTTAAAGCAGTAGGTCCCAACTCTGGCTGACATTAGATTTTCTGGAGAACCTTAAAAAAAAGGAAAAAAAAAAAGGTGGCTTGAAGAGATTCTGATTTAATTGAGTAGGGATGGAGCCCTGGCATTGATATTTTAAAAAATTCCCCAGTGTTAAGAAGTGAGTTTAGAGAGTTGAGAAGTAGGTGTATCAAATAACACATAATTTACTGAGTTTTGTTAGTCTGATAATAGAGTCTGATAATAGTCTCTAGTTGCTTTTCTTAAATTGCATTTAACGTGGGACTTGATGTCACAGTCTAATAATAAGCCTTTTTGGGAATTGAAACTGCCTTGTAGAAATTTAGAAGGTGTGGCTATGAATTGTTATTTAAATTTATAAGTTCTGAAGAAGCATATAATGTTGCATACTTGATTGACTTTGAAGGGTTGTGTTGTAGCATGAAGGACATTCAAATAAAGCAAGATCCTAATCCAGACATTAATTTTATATTTAACACGTTCCCTTTGTTTTGTAAGCCCCTTCCACCAGTAATTCTGGGGTAACAAGACCCAGAGTTTCAATAGTTGACTAAATTTATCTTAAGTAATCTCATGTCAAAATTGAAAGCAGAAATCTTGTGTATTTCCAGCATCTATATGAATTTCAACACATTTATAAAGTACTGTGTTTAATGTAAATAGGTACATACAAATATGAAAACTATGGGCCTGATTTTCTTAAAACTTGAAATCAGTGCATTGATTTTTAGCAAAAGCTGTACCTGGTTGAGAATCTGCCTGTAAGGCAATGTTACTGATGAAAGTACATTGCATGTGTAAATCCTCTTGGCTCACCTGTCAAGATATTTTCAGACTCTGACCAGTTCTCATCCCCTCTACTGTTAACAACCAAGTTGACGCCACCTAGAATAGCGGTGCATACATAACTCTTCTGTGCTTCCACACTTGCCCCACTGCGGTCTCTTGTCAACACAGTCAGTGTTACCCTTTTTGTAAGACAGTGCTTTGTTTACCACTGTATGATAAGCTTTGAAGTCTCACAGAAATGGGGGTTGTGAGAGCAATCTAGCTCTGACACACAAGTGATTTCCAGGCTGCGGTAGAAGGTTCTCTCTGTTACGTAACCTTCAAAGATGATGTGTGTGTGTGTGTTTGGGTTTTGCAGAGGAAAAAGAATTTTCTTTGATAAGAGTGCAGCTATATGCAGCTATATGCTATATGCAGCTCTATTTTTTAAAAATTTTTAGACTTTTTTGTTTTTAAAGATTTTATTTATTTGTCAGAGAGAGAGAGAATGAGAGTGCACAAGCAGGGGGAGCAGCAGGCAGAGGGAGAAGCAGGCTCCTTGCTCAGCAGGACTGAGCAGGATGCGGGACTCGATCCCAGGACCCTGGGATCATGACCCGAGCCAAAGGCAGACGCTTAACTGACTGAGCCACCCAGGCGTCCCTATAGCTGCACTCTTAATAAAAACTTCTGAAATCCTATTTCTAGAAAAATTTGGAGCATTCATTGAAATGGATGCTTTTGGTGGAGCATTCATTGAAATGGATGCTTTTGGTGGAGCATTCATTGAAATGGATGCTTTTCTAGAAATACATAAATTTGGAAATTATCAAAAATGAAGCCAATACCCTTAGTATACTTATAATCAAGAAACTTGGATTATTTTTTTTTAATTTTTTTTTTCCCAAGATTTTATTTATGTATTTGGCAGAGAGAGAACACAAGTAGGCAGAGAGGCAGGCAGAGAGAAAGGGGGGAAGCAGGCTCCCCGCTGAGCAGAGAGCCCGATGCGGGGCTCGATCCCAGGACCCTGAGATCATGACCTGAGCCGAAGGCAGAGGCTTTAACCCACTGAGCCACCCAGGCGCCCCAAGAAACTTGGATTATTAAAAAAATTACCTCTACAGGGATGCCTGGGTGGCTCAGTCGGTTAAGCGTCTGCCTTCAGCTCAGGTCATGATCGCGGAGTCTTGGAATCAAGTCCCGTATCCAGCTCCTTGCTCAGTGGGGAGTCTGTTCTACCTCTGCCACTCCTCCCACTTATTCTCTCTCACTCTCTTGCTCTTTTGCACTCTCTCTCTCTCTGTCAGATTAATAAATAAAATCTTTGGAAAAAAAATTACCTCTGCAGAAGTTTCCACAAACTCAATATACATTCTGTCAAATTTCAAAGATTAGGTAATTTCTGTTTAAGCTGTTTCAAAATATGGGAAATGAAAAGACAAAAAAAGGAGACTTCATAACTCACTGTTCAAAGTTCTATCCCTGCTGCCCAAACCTGGAGAGAATACTACCAAAAACAACAACAAAAAAACCACTGGAACGTATTCTCACCAAGTTATAAAATCCATGCTAAAATAGTAAATTCCAGCAAAATTATATTAAAAGAATAATGCATTCTTGTGTATACATGGAAGTTAGAGAGGTTGAAAAAGAAAAGCATACCTTGAAGATGTATTTAATACAGTTCACAATAACTTTTTAAATGTAGGTAATGCAGAGAAAGAAACTATTAACTTGTGTCATGTGCTTAGTAGAGAATCATCGGAATCATGGTTTTGAATGATGAAATATTGGAGCACAGTAACATCCTTCCAAGATTCCATAGGTGGGGTAAAAAGTTTGGGTTGGGTAAAAACGTGGAGTTGTGAGGTTAATGAAGTAACTAGGGTGAAATTCAGGGTGGGAAGCAGTTATCAGTTGCATGACACTGGAATTCATGTGATTGTTTTTCTGTATTCTCATTAAGGTCTGCAACAAGTCAAGAATGTCAGCTACCACTTCAATTCTACAATATTCTCTGGGGCTTAGCAAATGAGATACAGATATTGAGAATGGAAGCAACAGAGCATTATTTACAAGGTATAAGATTGTCTAGAAAATACAACCCAGGAACTGAAAAGCGTGAACTGCTAAGAGAGTTCAGTGAGGTAAAAGGGTTCAAGGTAAACATGCAAAAATTATTAGTTTTACTAATTAGATTACAGCCCCCCCCCACACACAGATCAGAAAATACAGTGGGTATAAACTATCCAGGTATAAATTTAATAGGACTATGCAAGATCTATATGAATAAAACATTCACTGAAGGACAAAAAAGGAGATAAAAATGAAAAAATAGACTATTCTTGTATGGGAATACTCAATATTATATAGGTGACTGCCATTTTTTGGCTATAAATTCAGTGCAATCCAAATAAAAGTTTCAATAAGACTTTAAAGAACTTGTCCAGCTGATAAAGATTTGGAAAAGTAAATTCACAAGAATAGTAAATAAACTTTTGTTAAAGAATTATGATGGGACAGTCGACTTACCATGTTTTAGAACATGGGAGCCACAGTATAAGAAGTATGGTATTGATGCAGAAATAGATCATTGGAACAAACATTATAACCATATATAAAAATTTAATAACGCATGCTATAGGCTGCATTTTATGTCCATGAGGAAAAGGAAAGACTTTTAGTCCAAATGGCTAGCCATTTGGAGATAAAAGGTCTTTTATTTAAAGTCTTACTTAATGGGTTCCTGGGTGGCTCAGTCGGTTAAGCATCTGCCTTTGGCTCAGGTCATGATCCCGGGGTCCTGGGATCGAGTCCCGTGTCAGATTCCTTGCTCAGCGAGGAGCCTGCTTCTCCCTCTCCTCCCCACTTCTCTCTCTCATGATCTCAAGTAAATAGATAAAATCTTTTTTAAAAAATGTCTTATTTAAGGTTTCTTTTTATTGATACAAAAATTGGAACAAAGAAAAAGTAAGATTAGTTTAATAATTTAGATGAGGAATGCAAAACAAACCTAAAAACCATAAAGGAGAGGTTGGCAGATCTAATATCTAAAAAGTTCAGAACAGGGCCGAAGATATCACATATGTAAAAGATGATAGATTGAGAGAAAATACTTAAGACTTACATGACATGGGAAAGATTAATATTCTTAGAACAAATCAGTAAGATTTAAAAAAAAACCAGAAATGGGACAAAATATTGCATCCCTTTCAGTGGGCTAAAGACAGGAAGAGAGCTCGTATTTACTCAGGAACATGCTGATTTGACTTGGGTGGAGACTGCAGTTAGTGGCAGTCAAGTGATCCCAACAGGCAGGAGCAGATGTGACATCTCCATGGAGTTTTCTCCATGCCTCAGACTTAACAGGGAGGGGCTGCACTGCTGCCAGTGACTTCCTTGTAAGGTCGGTTCTTGCTAAATCAGAGAAAATGAGCTTTGTCCTGGGCCATTGTACCTTTTTTTTCTTTTTAAGGTTTTATTTATTTTAGAGCATATGAATACAGGGGGAGGGGCAGAGGGAGAGAGAGAATCTGAAGCAGACTGCATGCTGAGCTTGGAGCTCAGTCCGGGCCTCGATGTGGGCCTCAATCTCATGACCCTAAGATCATGACCTGAGCCAAAACCAAGAGTCAGACGCTTAACCAACTGAGCCACAGGTGCTCCCCGGGCCAGTGTACTTTCTTACTCCGGGATTGTGTCACTGTTGAGGAAGAACTTAGACAAATACTTAATGCTTTCATTTAAGGGAATATTCACAAATATTGGGCTTCACAGAAATAACATTGCATTCTGGGGGATAGAGCACTGCTATTGAACAATGTGTCTGACTAAAGCTTTTGGCAACAGGGGAAGTCCATCTTGCAAATATGTATGTGCAATTTATATACAAGAAATGCATATAATACCCAATATACACTTGTGAAATGCTGAGCCTATCGAGTAATAAGAATGTGATTCATTTTCACTAATTAAAATTTGTGAAAATTGTGTCAACTATACTCAAAAAAATTGGCAAAAATTGAAAAATTTATAGCAGTCAGTGTTGGTGAGGATATATTGTTGGTGGGAAGTATAAACTGGAATGTTTTTTGAAGAGGACAGTTTCATTATATCTATCCAGATTTAAAATATCTCACCTTTTGACCCAGAATTCTTTATCTGGGAATGCATCATAAACAGGTATTTGCTCGTGTTCACAAAGATCTACATAGGATGTTTATTCCAGCATTGTTTATTATAGCAACAGTTGTAAGACACCTAAATGTTAGAAGGGAATGACTAAATACATTTTGTGGTACATTTACTCTATTATGAAATAAAACTATAAGCCTCCCTTGATTCAGCCCTGGTTAAAATTAAAGGTGAAACTATTGGTCCTATGTGTTTCATGAAAACCCTTGAGAGGAAGTAATGTCTTTGACTTAAAGTGCTTTGAGAATTCATAATGTACTATTGATCGTTGTTCACTTCAGTAGAAAGAATGAGTGTCAAAGGAATAAGCTCTATGTCAGCGTTAGCATTGACTCTTAGAATCACAAGTTCATTTTCTCTCACAGGTTTATGGGGAGAAAGCCAAGGCCAGCAAGTAAATTCATGCCACTTACATAGTAGTTAAATTACACATTCAAGTTGATCACTGTCGGATTGGTATATTTATTAAAATCTATATTCCTACAGTAAATACTTTCTAATAAATATGATTTCCTACTACAAGCATACAGTGAGTAATTCTCACAACAAACGTATAGAAATTTACTAGGAATCATAACTTTAAGTATCATACTCCAAAAGAGTTGACAATAAATCCTTTATAGATAATATGTATGTCAGTATCACAGCAGGATTTTCGCCTAACCAGGAACACATTCTAGGGATGGCAAGATACTGAATATGTATAACTGAAACTCAAGACCTTTATCCCTTGAGAATCAACTTCAGTCTTCTCCAAAGGATTGTAAAACTACAAGAAAACCCATTAGCCCAGTGGTTGTATTCTCAAACTCATTCAACAATCTTTTGTCTTAAAGTTTCTCATCAACTACTATTATGATTCATAGCCTTTCTTTTTTCAAAAGACCATTTCTTGGCTTTTTGAGTCTCTTGTTTTTATTTCATTGATTTCTTACATTTATTATTTTCTTTCTTTTACTTTCTTTGGCTTTATTGTCTTGTTTTTTACTAAGTACTTAATTTTCTTTCGGCCTTTCTCACTTCTAATATAAATACTGAAGGCCAAACACTTCCCACTTGGGACTTTAACAGCAGAATCAAACAAGGTGTTATTCATTTATTTAGATATAATCTGCATTCAATAAAATGCACAAATCTTGTATGTTCAGTTTGATGAGTTGTACTTATTTTATATACCCATGTATCTATCAGCCCAAATAAGATATAGGACATTTCCATCACTCCAGAAAAGTCCCTCATGCTCCTACAATATGTAGTCTTTCACCATCTGAATTCTTCCACATAAAACGTTTTTGAGATTGATCCATGTTGTAACATGTGTCAGTAGTTTGTTTTTATTGCTGAATAATAATCTGTAAAGGTACACCACATTTTGTTTATCCATTCACCAGTTGATGGACATTTGGATTGTTTCCACTTTTTGGCTCTTAAGAATAATGGTTCTGGGGCACCTGGGTGGCTCAGTGGGTTAAGCCTCTGCCTTCGGCTCAGGTCATGATCTCAGGGTCCTGGGATCGAGCCCCACATCAGGCTCTCTGCTCAGCAGGGAGCCTGCTTCCTCCTCTCTCTCTCTGCCTGCCTCTCTGCCTACTTGTGATCTCTCTCTGTCAAATAAATAAATCTTTAAAAAAAAAAAAGAATAATGGTGCTGTGAACATTAGCGTTCAAGTTTGTGTAGACACATTTTCATTTCTCTCGAGTAGATTCCTAGGAGTGGAATGAGTGTTTGGTTGTATGATAAGCCTGTGTTCCACTTTTTAAGAACCTTCTACCTGTTTTCCAAAGGGGCTGTACCATTTTATATTCCCATCAGCAAGGTGCGAAGGTTCCAGTTTTTCCACATCCTTCCCAAACTTAGTCTCTCTCTTTTTTTAACAGTCATTTTAGTGGATATAGAGTGCCATCTCATATGGTTTTAATTTGCATTTTCCTAATGACTAATGATGTTGAGCATCTTTTCATGTGCTAATTAACCATATTTCTTTGGTGAAATGGTATTCAAATTTTTTGCCCATTTTTTAACTGGATTATTTGTTCTATTACTGAGTTGTAGGCTTCTTTATATATTCTCAGTATAAGCCTCTTATCAGATATATGATTTCCGGATATTTTCTCCTGTTATATGGCTTGTGTTTTTATTTTGTCAGTGGTAGCTTTTGAAGTTCAATCTTTATGGTAAAGTCCAATTTATCTTTTTTGTCATTTATGGATTATGCTTTTCGTGTTCTATCTCAAAACTCTGCCTACTGCAGAGTCACAGAGATTTTCTCCTTTGTTCTAGAAGTTGTATAGTTTTAGCTCCTACATTTAAGTCTATGATCTATTTTAAGTTAATTTTTTTGTTCCAGAAACTTTTATATTTTAAAATTTTAACTCCAGTATAGTTAACATTACGGTGTAATATTAGTTTCAGGTATACGGTACAGTGATTTGACACTTCCATACATCACCCAGTGCTCATCACAACAAGTGCCTTCCTTAATCCCCTTCACCTGTTTCACCCATCCCCCCCACCCATCTCCCCTCTGGTAACCATCAGTTTCTTCTCAAACCTTTCTTGGTTTGCCTCTCTCTCCCTCTTTCCCTTTGCTCATTTGTTTTGTTTCTTAAATTCCACATATGAGTGAAATCATATGGTATTTGTCTTTCTCTGACTTATTTCGTGTAGCATAATACTGTCTAGCTCCATCTGTGTTGTTGCAAATGGCAAGATTTCATTCTTTTTTATGGCTGAATAATATTCCATTGTGTAGATACACCACGTCTTCTTTATCCACTCATCTATCAGTGGACACCTGGACTGCTTCCATAATTTGGCTATTGTAAATAATGCTGCAATAAACATAAGGGTGCATGTATCTCTTTAAATTAGTGTTTTTGTATTTTTTGGGTAAGTATCCAGTAGTACAATTACTGGGTTGTAGGGTAGTTCTATTTTTAACTTTTTAAAAAACCTCTTTACTCTTCCACAGTGGCTGCACCATTTTGCATTCCCACCAGCAGTGCAGGAGGGTTCCTTTTTCTCCACATTCTCGCCAAAACTTGTTGTTTCTTGTGTTTTTTATTTTAGCTCTTCTGACTGGTGTAAGGTAATACCTTATTGTAGTTTTGATTTGCATTTCCCTGATGATGAATGATGTTGACCTTTTCATGTGTCTGTTGGCCATTTGTCTTCTTTGGAGAAATGTCTGTTCATGTCTTCTGCCTGTTTTTGAATTGGATTATTTGTTTTTTAGGTTGTACTTTTTTAGTTAATTTTTTATGGTGTAGGTAAAGCCCTACTTTTTTTTCCTGTATCGATATCCATTTGTCCCAAACCATTTGTTGAAAAGACTATCCTTTCTCCAGTGGGTTGTGTTGGCACTTTTTTTTTTAAGATTTCATTTATTTAAAAAAAAAAGATTTCATTTATTTATTTGACAGAGAGAGTGAGTGAGAGAGAGCACAAGTTGCGGGGGGCAAAGAGAGAGTGAGAAGCAGACTCCCCACTGAGCAGGAATCCAGACGTGGGGCTTGATCCCAGGACCTTGAGATCATGACCAGAGCTGAAGGCGGATGCCTAACTGACTGGGCCACCCAGGCGCCCCTGTCTTGGCACTTTTATTGAAAATCAATTGTCGCAGGCGTGAAGTTTAATGTATTGAATTCTTTTCTAGTGATCTTTATGCCACACTGTCTTGATTACTGTGGCTTTACAGTAAGTTTTAAATAGGGTAACAAAATACTCCAACTTTTTTTTCCTCAAAATTGTTTTGACTATTCTAAAGTCCTTTGAATTTCCATATAAGTGTTAGATTCAGCTTGTCAATTTCCCCCAAAAAAGCCTACTGAAATTTTGATAGAAATTGTATTAAATTTGTAGATCCAGTGTGGAGGGAATTACCATTTGGCAATATTGATTCTTCCAATTCATAAATATGGAATGTCTTTGCATTTATTTAGATTTTCTTCATTTTCTTTCAGTAATGTTTTGTTAGTTTTCAGTGTACAAATCTTACCCTTCTTTTGTTAAATTTTTTTCTAATTAGTTATTTTTGATCCTGCTGTGAATAGAATTGTTTTCTTAGTTTTATTTTTGAATTGTTTGTTGCTCCTATGTAAAAGTATAGTTGATTTTCATATGTCCTGTGGCCTTGACAAACTACTTTATTGCTTCTAGTCATTTTTTTGTGTGTGGAATTCCTTGGTATTTTCTATATATAAGATCATGTCACCTGCAAATAAAGACAGTTTTACATTTTGCTTTCTAATTTGGTTGCCTTTAACTTTTCTATTCTTTATTATACTAGATAAAACCTCCAGAACAGTGGAGACTAGAAGTGGCAATTGCAGACATCTTTGTTTTGTTCCTAATTTTAAGAAAGAAAGCATTCAGTCTATTACTATGAAGTATGATGTTAACTTTGGGATTTTTAGGTTGAGGAAGTTCCCCTCACTGTCTTGTTTGTTGAGAGTTTTTATCATGGGTGGGTGATGGATTTTGTGAAACATTTTTTTTCTGCATCTATAGAGATGAACATGGGTTTTTTTTTTTTTTTTCATTTATTCTTTATAAACATGGTATATTACATTAATTGATTTTGGGGATGTTATATTGAACCTGTATTCCCAGGATAAATCATAGTGTATGATCTTTTTTAATATATTGCTTAATTCAGTTAGTTTATACTTTGTTAAGGATTCCAAGGATATTTATTTTTAGTTTCCTTGTGTTGGCTTTGTCTGGTAGTGGTATGAGGTAATACTAGTCTCAGAGACCTAATTGGGCAGTGTTCTATCTTCCTTTATTTTCTGAAAGAGTTTGTGAAGGATTGGTAATATTTCTTTAAGTGTTTGATAGAATTTACCGATTTACCAATGAAGCCACCTGGACTTGAGCTGTTCTTTTGGGGAAGATTTTAAAATACTAGTTCAATTTCTTGTTATAGATATACTCAGATTTTCTGTTGCTTATTGGCTTTATTTTTATAATTTGTGTTTTTTCAGAAATTTGTCCATTTCATCTATCTAATGTGTGGGCATAAAATTGTTCATATAATCCCTTTTAATCCTTTTAATTTCTGTGGCGTAGGTAGTAATGTCTTCTCTTTCATTCCTGATTTTGGTTATTTGTGTCTTCTCTCTCTCTCTTTTTTTTTTCTTTATGGCAATCCAGCTAAAGACTTGTGGGTTTTATTGATCTTTTCAAAGAACCAACTTTTAGTTTCTTTGATTTTCTGTATCGTTTTTCTGTTTTCTGTTCCATTGATTTCATTTCAGTTCTAATCTTTATTATTTCTTTTTTTTTTTAAGATTATTTATTTATTTATTTGACAGAGATCACAAGTAGGCAGAGAGGCAGGCAGAGAGATGGGGAAGCAGGCTCCCTGCTGAGCAGAGAGCCCGATGTGGGGCTCGATCCCAGGACCCTGAGACCATGACCTGAGTCGAAGGCAGAGGCTTAACCCACTGAGCCACCCAGGCACCCCTAATTTTTATTATTTCTTTTACTTGCTTTGGGTATAGTTTTCTCTTCTTTTTCTAGTTTCTTAAAGTAGAAGTATGGGTTATTGATTTTTTTATCTTCTTTTCTTATATAAATATTTAAAGCTACAAATTTCCCTCCAAGCATCATTTTTTCTGTATCCCATCCTGTTTTTTAAAAAAAAAATTTAATAGATGTTACTTATTGATTTATTTGAGAAAGAGAGAGTGTGTGCCCATGCACAGAGGGAAGGGCAGAGAGAGAAGGAAAGAGAGAGAATTTCAAGCAAACTCTCTGCTGAGTCTGAATGGGGCTCAATCTTGTGACCCTGAGATCATGGCCTGAGATCAAAGCGAGAGTTGAATGCTTAACCGACTGAGCCACCCAGGTGCCCTTCCCACCCTGCTTTTAAAACTAAACTTTTATATTTTTATTTTATTGTTTTTTATAAGATTTTATTTATTTGTCAGAGAGACAGCACAAGCAGGGGGAGTAGCAGGCAGAGGGATAAGCAGGCTCCCAGCTGAGCAAGGAACCCAATGCAGGACTTGATCCCAGGACCCTGGGATCATAACCTGAGGCAAAGGCAGACACTTAACCGACTGAGCCACCAAGTCATCCCAAAACTAAACTTTTTTGAAAAAGATTTATTTATTTATTAGAGAGAAAGCACACAAGGAAGCGGGAAGGGGCAGGAGGAGAGGGAGAGAAAGTCCCAAGCAGACTCCGCGCTGAGCACAGAGCCCCATGTGGGGCTCGATCTCACAACTCTGAGATCACGACCTGAGCTAAAACTAAGAGTCGGATGCTTAATCAACTTCACCACCCAGGCACTGCAAAATTAAACTTTTTATTATGAGATAATTGTGAATTCACATGCTGTCATTCCTACGAAATGACACACAGAAATCCCATGTATCCTTTATGCAGTGACCCCCACTGGTAATATCTTATAAAACTATAGTAGCACGTCAAAACCAAGATACTGACATTGATAGAGTCAAGATACAGGACTTTTCCATCACCAAGGATCCCTTGTGTTGCCTTCATATAGCTATACCTGCTTTCCTCCTGCCCAACTCTCACCCCCATTTCCCTCAGTCCTTAACCCCTGGCAACGGCCAATCTGTTCTCCATTTCCATAATTGTATCATTTTAAGAATGTTACATAAACGGAATCATTTTTTGGCCTATGAATGTTTAATTGATCCAGCACCATTTGTCAGAAGGGCTCTCCTTCCTCCTAAATTACTTTTTGCACCTTTGTCAGAAGTCAGTTGGGCATATTTGTGTGAGTCTGTTTCTGGGTTCTCTAATCCCTTCATTAATCTATATAGATTTCCCTGCAAATATCACATAATCTGAATTACTGTAGCTATGTAATAAATCATGAAATCAGGTGTAGTGATTCCTTCTACTTTATTCTTTTTTTCAAAATTACTTTAGCAAATCTAGTTCTTTTTTCTTTCCATATAAATTTTAGGATAAGCTTGTCTATATCTATAAAAAATATTGCTGGGATTTTGATAGGAATTTGATTAAACCTGTGTATAAATGGGGGGAGAATTGATATCTTTTTATGTTGAGTCTTCCAGTTAATGAACACAGAATATCTCTCCATTTATTGAGAAATTCTTGTATTTCTTTCATCATTGGAGTTTTTAGCATATAAGTCTTATACATGTTTTGTTAGATTTACATTTAAGTATTTCATTTTTTTGACTGGTTGTAAATGGTATTGTATCTTAAAATTTGATGTTCTGTTCACACAGTCAGTTGTATATGTTTATCTTGTATCCTGCAACCTTGCTGAACTAACTTAGTAGTTCTAGTTCTTTTATAGTTTTTTATATATACATTCATTTCATCCACAAATAGGGACAGTTTTATTTTTTTTTCCAATCAAGATGCCTTTTATTTCCTTTTTTTGCCTTGTTGCACTGGCTATGACTTCCACAACTATGTTTATTATTATTTTTTTTAAGATTTTATTTATTTTTTTGACAGAGAGAGAGACAGCGAGAGAGGGAACAAAAGCAGGGGGAGTGGAAGAGGGAGAACAGGCTTCCCGCTGAGCAGGGTGCCAGATGTGGGGCTCGATCCCAGAACCCCAGGATCATGACCTGAGCCGAAGGCAGACGACGACTGAGCCACCCAGGCGCCTCTGCACTACTATGTTTAATAAGGTGATGAGAGTAGACATCATTGCCTTGTTCCTGTTTTTAGGAGGAAAGTAGTCCTTCACCAATAAGTATAATGTAGGCTATAAAGTTTTTTTTTTTTTAAAGATTTTATTTATTTATTTGACCAAGAGGGAGAGATCACAAGTAGGCAGAGAGGCAGACAGAGAGAGAGAGGGGTAAGCAGGCTCCCCTCTGAGCAGAGAGCCCAACGCGGGGCTCGATCCCAGGACCCTGAGATCATGACCTGAGCCGAAGGCAGAGGCTTTAACCCACTGAGCCACCCAGGCGCCCCTATAAAGTTTTTTTGTAGATTTTATTTTTTATTTTTTTAAAGGATTTTATTTATTTATTTGAGAGAGAGAGACAGAGATAGCGAGAGAGCACAAACGGGGAGGAGAGGGAGAAGCAGACTCTCTGCTGAGCAGGGAGCCTGATGTGAGGCTCCATCCCAGGATCCCTGGATCATGACCTGAGTAGAAGGCAGACGCTTAACTGATGGAACCATCTTTCTTACAGATTTTGAAAATCAAGTTAACGTAATCTTCTCTCCCTAGTTTTCTGAGAGTTTTTATTGGGAATGGGTGTTGAATTTTGCCAAATGCTTTATCTGTCTCAGTTTGATATGATTATTTGATTTTTTTTCTTCTTTAGCTAGTCGATGGGAGTTTTGAATACTTAACTAGATTTTTATCCAGAGAATAAACCTCATTTGGTCATGGTGTATTATTATTTTAAGAAAAATTTATTGTGGTAAAATGCACATAGCATAAAATTTACCATTTTAGCCTTTTTAAAATGTACAGTTGTCACTAAGTACATTCACAGTGTTGTGCAACCATCACCACTAATTCCAGAACATTTTCATCACCTCAAAAGGGAACCTCATACTCATTAAGCAATCATTCCACATTCCCATTCCCCTCAGCCCCTGTCAACCACTAATCTGTTTTTTGTTTCTTTGGATTTGCCAATTCTGCATATTTCATATAAATGGAATTATACAGTGTGTGGCCTTTTGTGTCTGGTTTCTTTCACTTAGCGTAATGTTTTCAAGGTTCATCCATGTCATAGCATGTGTCAGTACTTCTTTCCTTTCTATGACTAAGTAATATGCCATATTTTGTTTATGCGTTCATCTGTTGCTGGACATTTGGGTTGTTTCCATTTTTTTTTTTTTTTTGCTATTGTGAACATACAAGTTTTGGTTTAAACACCTGTTTTCAATTCTTTTGTGTATATACCTAGAAGTGGAATTTGTGGGTCATATGGCAATTCAGTGTTTTAACTTAAAAATTTTTTTTTTAGAGAGGGAGTGGGGAGATAGTGGGGAGGAGCAGAGGAAGAGGGAGAAAGAAAATAAGCAGGCTCCACGCCCAGCACAGAGCCTGACATGGGGCTCATTTTCACAACCCTGAGATCACAACCTGAGCCGAAATTAAGAATAAGATGCTTAACCTACTGAGCCACGCAGGTGCCCCTCAGTGTTTTAACTTATTGAGGAACTGCCAAACTCTTTTCCAAAGTAGCTACACCATTTTACATTCCCACCAGGAATGCATGAGGGTTCCAGTTTCTTCATATCTTCATCAATACTTATATTTTACATTTTGTTGCTGTTGTTATGCCCATCCAAGTGGGTGTAAAGTGGTATCTCACTGTGGTTTTGATTTGCAAATCCCTAATGATTAATAATGTTGAGAATCTTTTCATGTGCTTGTTGGCCATGCATATATCTTCTTTGGAGAAAGGTCTATGCAAGTCTTTACTCATTTTTAAAGTGGGTTGTTTGCCGTTTTGTTACTGAGTTGTAGACTATATATATATATATGTATATATATATATATATATATATATATTCATTCTGGATACTGGAACCTATATAATTCTTTTTACATATTGCTGAATTATATTTGCTAAGGATTTTACATTCACTAGGGACATTGGCTGTAGTTTTCATTTTTTGTATTGCCTCTGGTTTTGGTCATGGAAATGCTAGCTTCAAAATGAATTGGGAAGTGTTCCCTCTTCTGTTTTCTGGAAAAGATTGTATATTATTGTTGGTAATTCTTTAAAAAGTTTGGTATAATTCTCCACTGGAAGCCATGTGGACCTGGAGATTTCTTTTTGGGGGGATTTTTAAAAATAAAAATTCAATTTTCTTTCTTTTTTTTTTTTTTTAAGATTTTATTTATTTATTTGTCAGAGAGAGAGTGAGAGAGAGATCACAAGTAGGCAGAGAGGCAGGCAGAGGCAGAGGGAGAAGCAGGCTCCCTGCCGAGCAAGGAGCCTGATGTGGGACTCGATACCAGGACCCTGAGATCATGACCTGAGCCGAAGGCAGCCGCTTAACCAACTGAGCCACCCAGGCGTCCCAAAAATTCAATTTTCTTAAGAGAGGGCTGTTCAAATTATGTATTTCATATTGGATGCATTGTGGGAGTTTGTGTTTTTCGAGGAATTGGTGTATTTCATCTTAGTTTTCAAGTTTTCATGTGTAGAGTTGTTTGTAGTATTCCCTTATATCCTTTCTATTTCTACAGGGTCTATAGTGATACATCCTGTTTCATTCCCGATACTGGTAGTTTGTGTTCTCTCTCCCCTCACCTCAGTCGATTTCTAGAACACTGAAATGGTTGTTTTTGTCAATTTTATCCAAATTTATAGTTACTTTTCAGGGACATAATTTGCCTTCCATCTTCCCTGAAAGTCTTGCCTCCTCAATGTAGTTTTTTTTAATGGATCTTTTTTCAAGGTTAAGGAAGTTTCCTTTTAATTCTAATTATCTCAAGGGTTTTAATTTTGTCTTGTTTTAAATAGTGAATAAATGATCATCTTTTCTGTATCTTGTGTGATGATTATATCTTTTCCTTTAATCTATAAAACGTTACATTGCTAGATTTTCTGATGTTGAACTGGATGCATTCTTCAAAAAGTCCTACTTGGTTGTATCACATTATTTTTTTTAATACCCTGCTTAAGTTAGGTTGTTATTTTATTTAGAAGATTTGCATGCGTATTAATAAGTGAGATTGATCTAAAATGTTACTTTCTTTTACTGTTTAGTGAGTTTGTTATGAAGTTTATATTAGCCCATAAAATGGGCTGAGTAACTTTTACACTTCTTCTATTTTTTTGAAAGATACTGTTTAATAAAGAAAGATTATCTTTCTTTGGAAGATTTGATAAAACTTTTTAGTAGACAGTGGACTTAATATTTTTTATCATGAGCGACATTTGATCATTAGTTCCTATTTTGGTAATTTGTACTTCTCTTGAAATCTTTCCATGTGTTCTTAGTTTTCAGATGTCCTGGAATAAAGTTGTTCATAGTATTCTCATATGTTATTAAAAATTTCTGATCTTATCGTTTATTATATTTCCTTTTCTGTTTCTAATGTTCTGTCTCTCTTGCTTTCTCTCTCTCTCGCTCTATGTCTCTTTTTTTCCTTTATTTTTCTGACTAACAGACTTGCTGAAGTTTTTTCTGTTTTAGTAGTTTTGTCAGAGAACACCATTTTGGTTTTGTTGATTATTGTTTTGTTTTGTTTTCTATCACTAATTTATGTGCTCTTCTATTTTTATACCTGTATTTCTGCCTCTTTTGGGTTTACCTTTTTCACCCTAGGGTTCTGAACTGAATATGTAACTCATTTATTTTCAACCTTTCCTATTTTTGTTTTTGCTACTTTTTTTTTAATCAAGCCCTTTTTCCAGAAGCAGCTGCTGGGCCCATCTGTTTCTTGAAGCTCAGGGTATTGTTTATTTATTTATTTATTTATTTATTTTTATTGTTTATTTTTTATTGAAGTATAATTCACATATTGTTAAGCTCACCAGTTTAACATACATGATTCAGTGGTTTTTAGTATATTCACAAAGTCGTGCAACCATCACCCCTAATTCCAAAACCTGAAACCCCCATACCCATTAAGCAGTTATTTCCAACCCCAGCCCCTGGCAACCATTAACCTAATTCGTGTCTCTATGGATTTGTCTATTTTAAACATTTAATAGATATGGAATCATACAATATATGGCATTTTACACTTGGCTTCTTTTATTTAGCATGTTTTCAAGGTTCATCCATGTTGTAGCATCTATTAGTACTTCATTCCTCTTGCTAAAAAAAATTGTATGGATAGACCACATTTTGTTTATTCATTTGTCCACTGATGGACATTTGTGTTTTCACTTTTTGGTTGCTATGAATAATGCTGCTATAAACATTTGTGTGCAAGTTTTTATGTGGATATATGTTTTAGTTTCTTTTCAGTATATACCTAGGAGGAGAATTACTGGATCTTATGGTAACTTTATATTTAATCATTTGAAGAACTGCCAGACTGTGTTTCAAAGTGGCTGTATCATTTTAATTCCCACCAACAATATGTTAGGGTTCTGTTTCTCCACATCTCACCAACACCTGTTGCTATGGCTTTTTTTTTTTTTTTCTCCTTTGGCTATATTCTTTTTTAGCTGACATTGTTTACAACAGGTGTGCATGTGTTTTTTTTTAACTAAAGTTCATGATTTACATTAGGATTTTACTCTTTGTGTTGTACATTCTCTGGGCTTTGATAGTTGTATAATTATATATATTCACCATTACACTATCATACAAAATAGTTTCAATGCCCTGAAAATCCCCTTGCTCTACCTACTCATATCTCCCTTTCTTCCTATAATTAAACTCCTGACAACAACTGTTCTTTTTTACTGTCTCCATAGTTTTGCCTTTTCCAGAAATCATATAGTTGGAGTCATACAATATGTAGCTTTTTCAGGTTGGCTTCTTTCACTCAGTGATATGCATTTAAAGTCCCTCAGTGTCTCCCTGGCTTGATAGCTCATTTATTTTTATCACTGAATAATATTCCATTTATGAATGTACCACTGTTTGTTTTTAAAAAAAAAACCAGCTTGATCGTTTCTAATTCTGGTAGTTAAGAAAAAGCTGTAGTAAACATCTGTGTGCAGATTTTTGTGTGGACATAAGATTTCAATTCATTTGGATAAATACCAAGGACAGTGATTATAAGATCATATGGAAGAGAGCACATTTAGTTTTGTATGAAATTACCAAACTATCTTCCAAAGTGGCTGTACATTTTGCATTTTCACCAGTAATGAATGACAATTCCTGTTGTTTATTATGACTTTTTGATTCTAGTCATCCTACTGTGTGTGAAGTGGTGTCTCATTATCCTTTTGATTTGCATTTTCCTGATGGCTAATGGTGCTGAACATTGTTTCATGTGCTTGCTGGCTATTTGTACATCTTCCTTGGAGAACTGTGTATTCAGATCCTTGACTCATTTTTACAGTTGGGTTGTCTTCTTGTTGGTTGAAGAATTTTTTGTATACTCTAAATACAAATCTCTTATCAATTTATGGTTGACAAATGTGTTCTCTCATTCTGTGGGTTTTCTGCGCACTTTCTCGATGGTGTCTTTTGAAGCCCAGGAGTTTTTCATTTTGATGAAGTCCAGTATATCTGTTTTCTTTTGTTGCTCGTGCTTTGGGTATCATATTTAAGAATCCTTTGCAAAATCATGATTTGTTCTTAAACCCATAAGTTATTTAGTAGCATTTTGTTCTTTTTTTAAAAAATAGATTTTATTTATTTGAGAAAGTGAGAGAGAGCATGAGCGGTGGGGAGGGGTGTAGGTGGGGGGAGATGCAGAGGTAGAGGGAGATGGAGAAGCAGACTCCCCACTGAGCAGGGATCCCAGTGCAGGGCTTGATCCCAGGACCCCAGGATCATGACCTGAGGCAAAGGCAGATGCTTAGCCAATGGGTGGATGCTGGGTGGATGCTGAGCCACCCAGGTGCCCTGCATTTTATTGTTCTAAACATTTTTTCAGCTTTGCTGAAGTACAATTGACTAAACATTTATTTTTTAAAAATATATTTTATTTTCTATCAGAGAGTGAGGTCTGTTTAATATTGATTTTTAGAAAGTTTTTTTTTTAAGGTTTTATTTATTTATTTGACAGAGAGAGAGAGATCACAAGTACACAGAGAGGCAGGCAGAGAGAGAGGGGGAAGCAGGCTCTCCGCTGAGCAGAGAGCCCGATGTGGGGCTCGATCCCAGGACCCTGGGATCATGACCCGAGCCGAAGGCAGAGGCCCCAACCCACTGAGCCACCCAGGTGCCCCTGATTTTTAAATATTTATTGAAACTCACTTATATCTGGTCATTTTTTATTGCATCATATGTAATTGAGAAGAATGAACAAATTTTTCTTGTTGGTGAGTTTATCTTGTTTTGAGTTTGCTGATCTTGACTGTAGAGACATATCTTTCTCTAGATTTGGGAAATTTGCAGCCATGATTTCTTCAAATATTTTTTTTCTGCACTACTCTCTGCTTTCCTGGGACTCTAATGGCACAAATGGTTGACATTTTCATATTTTTTCACAGGCCTGAGGTTCTGTTAAATTTATTCACTCTTCTTTCTTTCTGTTCTTTAGATTGGATAATTTCCATTGATCTATCTTCAAGCTTACAGTCTCTTTTCTCTGTCATCTGTGATGGGTTAATTTTATGTGTCAACTTGGCTTAGGTTATGATACCTAGTGTTTGATCAAACAGTGCTCTATGTATTGCTGTGAAGGTATTTTTTTAGATGTGATTAGCATTTAAATCAGTAGACTTTGAGTATCTTCTATGATGTGGGTGTGCCTTATCCAATCATTATAGGGCTTAAGAAAAAACATTGACCTGCGATGAGGAGGAAAGAATTCTGCTTCCAGACTGCCTTTAGACTCAAGACAGCAACATCAGTTTTTCCCTTGGTTTCCAACCCGCTGGCCTGCCCCGAGAGTTTTAAACTTTCCAGCCCCTACAATCACATTAGCCCAAATCCTTACTCTCTCCCATTCTCCCTGCCTTCCTTTGTATGTATATTCTCTTTATCATTGATATTTTGCAGTTTCTTTCCAGTGTATCCCAAAAAAGTACACACAAACTTCTAAAATGCTCCCTAGAGGGCAGTGTTGTTTCTTTTACACCATAAGACTTCAGAGACTATTGCCATCTCTTTTGAGTAAGCTTGCTGTTTGGCCAGAGACTGGCTACGTTGTGAGAGCTGGGCTGTAGATCTCCAGCTTCTCATGATCTTCAAGGCTAGACTAATCCCCTTTCTAGAGACAAAATGGCATGGATTCCAAAATTTTAAAGTAGGAGTTGTGCCTGCAGTCCTCATAATCCTCATATGTACCTACCATATATAGTTATATATCATATAAAATGATGGTTTTTGATGCATCATATATGTTACATATATACTCCTGCTATTGAGCTCCTCTAGTGAATTTTTTATTTCATATATTATAGTTTTATCCTCCAAAATCTCCATTTGGTTATTTTTTATAGTTTCTTCTTACTCTGCTGAGAGCTATCTTTTCACTTATTTAAAGGGTATGTTTACCTCACAGGGCATAATTATAACAGCCTTGAAGTCTTTGTCTTTAAATTTCACTAGCTGAGTCATCTTGGATTTGGCATCTGTTGAATGTCTTTTCTCTTGGGAATTAGTCACATTTTCTTGATTCTTTGTATGTCAAGTAATTTTGGATTCTATACTGGATATTTAAAATCTTACGTTGTAAGAATATGGGCCCTGTTATAAAATTCTCTGGTGGATGTGATTTTTTAAAAAGCAGGCAGGCCATCAGCCTGGTTGGGTTCAGACTACAAAGTCCTAGCTTACCTTCTGTATGCATTAGTCCCAATATCAGTTCTGTTTTCAAAGCCTTTGCTCTGATACTTTGGGCTTATCCTACATACTGTCTACTCAGGGGCTAGTTTGAGTGGTGTTTTATATCACAATTCAGTTCTCAAAGTCTTTGTTTGCTATATTGCTTTGGGTCTGTCCCATGCATGCTCAGTTCAGAGGTGAGCTTGGGATTTGTGCTGGTTCATACATGGAATTAAAGGATCCTCTTCTCTAGCTCTCTCCTCTTCTTTAAATGTACTCATTCTAACAGCAACATTTTGAAAGATTTTTGTAAAAGAAAAATTGCACCTGACCAGTTGAAAAGTCAAGGAAGACTATTCAAAACTACTGCAGGGGCACCTGGGTGGCTCAGTCAGTTGAGCATCTGACTCTTGATTTCGGCTCAGGTCATGAACTCAAGGTTGTGAGACTGAGCCCTGCATCAGGCTCTGTGCTCAGTAGGGAGTCTGCTTGAGGTTCTTTCTCTCCCTCTCCCTCTGTCCCTCCCCCTACTGGCTCATGCTCTCTCTCTCAAACACATAAATAATCTTAAAAAAAAAAAAACTATTGCAAAGGAGGAGAGAGATTGAACTCACTTCTAAAATTTAAGCATTGAGGTGAGCTAGTGCAGAAGTACTGGAGAACATTAGGGGAAGGTTGGTCTATGTTATTAGGCCAGCTGTACTTGATAATTGGTGCTTATCAAAGTTAGGCTTCAACTCTTTCACTGAGGCTGGGAAATAGGGCTGCTATCTTTCTTGATAATTACATTTCTTTTCTAGAGAGTAAAACACTAAGTGAAATAAGTCAGAGAGGGACAGATACTATATGATTTCAGTCATATGTCAAATTTAAGAAACAATACAAAGGAGCAAAGCAAAAAGACAACCCCTAAAGCAGACTCTTAAGCATAGAGAACAAACTGATGGTTACCAGAGGGGTGGCAGTTGGGGGATGGGGGAAATAAGTGATGGGGATTAAGCGTAAACTTATGATGAGCACTGGGCAATGCATAGAATTGTGGAATCACTATAATGTATACCTGAAACTAATATAACACTGTGTGTTAATTATACTGGAATTAAAAATTCTAAAACACAGTATTTATTTTCATAAGATCTGTGAGTGGTAAACTACTTTTCTTTCTGTGAATGTCCCTATTTTGTTTTACTCTAGAATGGTAATTTAACCTAGGTATAAAATCCTATGTTGCTAATAATTTCCCTTTTTCACTTTGAAAATATTACTCCACTGTCTTCTGGTATCAGTTGTTGACTGATGCAAAGTCTGATGACAGTCTAATTTTCATTTTTTAGTGGTAGTGCCTTTTTTTTCTCGTGGCCTTAAAGATTCCCTTTATCATTGATGCTTTGCGATTTCACTCCAGCGTGTCCAAAAAAGTACACACAAACTTCCAAAGTGCTCCCTAGAGGGCAGTATTGTCCCTATTACTTCAGAGACAATTGCTGTCTATTTTGACTGAGATTGCCGTTTAGCCAAAGCCTGGGGGATTGTAAGGTCTGTCCCATAGCTCTCTAAGGGTAGACTAATTCCCCCCACCCTTTTCACAAAAATATTTTATTTATTTGAGAGAGAGAGACAGAGAGCACGCATGTGCGGATGAGTGGGAGGAGGGGCAGAGGGAGAGGAGAAGCAGACTCCCCAGAGCAGAGAGCCTGATGCAGGACTCGATCTCAGAACCCCAAGATCATGACCTAAGCTGAAGGCAGATGCTTAACCGACTGAGCCACCCATGTGCCCCTAATCCCCTTTTTATAGACAAAATGACATGGATTCCAAAACTTAAAGTGCAGTCCACATAATCCTCATTTCTGGGTTTATAACCTATTAATATGCATTTATTGGTTTTTTAAAAAATTATTACTATTATTACTTTTTATTTTTAATAGAAATACAGTTGACATACAATATATTAATGTTTCAAGTGTACCACATCCTGATTTAACACTTACATACATTACAAAATGCTCACCACAATAACTACAGTTACCATTTGTTGCCATACTAAGTTATTACACTATTATTGACTATATTTCTCAGGCTGTACTTTAGATCTCCATGACTTATTTATTTTATAATTTTAAGTTTGTACCTCTTAATCCCCTGCACTAATTCACCCATCCTCCTAGCCCTTCCCTTTGGTAACTAGCAGTTTGTTCTCTATATTTATGAATCTCTGGTTTTGTTTTTTTAGATTTCAGTTATAGGTGAAATCATAGTATTTGTCTTTCTCTGTATGATTTATTTCACTTAGTGTAATACCTTCTAGGTCCATTCATGTTGTGGTGAGTGGCAAGTTTTCATTCCTTTTTATGGCTGGGTAATAAATATGGATATAATACATATCCATTGTATATGTATACTACATCTTCTTGATCCATTCATCTATTGGTGGACACTAAGGTTGCTTCCATATATTGACTATTATAAATAATGCTGCAATAAGCACAGGGGTATATACATCTTTTCGAGTTAGTGTTTTCTTTTTCTTTGGGTAAATACCCACAAGTGGAATTACTGAATTGTATGGTATTTCTATTTTTAATTTTTTGAGGAACCTCCACACTGTTTGCCACAGTGGTTGCACCAATTTACATTCCCACCAACAGTGCATGAGGCTTCCCTTTTCTCTACATTTTCACCAACGCTTATTTCTTTTCTTTTTGATTCTAACCATTCTAAGTGGTATGAAGTGATATCTCATTTTCGTTTTGATTTGCATTTCCCTGATGATTAGTGATCTGGAACATGTTTTCATGTGTGTTTTGGCTCTCTGTATGTCTTCTTTGGGAAAGTGTCTATTCACGTGCTCTGCCCATTTTTTATTGAATTTTGGGGGGGGAGGTTTGGTGTTGAGTTGTACATGTTCTTTATATATTTTGGATATTAACCCCTTATCAGATATACCATTTACAAATATCTTATTCCATTCAGTAGGTTGCCTTTCCATTTTGTTGATGGTTTCCTTCACTGTGCAAAAGTTTTTTAGTTTGGGGTGCCTGACTGGCTCAGTTGGTAGAGCATTCAACTCTTGATCTCGAAGTTGTAAGTTTGAGCTCCATATTGAGTGTAGAGATTACTTAAAAAAATTTAAAAATCTTTTAAAAAAAATTTTTTTTATTTGATGTAGTCCCAGTGGTTTATTTTTGCTGTTGTTTCCCTTGCTTGCAGAGATAGATTTAAAAAAATTATTGCTAAGGCCGATATTGAAGAGTTTACTGCCTATATTTTCTTCAGGAGTTTTATGGTTTCAGGGCTCAGATTTAGGTCTTTAATCCATTTTGAGTTTATTTTGTGTAGGGTGTAAAAGAGTGGTCCACTTTCATTCTTTTGCAAGTAGCTATACAGTTTTCCACATCATTTATTAAAGAGGTTGTCTTTTCCCCCATTTTATATGCTTGCTTCCTTTGTCATAAATTAATTAACCATATAAGTTTGAATTTACTTCTGGGCTCTCTATCCTGTTCTCTTGATCTGTGTGTCTATTTTTGTGCCAGTACCATAACATTTTGATTACTATAGCTTTATAGTACAGTTTGATCCTGAGATTGTGATACCTCCTGCTTTGTTATTCTTTCTCAGGATTTCTTTGGCTATCCACAGTTTTTGGTGGTTCCATTCAAATTTTAGAATTATTTGTTCTAGTTCTATGAAAAATGCAGTTATTTTGATAGGGATTGCATTGAATCTATAGATTGCTTTGGTAGTATGGATATGCTAATTCTTCTAACCCATGAGCATGATATATCTTTCCATTTGTTTGTGTCATCTTCAGTTCCTTTCATCCATATCTTAAAGTTTTCACTGTATAGGTCTTCTACCTCTCTGGTTTTGTTTTTTCAAATTTTTATTTAAATTCTAGTTAGTTTACATACAGTGCAATATTTGTTTCAGAAGTAGAGTTCAGTGGTTCATCACTTACATACAACACCCAGTGCTCATCATAACAAGTGCCTTCCTTAATACCCATCACTCACGTAGCCCATACCCTACCCACCTCTCTCCATCAACCCTTGGTTTGCTATCTGTCGTTAAGTCTCTTATGGTTTGTTTCCCTCTTCCCCTCAACCATATGTTCATCTGTTTTGTTTCTTAAATTCCACATATGAATGAAATCATATGGTATTAGTCTTCTCTGACTGAATTATTTCACTTAGCATAATACACTCTAGCTCCATCCACATCATTGCAAATGGCAAGATTTCATTCTTTTGGTGGCTGAGTAATATTCCATTGTATATATATACCACATCTTCTTTATCCATTTGTCAGTCAGTGGACATCTGGGCTCTTTCCATAGTTTGGCTGTTGTTGATAATGCTGCTATAAATATCAGAGTACATGTACCACTTCAAATCTATACTTTTGTATCCTTTGGGTAAATACCTAGTAGTGCAGTTGCTGGGTTGTAGGGTAGTTCTATTTTGAGCTTTTTGAGAAACCTCCATACCATTTTTCAGAGTGGCTGCACCAGTTTGCATTCCCCTTTTTATCACATCCTTGCCAACACCTGTTGTTTCTTGTGTTGTTAATTTTAGCTGTACTGACAGGTGTGAGGTGGTATCTCATCGTGGTTTTGATTTGTATTTCCCTGATGATAAGTGATCTCATCTTTCATGTGTCTGTTAGCCATCTGGAAGTCTTCTTTGGAAAAATGTCTATTCATGTCTTTTGCCATTCCTTAACTGGATTATTTGTTTTTTGGGTGTTGAGTTTGATAAGTTATTTATAAATTTTGGATACTAACCCTTGATCCGTTCTGCCATTTGCAAATATCTTCTCCTATTCCATAGGCTGCCTTTTAGTTGTGTTGATTGTTTCCTTCACTATGCAGAAGCATTTTATTTTGATGAAGTCCTAATAGTTCATTTTTGCTTTTGTTTCCCTTGCCTCCAGAGCCATGTTGAATAAGAAGTTGCCATGGCTGAGGTCAAAGAGGTTGCTGCCTCTGCTCTCCTCTAGGATTTTGATGGTTTCCTGTCTCACATTTAGGTCTTTCATCCATTTTGAATTTATTTTTGTTTATGGTGTAAGAAAGTGGTCCAGTTTCATTCTTCTGCATGTTGCTGTCCAGTTTTCCCAACACCATTTGTTGAAGAGACTGTCATTTTTCCATTGGATAGTCTTTCCTGCTTTGTTGAAGATTAGTTGACCATATAGTTGGGTCCATTTCTGGGTTTTCTATTCTGTTCCATTGATCTCTATGTCTGTTTTTGTGCCTGTACCATACTGTCTTAAATGACTATAGCTTTGTAATAGAGCTTGAAGTCTGGAATAGTGATGCCTCTGGCTTTGCTTTTCTTTCTTGGGGTTGTTTTGGCTATTTTGTGGTTCCATACAAATTTTAGGATTGTTTTTTTCTAGCTCTGTGAACAATGCTATTGATATTTTGATAGGGATTGCATTAAATATGTAGATTGCTTTGGGTAGTATAGATATTTTAACAATGTTTGTGCTTCAACCCATGAACATGGGATGTTTTTTCCATTTCTTTGTGTCTTCTTTAGTTTCTTTCATAAGTGTTCTGTAGTTTACAGGATACAGATCATTAACCTCTTTGGTTAGATTTATTCCTAGGTATCTTACAGTTTTTGGTGCAGTTGTAAATGGGACTGATTCCTTGATTTCTTTTTCAGTTGCTTCATTATTGATGTATAGAAATGCAACAGATTTCTGTATGTTGATTTTATATCCTGTGCCTTTGCTGAATTCATGTATTACTTCTGCCACTTTTTTTGGTGGAGTCTTTAGAGTTTTCTACATAGAGTAACAGGTGGTTTGCAAAGAGTGAAAGTTTGACTTCTTTCTTGCCAATTTGGATGCCTTTTATTTCTTTTTGTTGTTTGATTGCTGAGGCTAAGACTTCTAGTACTACGTTAAATAGTAATGGTGGTCTTCCACCTCTTTGGTTAAATTCATTCCTAGGTATTTTATTCTTTTTGATGCAGTTGTAAATGGAATTGTTTTCTTAATTTCTTTCTGCTACTTTGTTAATAAGTATATAGAAATGCAACAGATTTCTTTATGTTAATTTTGTATCTTGCAATTTCACTGAATTCATTTAATTAGTAATAATATTTTTTGGTGGAGTCTAGGATTTTCTATAGATAGTATCATGTCATCTTCAAATAATGACAATTTTACTTCATCCTTACCAGTTTGGATGCCTTTCATTTCTTTTTCTTGTCTGATTTCTGTGGCTAGAATTTCCAGTACTATGTTAAATAAAAGTGGGAAGAGTGGACAACCTTGTCTTTTTCCTGATTTTAGAGGTAAAACTTTTTGGCTTTTTTTTAAGATTTTATTTATTTATTTGATAGAGAGAGACACTCTCTCTGTGAAAGAGGGAACACAAGTGGGGGGAGTGGGAGAGGGAGAAGCAGACTTCCCACTGAGCAGGGAGACCGATGCAGGGCTCTGACTGAGCTGAAGGCAGATGCTTAATGACTGAGCCCCCCAGGTGCCCCTAAACTTTTGGCTTTTCATTGTTGAGTATGATGTTAGCTGTGGGTTTGTCATATGTGACCTTTATTTTGTTTAGGTATGTTCCCTCTATACCTACTTTGTTGAGAGTTTTTATCGTGCATGGATGTTAAATTTTGTCAAATGCTTTTTCTGCATTTATTGAGATGATTATGATTTTTATCCTTCATTTTGTTAATGTGGTGTATCATGTGGATTGATTTGTAGGTATTGAACCATCCTTGCATCCTGGAATAAACCCCACTTGATCATGGTGAATGATTCTTTTAATGTATTGTTGAATTTGATTTGCTAATTTGTTGAGGATTTTTGCATCTATGTTCGTTGGGGATATTCTTCCATATTTTTCTCTCTCTCTCTCTCTTTTTTTTTTTTTTTTGTATTGTCTTTGTCCGGTTAGGCTATCAGGGTAATAGTGGCCTCATAGAATGAATTTTGAAATATTCCTTCTTCTGTTTTTTAAAATAGTTTGAGAAGGATAGATATTAACTCTTCTTTAAACGTTTTGTAGAATTCACCTGTGAATCCATCTGGTCCTGAACTTTTGTTTGTTGGGAGTTTTCTGATTATTAATTCAATTTTGTTACTAATAATCAGTCTGTTTAGATTTTTCTATTTCTTCCTGATTCAGTCTTGGAAGATTGTATGTTTCTAGGAATTCATCCATTTCTTTTAGGTTGTTCAATTTGTATATAATTTTTCATAGTAGTCTGTTATAATCCTTTGTATTTCTGTAGTATCAGTTGTAACTTCTATTTCTTTTCTGGTTCAATTTATTTGAGTCCCCTCTCTTTTTTCTTGAGTCTGGCTAAGGGTTTATCAATTTTGTTTATCTTTTCAAAGAACCAGGTCTTAATTTCATTGATTTCTATTTTTTTAATCTCTATTTCATTTATTTCCACTCTGATCTTTATTATTTTCTTCCTTCTATCAACTTTAGGCTTTGTTATTTTTCTAGTTCCTTTAGGTGTAAGGTTAGAGTGTGTATTTAAGATTTTTCTTGTTTCTTGCTTATGGCTATAAACTCTGTTAGAACTGCTTTTGTTATGTCCCAGAGATTTTGAACCATTGTGCTTTTATTTTCATTTGTCTCCAGGTATTCTTTTATTTCTTTCATTGACCCATTGGTTGTTAAATACCATGTTGTTTAGCCTCCATATATTTGTATTTTTTCCAGTTTTCTTCTTGTAATTGATTTCTAGTTTCATAGCATTGTGGTTGGAAAAGATTCTTGATATGATTTCATTTTTCTTAAATTTATTGAAACTTGTTTTTTAGCCTAACATGTGATCTATCCTGGAAAATGTTCTACGTGCACTTGAAAAGAACCTGAATTCTGCTGTTTTGGGATGGAATGTTCTGTAATATATTTCTTAAGTCCATCTGGTCTAATATGTCATTCAAAGCCACTGTTTACTTACTGATGTTCTCCCTGGATGATCTATCCATTGGCGTAAGTGGGGTGTTAAAGTCCCCACTATTATTGTATTACTGTCAGTTTCTCCCTTTTTATCTGTTAATATTTGCTTTATGTATTTAGGTGGTCCTGTATTGCGTGTATAGATATTTACAATTATTATAGCCTCCTGTTGGATTGATCCCTTTATCAGTATGTAATGCCCTTCTTTGTGTCTTGTTACATTCTGTTTTAATGTCTATTTTGCCTGGTTTAAGTATTTCTGCCCCAGCCTTTTTTTTTTTTTTTTTGCCTTCATTTGCATGGAATATGTTTTTCCATCCCTTCACCTTCAGTCTGTATGTCTCTTTAGGTCTGAAGTTAGTTTCTTGTAGGCAGCATATACGTGTGTCTCGTTGTTGTTATCCATTCAGTCACCGTCTGTCTTTTGACTGCATCATTTAGTCCACTTACATCTAAAGTAATTATTTTTTTTTAAGATTTTATTTATTTATTTGACAGAGAGAGAGAGATCACAAGTAGGCAGAGAGGCAGGCAGAGAGAGAGGGGGAAGCAGGCTCCCTGCTGAGCAGAGAGCCCGATGCGGGGCTCAATCCCAGGACCCTGAGGTCATGACCTGGGCCGAAGGCAGAGGCTTAACCCACTGAGCCACCCAGGCGCCCCTAAAGTAATTATTGATAGGAATGTACTTACCGCCCTTTTGTTAATTGTTTTCTGGTTGTTTTGTAGTTTTTCTCTATTCTTCTTCTGTTGTTCACTTCCCTTATGATTATGTAACTTTCTTTAGCATTATGCTTGGATTCCTTTCTCTTTATTTTTTGTGTATTATAGGGTTTTTTTATTTTATTTATTTTTATTTATTTATTTATTTTTTTGTATTATAGGTTTTTGATCTGTGGCTCTATGAGGTTCATATATAACATCATATGTATATAGCAATCTCTATTAAGTAGATGGCTGCTTAAGTTTGAACATGTTCTAAAAGCACTGCATTTTTACTCCCCAATCCACATTTTAGGTATATGATGTCATATTTCACATCTTTCTATTTTGTCTATCTCTTAACTAATTTTTGTAGATAGAATTGATTTACTTATTTTGTCTTTTAACCTTTATATTAGCTTTATAACTGATTGATCTACTACGTTTACTATATATTTCCTTTTACCAGTGAAATTTTGTCCTTTCGTTAGTTTATCACTTCTAGTTATGGCCTTTTCTTTTCTTCTCTTTTTTTATTTTTTAAAGATTTTATTTATTTATTTGAGAGAGAGGGAGTGAACAAGAGAGCACAAGCAGGGGAGTGGCAGAGGGAGAGGAAGAAACATGCTCCCCAATGATCAGGGAACCCAATGCAGGGCTTGATCCCAGGACCCCAAGATCATGACCTGAGCTGAAGATAGACACTTAACCAACTGAGCCACTCAGGCACCCCTGGCCTTTTCTGCTTTAACATTTCTTGGAAGGCCAGTTGAATGGTGATGAGCTCCTTTAGCTTTTGTTTATCTAGGAAACTCTTGATCTCTCCTTCATTTCTGAATGACAACCTTGCTTGTTGTACGTTTTTTGCCTTTTAGGACTTCAAATATATCATGCCCCTCCCTTTTGGCCTACAAAGTTTCTGCTGAAAAAATCAGCTGATAACCCTATAGGGTTTTTCTTGTACATAACTACTTGCTTTTTTCTTGCTGCTTTTGAGATTATCTTTAATTTTTGAGATATTAATTATATGTCTTGTTGTGGACCTCCTCAGGTTCATCTTGTTTGGGGTTTTCTGTGCTTCCTGGACCTGGAGGTCTGTTTCCTTTCCCGGGTTAGGGAATTTTTGAGCTATTATTTCTTCAAGTAATTTTTTTACCCCTTTATCTGTCTTCTGGGACCTCTGTAATGTGAATGTTAGTACACTTGATGATGTTGTAGAGATCCCTTAATCTATCATCATTTTTTAAAAAGATTTTACTTTTTTATTTAAGACAGAGAGAGAAAGTGAGAGCACAAGCCCGGGGAGGGGCAGAGGGAGAGGGACAAACAGACTCCCTGCTGAGAGCAGACCCTGACTCGGTGCTCTATCTCAGGACCCTGAGATCATGACCTGAGCCAAAGTCAGATGCTTAACTGACTGAGCCAACCAGGTGGCATCATTTTTAAAAATTACTTTTCCTTTTTGCTATTCAGCTTGGATGCTTTCCATTACCTTATCTTCCAGATCACTGATTTGTTCCACTGCATACTATAATCTGCTGTTGATTCCCTCTAGTGTGTTTTTCATTTCAATTATTGTATTCTTCAGCTTTGATTAGTTCTATTTTATATTTTCTATCTCTTTTTTGAAGTTCTCATTCTTCTGTCAAGTCCAGTGAGTATCTTTATGACCATTACTTTGAACAATTTATCAGGTTGATTGCTTATCTCTATTTTGTTTAGTTCTTTTTCTGAGATTTTTGTCTTGTTCTTTTGTTTGGAACATATTCCTCTGTCTCCTCATTTTGTCTGACTCTTTGTGTTTGTTTCTATGTATTAATTACGTCTGCTATGTCTCCTAGTCTTGAAGGTAGTGGCCTTATTTAGAAGGTGTCCTATAGGGCCCACTAGTCCAGTCTCCCCTGGTTTGTAGAACCAGGCTACAACTGCTATGATTGTGCTGGTGGGCAGGACTGACAACGCCCCCCCCCCCCACGATTTCTCAGGGCAGGAGTCACTTTGGAGGGGTGGAGTACCACCAGGGCTGCCCGCCAGGTGTAGTTGGGTGGTAGCTGCTTTGGGGGGATGCCAGTCCCAGCTGGGGCTGCCCACCAGACATAGAAGGGCAGAAGTTGTCTTGGAGAGGCAACTGTCATGGCAGGTCTGCAGGTGAATGCCATGGTGGGGTAATAGGTGCTTGCAAGGTAGGTGGAGAGTGTCAGAACTGGCTCCCACAAGCATCTTACTAGCTACACTGAAGGAGGGTAAGATAAATAGTGCCTCCCAAAACTTCCATTTCCATAGAAAGCTCCTAAAGATCCTTTCCCCTTCAAAACATGCCCAAAACATCCCCTAAAATAAATCTTTATGTATAACCCATGTGCTTTTCAAACTGCTGCATCTGTGCTGGGTCTTGACCAAGTGTTACAGTGTACTGGCTCTTTAAGAGTGGAGACTCAGTTTCCTATAGCCTTTTAACTCTCACAAAGTTAAGCCCTGCTGATTTTCAAAGTCACACATTATGGGGGCTCATATTCCCAGTGCAGGTCCCCAGGGCTGGAGATGCCCAATGTGGGGCTTGATCCCTTGCTCCTCAGAGATGACTTCTGTTTCTGTAATGTCCCTCCCTCTTGTGGGTCACCACGTCAGACGTCCGGTTCTCAGTTGTGTCTCTTCCCCTCCTACTCTTCTTGATGGGGTCTTCTCTTTTTGTCTTTAGCTATGGAAGATCTGTTCTTCCAGCCTTCGGGTGATTTTCAGAGTGAGTTGCATTATATGCATTTATAGCTTTGTTGTGTCTGTGGGAAAAGGTGAGCTCGAAATCCTCCTACTCTCCCATCTTTCTGGGATCCTCCTATTAATACCTATTTCTTTCACTGATTCATGGAAATATGCAGCTCTCACTAAGGTTTTGGTTAACTTTTTTCAGTTTTTCATTATTTTGTATTTCTTTATTCATTTAAAAACATTTAAATATATTTCACAGTAACTTAAAGGCACTTAAGACCATCTCACTGAATCCTTTACACCCCTTCCTTCCTTCCTCCAATTATTCATTCATTTATTTAACATTAATTGAGTTAATATGCCAGGTTTTATACTAGACCTGAAGACAGGGAAATAAATAAAACCTAGACCCATTTCTCAAGATTCCTTCAACCTCTTCAATACATTACTAATCTAGAAAAAAGAGTTTCATGACATGGAACAGAGTTTTAAAGAATGTGTGAAGCTGGGGCGCCTGGGTGGCTCAGTGGGTTAAAGCCTCTGCCTTCGGCTCAGGTCATGATGTCAGGGTCCTGGGATCGAGCCCCGCATTGGGCTCTCTGCTCAGCGGGAAGCCCACTTCCCCCTCTCTCTCTGCCTGCCTCTCTGCCTGCTTGTGATCTCTCTCTCTGTCAAATAAATAAATAAAAATCTTTAAATAAAAAAAAAAAAAAGAATGTGTGAAACTGTGCCAGAAAAATCTTTAACTTAATAATTTAATTTCTTTTTTAGTGAATATGATAATTTTGGTCAAGAGAACCTACCCATTGTTCCTTAGGCTTCTGTAAGGCCAGCCCTGCTACCTTCTATAAAATACATTATAGTAATACTTATTGACTCATGAGCAGGGTGATTGTAAGAAAGATCACAATATTTATTGTCAAGTCTCATTCAAAAGAGAAATTGTTACTGGAAGTAGTACTTTTGGGAAATGGTTTTTCTCAGGCTGAATTATTTGTTCTATAACATCTTGTGCTAAACCTGAAAGTAATAGACAAGTATTCAAAGTGAATCTAAGTATTTTTTCTTTTATCAATATTAACGACATTACGGGGTGCCTGGGTGGCTCAGTCGTTAAGCATCTGCCTTCAGCTCAGGTCATGATCCCAGGGTCCTGGTTGAGATCAAGCCCCGCATCGGGTTCCCTGCTCGGTGGGAAGCCTGCTTCTCCCTCTCCCACTCCCCCTGCTTGTGTTCCCTCTCTCACTGTGTCTCTCTCTGTCAAACAAATAAAATCTTTAAAAATATATATTAATGACATTACTTCCTGTGGATATTTGAAAACATTTAACTTTTTACCATAAATAATAGAAATATAGATTTATTTATATAATTTTAAAAATTAAATGTTATGAAATATTAAAAGAAGAAAGTGGGTTTTTTTAATTAGGAACATCTTTGTTCACCATAAGTGGTTGCCCAGAGCTTGGACTTTGAATTTTTATTTCATATGTTTCTTAAAAATATGAAGAAGGAAACTATGCATTCTTTTCAAAAAACATTTAAAAAGCATAGATGTGCCTTGTTTGGGGAAATAAGCATAGTTAGTGAAAAGCAAATAATTTGTATGGTAATTGTACCTAAACTTCTGTTAATTGAACTCCATTCCAAAAATTATTAGAGAAATTTTGACATGAAAAAAAATTAGTTTTAAACCATGAAGTACTATATTAATAGGAAATGTTATACTTCACAATGACAATTTAAGGAATTTCAGGGCTAAAATTATTATAAAGTGATTTCCTAGACTTAGTTTACTTAAATGAGCAAGGCTGTAGATGAAAAAATATGAATGAATAAATGCTCTCCTTCAAAGAGAGGAAGAATGGAAAAATAAAAGAAGAGATCCCTCATTTTCAGTTTTTTGTTCACCATTTGGTGTGCAGTCCTCCAGGGGCTAGGACCAATAGTCCCATTATTCATAAGAATATAATATAAAAATCCGAGAAATTAAGAAAAACACTGTAATATTAAAACTGAATTAAAAAATTCATATATGCCCATGATTAAATAGTGTATTAGTTATCTATTGCTACATAATATTACCACAAAGTGAGAGGCTTAACACAGGACACATTTATTATTTCACACTTTCTGTGGGTCAGGAGTCTGGGCAAGGCTTAGCTAAATGCTCTGCTTTAGGGACTCACAGAGGTTTGATCAAGGTGTCAGTCAAGGCTGTGCTTGCATCTGCTCCCAAGCGCTGTGGTTTTTGACAGTTTTTCATTCCTTGCAGGCTGCTGGACTGAGGGTCTCAGTTTCTTGCTGGCTGTTAGCCAGAGGCTGCCCTTAGTTCTTTTTCAAGTGGCTCTCTCCATAAGTGGTTCACAGCCTGGCAGCTGGCTTCTTTAGAGTTAGCAAGGGAGATATTCTCCTTCTAAGACTGCCATCAGTCATACATATATAATCATATATATGTAATTATGTGCATCCTGTCGTCTTTTCCATATACTACTGACTAGAAGCAAGTCATGATTCCTTCCACTTTCAGGAGAGGAGCACACAGGAACATGAACACCAGGAGGTAGGGATCATGGGGGCCACCCTAGAGCCTGTCTGCCTCAATACGTGTATTTTTCTACCTCTGTCCATTGAAATGGCCTAAAAGCAGTGTCACCTCCCTCGGTAATGATGAACACCCCTAAGTGCTCAGGTTGTGGTCTCTGAAAACCATTCCCCATTAAAGTGCAACTGGGCGTTTTGGAGAGAGAGCTTATTCCAAGGCTGGAACAGGGAAAATACAAGGAAAGCCAGGGATATTTTGTTGTGCTAGAAATGAACGAAGTTCTTAAAGATTACTGGGGTTATGTTCCACTGGCCATTGTCATGACATTTAGAGCGTTATAAAGACTACGGTGGCAATGAGTTCAAACAGATGGACTCTAAAAATTCACCATTTGAGAAAGCTGTTGAATCAACTACTTACTATGAAAATTGGTAATTATGGGGGCTCAGTCTGCCTTCGGCTCAGGTCATGATCCTGGGGTCCTGGGATCGAGCCCCCTATTGGGCTCCCTGCTTGGCAGGAAGCCTGCTTCTCCCTCTCCCACTCCCCCTGCTTGTGTTCCCTCTCTCGCTGTGTCTCTCTCTGTCAAAATAAATAAATAGAATCTTAAAAAAAAAAATTGGTAATTAATGCTAAAAAAATAAGCATTTATCCTGCCTTTCCAGTAGTATTTGTATTTCATGTAACCAAATATCCCCCCAAATAAAGAAAAGCTGTACTTCACAGGTGAATGCTAATTAGTAAATGTAGAAGAGATGATAGATTTTGAAAAATATCACAATCTTGAATGAAATTACCATGGTAATTATAATGATCATAACACCATATCTACAGGTATTAAAATGGTTAATGGGAACTGGATTTTTTTAAATAAAGATTTTATTTTATTTTATTTTATTTATTTATTTTTTTTTAGCCGGAGCCCCTAAAGATTTTATTTTTAAGTAATCTCTCTACCCAATGTAGGACTTGTACTCACATCCCCAACATCAAGAGTCACATACTGTACCGACTGAACCAGCCAAGCAAGCACCCTGGAACTGGATGTTTTTAAAATGCAAAAAGAAAAAAAAGAAAAAAAGAAAATAAAATGCAAAAAGAACCATGATCACTTCCTAGTTTCAGGGCAAAAATATAACGGTAAAATGGAGTGATTAGGCAATCATCACCTTAATCCATTGGTCAGTCTTAACATCATTAATGGATTAACCATATATTACATGTTTCCTGATGTGATTCAGCCTGAATGCCCATCACTTATAGAGAATTCTAGCCAAAAATGTTTAGGAAAAATGTTACAGCAAATACAGGGATAAAAGGACAAACTAAATAGCACCAGAGGTAGAAACTAAATGAACCAAAGGTGGCACATTCTTCAAAGCAACTGTAGAATCGTCTCTTCAATAGTCAACATCATAACAAAAGGGACCTAAAAATCAGATGCTATGTGTGGTCCTCAAATAGATGCTGTTATGGACCAAACAACTGTTAAGGGCATTTTTGTGTCATTTGGGAAAATTTTTTCTTTTTTAAGATTTTATTTATTTATTTGACAGAGAGAGAGAGAGAGATCACAAGCAGGCAGAGAGGCAGGCAGAGAGAGAGGGGGAAGCAGGCTCCCTGCCGAACAGAGAGCCCGATGCGGGGCTTGATCCCAGGACCCTGAGATCATGACCTGAGCCGAAGGCAGAGGCTTTAACCCACTGAGCCACCCAGGCGCCCCTCATTTGGGAAATTTTTAATGTAGTCTAGATATTTGATGAAATGGACATATGGAGTTTGTAGACTTAAAAAAAAGCAGGTTATAAACTAGCATGTGATCCAACTGTGATTCATTTTTGTAAGAAGTACACACACATGCACAAACACATATAATGGTATAGGAAAAGATCTGGAAGTACAGGTACCAAGGTGTTAACAATGTTGGGTATCTCAGTGGGGAGGGGCAGGAATGTTTATGGTTTCCTATTGTTGTTGTAACAAATTACCACAAATGTAGTGCCCTAAAACAACACAAATTTATTCTCTTACAGTTTTGAAGGTGGGAAATATGAAGAGGCTTATGGGACTAAAATCAAGGCGTCTTCAGGGTTGGTTCCTTTTGGCAATTCTAAGAGAGAATCCATTGCTTGTGCCTTCCAGTTTCTTGAGGCTGAGGCTGCCTGCATTCCTCGACTCTGGTTGCATCACTGCAATATGTGTTCTTATTGTGACATCACTCTCTCTGTCTTCTGACCCTCCTGTTTCTCTTTCCTAAGGACCCTTGTGATTACATTGAGCCCACTTGGCTAATCCAGGATAATCTACCCGTTTCAAGATCCTTTACTTAGTCACATTTACAAAGTCCCTTTTGCCATGTAAGGTAACATTCACAGGTTCCAGGAAATCAGGTCGTGGACATCTCTGAGGAGAGCCATTATTCTGTCTACCATAGAATGTGATTTTTTATTCTTTATTTTTGTTTATATATTTTGTGTTTTTATATAATGTGGATATATTACTTAAAATATATTAGTTAAAAGTAGAAAAAAGTTATAGTTTAATATCAGGTGATATGAAATGTGGTTATTTATAAACTTTAATCTGGCTCCGTGTGAAGTTTGAGCTTCACATTCAGTTATTTTCTTACTTTGTATTTATATTAAATCAGAAAATTCAAATTTACAATTATACATCATCAGAAATGGCAGCAAGTGTTTGGTAACTGGGTCAGAAACTTTTGTATGTTGGATTGAACAAGAATCCATAAACTGAGAAATAATTTCTTCCATTGAGTGTTGCCTCCAGACGCTAAGTGGATGACATATTAAACTCAAATTCTACAAGGGTGAATGTTTCACCTTAGGAGAGTATCATTAGGGGCAGTACCATCCAAGGGTATGCTTCGAAAACACGTGGGGCTACTATGGTTGTTGCAGTGATTGATGGGAACCCCCTGGCTGGGGATTAGTTAGTTGGGCAGAAGCCAAGAATGTCATATATCCTTCAATGCATGTGACTTTCTTACAAGGATGAATTTTCCTGCATCTTATGTAATTTTCAAACATCCACCTAGGCATTCATGTATATGAAAAACTTATTTGTAATTATCTGAACTTAAACCTGACTTCATTTTGCATGTAAACTCAATGTAGTTTTTTCTCTTTCTAAAATTTATTTTTAAAAATATGGGATGCTTTTTACAAATTTGCATGTCATTCTAGTGCAGGGGCCACGCTTATCTTCTCTGTATAATTCCGGTTTTAGTATATTGCTGCTGAAGTGAGCATAACTCAAAGTACTTTTTGCATGGTTTTAATATCCTGGAATTTTCCAGGAACGGAACTACTGTGTAAATTGAAAGGAGCGTGTGTTGTTTCGTTTGGAACTTTCCCAAGAATGGCTTAATGTTTTAGAAAATCATGCCAGTGACATCACTGCCATTTATGGGCTGTGCTAGATATCTTCCATTTGCCCTTCCAGATTCACTCCACCCTCTCTACCTGCTCTGTGCCATGGGAGGGGGCAGTATCAATAGATTTCTTTGCCCTCCAGCTTCTGGATAGGTTCACTCAATGGAAAGCATGGGTAGGAAATCTGGAAGATGAAAGGAGAGTGAGGTGTGCTACTTGAAATGACCATCGGGAAGTGAGTGTCGTCTGATCCATGGAAACACTAAAATTGGATGTGACAACAGTGTTCCAGTAGAAAATGGTAACACTGTGCATACATGATAGAGCCCAAGCTGGTCAGAAGGCACAAGTAAAGTGCATGAAGTGATGTTTTAAACTCCCATAGTACTTGCTTCTACTGATTTACTCTTCCCTTAACCCACATTTATGACTTCCCAGAGAGTTCT
>CM052901.1:86207224-86275261 GCA_028534135.1 Potos flavus | reverse complement strand
CCCCCCCCCCCCCCCCCCCCCCCCCGCCTGCCTCTCTGCCTACTTATCATCTCTCTCTCTGTCAAATAAATAAATAAAATCTTAAAATTGGTTGCATTCTAGCCCCTGAAAGATGGTGGTGAAGGAAAATATCATTCCTGGGAGCAAAACTTTGGGCAGGAGCTCTTATTGTCTGCTTCATGTGGAAGGATAGATAGCCTGCTTTCTCTCTGGGCATGCTATTATTGGAAGATGCTATCTGTCACAGCCCAGAGCCACACTGCTTGTTCTTTCATCTGCCTGGAACGCAAGATCCAGACCACTCTTTACCTGAGCCCTTTCCCAGGGCTTTGTTTGTAGGGAGCTGCCTTGAGGGATGAGGTGATATCTCCTTCTGAACAAATAGGAGGCTTGCTCTAAAAGATGTGAATTCCCGCAAGGCCAGTATTCCTCGGCTGCAATGCAGAAGTACATGATACACACAGTGTGTCCACTGGGCCCCTCTGCATGGCCCCTGTGGGACTTGGGGAGTGGGGAACCCACACAAATATGCTGATGATACTCATACTGCTTACCATGCTGCTGGCATCCAGGAAATGGTCACAGGCTAATTTGTTAGCATGTAATTCGGAGAAAAAAAAATCTCAAACCCCGACAAATATTTATTAGACACTTTGCAGTTTGTTTTATAAACCTTTTGGATAGTATGTGACTTGTACCTGATTTTGCATTGAGGGGTACAACTCCAAAGTATTCCTCTGTAGTTTGGGTCCCTTAGGGAAAAATTTTGCCACTTTTATGTTTGAATGACTTATTTTTTTGTTGTTGTTGTTCAGGCAAAACTCCACTGACAGAGGTGTCACTGCATATTTGTTGGAAAAAACAGGTATGTTTTAATGACCTCATGAAATTATTTGAAAAAGTTTCATGGCAACAGTACTATGGACTAGAGGTAAATGGATTGTCAATATAATAAATCAGAATTTCAGATATTGTCAGTTTTTGCTGTTCACACTGTAGGATGGATAACATTCCATGTGAATATTCCAATTGTTTATAATTCTATTTTGCCCTTTCCCTTTCCATAGTAAGTTTTAATCTTCCTAGATCTGTCTTTATTTCTTTCATTTCTAAATAATGGAATTTCAGCATTTGGTCTGGAAAACCACAGGCTGTCCTAACTGCCAGTATAAGAAATCCCAACAACAGAATAAGACGATTTTCTGGTTTCTTAATATGTCCTTAAAAATGTTATTACTCATTACGCTTTAATTAAAAAAAATAAATAAAAAAATTAAAAAATTAAAAAAAATGTTATTACTAACAAAGGGTCTTGTAAAGACATCTGGAACTCAAAACTTCTGGCTTGTTCTGCAAATGTAACTTTGGCCTTAAAAAGCCTGTAATTCTTATTGTTTGTATTACTTAATAATGTGTTTCCCTCGTAATGATATTTAAATTGCCATCCCCATGTCCTAAAAGCTGTGAATACCTATGAGTTTTCTTTAATAGCTAAGTTAATGGAAAATTTATGTGCACACACAAACTTGTATGTAAATGTTTATAGTGGCTCTATTCATTAGAAGCTACCAGATGTCCTTCAACAGGTGAATGGATAACAAACTGGCACATACATACAGTGGAGTACTAGTCAGTGATAAGAAGGAAAAATCTACTGATTCACTTGACATGAATGAATCTTTTTTCTTGGTGGTAAAATACATATAACATAAACATGGATGGATTGTAAATGCATTTTGCCAAGTGAAGGAAGCCAGATTCTAAGACCCAGAAGTATTGTATAGTGCCATTCATAGGACATTGTGGAAAAGGCAAAACTATAGTGGGATGTATTAGTTTCCTATTGTTGCTGTAAAAAATTACCACAAACTTGGTGGCTTACAACAACACAAATTTATTCTCTTACAGTTCTGAAGGCCAGAAGTAAAAAATTTGTTTCACCAAGCTAAAGTCAGGGTGCTATAGGACTGGTTCCTTCTGGAGGCTCTAAGGGAGGATGCATTTCCATGACTTTTCTGGCTTCTGGAGGCTGCCTGTATTACTTAGCTTGTAACTCCTTCCTCACATCACTCCAGCCTCTTGCTTCCATCCTTATGTCTCCTACTACCTCCTTGGACTGTCTTGCTGCTCTCCTTTAAGGACCTTTGTGATTACATTTAGGACTCACCTGGATAATCCAGATAATCTCCCCATCACGAAATTCTTAATCACATCTACAAAGTCCTTTTTGCCATGTGATGTAACATTCACAGGTTGGAGGGATTAGGACTTGCTTATTTTTTCAGGTCATTATTCAGTCTACCACAGGATGGAAAGCAGAGCAGTGGTTACCAGGAATTGTGGGAGAGGGAAGGGTTGAGTATATAATGGGCTGTACAAGAGCAAGGTGGATATATTTGACTCTACAGTTGTCAAAAATCCATAAAATGTTACACCACCAAGAATGAACTTTACTCTGCAAATTTTTAAAAATCCATCTGATTGTCAGTGATCCTAGGATGGAATGCAGCATGTGACAAAAGAATCTAATTGTATTAAAATTGTATGGCATAACTTTGCTGAAGAGGGCAAGGGGGAATGTTAAATAACTTTGAAAAACTGTTTTTAAGTTTATGAATACAAAGAATAGATTGGTGGTTGCCAAAGGAGAGGGGTGAAGTGTAGGGAAAATGGGTGAAGGGAGTTAAAAAGTGTAAACTTCCAGTTATAAAATAAATAAGTCATGGGGATATACTGTACGGCATGGTGACTATAGTTAATAAATACTATATTGCATATTTGAATGTTGCTAAGACTGAAAGTCTTTTAAGTTCTCATTACAAGAAATGTGTGTGTGGTGGCAGATGTTAACTGGGCTTATTGGGGTGATCATTTTGCATTATATACAAATATTGAATCATTATGTTGTACACCTGTAACTAATAAAATGTATGTCAATTATACTTCAATTTAAAAAAAGAAAAATGGTGGGTTTTTTTTTAACGATTTTATTTATTTATTTGACAGAGAGAGAGAGAGATCACAAGTAGGCAGAGAGGCAGGCAGAGGGAGAGGAGGAAGCAGGCTCCCTGCCGAGCAGAGAGCCCGATGCGGGGCTCAATCCCAGGACCCTGAGATCATGACCTGAGCCAAAGGCAAAGGCTTTAAACCACTGAGCCACCCAGGCGCCCCAAAAAATGGTGTTTTGACTAGATATTGTAAGGCTAACATTAAAAAGAACTGTACATAAGTGTATATACCAACTCTAGTTGGTAGATATATACAGAAGTATAGACATACATATACCCAGGGTAGTATACTTAGGTATATTTTCTGGCTCTGGCTTCTGAAATGGTCTAGAAGCCGTGCTACCCCAGCAGCAATGAGCACACTAGCACCCAGATCTTTGTTCCTAAATCTCATTCTTCAATAAACGGAACCAGAGCTTCTTAAAGAAATGGCTGATTCTAGGGTTAGGGCAGGGAAGATATAAGGTGAGTGCAGAACATCTACTAGGACCAGAAGAAGACAATAGGAGCCTGCACCTGGCCTCTCCAGACTCTTGCTGTGAATCATATGCTGTGATGTATATTCTGACTTTTGTGCTGTTTCTGTAGCATGTCCTTTTCCTATAATAGACCATACATTTGTAAGCGTCCTTTTGGGTCCTGTGAGTCTTCTTTAGCATTTGAACCCTGCTTCCATGCCACTGTTAGTACAGCTATATATTCAGTTTTTGTAAATGCTACGTGACACTAGGAAAAAAACAGTATATTATTGGGGCGCCTGGATGGCTCAGTCGGTTAAGCAGCTGCCTTTGGCTCAGGTCATGATCCCAGGGTCCTGGGATCAAGCCCCGCATCGGGCTCCCTGCTCAGTGGAGAGCCTGCTTCTCCCTTTCCCTGCCACTCTGCCTACTTGTGCTCTCTCTGTCAAATAAATAAATAAAATCTTTAAAAAACAAAAACAGTATATTATCTAGTATTCAATACATGTTTCTTTCCAGGAAGTTATTAAGGAAGACTTACTAATCATATTATTAAGTGATATTCCATCCTTCATATTTTGGCTTTATAAATTCCAATGTCATTTTTTAAATGTCAAATTGTACTAATGTAAGTGTTTTCATCTTTGATTTCTCTTCATTTGCATTTCTTTTATGTATTTCCTCTTCCTTTACATTAATCTTTTTGATTCATTTTGTGTTTCATTTAAATAACATAAAATAGAATTCTTAATCCAATTTGTGAATCTAATTTTTATTTATTTTTATTTTTTTAAGATTTTATTTTTAAGTAATCTCTACACCCCATGTGGGGCTTGAACTTATAACCCCGAGATCAAGAGTTGCATGCTCTACCAACTGAGTCAGCCAGGCACCCCTGTGAATCTTAATTGTTTTCCTTTTGAATCTTGATTTTTAATAGGGGTGTAGATTCCAATAGATTTATCATGATGACTAATACATTTTTTATTATTCATGTCCTATTTTTTATGCTATCTTTTTTTTAAAAAAGACTTATTTGAGAGAAAGAGCATGAGCAGGAGGGGCAGAGAGAATCTCAAGCAGACTCCATGCTGAGCATGAAGCCTAACCTGGGGCTCGATCTCACGACCCTGAGATCACCACCTGAGCCAAAAACAAGAGTCAGACATTTAACCAACTGTGCCACCCAGGCATCCCTTTTTAGTCTATCTTTAATGTTTCCTTATTTTTTAAATTTGTTTTATGATTTTTTAATTTGTTTCTCCCTTTTGAGTGTTTGCTTTTATCTTCTTCTTTTCTTTGGAAGCCATGTATACTCCTTTTGGTACTGGTAAATGTAACCTTTCAGTTTTTCAAAAGCATTCTGTGGGTAATATACACAGTATGTATGTATGTATGTATGTATTATTTTAATTCCAATACAGTTAACATAGTGTTATATTAGTTTCAGGTATACAATAATAGTGATTCAACAATTCTGTATATTACTGAGTACTCCTCAAGGTAAGTGTACTCTTAATCCCCTTCACCTATTTAATCCATCTCCCTACCCACCTCCCCTCTAGTAACCATCAGTATGTTCTCTATAGTTAAAAGGCTATTTTTTGGCTTGTCTCTTTTTATTCTTGTTCTTTGTTTCGTTTCTTAAGTTTTACATATGAGTGAAATCTTACGGCATTTAAAAATATGGAACGCTTCACGAATCTGTGTGTCATCCTTGCACAGGGACCATGCTAATCTCTGTATCATTCCAATTTCAGTATTTGTACTGCTGAAGCAAGTAGAATGTACACAGTATTTTAGCAGCAAGAAAGCTTTCAACAACTGTTAAGATCATGTCAAAAGGACTTAGGAGCTAACCTAGAGAAGTTTCCCCTAGTCACAGTTGGGATAATTTGAGCATCAATAAGAATAATTGCAGTGGACTGAAACACACGGAATATGTTTGAATCATGAATTTACAATACTATCAAACAAACTAATTTTTCACCTTTAAAAAAAAATACCTGATTGAAATACGGACTTCCAAAATGGTGGGTGAGGTCAGTAGACACTTTCCCCAGTGAAACAACCATTTAACTGACGAAAATTATTTAAAAAACCCAACCATTTAAAGTCTCTGGGAGTTTCCTAAGAACATACAGCAAATAGAGAAACGTTTATCCAAGAAAATCTACTAGTAAACTTAGTAAGAACAATGAACTTGTTGCTTAAATGGGAGTCTGTGACATTTGAGCCACAAACTGCTTCCCACTTCCCAGCTCAATCTGATGGAATCTCTACTTTTGTAAGATGCAGCCAAAGAGATGGGACTCCATTTCCTCCCAACTCCCAGTCTAGGGCTATGGTTTCACTCCAGGAAGGGGAGGCCATCAGCATCTCTCAACACCCCAACTCTGTGTTGCAGAAGCTATACCCAGGTAGGTTCAAGGCAGAGGACTGGAGGTCCCATTCCTGTCCAGCCTCCACTGTGGGACTGAAGTTCTACTGCACGTGCAGCAGGCTGTAGTACAGGGACCTGATCTCTCCTGCTCCAGCTTGCTCACACGGCAGAGGTTCCACATCCGGGGGAGCAGGACAAGAAGACTAGGGGCCACTGTCCCCAGAAGAGAGACTCTCTCTTTCTTCCGGGGGGACTGGGCTGCGGTGACGTGAGGCGGGAGCTGCGTGTGCCCATATGGAAGGAGCCCGTCTGCCACAGCATGGGATGGAAGAGAGCTGAGGCAGCTGGAGAGCAAAGGCGCCCTGACCACATCCATGGAGTTCTGGAATCCAGTCAACCTGGAGGCCGGCACCACGGCCTTACTGGAGTGTGGTGAGTTTCAGGTGAGAGCATCCGCGGAAAGCACCAAGTAGCGTGCAGAACACAAGGGGAGCCCTCGAGAAATGATGGGTTTTCTCCCGTCTTCACGATTGCAGGAGTTGCTGCCGTGGAAAGTTGCCGTTAAAAATTGTTGACCGTGTCGGGGCGTCGGGAGGTAATTTTCCCCGAGTTGGGGTGAGTTCTTTCAGTCTGCAGATAGAGATGTTCCTCAAGCTTCGGAAAACCTTTTTGCAGAAGCTCTTTCCTGAGCGCATCTCTTGGCTGGGAAGGGCAAGTACCTGTCCGCCTCGGTGCTGGTCGTGCATGTCCGTGTCCGCCGTCTCTCTCCTCCACCTGTGAATGTTGGGTCTCCGGGGGCGCGGACGCGGGGGACGGTATTGCTCTCCACCGCGGTTGCCCCTCTGCTCTTCCCTCAGCCCTCCTGGGCCACGTGAGGCTCAGGGGGAATAAAGGACTCTGAGCCACCGGCTGCCCCCCGCCCCCGCCCGGCGGCGCAGGAAATGGGTTCCAGCCCCTTCCCGGTGCCACCGTCCTTCTAGCGGCAGTGCGGGCGGCTGCGTGCGTGTGACGCGTGGCTTCTCGGCCACGGGCTGGAAGCCAAGTCAGCGGGAGGAGCCCCCGCGCGGCCCCCGGATCCCGGGAACCCCCGCTGCTCGGCGCAGAGGCCTGGCGCGGGAGCTGGTTGGAAATGCAGAGTCTCGGGCCGTCCTGGCCCCGCTGCTGCCGCAGAAGAGCGTGTTCACAGCACCCCCGGGGAGGGGTGGGGGGGTTGTGTGTACATGAAGTTCCAGAAGCTCTGCTCCAGAGCCCACGTTACAGCTCTGTAATCCTTTTAGAACGAATCCATCGGTTCTGGCTGCTCACGGCGTCATTCTTTACAGCAAAGACCGTCCCAGACTCCTCACCAGACCACCTCACGTCATGCTCTGACTCGACCTCTGACTTCATTTTCATGTGAATTTTCCCTCGACGTAGTGTCATTACGTTGAGTGGGGACTGCATTGCCGGCCACCTGAGTCTTACACGCACAATTCACCCTTTATTGAAACCTGAATTTCACTCGGTCAGATGCCTGCTGTGTCCTTGGCTTCCTTCACCTTTTCAAGAATTACGAAACTTTCCACATTTCTGCCAGTTGCTCCTTCCTGTTTTGTTCTCAATTTGGGGTGTTTCTTTCTAATTGCTTTATGTCTGTGTGCAAAAACAAGCAAAAACCATTTGTGGTTCATGTAAACATAGAGCACAATTCAAATTTGTTCCATATGAGATTCTCTGATGAGGAATTGTTATATACTGTAATTGGTGAGAATATTTTTGCTTTAAACTATAATGTTGAATTATCACTTCTTTTGGCATATTTATTTAATGTATTTTGGGGTGAAAAGTCATTATGTCATTAAAAAGGAGTCTTTGTTCAAAATGTGGCAGATTTTTCAAGAGCTGCTTTAGCAAACGTTGCTAACTGAAAGATCATTCTGTAAGGTAGTTATGTTCTTGGCAAAAATTAAAAAGTATGAGCACATCAAGAGTTAGCCAAGAAATGGGGATTTGGGAATTCTTTTCTTCTGCTGGAAGGAATATATATTAGTATAGTCATTTTGGAGAGTAATATTGAAAATGTGCCATATCCAGCAATTTTACTTCTTTATACTCCAAGAGAAACTCTTATAAATGTGGGCAAAGAGACATTTACCGGGATGTACTAATGTTCCTTAAAGTATATTGCTGTGTGGCCCAGTTGTCTATGTATCACCTGGGCTCCTAGTTAAACTGCAGATTCCTTAGCTCTATCCCCTACCTACTAAAAATTAGAATTTCTGGGAAGTGAGAGCCAGCAATCTGCATCTTTAGCAAGATATTCCTTTGCAAATTTGAAAACCATTGCTGTTTTCTTAATCATAAGTGGTCTTGTTTTATTTATTCCATTTTTAATTATGCTAATTCTTTTGAAAATAAGTGCTGTTATATTGTTCACAGGAAAGTGAAAAGGGAGGCAATTGAATATCTGTAATTCTTGCCCCACTCCAAAGATTCTGTGAAATGTGAAGGTAATTTTTTCTTTGTATGTTTATTTTTGTTTGTTTTTTAAACTTGCTGTGGAAAATTTCAAATATATACACAATGAAAATAATGCATCAAACCCCAATGTGCCCATCATCCGGAATCAACATTTGTCCTTTCATGGCCAATTCTGTTTCATTTATATCCCCTACCCACTTCACACTCAACCCCCGTGCTTCCCTCAGCCTCCCTCATTATTTTGAAGGTCATCTCTGATAGCATATCATTCTCTTTATGTAGTATAGTCGACATACAGTATTACATGTATACAACGTAGTGTTTCAACAATTCTATACCTTAAGAAGTGCTCACAACAGTAAGTGTAGTCTCCACCTGTCACCTTATCATGTTATTACAGTATTATTGACTATATCCCCTGTGTTGTACTTTTCAGTTCTGTGACTTATTTATTTTATAACTGGAAGTTTTACCTCTTAATCCCCTTCACCTGTTATGCCCATGCCCCCACCCTCTTCCTCTCTGGCAACTACCAGTTTGTTCTCTGTTATTTATGAGTCCCTCTTTTTTTTGTTTGTTCATTTCTTTTGTTTTTTAGATTCCACCTAGAAGTGAAATCATGTGGTATTTATTTTTCTCTGTCTGATTTATTTCACTTAACACAATACCCTCTAGGTCCCATCCATGTTGCTGCAATGGGAAGATCTCATTCTTTTTTATGGCTGAGTAATATTCCACAATAGATACAGCCTACATCTATATATAGATTATATATATATATATATATATATATATATATATATATATCCTGCATCTTCTTTATACTTTGATCTATCAATGGACACTTAGATTGCTTCCATATCTTGACTGTTATAAATAATGCTGCAGGGGCTCTTGGCTGGCTCAGTCAGCGCAGCATGTGACTCTTGATCCCAGGGTCACGAGTTTGAGTCCCCATATTGGGTGTAGAGCTTACTTAAAATAAATAAGTAAAATGTTAAAAAATTAAATAAATAAGTAATGCTGCAATAAATATAGAAATGCATATATCTTTTCAAATTAGTGTTTTTATTTCCTTTAGGTAAATACCCAGAAGAGGTATTACTGGATCATATGGGATTTCTTTTTTTTTTTAAGATTTTATTTATTTGAGAGAGAGAGAGAGTGAGAGAGAGCATGAGAGGGGAGAAGGTCAGAGGGAGAAGCAGACTCCCCACGGAGCTGGGAGCCCGATGCAGGACTCGATTCCGGGATTCCGGGATCATGACCTGAGCTGAAGGCAGTCACTTTACCAACTGAGCCACCCAGGAGCCCTCATATGGGATTTCTATTTTTAATTTTTTGAGCAACCTCCATACTGTCCATCACAGTGGTTGCACTAATTCACAGTCCCACCAACAGGGCGCAAATGGGTTCCCTTTTCTTCACGTCCTTGCCAACATTTGTTGTTTTTTGTGTTTTCAATACTAGCCATTCTGATAGATGTAAGGTATCTCATTGTTGTTTTGATTTGCATTTTCCTGATGATTAGTAATGTGGAGCATCTTTTCATGTGGCTGTTGGCCATCTATATGTCTTCTTTGGGAAAATGTCTGTTGAGGTCCTCTGTTCATTTTTTAATGGTATTGCTTATGTTTTTGGTGTTGAGTTATATAAGTTCTTTATATAGTTTGAATATTATCCCTTTATCAGATATGTCATTTGCAAATATCTTCTTCTATTCATTTGGATGCCTTTTTGTTTTGTTGAAGGTTTTGCTGTGCAAAATCTTTTTATTTTGTCGTAGTCCCAATAGTTTATTTTTTATTTTGTTTCCCTTACCTCAGGAGATATTATCTATAAATATGTTGGTTAGGCTGATGTCGAAGAGATTATTGCCTATATTTTCTATTAAGAGTTTTATTGTTTTAGGTATTACATTTAGGCTTTGGTCCATTTTGAGTTTATTTTTGTATATGGCATAAAAAAGTGGTCCATTTTCATTCTTTCACATGCAGCTGTCCAGTTTTCTCAACACCATTTATTGAAGAGATTATCTGTTCCCCATTTTATGTGGTTGCCTCCTTTGTCTTAGATTAATTGACCATATAAGCACGGGTTCATTTCTGGGCTCTCTATCCTGTTTCATTGATCTATGTGTCTTTTTTTGGTGCCAGTAGCATACTGTTTTGATTACTATAGTTTTGTTGTACAATCTGAAATCTGGGATTATGATACTTCCGGGTTTTTTCTTTTCAGAATTGGTTTGGCTACTCAGGATCTTTTGTTGTTCCATACAAATTTTAGGATTATTTTTTTTAGTTCTGTGAAAAATGCTATTGCTATTTTGATAGAGAGTGCATTGAATCTGTAGATTGCTTTGGGTAGTATCAACATTTTAACAATATTAATTATTCCAATCCATAAGTACAATATATCTTTCCATTTGTTTGTGTCATCTTCAGTTTCTTTTAACAGTGTCTTATAGTTTTCAGAGGATAGGTCTTTCATCAGTAGTATATCATTTTATTGTAAATATTTTGATGATGTATCTCTAAAAGATAAGGATCTTTTTTTTTTAAGAATTTATTTATTTATTTGATAGAGAGAGAGAAAGTGAGAGAGAGCATGAGAGGAGAGAAGGTCAGAGGGAGAAGCAGACTCCCCGTGGAGCTGGGAGCCGAATGTGGGACTCGACCCTGGAACTCCAGGATCATGACCTGAGCTGAAGGCAGTTGCTTAACCAACTGAGCCACCAGGCGCCCGAAGATAAGGATCTTTTTAAGATTTAATCACATCATCATTACACATAAACCAAATTAACAATAAATTGTTTATATCATTATATATCCAGTTCATGTTGACAACAATCCAGTGTTTACATTTCTCTGTCTCAATTTTTTTAATGGAAAAATTTTTTTAAAAGATTTTATTTATTTATTTTTTAGAGAGAGAGAGAGCACAAGCAGGCAGAGTGGCAGGCAGAGGCAGAGGGAGAAGCAGGCTCCCTGCCGAGCAAGGAGCCCAATGTGGGACTCGATCCCAGAACCCTGGGATCATGTCTCTCTCAATTTTTTTTACACTTGTTTGTTTGAATCAAGATTGAAATAAAGTTCATACAGTGCATTTTATTAAAAATGTCTTTTAAGTCTTTTCTTATCTATTGGTTTCCCCTCAAATTTTTTGCTATAGTTTATTTGTTGAAGAAAGCAGGTCCTATAGTGTTTCCCACCATCTGAATTTTGTTGATTGCATCCCTGTGGTTTCATTGATACGTTTCTCTGTTCCCTGTATTTCCTGTAAATTGGCAGTTAGAGCTAAAGAATTGATCAGGTTCAGGTTTGATTTTTTTAGTTGATGGCTCTGTGTACTTTTGTCATGAGGTATATGTCTAGTTGCTCTGGTTAGCAGCCATTTCTGATCGTTGCCTAGATCTATTAATTTACTTGAAGTTGCAAAATGGTTCTATTCTAATTCCATCAAGTCTTCTTCATGTATTTGTAGAATTATTAAAAGAAAATTCCCTTCATCAGCTATTTGTTTAGCCTGAGGAACATATCATACAGGATCAGTGCTTCATCTTTCCCTTTACTAGTTTCAAAACAATAAGTTGGTTCTCTACCATTCTGCAAAGGTGATCATTTTTTAAAATTCAAAATATAATACACATGCTATAAAATTCACTCTTTTAAATTGTACAATTCACCAGTCTCTAGTATATTCACAAAGCTGTGCAATAGATCATTTTTAAAAGTCTCATTATAAACTCACAAACATACTTGATGTGTTTCATTCCACAGCAGTTATTCTTTTGACATTCAAATTTTTTCATCTTTAGCCGACTAGAGCCTCTTTAAACTAGTCCCTGAGACTCTTTGACACACCCCTAGTAAGCTTTGACATTTTCTTTTCTTGCTTTCTGTTATGAGGAGATATTCCTGGTTTGCTATGTACTTTTCTGCCCCAGCCCAGGAATCAGTCATTTCTTCCAGAAACCCTGGTTCCTTTAGTGGAAAATTGTATATAGAGGCCCCAGGCTGGGCAACCGACAGGTCATTGTTTCTAGGCCTCACGTATCGATTTTCACCTTTTTAGTGGAGCTAATTTGTTTGCTGTGTTCTGTGATTTATAATCCATGAGAATTTGGCTGTTGGTGACTTTTAGGAACTAAACAATGTCTTATTCAACTAATGACTTGTGTGAAAAAATACTGTTTGAAAATCACCTAATTGTCAGCCACTGTTTATTTTAAAATTATTTCCCTTGGGGAGGGTGTGTGGCTTAAAGGCTCAGATTAAAAATTCTTCCTTGACATTAATTATAGCCAGCTGAATTCCAACATGAGGCAACTTGCTCATGTTAAGATAAGTATAACTTAAGTATCAAGTATCAGATAAATGGTTCGTTTTTATAGGGCATGCTTAGTTCAATAAAACTAGGGCCTTTCTAGGGGAAAGTGAATATTTTTCAACCGTTAGGATATAAAATAATGAATTACCACAACCTTATTCAAGAAGGTCTCTGTTTTCTAAGGCAATAATTTACTGTTTCCCATTTGGATTTCCATCAGTCAGTGATGTGGAATGAAAATCAACAGCTTCTTTTCTTCTTCTTGTTCTTTTCTTTTCTTTCTTTGTTTTTTTTTCTAACAGCTTCTTTTCTGACTAGTTTTTCTCTGGAAAAGTGATTGAAAGGCCTGGTATTATTTCTGGCTCAAGGACCTATAAACATGTCAGGGATTTTAGTTAAGTTATTAAAACACTGTCAAAACCTTGAGTAGATGCTTTTAACTATCTGATATACATTAACAGCTCTGAAGGAACAAATAAATTTTAGCACATAGCCAAAATCCATTTGACTGCATTGAAAACATCTATTCTGTATTCACAACATATGCCTTTGAAATATTCTGCTCTCCATGTACCTAAATAAAATTTCCTTTTACTGTGTGCTTATTTAAGCGAGAAAATGAAAGCACTTAAGAATGTTTTTATTCTGCCACACACAGCCTCCTTATTTGCAGTTCCCCAAGGGCAAGCACCACATCTTTTTACTCTCTGTGCCCAGAATTCTATAGGTCCGAAATACCAAAACATTGAACAAAAGTATCAATGCAAGATAGGCTGTCCTTCAGTGAAAGGTGTCAGGTCCTTATTCACTCACCGCTTGGTTACCAAATGCTTTCATTGATCTTAGGTGTCCTCTAGGTCCTACTGTGAATATTTTCGTAAACTCTGTTTTGTATGTTATTATAACATTGAACAATTTCTGATCTCTGTTGCTTATACTTTCTTTGTTCCTTTATTTTATCATGAGTATTTTTTATTGGGTGTACTTCTAGTAAAATGATATTTATCATACACTGTTGTTTATGGCCTTCCATAAATGGATTTAAAGTGCAAATTACTTTCCCTTCTTTGACAACTTATAGTTGAGTTCATCTGTATAATCATCTATAGAATATTTGTTGTACTGCAAAAAAGTTTTATCTAATATAGTTAATAGAACTAGGGCATTGTTTCCTTGTTTCCCAACAAAGTTAGTAGTCTCTTATGTATGAAAAGTAATGGTGAAGGGCTTTTGAAAAATCTGAAGACCTGAACTACTTCTGGACTTTTAAATTGAGGAAACATCTTTTTCATTTATGGTCCCTGATAACGCTTTTCTGAAGTGCTTTATACTGGTGTACTTAGAAGTATTTGATGGTAATTATGGAAGAACTAACAAGAATGCTGACATTAGGCTTTTGTATTCATGCTACTTATAGCTACATGGTGATGAGGCCCCATTCTTGACATACCATAGCATTAAATGGAGGCCCTTGGAAAGTACTTAAAACACTAGTGATCATTTTTTTGAAATTATTAGTGTGCACACACAAGCTATTTCCCATATTTTACTTTAACAAGTATTAGTTTTATTTACCTTTCTGTGAATGCAGTCTGTATCACAACCTAATGCAATCTTCTAGAAATGGTGAAGACATGTTGTCATTCATCATTTTTGAAAGGAAATTTAATCTCTTGCAAAAAACCAAAGGTAAAGCCTGGAGAGGAAAATTACCGTACAGTACGTCCTCAGAGATTTCTGGTTATTATACCTTTGTTTTTCCTTCTTGAAAGCATTTTATAACTGTAAAATGTCTGAAGGAATGGACAACTTGCATTCTGGGAGTTTTAAAAAGTTGTGACAGGAACTTAAATACATGGCCTCTGTATCTGAAGAGACTTCACACCAGTATGCTATTTGCTTTATAACCTTTGTGTTCTTTATTGTTTAAAAATCTCTTTAACATTTAGTGAATTGAAGAAATAAAACATATCAGATTCTGTATTAATATAAGGATTAGATTGCTTAACGTTTAACTAGTAACTTGTAAACATAGTTTGGGTCCCAAGTTCAGTATGGAAAGCATGAAAATTTAATGGAAACGCAACTACGCATTTTTGGAGCTGATAAATGCTTGTTTATCAAATAGGTATTTTTCTTTTACTCCTATTTTTAAACTTTAAAAGGCTTGTTTAAGTAGTTTGTAAAAAAAATTTATACTCAATTCTACCTCTATACTAAAGACTGAAAAACTCATTATTTATGAAACAATTACACAAGACTTAAATTTCATAGGCTCCCAAACTCTGAAATACAAATATATAGAAAATATACATTAAAAATTCCTGTTCATTGCAATGTGCGAAACCAGTTTGAAAAGGTAACCCTTTTCCTCATCTTTGTATCCTGCAAGCTAATAAAATCAGGACCTCTGACTGAATGCTTGTTAAAAAAAAAAAAATTAAACGATTTGGTAGTAGCTGTAGGATAACCCTTCTCCCCTTCCTCGTGCCCACACACCCATTTAGACTGGCAAGCCTTTTTTCATTTTATTTCAAAGATTTTTTTTTTTTTTTTTTTAAGCCAAGGCAGGGGACGGCGGGGATTGCTAAATTTATCTTCTCCAGCCACAGGGATGAAGAAAACACATTTACTGCGGGCGGGGGTCTGAGGCCCTGCAAACAACTCGAGCAGGCGCCTCGGCCAAGACGGGCACGGAGAGGCAGTAGGTCTCCGGGGAGGGCCCGGGGGGCAGCCGAGGCCCACGGGAGATGGTGGGGGGCGGCCAGGCCGGGTCGGGTGCGGGCCGCCCGCCTCTCCACGGGGTCGAAGGACCGCGGCCCCGCGCGGTCTTTACGGCCGAGGCGGCGGCAGCGGCGCGTGTGTAGCGGCGGCGGCGGGCGGGAGCGCGGAGGAGGTGGAAAGAAGGGGGGCGCTGTCACGGAGACTCCGGCCGCCGGAGACCCCGCCGCAGCGAGGCCACTGGGCTCCCCGGTCGCGGAGCGTGAGCGGCGCCGACCCGGGGCACCAAGGGGACACACCGGGCGGAGGAGGGGGCCTATCTACCCTTCCGCATTTTCCTGGGTCTCTCTCCCGGGCGGTGACGTGACGTGCTGACGGCGGGCCCGTGCCGGGGAGCTGGGCCGCTTTTTGTCAGCTCCGAGCTCGGCCCCTCCTCCCTCCCTCCGCCCGCCCCACCAGCCGGAGCCCGGCCCAGTGCTCCAGAGAAAGGCCGGCCTGCAGCACCCGGCACCGTCGCCGACCGCCCGCACGCCCGTCCGGTGAGTTCCGGGCGCCGCCGCGGCCGTGGGGCCTAGCGCGCGCGCAGCGGCCTGGTCCCGGCCTGGTCGGCGGCCCGCGAGGCCCCCTTCCGCGCTAGGCCGGGCGGTGCGGCGCGTGGCGCCGAGCAGGCCCCGAGGAGGCCGCAGTTAGGCCCGGGGAGGAGCCCGGCTGCCCCGAGCGGCGGCGGAGGCGCGCTCCGTGAACGGGCGGGGGTTGGGGGAGGGTCGCCCGGTGGCCCGGGAGGCGGCGGAGGGGCGTCGGGTCGGTGCCGCGGCCTGCCCGGGGCACCGCGCGGGGGCGAGGCCTGGCAAGGAGGCGAAGGCTGCAGGCGTGAGGTGAAGGCCGCAGGCCGGCCGGGCCGATTTTCGCTATGTAAATATCGGCGAGGGGGGGGGAGGGACGGGGGACAAGATGGCGGCGGCTCGGCGCCTGCTGCAGGGGACGATTGAGGGGGTTGTCGGGAGGGGGAGCCGCCATCTTGAAGGCGGCGTCTGAGGAGAAAATTCCGCTACAGCCCGTGAGGGGGGGTCGGAGAGCGGGCGGCGGCGGTGGCGGCGGCGGCTCCGGTGACGGGCCCCCGAGGCCCGGCACGGCAGCGTGTGCGCGCGGAGGAGGCGTGCTCGCTCCCCACAGCGGCCATTGCCCTTGCCGCCATCATGGGCGCTCAGGCTCTAGGCGCTCGGCGGCAGCGCCACCTTGCTGCCCTCCCTCCCGCAGCCCCGTGACTGGCTGCTGCTTCCGCTGCATTTTAACTGAGCTGCCGCAGGCGGCCATCTCGTCCCTCAGCGTCCCTGGCCCCGCGCCTTTCTCCCGCTCCTGTAGCAACCCGAGGGCTGTCGGGACGGGTGGCAGCCCAGGCATCTGGGCTCGCTACGGCAAATTGAACCCCACGACATTTTATTTTTACTCAACGTCGTACGTGGCTGTTATGGTGCATTCGATGCGGTTTTCCAACACTGCTTTCTCTGGTACCTGAATAAAGAAAAATAAAATTCGATAGGAGAGAAGTTCTCATCATTCTTTTATCCAACAGGGGGAAAAGTATAATTTGCACAGCACGAAAACGAATAAATTTTTAAAGGAGTCTTTTCAACTCATTTATTTGAAAACAACTTTCTTGAAAAGGTCCATTTAAGCTATTAGTGATCTGTTGGTATTAACTTTTTTTTTTGAGGAGTTAGAAGGGCAGAAAGTTTTTTAAATTTTCTTAGTGATGCAGTATTTATTGTTCCTCTGCTTGCCATGATTTTTAGTTTTACTTGATTTGAAAAATTCTTAGGTAGCATTCCGTCCCTTAAAGGACTTTTTGATTGCATACTGTACAACTCCCCTGCAAACTTGGAACCCAGTGTTAGTGATGCACTGCGCTGCCTGATAAGAAAGATTAGAAAGGTTCTTGTAACACAGACGGTGGCTGCAAGAAGTTCGTTGTTCAGAGACGGAGGAGACGTGGTGGATTGCACTCAAGTGCTGCGGGAAAGGTACAACCAATTACTGGGGTAGCAGAGGAAGGCAGTTTCTATTTGGAGCAGGAGGAAGGGGTTTCTGAAGTAGGTGACATTTTGAGGTTACTTAAGGATGGGTAGGACTTTGTTAAGCAGAGGTGGGGGCTGGGGAAAGGGCATTTCAAGGGTAAAGCTTCTTCACAAAATAGTATGTGGGGAAAAAAAACAAAGCTAAAAACAAGCAGCAAGTATTTGTAGTTTGGCAGGAGTCGATGGTAAAGGTAGGAGGGTGGTGGGAATCCTAGCTAGAAAAGATGGAAGAGCTTGATTGCCAGGTGGGGGGCTTATATGATCCGGCTGCCCAGGGAAGCCTTCACGTAGAAGGATGGCGATATACCTGAGCTGGGTTTTATATTTACTTAGCAATTCCATTGGACTAGGAAAAGTTTCAGAGTTGAGAAATAATGAGAGTAGCAAGTGGATCAGTGTTTTCACTACCTGAATGATTATCAAAACTGTTCGGAAGTTAAGCCAGTTTTGCTACCTTTTCAATGATCTGTTTGTACTAACTTCTCACTCCAAATAACGTTTAGTTCTGAGTTGTAATTTCTGTAGTAAACAAAGAGTGAGAGATTTCTAACTTTTCATTTACCGTGGTTGAAAATTGCAGCATTAGTGCTCTGGGTTACTTACGAAGATGAGCAATGAATCTGTAAGTATTTTCATGGTGATTTTTTTTTAAGAAGTCACTTTGAAAAGTTAGAAGAAAGATTACTTAAAAAGGCAGCAGCCTTCAGATGGCCTTTGGCAATCCCTGTTCTTCCCCCTGGTGAGAGTAGCTACCCTTTTGTTTGAGAGGGGACTAAGACTGTTTGCTAAGCTAAACCTTCTCATGTTTTGATTAATATTTGACTGTCCTAGAGGGACATGTGGGGGAATGCGATTCTTAGAATTCTATGATCTAAATCTATAGGTAGCATGAGTATTCACTAGAAAGTTGTTTCAGTTTTTCCATTTTCCTGGACTGCAAGAGTTCAGGGCACTGATGTTCCATGAGAGGACAGAAGGGAACTGAAGATTCTCATGTTTATCATAAGGGGCCATGGTTTAGAAAAGTTGGAGAAACACTGCATTGTAGGAGGCTGACTAGAAGCAAGTTGCTAAGCAAGTGGGCTGCGGTTGTTGAGGTGGTAAGGATAAACATAAACTTAGAAGAACCAGTTGCTTTCTATCTTGACAGCTGGGAAAGACAGAAGAGCTGTAAAAAAGAGAGCACTGTCTAGCTGCACACACAGTACGGCAGGAGTAGGTGGTTAAGACTGAGACTCAAGTTGTGTAGTTAAGAAGACAGATCATGTGTAGTTCAGAAGGATTTTTATCGGATACCATTAAGTATAAAATGTTTTTGCCTGAAAGGATAGACCTTGATGATTTGGAAAACTGACTGGTGTTAACACCTTTATTACCCAACCATTTTGGATAAATGAGGTGTTCTCAATTTATGTGTATATTTCAGATAGGTTCAAGTTTCCTTTTTTAAAAACCATGCCCACAGTGCATTAAAAAAATTTTTTTTTCCACATTGCTCTTTGTAAATGCTGCCTCTCTAACCCCCTTGGGACTCGTAATTGTCATCGATGACCTTGCTTGTGTTATTTGTGAACACTGGCGATTCCAGACTATTTTTTTACTCTCAAACTCCTCCACCCGTCCTTGAAACCCCTCAGCCTCGCAGAGATTACCTAATCTCTTACTTAAACCAGAAAGATAGACAACAATCTGATCTAAGCATTTGAGTTTCCTTCCTTTCCACTGCATACTCTTCCTCTGTCTCTACCTAGGCTTTCCTCCAGTTCTTTCGCTGCAGGAAGAATTGGCCTCCTTCAGGCCGACAACTGTTCCGCCTGCGCGCTCCACCCGTCTGGGACGGGGCTCTTTCAGCAATTCTGCTGCTCGCATCATTGCCCTCTCTGCTGGTGCCTTTCTCGCTCCTTAGAAACATTCCTAGGTTCGCTCATCTTACAAAAACCTCACTTGTCTTCTCGTTCCCTTCACCAGTACTTTTATTTCTTTTCGTTGCACTTACTCCTGAATCCACTATTTCCGAAATTGGGAAACTTTCAGAACATGTCATTGGGTGTATTGAATAAAAGTGTTCTTTGTTTCAGAAATTTTCTGTGCCTTCTCTGTCTTTTGTCATGGGATTTCCCTCAAGGTCAATTCTCTGTCGTTTTTCTTGAATCTTCTCCCTTGGTTCGAATGTCCCTTTACCGTGCCCACCATCATGGCCGAAAACAAATTTATTTGGTATATTATAGATGTCCAGTACTATTTATAGTCTTTTTTCTTATTTGTTTTTTAACCCAGAGTCCCTCAAACAAGTCTTGCTGTCTCACTTTCTTTTTGTTATTGGCACTATTGTTTTTCCAGGCTCATTCTTCTTTGTCTCATATCAGTGTGGGCAACTTTAATTTAGCATTTGACCTATTATATTTTAACTGTGTGTTTATATTTTTGTTATCTTTTCTGAACTCTGATTGTAGAGACAAGTTCTCTTTTATTATCCTCGAGCAGTACCTGGCACATGGTCATTGTCTCTGAAAACAATGATCTCAGTTACGGTTATAGAAAACTTTTTGTAGTTGATTAGTTTTCAGGTATTAAAGCATCTTATCTGTGTGTCCTTTGACCAGAGTATACATATTAAGGCACACTACATGAGCTGGGTAACCCCCGCCGCCACTGCTTAACTTTTTGGGGTCACTATGGCTAATCTATTCTTATTCGTGTCAAATTATTTTTCCAAACAACTTTTATTTTTTATTTTATTTTTTTTAAAGAATTTATTTATTTATTTGTCAGAGAGAGAGTGAGAGAGAGATCACAAGTAGGCAGAGAGGCAGGCAGAGGCAGAGGGAGAAGCAGGCTCCCTGCTGAGCAAGGAGCCTGACACGGGACTCGATCCCAGGACCCTGGGATCATGACCTGAGCCGAAGGCAGCCGCTTAACCAACTGAACCACCCAGGCGTCCCTCCAAACAACTTTTAAAATAAAAACCCAGGTATCTCAGGTCGCCTGGGTGCCATAATCAGTAAGTGTCCGACTCTTGGTTTCGGCTCGGGTCATGGTCTCATGGTCCTGGGATCGATCCCTGCATTGGACTCCACGCTCAGTGTGGAGTCCGCTTGAGATTCTCTCTCCCTGTGCCCATCCCGCTAGGGTGTGCTCTCTCTCTAAAATAAATAAAATTTTTTTTTGAGTATTTTTATTTATTTATTTGCAAGAGTGAGCGAGCGAGAACAAGTGGGGGGGGGGAGGAGAGGGAGAAGCAGGCTCCCTGCTTAGCAGGGAGCCTGATGTGGGGCTGATCCCAGGACCCCCGGATCATGACATGAGCCAAAGGCAGATGCTCAACCTACTGAGCCACCTAGGCGCCCCTAAATAAATCTTTAAAAATCCAAGTATCTCATAACTATATTTTATTCAGAGGAGGCACACTTTAAGGAAAATTCAGTGAGAAGTAGGTATAGGATTTTTAAAAATATATTTAAAATTTTTAAATTGTGAAATATTTCAGAAATCCTGAAAAGCAAGGATCACCCAGATTTAACAGAACTTAATAGTTTATTACATATTTTTCTTCATAACTTTTTTTGTTTGTTTAAAGAAAGTTTCACAGATCCATTTAAAGAGTGCCCCCCATCCCATTCCTGTCTTTTCTTGGCAAGAAGTAACAATTGTCCTAATATATATGTACCAAAACTATTATCAGGTATTGGTTTTTGTGTTTTAACTTTACATAAATGGTATCATACTGTGTGTGTCATCTCATGTATTTTTTTCACTTAACATTATGTTTTTGAGGTTTATCCATATTGTATGTGGATCTAGTTCAGGAGTTCTCAGAGTGTGCACTTGGAATTCCTAGGGATCCAGAAAATTCTTCTGGCCGCATTCTTGTGTGCTCTGCATTAGTGCTGTACAGAGGTTACATGATATATGATGTCATAATAGGTTGAACACAGAAGCATTTATGGGAATCCAGCTGTCCTCTATTAAGCCTATCTTTAAAGAGATTTCCAGAATTGTAAAATAATACTCTTTTCATGTATTTTTTTGTTTTGAAAAATAATTATTTTAAAATAAGTGTTTATGTACAGTTGGCTTGTTTTTAATGAATTAATATTGTTAAATGTCTTCAATTTGATTTCTAATGTAAGTATCTATAGATAGAACGCACATAAAGAAAACTCTTTGGGGTCCTCAATTTTTAAGAATGTAAGAGGGTCCTGAGACCAAGAAGTTTGAAAACTGCTGATCTAGTTCATTATACTTGTATTTCAATGTATAAATATACTGTGGTTTATTTATCTGTTCTTATGGAGGGGCCATTATGTTGTTTGTAGTTTTGTGTAGTTAAAAACAATGCTGCTGTGAACATCCTTACACAGTGTTCTTCTCTCTTGAGATTATAGATGTAGAATTGCTACATTCAGGAGTGTGCATTTGTGACTTTACTGGGAATTGCCGAATCATCAAATTGTTTTCCATTTGACACTCCCACCAGCTGCGTATGAGCCTCTATTTCTGGAGACTACTGCCAAAAGATTAGCTCTCGCAATTTTTTCCAGTCTCTTGAGTATAAATTGTATCTCGTTGCTGTTTCACTTTGCATTTCTTAGATTACTATTGAGGTTGAACTTTTTTCCCCATGTATTTATTGACCATTTGAATTTTCTGTGACTTGTTTGTTTTTACCTTTGGGTCCATTTTTCTGTTGGGTTGTTTCCTTTTTCTCATTGGTTGATGGATATTCTTTTTATATTCTGAATACTAATAATTTATAATTATATATACTGAAAATACCATTTCCTAGCCTGTGGCTTATCTTTTAGCTTGTTTGTGTAGGATTTCTTAATGTGAAAGTAGCCAGTTTTCTCAATTTTTTTTTCATTGATGGCTTATGTCTTTTTGTATATGCAAGAAGTTCTTCCCTTACCCCAAGGTCGTACTGATACTTTACTTTTTCATATTTAGGTCATTAATTCATGTGGAATTTTTTCTCTATTGTGTGATATAGGGATCTAATTTTATTTTTTTAATATGGATTCATTGAGTAATTCAGCCATTCTCCCCACCGATTTGTAATGAAACTCCTGAGGTTTATTGTATTCTCATGTATACACATTTGTTTCTAGTTTCTGTCTTCTGATTCCATTGGTCTGTTTGACTCTATATCTGTACCACTCTGACTTAATAATGATAGCTTTATAACTAAATCTTTTTTTTTTTTTTTTTTTTGCTTTATAATATGTTCTTTCTCTTCAAAACTTTTAAAGCTGTTTTCTTTTTTTGTTTTGTTTGGTTCACTTTGTCAATGTCTATGAAAAACTTGGATTTTTATTGTATTTGCAACAAATTTATAGAATAAATATGTAGACACATAGATACATGCTAAGTAGTGGAGCTGGGATTTGAATCTGAGCATGCTCTGCAGCTTTTCATAAAGCTCGTGCACAACTTTTGTTAGTTTTTTTTGCTAGATACTATGTAATTTTTGTCGTGAATAGGATTTTATTAGTAGTTATTATTTTTATTTTGTTATTGCTAATGCATAGGGAATACTACGGACTTAGGTGTATTCATCATGTAACCTTGCTGATCTTTGCTCTTAATGTATTTCATAGATTCTGAGATGCACTTCCCCCCCCTATATTTTAGAATTTATAAAATCAAAATAGGTTTTCAGTAGGTCACCTTATAATCACTGTCATTCAGGTAGCAGTCATGATGTAGTTCTCATGGCATATACATGCACACACTTGGTCAACACTCTTCATTTTGTTATCACTTAAATGAGCATGTACATTGTTTTTGTTATTTCACACCAAACACTACAACTGAAGGCAGAAGAAATTGTGAAGTGGATGTCTGACTGGAAAGAAAATCCCATAGATAATAATGGAGCATCTTAAATGCTGTGTCACCAGCACTCCTGTTGGCAGAGAACAATATTGTTAAGAAAGATTGGATCGCTTTGAGTAGAAAAGCAATCCATAGTAAGACTCTGAATGTGAAATTTAAGGAAAGTGATACCAATTTCTTTTTGCTTTTATTTTTCTTTCTATATATGTGCAAGATACAAAATATGTGTAAGTCTAAAAGAATGGTCTCAATCTGAAATTGAAAATTCTAGGTAAGAAAGTGTGGCATCAGTTTAATTGGCTGGCTTTTCGTAGTTGTATGTAAAATAAGGGTGCATCTTTAGTTGGTAGTATCTTTAGATTGAGTGAAACTTGCAGGTAATAGTTTATAATTCTTTTGCATATTCTAAGTAGTTGAGTGTGATTAGTGAAAGTTTTATTCTTGTTTGCCATTAGATTTTGCCCCGTTTCTTTATTATTTTTGTTTTTTGAAACTGCATTGACTAATTCATTTAGCACAGTGTTGAATGGAAGCATTGGTATCAGGCATCCTTCTCTAGGTACTTTAATGGAGTGCTTCTAATATTTTATCATTACATAGCATGCTGTAGTGGGTTTTTTTTTTTTTTTTGGAGGGGATAGATGTTATTTATTTTCTACGGGTCATCTTAGAGTTTTTGTCTTGAACAATTGATTTTTTTTTTTTTTTTTTAGTGCTTTTGCTGCATCTGTTGGTATGATGAATTGCATTAATAGATTTTTTTTTTTTTTTTTTAAAAGTAGGCTCCATGCCCAGTGTGGAGCCCAACACAGGACTTGAACTCAAGACCCTGAGATCAAGACCTGAGCTGAAATCAAGAGTCAGACCCTTAACCAACTGAATCACCCAGGCATCCCTAAATTTTCCGTTTTAAACTGTTCAGATGCCCTGGATATTTGCATCCCTTTGTTACTGCCAACTACTTTTCCTTTTTGGTGTAGTCTTAGTTTTTCGATAACAAGCTTATGCTAACTTCATAAGATGAGTTATATTTTCAAACAAGTTGTATTTAATAGAGATGCTCTGTTTCTCGAAAGTGAGAATTCATCTTTGAAACTGGTGTTTTTTGTAATTTGGTTTTTGATATAGTAATAGTTTCATGATGATTAGTCTTTTTGGCTTTTCTTGTTTTTTTTTTTTTGTTATACAAAAGGAACAGTATTTTAGAAAAATATAAAATTTCTAATATACTAGTGTAAAATACAGGCTTCTATAATGACTTTAAAATATTAATTTCATTAATTTGTTTCTTTTTTTCCTGAGCAGAACTACCAGTAACTTGCCTATATTATTAAGGCTTTCCAAATAGTGCTTTTATTGCTCCTTTCTGTTCCTACTGATATGATTAATATTTCTTTCCTTCTACTCTATTTGCATTTATTCTGATATTTAAAAAACTTCATTTGAAGGTATAGCTTATTAATATTTAATCTCTGCTTTTAATATGCCTTTAAAACTATAAATTTTCTGTGAACTATAACTAGATGCTGTGATTTTGACATGAATTCATTTTTATTTAGTTCTAAATATATTGTGATTTTCATAACTTTCCAATTGCCCATTGAATTATTTAGAACTTTGTTTTTAAATCTATGGGATTTTTTTTTCTCTTGTCTTCTGTGACATTTATTTCTAATATTGCATTATGCTTGGTTAGCATTGATTGATATGTAAAAATTAACTATATTTCTCTGTACTAACAATAAACAATGAAAATCAAATTTAAAAGCCAGTACTTATTACTCAACCATTAAAAAGAATGACATCTTGTCATTTGCAATGACATGGATGGAGCTAGAGAGTATTAAGCTAAGTAAAATAAGTCCGAGAAAGACAAATACCATATGATTTCACTCATATGTAGAATTTTAAGAAGCAAAGGAGCAGAGGGGGAAAAAGAGAGAGGCAAACCAAGAAACAGAGTCTTAGCTATAGAGAATAAACTGATGGTTACCAGAGGGGAGGTGGGTGGGGGGACAGGCTAAACAAGTGATGGGGATTAAGGAGTGCACTTGTGATGAGCACCGAGTGTTGTATGGAAGTGTTGAATGACTGTATTGTGTACCTGAAACTAATATTGTACTATGTGTTAACAGGAATTTAAATAAAAACATACTAAGACCTTTAGTAAAAGCTTTACTGAGAAGTGGAAGAACAGCTAAGTTAGTGGGGAGAGATACAACATCCGTGGATCAGAAGTATCAATATTACAAACAGGTCAGTTGTGATATGTAGAGATTCGATACAGTGCCAAACAAAACCCCAACAGGACTTTTTTTTTTTTAATCAATTCTCAAATTTATATGGAAATGCAAAGGGCCTGGAATAGCAAAGGCAATCTTGAAAAAAAGTTGGAAGACTTACACTACTATATATCAAACCTTATTATAAAGTTATAGTGATTAAAATAGTGGGCACAAAGCCAGATTGATTAGTGGAATTGAACAGTTTGAAAGAAGACCTACATATAGAAGGTCAGCAGATTTACAACAGAAGTGTATTGGGATTTCAATTGAATGTACAGGTTAATTAAGGGAGAATTGATACCCTTCAACATATTGAAGAACAAGACTTTTTTTAAAGTTTTATTTAAATTCCAGGTAGGTAACATGCAGTGTAATAATAGTTTCATGTGTACAATACAGTGATTCAGCACTTCCATATAACACCTGGTGCTCATCACAACAAGAACACTCCATACTCCCCAACACTTATTTAACCCATACCCCCACCCACCTCCCCTCTGGTAACCATCAGTTTTTTCTCTATAGTTAAGAGTCTGTTTCCTGGGGCACCTGGGTGGCTGAGTCAGTTGGACATCTGACTCTTGGTTTTGGCTCAGGTCATGATCTAAGGGTTGTGAGATTGAGACCCACATCAGGCTCCACACTCAGCAGGAAGTCTGCTTGGGATTCTCTCTCCCTCTCCCTCTGTGCCCTGCACCCCCCCCCCCACTCATGCTCCCTTGGGCTCTTTCTCTCAAAATAAATAATACATACGTATGTCCATAAATCTTTTTTCAAGTCTGTTTCTTTGTTTGCCTCTCTCTCTTCTTCCCCTTTGCTGGTTTCTTTTATTTCTTAAATTCCACATATGAGTGAAATAGTATTTGTCTTTCTCTGACTGACTTATTTCACTTAGCATAGTACTCTAGCTCCATCCATGTCATTCCAAATGACAATATGTCATTCTTTTTTATGGTTGAGTAATATTCCATTGTATATATACACCACATCTTTATCCATTCATCAGTTGATGGACACTTGAGCTGTTTCCATAATTTGGCTATTGTAGATAATGCTGCTATAAACATTGGAATGCATGTATGCCTTTGAATTAGTGTTTTCGTATTTGGGTAAATACCTAGTGCAGTTGCCAGATCATAGTGTAGTTCTCTTTTTAACTCCATACTGTTTTCCACCATGACTGTACCAGTTTGTATTCCCACCAACAGTGCAAAGAGGGTTCCCCTTTATCCACATCCTCACCAACATCTGTTGTTTCTGTTATTGATTTTAGCCATTCTGACAGATGTGAGGTGATATCTCATTGTAGTTTTGATTTGTATTTTCCCTGATGATTGATGATGTTGAGGATCTTTTCATGTATCTATTCTCCATCTGTATGTTTTCTTTGGAAAAGTGTCTCTTTGTGTCTTCTCATTTTTTAATTGGATTATTTCTGTTTTGGGTGTTGAGGTTTTTAAGTTCTTTATATATTTTGGATACTAACCCTTTATCAAATATGTAATTTGCAAATGTCTTCTTCCATTCCGTAGGTTGCCTTTTAGCTTTGTTGATTGTTTCCTTTGCTGTGCAGGAGCTTTTTATTTTGATCATATCCCAACAGTTTATTTTTGCTTTTGTTTCCCTTGCCTCAGGAAACATATCTAGAAAGAAGTTGCTGTTGCCTATGTCAAAGAAGTTAACTACCTGTGTTTTCTTCTAGGATTTTAATGGTTTCATTTTTCACATTTAAGTCTTTCATCCATTTTGAATTTATTTTTGTGTGTGGTGTAAGAAAGTGGTCCAGTTTCATTCTTTTGCATGTAACTGTCCCAATTTTCCCAACCCCATTTGTTAGACTATCTTTTTTCCCATTGCATATTCTTTTCCGCTTTGTCAAAGATTAATTGACAATATAGTTGTGGGTTTGAAGAGCAAGATTGATTTATCTATATATTTGTATTTTTTAATCACACTTAGAGTTTTCAAGTATTTTTATCAATGGGATTTAAATGTGTTATGTAAGAAAACTTTTGTCTTCAAGTCTATTAATTTTGTACCAGCACACTTGATAAAATCATACTGATGGTAGTTTTTCAGTTGATTCCTTTGGACTTCAGAGTTAGATCTTATATAAATAAGTATAATTGTTTTTAAATAATAATTGTGTTTTGCATTTTATTATCTTACCTAATTATATTGGCTATAAATTCTCATGTAATCTTAATAGTGTTAATGGGTGTACTTGTCTTTTGAGAGAGTGTTATCGAGTTGGTTGGGAGGGACTGAGGGAGAGGGAGAGAGATGATCTTAAGCAGGCTCCACGCCCAGTGCAGAGCTCTGTCCTGAACTGAGATCATGACCTGAGCCAAAATCACGAGTGGATTGCTTAAGCGACTGAGACACCCAGGCACCCCAGGATGTCCTTGTTTTAATTGACTTTAGAAGGAATACTTTTAGTGTTTTACCTTAATTTAATCCATGTCTTATTGTTATAAGTTGATACATCATTCTCCTATCCAAAAACATGTTGTAACATGTACTAGTTGAAGATTTGCTTATTCTCGTGTGTTTTTTGTAATTTATAAAATTGTTATAAAATTCACCCTTTAAAAATGTACAATTCAGTGGTTTTTAGTAAATTCAGAGTTGTGCAACCTCACTACTAATTTTAGGACATTTTACTACCCCCAAAAAGAAACCCTGTGTCCATTAGCAATCATTGTCACCAACTCCCATCCCTCACAACCACTAATCTACTTTCTATCTGTATGTATTTGCCTATTCTTGACATTTAATACGTGGTCTTTTGTGTCTGACTTCTGTCACTTAGCATATTCTCTCCAAGGATCATCCATGTTGTAGCATGTATTCGTGTTTCATTCCTATTGTGTTTTTTTAAAAAGATTTTTTTTGAGAGAGAGACCACACGTGCACAAGTGAGCATGAGCTGGGGGAGGGACAGAGGGACAAGCAGACTCCCTGCTGAGCGCAGAACCTGGAGCCCAAGGTGGGACGCCGTGGGCTGTCTTCCATGGGCTTGATCCCAGGACCCTGAGATTATGACCTGAGCCGAAGTTAGTTATTTAACTGACTGAGCAACCCAGGCACTCTATTCCTGTTGTATTTTTTAACTGTTAAGAAAATACCTTTCTGGGGTACCTGGCTGGCTCAGTAGGTACAGCATGTGACTCTTGATCTCGGGATTGTGAATTCGAGCGCCATGTTGGGTGCAGAGATTACTTAAAAACAAAACCTTTAAAAAAAATCTTTATGTTACACTGTAACAGGGTAGTTTTTTTTTTAATATTTTTTTAAAGATTTATTCCACAAGAGAGCAGGAGCAGGGGGAGGGGCAGAGGGAGAAGGAGAAGCACACTCCCCGCTGAGCAGGGAACCCCACGTGGGGACATGGGGCCCGATCTCAGGACCCGAGGAGAAGGCAAATACCTAACCGACTGAGCCACCCAGGCACTCCCTGAGTAGTTTGTTTTAAATAAAAAATAGATGTTCCAGAGTATGGAAAATGAAAAGGGGACAAAAAAGAAGACGTCCTGACTCATTGTTAAATTATAACCCTGCCCAAACCCGGAAAGAATACTACCAAAAACAACATAACAGAAATAGATGTTGAATTTCAACTTTTTGGCATCTATTGAGAATATTAGGATTTTCCTTTTTTGACTCATTAATTTGGGCCATTACTTGGCTCCATCCTTGAATTCCAGAATAACTATAGTTTGTCAAGGTCTGTGTATGTGTGTGTATACATGCTTTTTACATGATGGATCATTTTTGCAAACACTTAACTTGGGATTCATGATTAATCAGTTGTGTGGTTTGATTACATTATTTTTGTTAGGTTTTTTAAAAAATGGCAAAATTTTCTAAAAGAAAGAGAAAGCTTTTCTCCTCTGTTCTGGCATAGTTCAGATAGCTTTGGGAAAAACCTAGAGCTTTTTGAAAGGATGAGGCAAGTTTCTCCTTTATTTAAAAAAATTTTTCCCACAATTTCATGGTGATTGGGTTTTCCTTTATTGAATTAATAATGCTAACACAGGGGCGCCTGGGTGGCTCAGTGGGTTAAAGCCTCTGCCTTCGGCTCAGGTCATGATCTCAGGGTCCTGGGATCGAGCCCTGCATCGGGCTCTCTGCTCGGTGGGGAGCCTGCTTCCCCCCCCCCCCCCGCTTGCCTCTCTGCCTACTTGTGATCTCTCTCTCTCTCTGTCAAATAAATAAATAAAATCTTAAAAAAAAAATAATGCTAACACATTTCCGGTTAATGTGCTAGCATAGAATTATAGGCTATTTTCTTACAAGATTTTTAATTTTTTTGTGTTGATCATTTCAGATTATATGTTTGTGCTTTTTCTCAGTCCCTGCCCCCCATTTTAGATTATTATCTAGTAGTATTTTACTATCTCCCCAAACTTCTGCAAAGAGCTAGGTTCGGATTCTTTTGGTGGAGTATAAATTGGCTCCCTAACTTTGCCCCAGAGAATGGTGGTGGAATTAATGCTGCTGCTACTTAACCTGGAGCTGATACTCAGTGGAGCATGCCATTGTTGGTCATATAAGAACCAGGTGTTCCCTCAACACAGGGTTTATTAAAGAAAAAGAAAAAGAGGAGAAAGTAGGTGTATTGCAAACCAGTCCCTGTGGTGTCTAGCCTGGTCTTTTTTTTTTTTTCCTCTTTTTAATAATGAAAGGATTTAACAAGTTATAGGTACAAAACATACTACTAATTGTTTTAGCAAAAGATCAATACAACATTCCGTGATTCTGCAACTGTGAATTTACAGATTTTGTTCTAGGGGCACCTGAGTGGCTTAGTTGGTTAAGTGGTTGCCTTCGGCTCAGGTCATGATCCCAGGGTCCTGGGATGGAACCCCACATCGGGTTCCCTGCTCAGCCGGGAGCCTGCTTCTCCCTCTCCCTCTGCCTGCCGCCCCCCATCCCCGCTTGTGCTCTCTCTCTCTCTGCCAAATAATTCCTAAAAATTTCTTTTTTGTTACAGTTGTTGAAAAGCCTGGTGTTCTATTTTTGCCAGTGTTTAACACATACAGAGAACGTTGTTAGTGTCAGTAGAACCTTGCAGATCCAAAGTAATGTATTTAGGAAAAGCCATAATAAGCATGTGGTCATGTAGGTAAGGGAAAAAGTAGGGTCAAAATTAGTTAAATTACTGTGTTGGTGATCTGGCAAGGCAGTAATTTTAAGAAGTTTCATAGTTTAAGAATATTTAAAATAGCTTAAAAACTCTAAAGCTGTAATACATGGTTTATATAACTAGTTACCAGAAAACTAAGGAAAGCACTAGCTTGAATGAAGTAGCATGAAAACAAGAATGCTTTAATCTTAAAAAAAAAAAAAAGACCACCCAAGTTCTAATGCATTATCAGAAAGATTTTCGAATATAAGGAGACATTACTCATTAAGAAGGAATTTGATAAGAAAAGTATTTAGTTAACTATGGGAATAATCAGTTCAAGAGGTGAATTAAATGCCCAGTTTGGGGAAAGATGGCAAGTGCAAGAAAAAGGAAAAGGAGAGGAAACAGTCTCTAATAATACCAGTTTTTCTTCATCATGTACTGTATTTAATAGAGATTGACCTTTTAAAAATAACGCCCCTCCACACGCAGTTTTATTTAAATTAACTCTTCCATGTACAATGTAGTTTAAGTTAATCGCCAGTTCATATTATGTCAGAAAACTGTTTTTATCCTTTGATCACATCAAGTATTTGACATTTTTCCACCCCAGTACACCTGCAACTAAAGGCAGAATACTTCATTAGAGGAAATATGTGAATAGGATTTCGGTTCAAAATCTCAGCAAAGACTAATAAACTATTTAAAAATTATTTTTCAGGACAAAATCAAGAAGAGTGATCCAAAGTGAGTTTTTATACATTATTTTTTTAATTGAAGTGTAGTTGACATACAGTGTTACTAGTTTCAGTGTATTATATATTACAGTACAGTATATGTGGTACAGCATGTTCAGTATATTAAAATGTATGACTCAACATGTATATACCTTATCAAGTAATCACCATGATAAATATAGCTACTATCTGTCACTGTACAAAGTTTTTACATATTATTAACTGAATTCTCTATTCTGTACATTTTATCCCCGTGTCTTACTTAATTTATAACTAAAAGTTTGTACCTTTTACATCCCTTCCCTTTTGTCCATCCTTCCACCCCCCACATGGTAGATTGTTGTATAATGAGCGTGGATTGATAAATTATTAAGTGAATTAAATAGCAATATTTTATTAAGGAGGCTGCACTGCTTTACATATGAAAAACTAGTTAGAACAGATATGTATTTCCTAACATCAAGCTACAGTCTTAAAGGCAAAGCCATTTAAAAACTCTAGTGCTTGGTGTTGATGGCACATCAGGGCAGCTAGGTTCAGAGGGTACTTTGGCAGCTCTTAGTCTGAGCATGAATAGGGGCTTTGGAAAAATAAGGCATTAAGAAGACTTGTCATTTTAGGACCAATTTTAATAGATTTTGAAAGTTCAAACTCTTAGACTTTAAACAAAACTGTGAAATTATTGATTGGCTCAGAATGGTTCTATGGAAAAAACTAATCTGTAACAAAAACTTGGCATTGAAATTTTGAGCAAGTATACAGAAGTTCCAAGTAGGACAGGGCAAGAAAGGACAGGACTCGGACATTTACAGCAGCAAGCATTTTCTCTTCCTCTTCTTGTCACAGAGAGTGGGCAAGGTTGTTTGAAAATAAAATATATTATTGTTCAGGAATGGAATTCGAAATAAAGCTATTAGATTAATATTGTTAATTATATGCATCTCTTTCCTTAGTTTTTTTTAAAGATTTTATTTATTTATTTTAGAGAGAGCAGGAGAGCAGGGTGAGAGGCCCAGGGAGAGGGGGAGAGAGAATCCCAAGCAGACTCTGAACTGAGGGTGGAGCCCAAGGCGGGGCTGGCTTGATGTCACGACCCTGAGATTGTGACCTGAGCTGAAACCAACAGTTGGATGCTTAACTGACTGGGCCACCCAGACACCCCTCTTTCCTTAGTTTTTGAGTATTTGATCTGTCAAGTGTTGGTAAGAGTTGTAATTTGCCACTACTATTAATTTTTATTTCTGTCTCATAGTTTTATTTTTATATATTTTCACGCTGTTTTATTTGACACATGCAAATTCATAATGATTTCAAATTCAAGACAGACTAGAGAACACACACATTTACTTTTTTTTTTCCCTTTGAACATCATATTGAGGAAGTAGAAAAAAATCCAGAGAAACAAAAACGCCTGACAGGTATGCCACTTGTAAACCAGAATATGATAAATTTCTGGTTGAATAAAGCAATTGGGAATCAAATAATGACAATACCCTAGGGAGCGTAGTGAACCTGTAGCCTTTTTCAAAAAATCGGAAGGACCATCCAGAAATTTTGTCCTGCATTATTCCTAATCTCAGAAGCAGGGATGTCCTAGGAGAAAGAGCAAGCCGTGGGCACAGCCAGTTAATTAAAGGTATGGAAAGCTAAGTCATTTACCTATCAGTATAGATGTCTTCTCATGTGGTTTTCCTCCTGAGGTAATGCCAGATATTCAACACACTGATTTACAGATTGTCCATAGGAAATTCCCAAGTGGGTACTGTGGGGAGAAAGGAGCAGTGCTTTAGGTAGCTTATAGCTAACCTGAGGGTTATTGGATCTCCAGTACCTGGAAGATGGGATGCTTGTTCATCATTAAAGGAAAGCCTGGCTGTTTACATGATTCTTTTCTCTCCCTTGGCCTCATCCTTCTAGACTGTAGAGCTCTCAATGTGGTCATAATTTAGGTTCATTGCTAGGCAAACAGATTCCCACTTGAGTTGAGGAAATACAGTCCAGTTATCAGAATGTAACTTTGGTCTTGAGCTTCATTTACAGATATTAATTGATAACCTAGAAGAATCATGCTTTTGAGGAAAATCAGCAGTCTGAAAGAGGCACCAAATCTAACCACATTTTTAAATAATGAGACAGCAGAGGAGACAGTTTAATTTAGAATACAGAGTTACTTCAGATCTTCGGAGATATTTGGGAAGATACTGTATCCACCAAAAAAAGGAGAAAAGATTGCTATGAAAAAGAAACTAAGTTTATTTGATATTAAAATATGACCTTTTAGGTCAAAATTCAGTAGACGGAGTAAAGATCAAATTAACTAGCTTAGAGAAAAGAGTTCAGGGGTTTTGAGAATGTAGTAGAAAGAAAATATGAAAGAAAAATTGAAGTAACATGGAGGCTAGATTTAGGAGTCCTTACATCATATAATAGAAATTCTAATATGAATGAACAGAGAAAATGGAAGGAAATATAGAAACAAAAGAAGAAAATTCCTTGAGTTCAAGAAGGGCTCGGGTCTTTTTTTTTTTTTTTTTCTTTTTTTCTTGTTAAGTGATCTCTATGCCCAACACCAGGCTCAAACTCATAACCCTGAGATCAAGAGTCTCATGTTCTTAAGACTGAGCCAGCTCAGTGCCCCCAGAAGGGCTCAAGTCTTTTAACTGGAAAGGCCCCATTGGGTTCTGGATGTAAGAAAACCAGAGCTTTGTAGAGAGGTATCAGTGAAAATAAAGAGGACTCGACGAATTTAAGAGTGGCTAGCTTAGAGGCAAACTTAAGGGGCGAATTGGTGAGAGAAGTAAAATATAATTACATACTTGAAAATTAGGTATCTGAAGAAATAATAGCCAACATTGAACAACGTGGAGTAAAAATTGGAAAGAAATGTAGCTTAAGAGGGAAGATGTTAATTAGGCTTTAAATGTAAATTTCCACCAGTTCCACTTTTGCTCTAAGAAAAATCTCAGCATGCGACTTGATCTCAGGGTCACAAGTTCGAGCACCATGTTGGGGGTAGAGTTTACTTAAGAAAAAGGAAGAAGAATTCTCTTAGAAACAGATCTGCCTTTTGCCTTTCCTGCAGCTTGAGCAATTCCATTTATTGTGTATAGTACAATTTGGTTCTCTAAGTTTGACTTAGGGAGAGGAACTAGGGTTGAGCCATAAAATTAAAAGGCAGTGAGTTTTTGGGAGGCCAAAAGCAGAAAAGTAATTCTTGTATGCATGATAGCTGCAGAAAGCAAAGTGAATATGTAAGCACCCTGTTAACTTGCTCAAGAAGGGAGATCATTGGGGCGCCTGGGTGGCTCAGTGGGTTAAAGTCTCTGCCTTCGGCTCAGGTCATGATTTCAGGGTCCTGGGATTGAGCCCCACATCGGGCTCTCTGCTCAGCAGGGAGCCTGCTTCCCCCCTCTCTCTGCCTGCCTCTCTGCCTGCTTGTGATCTCTCTCTCTGTCAAATAAATAAATAAAATCTTTAAAAAAAAAAAAAAAAAGGGAGATCATTGCAGTGTCTAGGCATCAAGAGATCCAAGATGGAAATACATTATATTCGTTATCCCTAATTTAAGATAGATAAATGTCCTTGCTATACCTATTAACTTGGTATGGTATTTCTATTGCTTTAAAGAACAGAAGAAAAAAAAAAATTTTTTTTTTTTTTTTTCAGAAGAAAATTTTTGTGAATTTTTTTAGTTTCTCTCAACCCATTATTTCCCTTAAAACTATGTTTTTCTCTTGTGAATTCTTCTACACCATGGTTAGGATCATGATTTTTACAACTGGAAGGGACTGTTTTACTGACCTTGAGGTGAGAGTGGGGTTCCAGAAGTATTTTTGAGGACATTTGGTAATCAGACAAAACGTTAGTATGTGTTCACCTAAATTGTTAGAGTATTGGTTCTCTGAACCATTCTGCTTATTTGCCTCCAGATTCAACTCTGGGCTTGGTTGTTGCAGCAAGGGCACGGGCAATTTCAGTTATGTTATTAGTACACATTTCCCCACTCTTAGTTTTTCCTAATCCTGAGAACTCTTCTAAGTAGCTTCTGTTCTAAGAATGTTGGTTTCAAAAAAAAAAAAAAGAAGAATGTTGGTTTCATTCTGATTATCAGAATTCTAACCCCAGAGGGGTTACAAAGTTGAAGGATAGTCATCTCCGCTTAGAGGTACAAAACATGTTTTTTCCTGAATTTAATTTTGTAATGACAAAATAGAATAAAAAATAAATAGTCAAGAGGCGCCTGGGTGGCTCAGTGGGTTAAAGCCTCTGCCTTTGGCCCAGGTCGTGATCTCAGGGTCCTGGGATTGAGCCCCGAATCGGGCTCTCTGCTCGGCAGGGAGCCTGCTTCCCCCTCTCTCTGTCTGCCTCTCTGCTTACTTGTGATCTCTCCCTCTCTCTCTCTCTCTCTCTCTCTGTCAAATAAATAAATAAATAAATATCTTAAAAATAATCAGTCAAAACTGTTTTAATAATTACTGCTCACCTATGTCAAAAGTAAGGTGAGTGGATACCCACCATTTGGGCCAGTATATCTGTTAGAAAATAAATGGATAGGATGTAAAATGATAGGAATAATGGCAAAGAAGTCTGTTGTGATAGCTGGGGTTAATATTTTAGAGCAGCTTGCATGTGGGAGAACTGCAAGCTTTCTGAGCAAGGGAGTGCTCTGATCAAAGCGGTGCTTCAGAGGATCAGTGTGCAGCAGATGCGGATTGCAGGAATGCCTCCTCAGAACTTGGCCCCAGCCCTCATATATAACATGCTTCCTCGTCATTTGTTGTGGGAGTGGCAGAAAGGCCAGTGGAAGAGGCTATTTTCATCCCCCAGTGCTGGGGCGGGGTGGGGATGGGCGGTGGGAATCAGGAAGTAGGAAGCCGAGAGTAAGTGGTGACACTGGGAATAAAAAGAGAGGGACAGATGTCTGAGAACTTGTGGAGAAGAAACAGAGAAGGTCTGACAACCTGACTGAATTTAAGCAGGGAAGAAGGAAAAGGCCATAGTGGTCATGTCAGGAAAAAGCAGGGTTCTATCCTGATGAAAATATTCCACAGGCAGTCTGGTGGAAGTGTTAGCTGCTACCCTGAGTATGTGGATTTGGGGACTCATCTTTGTGTAAATGGTAGTTGAAACTGTGGAATATAAAAAGCATAAGAAAACAGGGCTGATCTTTCAAAGCAAGGCTGCAGTAAGGAGTGGGGAGGCAGAATAACGAGCATTTGGCAAGGTGGAAAGAGAAATGAGGGAAGGAGAGAATTCTGGAATCCAGGGGAGTGATTATCTGTCAAACTCTAATAGAAAAGCCAAGGAGGATGAATACCCAGCAAAAGAATTAGTGTGCAGGTTGAGAATTCTTAGAGCTGATGGGATTGGGGTTTGTAGGGATACTGGAGAGAGGGCCTTAATACCCTAACGAATCCTATTTATTGCCCTCTTAATTGGCTTAATTTTGGAAAGTAGTATGGCATTATGTTTAGAAGATTAATTTACTGTTTATCATTTTGTAATTACATTTTTAAAGGGGGGAGAAGAGAAAACGTGCTCAGAGATGATTTTATTTTATTTATTTTTATTTTCTAAAGAATTTATTTGTGAGAAAGAGAACACGAGTGGGGGGGGGGCAGAGGGAGAGGGAGAAGCAGACTCCCAACTAAGGAGGGAGCCTGACAAGGGGCTGGATCCCAGGACCCTGAGATCATGACCTGAGCCAAAGGCAGACCTTTAACCAACTGAGCCACCCAGGAGCCCCGCCAGAGGTGATTTTAATGGGGAGAGAGCAGTTGACAACTTATTCAGAACATGTATATTTTCCATTTTTCATAGTTGAAAAAATTTTTGTTCCTTTTAATTTTTTGTTGTTCCTTTTAATTTGAGGCAGTTTGAATAAATAACACAAAAGATGTCCTTCCTTGAATATGTCTCAGAGATGACATGTTGAAAATCATTTATTACATTAATGTTATTTGAGTTTTTCATGGATATTTAAGAACTATATGTAAGTTTAACATCTGAAAATAAGACATGTATAAATAAATATTTATTGCAACAAGTAAAATCAGAGTAAAAGGATAAAACTGCTGTAGAAATTCAGAGGAAGGAGAGATTATTTTCCACTTTTGTGTGGGTATGTGGCGGGGGGGCAGGGGATTTGGGGAAAAGGTCTAAGCAGAGTTGATAAGGGAAAGGTGTCCAGGGCATGGGACTCTTAATCTGGGAGTTGTGAGTTTGAGCCCCATGTTGGTTGTAGTGATTACTAAAATAATAAACTTAAAAAAAAATTGCAGTTTCTGTTATCTGAAATTTTAGTAAGAAGCATTCAGTACTTATATCATCAGCAAAAAATGATAAATGTAAAAGAAAAATGCATCTAAATAGTACCATTTAGGCTGGATTAGAAAGTGAGAAAGTAGATAAGGAAACCAGTGAGGGAGGAGGTTTATGCAGTATTTACATGAGTAAACCACAATCCTTGATTAGTAATAGTATTAAATAGTGTATTATTTAATTTTTTGTTTGTTTTTTTAAAGATTTACTTATTTTAGAGAGAGAGTGAGAGTGCAGGTGCATGAGCAGGGGGAGGGGCAGAGGGAGAGAGAATCCTCCAGCTGACGCTCCGCTGAGTGCAGAGGAGCCCAGTGAGGGGCTTGATCCCACAACTCCAAGATCATGACCTGAGTAGAAACCACGAGTTGGCTGCCCAGTCGACTGAGCTATTCAGGCGCCCCAAGTTTTTTTGTTTTTGTAAGTTTGGGCTTAAGTAGAAAAAAGGGAGCATTAAGGTCATTGGGTTGTCTTGTAAAAACCCAAGGCACATAAGGTTCTATAGCTGGACTTCAGAAAGTTCTAGAACCGGGAGCTAAAAAGCTTTTGGTAAACCTCCCCTCCCTGCTCCCTCTACTTTATTTCTCTGGGCATTCTCTGGATTCTTTTTATTTTTTTATTTGTAAACCTTATCTCACTAATCTAACCTGAAGTTGGAAAATGGCCTTCCTCATCTCCTGTGTTACAGCCAGGGGTGGTAGTGGTGGGGAGAAGACCCTTGTTTATGGTTTCAGATTCTCAGGGATAGGACTTTGATTTTGTTATGCTCATAGATGAGCTTGTTTTTACTTTTTGATACCTAGTGCCAGTCAGCTGTGGCCTGGAGAGCATAAATACACTGTGGGAATTTACTTCTCTAGATTGGAGGGTCAATTAAGAGGGGTCAATGTAAGTTAGGCAGAATTCCCGAAGGGTGTTTTTACTGCAGTTAGCATTTTGAATTTTTACAGTTGTTTGATGTATTGGTTGAAAGATAGCAGACTAATTAAATTTAGAGAATAGGGAAATTGTGCAGAAATTTCCCCCCAGTAAGCTGTAGAGTGTGTTTAAATTGAACTTTAATAAAACTGGTTACCATTCTGGGAATATGGGGTATACAGACTGAGAGGAGACAAGAGTGCTTGGGTGCTGGAAATGTTCTAGATCCTGATCTGGGTAGTTTAGTGATAATACGGGTTTATGCCTGTGTCAGAATTGATCAAGATGTGGGGCACCTGGGTGGCTCAGTTGGTTAAGCGTCCAACTCTTGATTTCAGCTCAGGTCATGATCTCTGGATTATAAGATCAAGCCCTGCTTCGGGCTCCGTGCTCAGCGGGGGAGTCTGTTTGAGATTCTCTCTCTGCCCTCCCTACTCCATGTTGTCTCCGTCTCTCTCTAAAATAAATAAATCTTTTTAAAAAATTCATCAAGATGTGTACACTTGATGTGTGAAAGCAGTATCTCAGTTAAAAAGCTAGGCACAGGGGTGCCTGGGTGGCTCAGTCAGTTAAGCATCTGCCTTCGGCTCGGGTCATGATCTCTGGGTCCTGGGATCAACCTCCTCATTGGGCTCCCTGCTCAGTGGGGAGTCTGCTTTTCTCTCTCTCCCTCTGCCTGCCGCTCCCCCTGCTTGTGCCCTCTCTTTCTCTCAAATAAATAAATAAAATCTTTAAGGAAAAAAAAAGCTAGGCATAGCTGACTTGTTTGGTTTATCTGCCTTCCCTTGTCATCTAGATGCCCACTTGGTAGAGAGAGGGAACACAAGCAGGGGAAGCAGCAGGCAGAGGGAGAAGCAGGCTCCCTGCTGAGCAGGGAGCCCGATGTGAGACTCAATCCCAGGACCCGGGATCATGACCTGAGCCACCCAGGTGCCCCTAGGTAGATAAATTTTTGATAGATATTCATCTTATTCATCTCTCTCATAATTTTGAATGTTTCAAAAATGTAAATGTCATGATGAGATTTTTAATACATGATATTAAAAAAGTAATGCTTGGTTTACTTTTTTTCTGATTTAGGAACTGTGACTGATGAGAATTAAAGGCCATGGATGAAGATGGACTTGAATTACAACCACAAGAGGCAAACTCATTTTTTGATGCAACAGGTATAACTTGGGTTGTTCTGCTTCCCAACTACCAAATTTGGAGTCGGCTGTCAAGTGGACGAATTGCTAGACTCTCACATTGATACTCACGCTTAGTTATCTTTTTATCCTGTCACGCCTACATTTGTTAAAATGAGCACATTATTATTCCTGTCCTTAAAAATGTGTTTCCCTCACAACCAACATTCATGTTCTTCTCCATAATAGCAGCGGTATCAAAATACCAGTGCTCTCTTCAGTTATTGGCATCTTGCCCAGTTACAATGCTAAGTCCGGTTACTTCTCCCTTTGAAAATGTTCCTTGCTTACATCTCTTCATTCTGCTTCCTCCCCCATAGACGTTCTCTGTCGTCTCAATCTTAATCTGTGGTAACTTTTAAATTCTTTTCCTTACTCTTAGTTTCTTTTGTCCAGCCCACCAATTAGAACACTGATCAAAAAAGAACATGTGGATTGTGTCATTTCTCTGTTTTCCATTACCCTGCACATAAAGTATAAGCCTCAGGCCCTCCACGTTCTGACCCCATCCTACTTTTATAACCATGTCTCTCACAAGGTGACAAAAGGAGCCCTCTGCTTCAGGAAGACAGAGTCTTACCTCACTCTCCAAACTACAAGGACTATTAAGTTCATGAAGTTCTATAAATAGAAAAAAAATGTGTTCACAATTTCAGCTTACCCATGATTCCAGTTGTGTACCATTGTACAGTGATTATGCTAGCTTTTATAATGTAAAATGGTTTTTTATCTGGCTAGCTACCCTTATAAATAAAACGTTGACTAGTTTTCCACTGGACTTGAAATGATCATATTGCAGTATATTAAAGAAATAGTGATTAACTTTATCAGGAAATTAAATATTAATAATTTAAAATTTTGACTTTTCCTTCAATCTCTAAATCCAGCGGGGGTATATGTATTTTTCTTAACGACTTGGAATCGTCTTTTAATTTATATTTGGTAACTTCAGTTTGATAATGATAAATGCAAAGATATAATTCTCTCTTCATTAGAACATGAAGTATAATTAATGTGCTTGAAAGAGAGACTAAGCTCTTTGGAGAAAAACACACACTATTTAGTAGCTTAATCTTGCCACAAGTGAGCCTGGGTCATGGGCTAAGCGGTAGATTGAAGGGGTGTTGCATTTTAGCCCTGATTGTTAACACTTAACGGTGTTTGTTTATCTTTGAGCAAGTCACTTAATCTGTCAGGACCTCCATTTTCATGTCCTAATAATAATAAAACCTCTCATTACAGTTTTTCAGAACACTTCCCATACATTCCCATTTGATCATCACAGCAGTCCTGTGAGGTATGCATGGCAGATACTACTGTCCTCATTTTACTGATGAGGAAACCGAAACTCAGAGGTTAAATGACTTGCCCAAGGTCACAAAACGAATAAGTGTCTAAACTGTACTCTGCGATTTAGATTTTGTAACCAGTCTTCTTGCCACCAAATGCTCTCATCTTCATGTCTGCAAAATGGAGATTACAATGATCTGTTGCTGGTGTTAATACTGAGAATATGGAAAATAAATGAGTATAAAGCATTTTGTAGAAATCCTATAGAAATTAAAGCAAACAAACTCTATTATTTCTAGATGTAATTAAAGTGGATATTAACTGGCTGTAAGATTTCCTACATTTTTAAATGATATTTTTGGCCCTTGTTGATCATTCTTGTTTGTTAAACAAAACCATATGTCTCTGAGGACCTGACCAGTGACACACAGTTGTTGAGTTAGGCAGCTGCTTGGACTCAGCCTGGTTTGAGTCACTTCCAGAAGCCCCAATCAACAGAATAGCATTTTAGGTTAAGACTTTTATAAAAACTTTGCTTTTCTCTAGACCAGGATCCAAGATAGTGGATTTGTTTTCTTTTATCCTATGTTTTTGGCATGGATATTTGATTTTGATTCCCATTTGCGGCGTTCATTCAGATTAATATTTATGGAGCACCATAATCTGTGCAAACTGTGTGATCTTGGTGAAGTCATTTAATCTCAACGGGGCTTCAATTGATTCAGCCCTCTACCTTTATTCCTTAATTGCAGAGTAGACTAGAGTAAGGTTTCTTATATTTTGAGGAGCTGCCTGGGGGATTGGGATATGGGGGGACAGGAGGAGGCTGGATGGAGATGGAATACCCTGGCGAAGTTGGGGCAGGCCCCATTCCAACTAACCTTGGCCTCCACCACTCCAGACAGAGCAGCTCCACTTTTATGCATCTCATCTATCCACAGAGACTCCTTAGCCAGTTGTCTTTTCTCTATAACTGTGGCCTTCTAGCCCTCTCTTCATTTATGCCCCGACCCTTTTATATCCTAGATTCAGAGGATAATTTCTAAATTTCCATAGTCGTAAATGGAGGGTATTGGTGAGATATTGTTCTAGAACAAAGGGGGAGAAAGAGATAAAAATGAAAGGGGTGAAAATAAAAGAGATACATGGGAGAGGTGGAAAGAAGAAAAAATATGAGTTGAGAAAGAGATGGAACAAGAACGAAAAAGAAATGAAAACACATATAATGAAGGAAGATGGTGTATTTGTTGCCTGAACTTGCATTACTTATTTTTATAATCATCCCTTAAGTACCTTTGCATATGGGATTAACTTTAATAAGCCTAGAATTTTACTTTCATGATTTTCTGTGTGTGTGTGAGAGAGAGAAAGAGAGAGAGAGACTGGCTCATTTGCCTTGTTTTTCTGTATTTCCTTATGTGTCACTTGGTTTGGGATGAGAATAAAAGTTCTTGTATTAAAAATTTCTCTTTCTGGTATGATTCAAAAATAGATTCCCTCTTTAATCTGTGTTAGTGTTTGAGAAAACTGAGGAGCTAACCTGTTTTACTGGTAGGAATTAAATAACATTTACATTATTTGAGGTAGTCATGCACACCTACGTGAAATTTGTGATTTTAATTTTTTTTTTTTTAAGGAGCTGATGCTACACACATGGACGGCGATCAAATTGTTGTGGAAGTACAAGAAACTGTTTTCGTTTCAGACGTTGTGGATTCAGACATAACTGTGCATAACTTTGTTCCTGATGACCCAGACTCAGTTGTAATCCAGGATGTTATTGAGGATGTTGTTATAGAAGATGTTCAGTGCCCCGATATCATGGAAGAAGCAGATGTATCTGAAACGGTCATCATTCCTGAGCAAGTGCTGGACTCAGATGTAACCGAAGAAGTTTCTTTAGCACATTGCACAGTCCCAGATGATGTTTTAGCTTCCGACATTACTTCAGCCTCAATGTCTATGCCAGAACACGTCTTGACGAGTGAATCCATACACGTGTCCGATGTTGGACATGTTGAACACGTGGTTCATGACAGTGTAGTAGAGGCAGAAATTGTCACCGACCCTCTGACAACGGACGTCGTTTCAGAAGAAGTATTGGTAGCAGATTGTGCCTCTGAAGCAGTCATAGATGCCAATGGGATCCCTGTGGACCAACAAGATGATGACAAAAGCAACTGTGAGGACTACCTTATGATTTCCTGTAAGTCTTGGGGTACCGTGATTGTCAAAGGTATTTTTGAAGGCTGTCTTTCCTAACTTACATCAGGGGTGAAATTTTCTTGACTTCTATAAAATTAAAGTAAATCTCATAGACCTACCTGCATTGTTTCAGTTTGGAGCCTGTAAGATAACTCAAAATTAAGAAAAGTGAAATGGTGCAGGGTAAAGAGTCATTTTGCTATAAGGACACAATAGAAAGATGAGATTTCTTCAGTCTAGAAAGACAAAGATGGAAAGGAGTAGAACTGAACTTTCTGAAATCATGAAGGATGTGATTAGGCTGTTAAGAGCCTTTATTAGAATTAGGAATCCTCTTGAAACTAAAAAGGAGTTCAACTTGGAAAAAAATGTATAACCAAACTAATATTCTTGTATATGGATGTACAGTGCTACTTATGTACTACTTACGTACTTACTCTACTTACATGTAAAATGCTATTTATATAACAGATAGCGTGGAAAAGAGCTCTGGCATAGTATTGAAACTTTAAATGATTCCCAAACATGATTTCAAGTATGATGGACTCATAGTAGGTTATTGAAGAAAGGAAGGTGTTTTGGAACATACTTGAACATTTTTAACTTAACATCTGGAAGGATAGCTGTGTCTTCTTACAACCTATTTCTTGGTACCACTTTCAGAGATAAAATCCTCAATTGGATAGACCACAGTTCTGACCCAGTATGGGGATTCTTGTGCCTTTAGGAACTAAACTTCAAAAAAAGACTCACAGACTATTTGCTTGTATAAATTCACAAGACTATTTGCTTTGCTTGAATACCTGTTACGATAGAGGAATTTCACATAACATATATTGGAGTCCGCCAGCATTTTAGAAAATACCTTTTAAAAGTTCCAGATTTTGGAAATCCGAGAATTCTTTGTGCGAAGAGGAAGAAAACGCCTTCATTCAACACATGTATTTGGGCTCCCTACTCTGTGTTAGACATTGTTGTAAGTAGTGCAGCTATTGATAGGTGATAAATAAAAAACATAAAACCATTGTCCTTAGAGAGCTTACAGTCTACTGCAGGAGAGAAAGAGAGGTTGCGCTGTGAAGCAGAGGTGTGACCAAGTTGCTGTGGAGACAAGATGGAGTTGCCGACCTTTGAACTCAAGGATGAGTTCTAGTTTTTACCAGGTGAAGAAGGACTTAAGTTGGGAGGGAGACATTCCAGGCAAACTGTATAGTATGTTAAAAAAAAAAAAAGAAGAAGATGATGATCCTGGCCTTTGCTGGGAATGATGGGCACTTTAGGATGTACTTGTATATCTTTGTGTACTTCTTGGTTAATTCATTAGAACAAATTTCTTGAAACAGAATTGCTAGATCGGAGGGTATACACATTTATTAGTCTGGTGATATTGCCTCAATATTTTGCCTAATAATAACTCCCCCATGAGATTGATGAGAAGGTCCATTTCCCTACACAACTGACCAACACAGGGTATTAATTTTCCTTTTTAGTTTTTGCCAGTCTCACAGGGAGAAATATGATTGCCATTTGAAGTTTGAATTTATTTTAGCAAGATAATTTTGGTAGTGATACAGAATAAGAATAGCTAAGGGAGAGACTAGTGGTAGAGGTTAGTTGAAATGGTTCATTTATGAGATAAAGAAGATTCTAAGTACCTTCATAGGAATGGGGACAGAAAGGAGGAACTAGATTCAAGAGAGTTTAGGAAGTAAAACAAATGAGATTTGGTGACATATATAATAGGGGTGGGGATCTGAGGGAGAAAGAATTCATGGAGGATCCTAAGATTTCTGCCTGGGGGAATTGGGTGCCTGGTCATGCTATTACCCGAGAGGTGGAGAGTTGGTGCAGAGAACATGATTTAGGACCTGTTAGAAGTTTGAGTTGCTTGCTGGGGACAATCTGATGGATGTTTTTTCTAAGCAGGTGATAATAGGAATTTGCTGCTTTTGAGAGGGTTTGTGGCTAGAAGAAGAAATTTGGGACAACAAAATATAGATAGTATCCTGTGTGGAAATGGGTGGTGGTTCCTTGGAGAGTGCTCGTAGAATAACGAGTACGGATCCTTTAGATATTTAAGAAGTACATGGAGGAGAAGAGCCCATGAAAATCAGGAGGTTTTGGGAAGTGGAGGAGAAAAATCTTTATAGACAGTATTTTTAATACTGTTAAAGATGAAAAGAATTTCTAGAAGTGTCATCACAGAAGAGATAGTAGAGCTATTCCACAGAGCAATTAGGAGGTCATTTGTATCTTAATTAATTAAAATAGTTTTAATAAAGCATGGGCCAATGGAGAGGAGATAGAAGAGCTGAACCGTAATGGATTGAGAAGTTGGTGGAAGTGAAGTAGGTGAAGCAGTTTGTATAAATGGCCATTTTGGTCAGGGAAGGGACAAAAGAGGCAGGAGTATAGCTTTTGATATTTGGCTGGATGGTGAAAGTGTGTTGAGCATATTTATCGTCTTATAGGTGCAGGACACAAACCATTGGATAGAGAGACTAAAGATAAGGGAAGGGTTACCAGATGGAGCAGTTCCAGAGAAGGGGGAGGAAATGAGGTCCAGGGCAGCAGTGCAGGGCTATTGGGTGAGGCCTAGGGAGGAAGAGTGACTACCTTCTCTGAGACAGAGGCAGTAAAAAGAGCTTTAGAATATTGGGAGCAGGAGCCTGGCTGGCTTATTTGGTAAAGCATGTAACTCTTAATCTCAGGGTTGTGAGTTCAAGCCCCACAGTGAGTGTAGAGATTACTTAAAAATAAAATCTTTTAAAAAAATAAATAAAGGGACGCCTGGGTGGCTCAGTCAGTTGGACATCTGCCTTCTGCTCGGGTCATGATCCCAGGGTCCTGGGATTGAGTCCTGCATTGGGCTCCTTGCTCAATGGTGAGCATGCTTCTCCCTCTGCCTGTCACTCTCCCTGCTTGTGCTCACTCGCTTTCTCTGACAAATAAATAAAATATTAAAAAATAAATAAAATAAATTAAAAAAGAATCTTGAGAGCTATTTTCTTTGTGCAGCAAATTCATCTGCCAATATAGGATGTACAGAGGTTGTGTGGAAAGCTGAAGAATAGAGGTGAAGAGTTGAAAAGCCTTAGTCTTAAAGGGAAGGGCCAAGGCAGGAAGCGTTAAGAACTTACAGGATAGATTATTTAGCTGCATTGGGGGGGCGGCTGAGATTGAGAGTCTTTAGTTTGTATGTCAGATGTGCCATGCAGTATGAAAATACCATTTTGAAATACCATTGCCAGATTTTCTATTGCAAGACCAGGGAACCAACCCAGAGGCAAGGCTGGAGAAAGTAAGGAGTTGGGTTCATTGTGCTTTATGAGGGCAAAAAGGATCTGGTGAAATATTTAGGAGAAAGCACTCTTGGTTCTCCTTGACTTCCCTTTTCACTTAAACTTGTTTGCTAAGGAGTAAAATGCATAGCATTGGTTTGACCTGTAGCTGCATACTATCTCTCGCCTTTATGACTCTTTTAGGAAGTTCAGCCCTCCAAGAATGTCATAAAAAAAACACCAAAAGTTGATTTAGTAAGGATTGACAGAGTATCCTAGATTCATTTTTTTATTAAGATTTTATTTCTTGAGAGAGAGCACACGAGCAGGGGGAGGGGCAGAGGGAGAAGCAGACTCCCCGCTGAGCAGGGAGCTGGACACAGGGCTCATCCCAGGACCCTGGGATCACAACCTGAGCCGAAGGCGGATGCTTAACCAACTGAGCCACCCAGAGACCCCAGTATACCAGATTTTTACACTCTATTGCAGAGTCCAGACTTGTAAAATTTTCACTAAAAATCTTATAGTCCTCTTTCTTTTAGGCCCTGAGTTTCTGCTATTTTATATAGATTTTAATGTTCCTAAAAAAGTAAATAAGGATGGACACAAACTGCTATTGTTACGTATTTTTGTATGTTTTATATATGTATTTAAGTTAACAATACAGTGATAGTTTATTCCTTTTTTTTTTTAAGATTTATTTATTTAATTTAGAGAAAGAAAGAGAGTATGCGAGTGGTGGGGGGCAGGCAGAGGGAGAGAGAGAATGCTGAAGCAGACTCCCCGCTGAGCACAGAGCCTGACGTGGGGCTCAGTCCCAGGACCCTGAGATCATGACCTGAGCCAAAATCAAGAGTCAGCCACTTCACCGACTGAGCTACCCAGGTGCCCCATTCCTTTCCTTTTAAAATAGAATGTCACATCCAAGCTCAAAGAATACAGAGAAAACACAAACACACACACACACACACACACGTTACCTAATCCCCCTATTTTACTATAATGAAATGGTTTGATTACTTTTATTTTTTTTAATTTTTTTAAAGCTCTATTTATTTTTGAGAGAGGGAGAGAAAGAGAAAGCATGAGTGGAGGGGCAGAGGGACAGGGAGAGAGAATCCCAAGCAGACTCCATGCCAAGCCCAGAGCCCGACACAGGGCTTGATCTAACGACCTTGAAATAATGACCTGAGCTGAGACCAAAGTCGAATGCTTAGCCGGCTGCGCCATCCAGGTGCCCCTGATTGCTTTTAAGTTGGGTTTAGGGATGGTGACTTTGGAGAGGGTCATGGTGACTTTTGGTAGTATCTATTGTTCTTTTGCAGGTATTTCATTCATTTTTCCTCCATTCCATACCATCATCCCTTTTCCTTTCAAAGTATAGTCATGTTAAAAAATAGTGATTTACTACTGGCTTTGGAATCAAACCAATTGAATGCTTTGGAATTAATTAGCATTTCTCTTGTTTCTGCCTCTCAGTGCTGCATTTCAACTTAAAACCAAAATTAATTTCAGAAGTTTAGGATTGAAAAAGGCTTTGTGGTAAGCATATAGAGGAACTATGGTCTGATTTTCTCCATGACAGAGAATGCAGAGATGCTGTTATTAGCAGTCAACTTTAATGCTTTTCATAATATGATGAGAGATAATAGTAATATCTCTGAATTCCTATGATACTTATTCACCTCATTGGTCAGAGAACATGAGCAGACATCTAAATACTCTTCAAAAATTTCAATAAGTCATTGGATCTAAGAGCCTAATAAACAGCTTTTATAAAGTCTTTAGTGTCTATCTTGGCAGATTTCTTCCCTCTGAAGGTCTCATTTAAAATGATGACAAAGGAGCGCCTGGGTGTCTCAGTCGTTAAGGGTTTGCCTTCGGCTCAGGTCATGATCTCAGGGTCCTGGGATCTAGCCCCGAATCAGGCTCCATGCTCAGTGGGAAGCCTGCTTCTTCCTCTCACACTCTCCCTGCTTATGTTCTCTCTCTACTGTGTCTCTCTCTGTCAAATAAATAAAAATCTTAAAAAAAAAAAAAAAAAAAAGACAAAGTAGCAATCCTCATTCTTCACAGTGTCCTGATAGTGTATCTAGACACAAATGTTCTCTGTCACAGTAGAGCTGCCTTTGAGGCCAGGATGACCTCTTTATCTCATCTTTGTAGTCGAGATGTTATGATTGCTTGTGAATTTGATGATCTGTTTCTTGAAAATAGGAACTATCCACTGCATCTTAGCCATCGATGTATCTTTTTCATCAAACCCTATGCCTATTAGGTGTGAAATAAATATTTGTTGAATATATGAAGGCTATAGCTGCAAGTCTGTGGGCATTGTGACACATCGAAGGTATTAAAAGTACATTTCTTCCCTACCAAAAGCTGTTGGTTCTCACTTGGTTCTGGTTAGGCTAGATATGGTGGTACTGCTTTATGGCACTTAAGAGTTTTCTGGGTCTCTGAGGCGGAATGTTTGAGTCATCCGTGTGTTAACCAAGTTGTTTTTTAGTTCTTTAATCCGAGACAGCTGCCAGACATCCTTAATTTCTTTGCAGTGGTCTTCAGCCTCCTGGAGTTTCACTTTGCAGCTGCATAGTCAAGATGCTATTTCGTCAAACATCAGTTTGTACAATAGGGAAAGTTGGAGAAGATCTGGTGATGATGAGTCAGGCACTGCCTTACAACAGCTGCACAAAGCAAAATATTATCTGAGTGCCTTTGATATTAACATGATCAACAAGAAGTCACTCTTTAGATCTTGTTGACATGTCCCATGTCTTTTAATTAGAATAGTTAGCAGATGAACAGGAGCTAGGTATTCCTTTCTAATCCTAGATTCAACTTAAGTGTTGAAATTAACTTTTTTTGGTAACAGCTTTAACACAGGTAACAGTGTGTAACATATGCCATACATTTCGCCCATTGGAAGTGTGCAATTCAGTGGTTTTTAGTGTATTCACTAACTTGTGCAACCATCGTCAGACTTGAGAAAATTTTAGTTACCCCAGGGAGAAACTTCATACCCTTTAGCTATCACTCCCATCAACCCTCTCTGTCCCTTCCAAATCTAATAAGCCCTAATCTACTTTCTGCCTGGATAGATTTGCCTGTTAGGGATATTTCCTATAAACGGAATACTGTAATACAGGGTGTTTATGACTGGCTCTTTTCACTTAAGAATGTTTTCAGTGTTCATCCGTGTCGCAGCAGGTGTCAGTGCTTCATTTCTTTTTATTACTGAAAACTATTCCATCTTCTCAGTGTACAGGGTATACATTTTAGTCCATTTGTAAGTTGTTTCTACTTTTTGGATGTTGTATCTATGATTTTAACATTTGTATTCAAGTTTTTGTGGACATATATCTCATATGTGGAATTGCTGGGTCATATGGTAACTCTTACGTTTAATCTTTTAAGGAACTGCCAGACTGGTTTCCAAAGCGACTGCACCATTTTACATTCCCACCAGCAGTGTATGAGGGTTCCGGTGTCTCCACACCCTTTGTGGCGCTTGTGAATTCTGTCTTTTTTATCATAGCCATCCTAGTGGATGGGAAGCAATATCCTGTTGTGGTTTTGATTTACATTTCCCTGATGGTTAATGATGTTAAGCAGTTTTTCATGTGCTTATTGGCCATTTGGATATATTCTTTGGAGAAATGTCTATTAAGATGCCTTGCTCATTTTTAAATTGAGTTATTTGCCTTTTTATTATTGAGTTGAAAGAATTCTTTGTATATTCTAGTTACAAGTCCCTTATAAGATAAATGATTTACAAATATGTTGTCTCGTTCTGTCAGTAGTCTCCACTTCCTTGGTAGTGTCCTTTGATGTGCAAAAGTTTTAAATCTTGATGAAGTCCAATTTATATATTTTTCTGTTGCTGTGCTTTTGTTCTCATATTTAAGAAACTGTTTCCTCATCCAAGGTTATGAAGATTTACGCCTGTGTTTCCTTTTAAGAGTTTTATAGCTTTGGTTCTTGCATTTAGGCCTTTGATCCATTTTGAGTTTATTTTTGTGTATGATGTGAGATAGATAAGGAACTAACTTCATTCTCTGGCATGTGGATATTCAGTTGTCCCAGCACCATTTGTTGAAAAAACATTTCTTTCCCCATTGAATGTTCTTGGCACTCTTGTTGAAAATAATTGACTGTAAATGTGAGGGGTTAATTTTTTGGACTCTTAACTCTGTTCCATTAATCATCTATCCTTATACTAGTTCCATGCTGTCAGAGTGCATTGTGAATTTGCAAAATTTAGTGCCCTAAATGTTAAAGTTTAAAATTTTAAGTCCAGGCAAAAATGCATAATACAGTTTTAAAAGATGTAACACAATAAGTGATGGCGACATTGTATGTTCTTACGGAAAACACGGGTGTTTCGGGTATGTTTGCCTATCTTACAGTAACATCAGAGGAAACAACTAATAGACCTCTGCAGCATGGGATCCTTCCGGTCAAAAACTGAACGCTTAGCCATAGAGTCTCTTTTCTAATGTAAACCTATATGATACTTCATTTCTAATATACATTTTAATAAAATATGTGCTCTCGGTTATTTTAAGCAGTTTTAAAATAGATAAATTAAGAAAAATAGCAAATAATTTCAACTTAGAACCCTTTAAACTAGTTCGGTTAAATGAAAGTATGTCATAATTTTTAACATGTTGATTATAAAATTGGAAATTTTACTTTGTTCAGACCATAAGTTTAATAAAAGTGTTTTATGACAGTAAGTGTGGAGTAATAATATAGCTGTCTTCTTTCCATTTAGTTGTTTTTATATACTAAGGCTAAAGACGTTTTCACGAAGATAAAGTTAATTTCAAAATACTATTTTCTACAGTATGCAACTGCTTGTATAAAAGCTGAATGTTCATAAATCATTAGATTCGTTAGTTCTTAACTAATGCTAATTGAGCTCTTTTGGTCTGGTGGCACTTATATAATTTAAGTCCATTTGAATTAGTATTTCAAGAAGAGCTCAGGTGCTAATGTGTGGGAAATGCTCATCAGACCTATTTTTTAAATGACCCTTGAGTCAATTTGCAGGTTTGTTGTTAATAAAGCTCACTTTTCAGGGGGAAAATATTTATGACTATATTTGTGGTTTGATTGTTACCAAGTCAAAATGGACAACTAAGAAAAATTTTTTGACTTAAGCTGTTTTATCCCAGGAAAGATTGTAGATTTGTAACGGGTTGGTAACAATAAAAATAGGTAAGAGTAAACCTTCAATAAATAGTACCTGTGTGCCAGAACTTAGTGTATATTATTTTCTTTACACAACCTTATAATGTTGGTGTTATTACTCTTCTTTACATATTGGGAAACAGGATCAGTTTAAATAACTTGACCGAAGTTACACATCCAGCTAGCATTAGGTTGAAGATGTGAAATCAAGTGCGTTTTATTCCAAACGGTCTACCTCCACTCTCATATTGCCTTTCTTCATGTGTGTGTGTGTGTGTGTGTGTGTGTGTGTGTGTGTGTGTGTGTATTTATATACATATGTATATAAAACTCATACTACAAAGCAGTAGTTTGGCTTAAATACTGCTTATAGGTGGATTGAGGAGGCAACCAGATTTCAGTGATTCTTAACATTTATAATATTAATTTTTTTAAAATTTACAGTATTATTTAATACCCAATTTTACCAGTGTTAGGAAATAATTTAAAGGACTTAAACATTAGTTAACTCATAGCAGAAGCCACCCAGACAGCCTCCAAATCCTATTCCATTGTTTTTCTACCTAAAAAATAAATTTTTTTCAAATTTATGTTTAAATGAGAAAAATCATACATAAACTAGTATTTTTACTTTTGGCCGTATTTACTTTCCTTGCAACTTCATTCATTCAAAAACATTTCTTGACCAGCCACGATAAGCTAGGAACCTTGGTTGGTAGCTGTTAGAGATAAACAGTGCAAGTCTCTGGCTTTTTAGAGTCTAGACCACAGTCCTGGAGGGAAGACAAACAGAAACAGATCATTACAGTTGATTGTGCAAAGATACATAACTGAAAATACAAAGTATTTTGGAAGCACTAAGGGCAGAAATGGAGGGTGGTGGATTTTTCGTATACTTCCGTGAGCTACATGCTGTGAAAAGCATTATAAATTTTTTTTTTATTTTAAGATTTTATTTATTTATTTGACAGAAAGAGAGAGAGATCACAAGTAGGCAGAGAGGCAGGCAGAGGGAGAGGGGGAAGCAGGCTCCCCGTCGAGCAGAGAGCCCGACGCGGACTCGATCCCAGGACCCCGAGATTATGACCCGAGCTGAAGGCAGAGGCTTTAATCCACTGAGCCACCCAGGCGCCCCTGTGAAAAGCATTCTAAACCAGAGTTCTGTGGAAGCTTGGTTGAAGACCTGAGTCTCTGTATTTCATCTCTACTCCTAACCATTTCCTTCCATCTCATATTGTTTTGAAGCAAATTCCATGCATCATTTCATTCATAGGTATTTCAGTATATATATCCGAAGGACAAGGATTTTTTTAAAAAATGAAACAATATCATGGTCACATCTTTAAAAAAATAATTTGGGATGAACTCAGTTTGAAGGATGAGTGGGTGGGTAAGGCAGGAGGAATGGCAGGAGGGAGGAGGGCCTACTTAAAGGCAAGGAGATGTGAAAGATCTTGGAGTGTTCAGAGACTTACTCGTTGGAGTGCAAATAATATCTTTGGTGAAGAAAATGGAGGAAATGGTGAGAAATAAGATTGACAAAATAGGCAGGGCCCAAATCATAACAGCCCTTGTGAATACACTAAGAAGCCCATTTTACCTTGTCAATATGGGGAGCTGTTAAAGGGTTGTAAGCAGATTAATAATAACGTGGTTAGGCTGGTAGTTTGGAAAGATCATCCTCATGGCAATGTTGAGAGCAGACAAGGTAAGAGTAAAATCAGAAACAAAAAGTGCACTATGGGAGATTATAGTAGTTCAGGTAAGAAACTGATGATGATAGTTTGAAATAACTCCGTCAGTAGAGTGGGGCATGTTTAGGAAGCAGAATTTGGATTAAATTTAGGCTCGAGGAAGAGGGAGAGTTGAAAGCTCCCTTCCTGGTTTCTGGCTTGTGGAGCTGGGCAGGTGGCGAAACCATTACCAGAGGAGGAGGACGTTTGGACACGCTGCGGATCTGCCCCTAGAGTTGCTGCCTGCAGCTGTCCACGTGGTGCCCCTGGCCTGCTAGCTGAGCTATTCCGGCCAGTTGGTCTGATGTTAGCTCCTAGTTAAGCACAGCTTTTGGTCATAGTGGATATCTAATAAAAAATGGTTCCGGGGGAGGGGGTGCCTGGGTGGTTCAGTCGGTGAAGTGTCCGACTTGATTTTGGCTTGGGTCCTGATCTCAGGGTTGTGAGATTGAGCCCTGTGTTGGGGCTTAAGATTCTCAGGCTCCCCTCTCCCTCTGCACCTCCCCCCGCAAAAGTGGTTCTGGGAATGAATGAGGAAAGAAATCCAAACTTCTATGTTTAATGCATAAATTCTGAGGGTTAATACAATCTGATGGTTTATTTATTGATCCTCAGGGCTGTTAGCATAGGAGACATGGTAAAATATTTGTTTATTCCTTTGTTCTGTGGGCAGATTGTTGGATGTTTCTATATCTTACCATTATTTTTTATATATGCACTCTATCAGTTTTGTTTCTTAACCATTTAGTAAATCACAGTATAAAATTTTAGAGTTTTAAAAATAATATATCCTCATGGGAATATTTCTGAAATGTGAGAAAAGTCTCATTTAGGGAAGACATATTGAATAAGCTTTAAGCTTGTTCTGATGAAATTCAAAACGATTTCTGTTAATCCATCTAAAATTATGTCTTTATTGTGGACACTCTGAATTTTCGGTTTGATGTTCAGTCTGGATGTCAGATTTGTACCAAGAGTGAAGCAGTCAAGTAAGGCACATGTATTGTTGTCCTCCCCTCTCCCCACCAAAAATAAAATTGGGTAAAAAGTCTCTATCTTGAAAGCCTTAGAAGCAATTGGAGCTTCAGATGAGCCTTGTGACTCATATTTACTGTTTATCTGCTTGTGACCTAGACAAAATTGTCCAACAGCTTGCCCTTTGAACAGATCTATGATTACTTTGTGGGATAACGGGAGCTGGGCAGGGGAGAGAGAGAGGAGGAGAGAGGAAAAGAAAAAACATGCTTCGAGAAATTCTTCAGTGTATGGCAATAGTGTCTGCAGTTTAGAGTCAGCCAGCTTTCCATTTGGATGCCAGCCCAGCTGCTCGTTAGCTGTATGATTTTGAGCAAATTACTGATTTCTCTTAGGCCTTTGTTTTTTTATTTGTAATATGGCAGTCCTACCTGACCTGTGGACTGGTTGGGAGAATTAGAGATCATATGCAGCAGGCACCCAGCACAGAGCCCGCCTGTCGGTAATGGCTAGTCATTGTTGTCCACACAGAGTCTCTCTGTTAGTGGCATCAACTGGGCAAGCAGGACTAACTCTGGACCGGCTTCATTTAAGACCTTCCTGTTGTCTGATTAGGGAATCCTTGGCTAAAGGCAGGCACAGGGTGGGATTGTGATAGTCATTCCTTTCTTTTTCCCCTGAATTTATAGTATTAAGAAATCCGTTCTTGGTTAACTAGATTTAGTTAGCTATGTTTTAGACCAATCCAGTGCAATTTGGCAAATATTTTTCGTAAGTTCTATCTCTGCCATCATGCTAGAGATCACTGTAACTTAAGACAGACACTTGAGGGGCGCCTGGGTGGCTCAGTGGGTTGAAGCCTCTGCTTTCGGCTCAGGTCATGATCTCAGCGTCCTGGGATCGAGCCCCGCATCGGGCTCTCTGCTCAGCGGGGAGCCTGCTTCCCTCTCTCTCTCTGCCTACTTGTGATCTCTCTCTCTCTCTGTCAAATAAATAAATAAAATCTTTAAAAAAAAAAAAAAAAAAGACAGACACTTGAATGGCTCTGATCCTTTAATTCCCCTTCTACAGAACAGGCTAATTTCATTAAATCTTTGACCATCTCCAGGAAAGTTTCAAGAGGTAAAGGAGATCAGATTATAACTAATTCTCTGAGATCTTTTATAGGCTATATAATAAAAATAAGATGGAATTTTAACCACAGAAAGAGGGTACCTAAGGAGGAAACTAAGAAAGGGAGACCCAGAAATGAACTTGTAAGTGTATTTATCTACTATAACATCTGCTTACTCAGCAGAATGCTTCCTGCAAGTTACTTAGTCTTAGGTGCTCTGGTTTCACATGTGTAAAGTGGAGATAAAACACCTAAGTCATGGAGCTGTTGTCATTGATTTTGTGATAAAATAGAGGGATACCACTGACCACAGTGTCTAGGACATAACAGTTGCTCATGAGCTCAGGTATCCTTTTAAGGAGAGCTGCCCATCTATGGTATTTTTTCTTTTTAAAGATTTTATTTATTTATTTGTCAGAGAGAGAGCGAGCACAAGCAGGGGGAGCAGCAGGCAGAGGGAGAAGCAGACTCCCCGTTGAGTAGGGAGTTTGATGTGGGACTGGATCCCAGGACCGCAGGGATCATGACCTGAGCCAAAGGCAGATGCTTAACCAACCAACTGAGCCCAAGTTTTTTATGTTTCTGCTCCATTCTGAAGTAGTTGCTTTCTAGGCTTAATGTAATACAGACGTTTTTCTGAAATTTCCCTTTTCTTATTTCCTGAGATTAATCCACTGTTTTATGGATTCCCCTGTCACCTTCTTTCTTGATTTGCTCCCTTATTGTGCTGGACCACATATTGAAATAACTTCCTAAGGACTATAGATTGTATACTAAAAATATTTTTTATTCTACCCTTAAATGTGATTGATAATTTGGTTAGGTACAGAATTCTAGGTTAGAATTTTCCCTGAGAACTTGTGGTGCCATGTTTCACTGTCACCTGGCGTCTAGTGTTACAGTTTAGGAGCCTGATGTCATCTTGACTCTCATTCCTTTGTAGGTGTTTCTTTTTATTTTGAAAGCTTTCAAAATCTTTTTATCCCTCCTGGTCTGAAATATCTTGTGCTTAGCTAGGTGTAGGTCTTTTTCTTGCACTGTATTTTCATGCATGGTGAGTTCTTTGAATCTAAAGAATCTTCAGCTTTCTGAGATATTTTTATTTATTAATACAATATATTAATTGCAAGAAGAATCTCTGAAAGAAACAGAGTAAGTGTATCCCAACAGTTGTCTGAACCTCTGTGTTCCATTATGATAGTCATTAGCCACATGTGGCTAATTAAATTTAAGTTTAAATAAAATTAGGTGTGTAGTGTCTAAGTTGCACCAACCACATTTCAAGTGCTGAATAACCCCATGTAGCTAGTACAGATATAGAACATTTCCAATGTGATCTTTTTTAAAAATCAAAGAGGAGATGCAGAAGTTCAAAGAATATATTACAAGACCATAGAGGCAGCTAGAAAGTAAACTCAAAATTCAGAAAGAAGCTGAAGAGAAAAATAAAAATATGATCAAGATAAAAGCCACTATAGAAGCAACTATAGGAATAAATATGCCTCGGTGAATAAGCATGAGCAGAGGATCCAGCTTTAGGAAATCACAACAATGAAATGGTTAAGAAAAAAAGGTGCAAAAATGATTATGGAGATGATGGCTAGATATAGGAGATAGATAAAGGAGGCAGACACGTAAGGGGAATTCTCAAACAAGGGAGCAACCAATGAACTACAAAAATATTTATAGTGGAAGAAATTTTCCTAAAATAAAGATTAGAATCTTTCACTGAATTTTCCTGAAATATCAAATCTTGTTTCAAGAAGTTGATAGAATGATAAAACCAACAAGTCATAATCGTAGTAATGTTTAGTGAAATTTAAGGATAAAGAGTTATAAGGACATCCACACAGAAATACTCAGTGTTGGAAGAGAGTGGAACAACTCTTCAAAGTTCTGAGAAAATGTAACTTAAGAATTTTATACCCACCCAATTTATTCAAGTGAAGGCCACATTTTCCTGTCAGCCCTATTTGGTAATGAATCTGTCAAACCAAGGGATCATTCAGTATAAAGAACTCTAGAATGGAGAAACTGATAAAAGAATTGGTAGTGAGCATTGGCATCCCTTTAATATTTAAGTAACTATAAAATATCTGGGACAGGGAGGGGCACCTGGGAGGGCGCCACTCTTGATTTTGGCTCAGGTCATGATCTCATGGTCATGAGACTGAGCCCAGCATTGGGCCTCACGCTGAGTGTGGAGCCTACTTAAGATTCTCCCTCTCCCTCTGCCGACCCCCATGCCCTGCAGGTGCTTTCTCTCCTCTCTCCAAAAAAAAAAAAAAAAAAGGAAGGCGGGTGGGGGGTATTGATGTGTTCATTTCCATATCTTTCCTAGTAGGATGACAGTAGATACTGGCCTTAAAATTGATTTATGGGGCGCCTGGATGGCTCAGTTGGTTAAGCGTCCGACTCTTGGATTTAGCTCAGGTCATGATCTCGGGGTCGTGAGATCGAGCCCCACATCAGGCTCTGCGCTGGGCATGCATGGAGCCTGCTTGAGATTCTCTCTGTTCATCTCCCTCTGCCCTTCCCCCCCTCGCTCTTGTGCATGCGCTCTCACTCTCCTTAAAAAAATTGATTCATGTATTAGAAGCAAAATATGACTCTAAATGTTTTTGTAATATATTTTTTCATCTTTAGAGGGTTAAGAACTAGTAACATAATGTCTGACATTTACTTGAAGATCAGCATTCATATATTTAAGAAATGAATGTTAAATCTTTTCTGTATATCAGAGTGTATTGTAGACACTTGGGATACATCATTGAACAAAACAGATGCCAGTGCTTTTCCCTCCCTTATGTTCTAGCAGAGGTACTAGGACATAAATAAGTGATGTAGTGTACGTGATACCTTCTTGGGAAGAAAACGGGTATAAGGAGGATTTTGGGTTGCAGATGTGGTCAGGGTTTGCTGAGATGACATTTGAGCAGAGACTTAATTTCGAGATATCTGATGGACATCAAAGACATGTACAAATCTGAGTTTGGGAAATAGGACTAGAGTGGAGATGCAAAATTGGGAGTTACTGGCATAGAGATGAAATTTAAGCTATAAAACGGAATGACATTGCCAAAGGGGTCATTGTAAATAAACCAGGAGCAAAAACCAAGCCCCAAGGTTTGCAACCTTAAGAGGCTAAGAGGCTGCTCCTGCAAAGGACTGAGGAGGCATGGCCAGTGACGGAGGAGGAGACCAAGAGCTGACATCCTGGAGGCCAAGTGAGGAAAGTGAATCAGAGTCAAACGAATGCAGAGAACGGGTGACCTTGACGAACAGTTTTGGTGAAGTCATGGGCCCGGTTGAAGTGAGTTTAGAGGATATAGAGTGACAAGAATTGGAGAAATGGGAGCAAGAGGTTTTGTTTTAAATAGGGAAAAAGAATAGTTTGTTTATTTGCTGATGAAAGTGATGCAGTAGAGGGGGAGAGATGCTGGAGCAATAAAGAGGGGGGCAGGCTTTAGCTAGGAATGGAGGTGATTTGTCTTGGTTACAGGCCTGGTTTAGTTGCTGGTAGGTGAGTGGAGCTCATAGTGAATCTTCCGATTGTTTCACTTGTTCTCAATGAAGTAAGAAAGAAGATCGTCCACTGAGAATGAGGATGGGGAGGTGAAATTAGAGACTTGAGAGAGGATACTAGAAAATAAGAGAGAGGGAAAGTAGCAGAAGCGGTTTGCTTCAGGTTCAGGGTCACGGATTTAAAGTGGGACCACCAGGGTGCCTGCGTGTGTCTGTGCTTGTGTGCGTGGTTCCGGTCAGATTTAGCCACAGAGGTGCTGCTGCAGAGGCTGAGAGGAAAATTGTATTAGGCAAGTCCGTGGTTCTCCCAAGTCAGTATGATGGAACGAAAGGAGGGAGAGGGCAAGGGATTGGAGAACAAGGGAATGAGATTGACTGTGTAATTCAAGTTGAGTTCGAGTAAATTATATCATAATAATTTTTGTTTAAAAATGGCATATTACGATATCCAATTTTCATTAAAATATCTGTTCACTCTTTTATTTATAAATATGCATAGGGAAATGTCTGAATAATGATCTGTAAATTGATAGTTCTAGGTGGTAGGATTTTGATTACATTTTAATTTCCTTTTATAGTTTAAAAATACTTCTGTTTGGGGGGCCTGGGTGACTCACTGGGTTAAGCAGCTACCTTCGGCTCAGGTCATGATCCCAGGGTCCTGAGATTGAGCCCCATGTTGGGCTCCCTGCTCAGTGGGGAGTCTGCTTCTCCCTCTCCCTCTGCTGCTCCCCCTGCTTGGGCTCTCTTGCTCATGCTCTCTCAAATAAATAAAAATAAAATCTTAAAAAAAATACTTTTCTTAAACAGTAAACTGTATAATTTCTACAACAAATTATATACAAGTATAAGAAGCATAAAGGAATAGAAATAAAAATGTATTAAGTTCAGGGCACACCGGGTAATCTAGGACCTGATGGGGGAGACAGGATTGAAGGCAGAAAGCACTTTGGTCGGAGGTCGGTTGCTTATACTGTGCAGTTTGTATTTTATTTGGTAGGAAATGGGATACCATTCTGGGCCAGAGAGTAAGGCAACTGGATCTTTGTTTTAGGAAAGCTGATTGAGGGCTATGTCTAGGGGTATGTGGTAGGAAACGTAGGAAGAGAGAGATCAAATGGTAAAGGTCTTTTCTTTTTATGAGGTTAATTTGTACAAAATGCAATCCCACCGCAATCCGGTATCATATATTTTTCTGTCTGCGTAAAAATTATAACGAAATTTGTCTAGAAACAAGTGAAAATAACAAAACAATATTACCTGTTTCATAAGGTTTTTGTGAGGAGTGAATGGTTGCATTTTAAGGGTTTATTACCATGCTTGGCCTGAGGTATGTGGTCAGTAAATGACCAGCATCCTTCCTTGTTATGTAGATTCTTCATCAGCTTAGTTTTACTAATCTTCTAATTAGATCAACATTCATTTAATAGTTTACTTGAGGGGCACCTGGGTGGCTCAGTTAAGCATTCAACTCTTGATTTCAGCTCAGGTCTTGATGTCAGCGTCGTGAATTCAAGCCCCACATTGGGCTCCACACTGTGTGTGGAGCCTACGTAAAGAAAAAGGTGCCTAGGTGGCTCAGTCAGTTAAGCGACTGACTTGATTTTGGCTCAGGTCCTGCTCTCAGGGTTGTGAGATCGAGCCCTGTGCCCTGCATTGCACTCCACACTGGGCGTGGAGCCTCCTTAAGATTCTCTCTTTCCCTGTCCCTCTGCCCCCCCACCCCACCCCCGCCGCCCCGCCGCAGGTGCTTGTGCACTCTCGCTCTTTCTTAAAAAAAAAAAACAAAAAACCAATTTACTTGAAGTGGTGTATTTCCCACCCCCACCTCAGTGATTTTTCTTTTCCAGAAACTACTGGGTTTTTTGAGATCTTAACGAACTATATTTTTAGTCACCGTTATATCTATAACATTGCAAATAAGTATCCCTCAATTTTTGGTCTTTGAAGAGAGTTTACTGAAACCCCCTTCAAGCAGTATAAAGTATTGCCTATATTTTGCTACAGTTTTGCTGTTGCTAATGAGATCATTGGTAAGTCGGATGTTTCTCAGTTTTGAAGTTTATAATACTGGATGAGTTGTAAAGATTATTATTGTAAGGCTTGAGGAAACTGTGATGCCAATTTTACTTTAACAAAAATAGAAAAACTGGGAAGAAAATTCACTAACATAATGATGGAATCTCTGGTTGGTGGGACTATTGGTGATTTTTTTAATTCTAAGTTTTACACAGTAAGCATACATTTCTTAAAAAATCAGAAGACAAAAATAAAGGTCTGGGTTCCAAAGACAGGCACCTCTTCTCTCTCCCATCCCTCACTCATTGGTTCACTGGGCAAGTCACATACCATCTCAGAGCCTTTCTTTATCTGGAAAAGGTAAGGATCAAATAAAAGTACATAGAAATGTTAAGGAAATAGCAAAATGCCATGCAAATGGTGATTATTATTAGAAGTAGTCTTAATTTCCAGAAATTAGGCTCTTCTATTTTGGAGAGTCCTCGTTCCAGAGCTCTCGTTCTTTATCACTACATTAGAAGAAGGCACTTAGGCGGAAATCATATGTATGATGACTCAGTTTTATCCAAGGCTTCTTTGTCTGTTTTTAGAAGTTCATTTTTAATGACAGCTTTAAAAGCATAGAGAAATTTTGAGTACTTAACAGGACCAGCAAAGTGGGTTGTTTTTTTTTAAATCACTTTTGTAATTTTTCATATTCAGAGTAATTTCATAAGTCGAGTTAGTGGGGCAAATTCTCAAGGTGAAAACCTGAAGGTGAATTCTACTTTTGTCTAATAATAGAATAGTTTGTCTTGGCTCAGGTGAGCCTGTATATTTGAAATGTGTTTTCCCCAAACATTTATGAAACCAAACAGAAAGGCCTTTTACTCTAAATTATAGATAAATACATGACATTTTGCAAGCTCCAAAACGACTAGATTTTTCAGTCATCAAAGGCTTCATCTGACGAGTACCAACAAACTAACATATGCTAAAACAGCCAGCCTGACCTTATTCTTTGTAAACACAAGGATATTTGATTTTCCAGTACCTGTTAGAATCAGTTTTGCCAAACCTTGCCAAAAAAGGGCAAGCTTCATCAACAATATCTAAATGTTCAGCGATGAGTTTTCTGAATATGTAACAGATCGATTCAGGACTCTCCAGCTAGTTGGGTGGGCTCTTCATCTTTGTAATCGCTACCTCACTTTGAGATTGGAGAGCTCCCTTTAAGAAAATAGCCTTGGCTCCGTCAGCTGGGTATGTCATAAAAATATTTAGCTTTGAAAAGGAGTAAGTACACATCAGGCCAGAAATAAGGACCTAATGCCAGTTCTTTCCCCTTACAAACCATTTTTACAAAGCGTAGTCAAGATACTTGAATTTAGTTAGTTACGCGCAGAGTTCAGGAAACCTCTCTTCGTTTTTTCAAACCGCAAAGAGTTTAACCAGCTGGTCTCTGAATCTGCATATTGTGAAGCTTGTCCTGGATCAGCTCATTTTCTCCAGCTTCTTATGCTCTTCACCCAGTTTGCCATTTTCTCCCTGGTAACCCAGGCTCTTGCCTCCAGTTTCATATCCACGGTTGAAGCCACCAGCCACCAACTCCTCCAGCTCCCAGCGTGATAGCCTTCCCCCTTCACACAGTGTAGCTCTGTTCGCATCCAGGTTTAGCACCTCGAGTCTCAGAAGGATAACATGTTGCTCCTCCTGTCTAAGGAGAATTTCTTCATCTTAGCCTCTAATTTCATCTTCCCCTTTTCCTCTGAGATCTTGATCTGGAAGTTTTCCCATGTTCTCTGGCTTAAGCTTCTTCCCTTCTGTTGTATTTGCTTCCACAGACTGAATGTGCTTGAGTATTCTTATCAATTAAATAGAAAAGTCCTTGACCCTGTACCCCATTCTAGTTACTATCCCTTTGTTCTGCATTTTAAAATTGGACTTTTTGAAGAAATGCACACCTTTCATTGAATCCTCACCCCACTCTAATCTGACCCCGTATAGCCTTCACGACACTGCTTTTCACCAGGAGCATCAGTGACTTCAGGTGATTACAGTCCGTACAGACATTCCTCCGTGACTTGGGTGTGCGCTGCATTATTGCCCTGGGCCTTACTAGGTTTCTTGGAATTTATAACTCCCTAGCTTCCTTCACGATCTTCCACCAACCTCTCCAGCTTTACCCTCTTGGGTTCCTTTGTCAGCTCTTCTTGTTCCTCCCTTAAACTGTGACGTTCCCCAGGATATCCGTAGCCCACACTTTCCTCACACTGGAGGTCCTCACTGTGTGATCTTAGGGTTAGTTAGCATGAAGCTGTGGGCTCCCAAACCTTTGTGTTAGCCTTCAGCTTTCAGACTCAAATATCCAGCAACTGTCTTCATATCTCATTCATTGAATCGTTGGCTCATCAATATTCCGAGCATCTACCATCACCAGACTCTTGTCTTAAAAGACTGATGAATAAAATGACAGGTTCTGGGGCGCCTAGGTGGCTCAGTCATTGAGCGTCTGCCTTCGGCTCGGGTCGTGATCCCAGGGTCCTGGGATCGAGCCCTGCGTCGGGCTCCCTGCTCGGCGGGGAGCCTGCTTCTCTCTCTCCCACTGCCCCTGCTTGTGCTCCCTCTCTCGCTGTGTCTCTCTCTGTCAAATAAATAAATAAAATCTTTAAAAAAAAAAAAATTACAGGTTCTGCTCTATCAGTAGGGAGGATGGGGAAAATTTTCTGATAGTGACAATACAGTGAACTGTATACTCAGAGAGAAACAAGCAAAGGGTGCCGTGAATATAAAAGAATAGGGACAGGCACCAGCCTGAGAGCTTTTAGGGATGTTACCTCTCAGGCCTTAAATTAATTAGCCATGCAGGAAGAGAGATCCTTTCCTCATTTCTCTCATTAACATTTCTTCCCGCAGGCACTCGATCACCTAAATCAGAAACCCCATAGTTATCCTTGGCTCCTTTGTCTTGTTCAGTTTCCACTCTTAGGTCCTGCCATTTCACTCCTGAGACAGGGCTCCAGTCCCACCTTCTTCCCCATCCATCCTACTTCTGTCATGATTTGGGGCCTCGTCCTCTGTTGTCTGCATTTTTGCAGTGGACCCACGAGTGGTATCCTTGCTTTATGTCTCCATCCCTTTGCATCCACTTCTCTAAAGGCTAGCATGGTGTGAGCGAAAATGGTGGTCTGCCGTTCTCACTGCTCTGCTGAAGTCTCTGCTCAGAATCTCTCAATCTCTCCCATGTATCTGGCTTCACCCCTATGCATTCTAATTCTGTGGTGCTGCTGGGCTGGGGCCTGTGTTCTTTAGTTCCCTGAGAGATATTGACACCTGACCAGATTGAGAAACCTCTTGACCTACCATTGTCAAGTCTGAACCCCTCTGCCTGGTTGATTAAGACCCTCCATGACCCCTCGCTTTGGCTTAGCAGTCAACCACATTTCCCACCATGCTCCGCATGTCTACTGGTCTAGGTAAAATCATCCCATTTTGTATGAATCCTGTTAGGATATTTGTAAAAAGGACTTTTCGAAACAGTAACATTTTATTTTATTTAAGTATCTGCTATTGTTATTTGTAATGTGTTTCCTGCCTTTTCAGTGGATGATGCTGGCAAAATAGAACATGATGGTTCCTCTGGAATGACCATGGACGCAGAGTCGGAAATCGATCCTTGTAAGGTGGATGGCACTTGCCCTGAAGTCATCAAGGTGTACATTTTTAAAGCTGACCCCGGAGAGGATGACTTAGGTAAGAGGAAAGCTTCACCATATTATGCATCAGGCACTTCAACCTGATTTCTTTTGGGTGGTTGAGATTGCGGACCTTTGAACTCTTGTCTGAAGATAACTTTTAAACAAGGATTTCCATGTAGCTATAGAAAAGGATATGAAATGTACTAAATCAAACAGGTGGAAATGAAGTTTTCAGATAAATTCTCGGAGCTGTCGTTTTCCCTGATAGGTGGCACCGTAGACATTGTGGAGAGTGAGCCTGAGAATGACCATGGAGTTGAATTACTTGACCAGAATAGCAGTATTCGTGTGCCAAGGGAAAAGATGGTTTATATGACCGTCAACGACTCTCAGCAAGAAGATGAAGATTTAAGTAAGTAGGTGGCCTTTTCGTGGGAGAAAGTTTTATGTTTCTGTAGCTCTCTTAAATATGGTCAGTATTCGAAGGAAAACAAGTAGCATTATTGTAGAGATTGTTAATGCTGCCATGTGCCTCCAAGGGCACTCTCAGTAATTCTTTGTGGGTGCGTAGAACGTTGCCTTTAAAACAAGTAAAGGTGAAAGCCAAGAAATGAATGAGTCATTCAACAGATACTCGTTGCCTGCTTAGGACTCTGTGAAAGCTGTATTCTAGGTGTGTAACACTTGAACCTTCTTTCTACTTGTCTGTTACCTGAATTCAAATAAAAACGTCTTTTCCTATGATCTCTGTAAACCTGGTCACAAAAGTTGATATAATTTCCTACTTAGATGTCGCGGAAATCGCCGATGAAGTTTATATGGAGGTGATCGTAGGGGAGGAGGATGCGGCAGCGGCAGCAGCGGCCGCCGCGGCACACGAACAGCAGATCGACGACAATGAAATCAAAACCTTCATGCCAATCGCCTGGGCAGCGGCTTACGGTAAGTCCCTTGGCGGCTCTTCGGACGGATTTGGCTCGCGAATGTGACTTCATGATTGAAAACAGTGTCTGTGGCCTTAGGTTTCCGAAATAGGAAACATCACTACCCTGTAAGGGTTACTTGATTTGAACAAGAGGAGAGGAAGATGATAAAGTCTACCTTTTGTGTTTATTTGTAACAGGAATTTCCTTCATGTGTGTATTACCTAGAAGGAAGTACTGCAAGAAGTACGCAGGCTTTCAAACTGAAACTTTTCATCTTGATTGTATCTGGCCCGTGACTTTACAATTTGGGGAGACGACATGGGAGTTCATGGGGCAAAATGCTGGCATGTGTTTTTTAGATTTGCAAGCAAGGCATTTCCTGTTGTCTCACTATAATAAATGTGGTCCTAAAACCCATTACCTACAATGGGGACTTTCTGTCATTCATGAGTATCATGGCTTACTTTTCGTTGTTATAGTTAATAAAGAATCCCTAATTTTTTATAATTTATAATACTGTATAATTTTGTTTTTTAATGCGCATTGTTAGGTAATAATTCTGATGGAATTGAAACCCGGAATGGCACTGCAAGTGCCCTCTTGCACATAGATGAGTCTGCTGGGCTCGGCAGACTGGCTAAACAAAAACCAAAGAAAAGGAGAAGACCTGATTCCAGGCAGTACCAAACAGGTGAGGGCACATGAGTCCCGCAGCGCAGCGTGCTTGGCGAGCTCTCAGATGAAACTCTAGTATGTATCCCCAGAGGTGTTGTGATGGCATTTTAGCTGCTAGACCACATGTAGCTTTTGTGTGTGGAATTTGAAAATATAATTTTAAGAATTCAGTGATATTCATGAATGATTGCCTGGGATAAAAAGAAACAGGGAATGGATCAAACGTGGATGGGGAACAAAACTCAAAACTCGGGTGGTTTTTATGTGGAAATGAAAAGAAATCCCTCAGACACGTTACAAGCATTAGCTGTTTTAAAACCTAAATTAATGCAAAGAATGCGATCATGTTACCTTAAGGCAGGCATAATTTACAGAGCAGCAGGACAAGTACCTCAGTTTACCTGACCCTATTCCTGTCTATCTGTGGATAGCTATTTGCATATTAAAATTTTCATAGGTGGATTTAAGCTTTACTGTCAGGTGACACAAAATTAGGTTTTTCGGAATAACCAAAGCAGGAATTATGATTACAAAACTTTATTTTTATGAAGAATTTTCTGCCGATTTCTAAATTGATAGAGCTTTGATCATTAGTTGGCAGAAGTTACATATTTATTGATTGATTTTTTTTTTTTTAAGATTTTATTTATTTATTTTACAGAGAGAGAGAGATCGCAAGTAGGCAGAGAGGCAGGCAGAGAGAGAGGGGGGGAAGCAGGCTCCCCGCCGAGCAGAGAGGCCGATGCGGGGCTCGATCCCAGGACCCTAAGATCATGACCTGAGCCGAAGGCAGAGGCTTTAACCCACTGAGCCACCCAGGCGCCCCTTTTTCATTTATTTATTTATTTGACAGACACACAGCGAGAGAGGAAACACAAGCAGGGGGAGTGGGAGTGGGAGAGGGAGAAGCAGGCTTCCCACTGAGCAGGGAGCCCTACGTGGGGCTCGATCCCAGAACCCTGGGATCATGACCCGAGCCGAAGGCAGATGCTTAACGACTGAGCCACCCAGGTGTCCCTATTGATTGATTTTTTTAAACTGGAGTGACTGAGGTTGGTACCACCAGACTGAATGAAGTTTTCAGACCAGGGTTCTCTTTATGACAGGGTTGCTCTACCTCTTATATTGAAAAATGGTAAAAGGAATGTTACGTAGCAAATAGCTTAACATAGGAATACTTGCCTAATAATGTTCAGAACACACACTTGAAATGCTTGCAGAAACCCAAATGGAACCTGGTTTGATCACTCATGCTCCTTTCTTTTCCTTTCGTAGCAATAATTATTGGCCCTGATGGACATCCCTTGACTGTCTATCCTTGCATGATTTGTGGGAAAAAATTTAAGTCGAGAGGTTTTTTGAAAAGGCACATGAAAAACCATCCTGAACACCTTACCAAGAAGAAGTACCGCTGCACTGACTGTGATTACACTACCAACAAGAAGATAAGTTTACACAACCACCTGGAGAGCCACAAGCTGACCAGCAAGGCAGAGAAGGCCATCGAATGCGATGAGTGTGGGAAGCATTTCTCTCATGCTGGGGCTTTGTTTACTCACAAAATGGTGCATAAGGA